>OX453308.1:28720263-29920263 GCA_949710035.1 Crambus lathoniellus | reverse complement strand
TTGGACACAGTTAACGAGGTTGCAGTATTTTGCAGGTGGCTGAGTCTCACACACGGTGGACAGCATATTGGCGGGATGCTCGCGTGTCCCCTAATGAGGGAACGTTCGTATAACTTGTCAAGGATTTTGGGCATAGTTGACGAGGTTGCAGTATGTTGCAGGTGGCAGAGTCTCACACACGGTGGACAGCATATTGGCGGGATGGTCGCGTGTCCCCTAATGAGGGAATAATCGGATAACTTGTCACGGATTTTGGACACAGCTAACGAGGTTGCAGTATTTTGCAGGTGGCAGAGTCTCACACACGGTGGACAGCATATTGGCGGGATGCTCGCGTGTCCCCTAATGAGGGAATGTTCGGATAACTTGTCACGGATTTTGGACATAGTTGGCGAGGTTGCAGTATTTTGCAGGTGGCAGAGTCTCACACACGGTGGACAGCATATTGTCGGGATGGTCGCGTGTCCCCTAATGAGGGAATGTTCGGATAACTTGTCACGGATTTTAGACACAGTTGACGAGGTTGCAGTATGTTGCAGGTGGCAGAGTCTCACACACGACGGACAGCATATTGGCGGGATGGTCGCGTGTCCCCTAATGAGGGAATGTTCGGATAACTTGTCACGGATTTTGGACACCGTTGACGAGGTTGCAGTATGTTGTAGGTGGCAGAGTCTCACACACGACGGACAGCATATTGGCGGGATGGTCGCGTGTCCCCTAATGAGGGAATGTTCGGATAACTTGTCACGGATTTGGGATATAGTTGACGAGGTTGCAGTATGTTGCAGGTGGCAGGTAGGAAAGTATCACACACGGTTTTATGTCCTAAATTATACCCCACTTCCACTAGACAACTCTATGGTCTATTGGTTCACACTACCGATTTCAGACCAAGAGGTCCCGGGTTCGATCCCCAGTGGGGTACATATTGTATACGGCTTGGTTGGTGGTAGGACCTGTTCTTAGTCCGCCTGGCTAGCTACCACCATCTTATCTAAGTCTGAGCCATAACAATGATGTTTTCAGCATTATTGTGTTCCGGCAGTTAGAGATAAGATAGCCAGTTCCTCAATGATTGAGGATTCCGGGAGTAGTGCGGTTCCACCTTCAGCCTTATCACCACTTAACATCAGGTATGATGAAGGCTAAGTGCTACCCCGTTGTGGAAAACAATTTGTTGGCGAGAAATTAAACAAAGCAACATTTAAAGATATCACTCTAAATTATGCTTTAATTTTTGCTACTACAATGCTATGTTTAAAGATACTTGTTTAACCGCATTTAAATGAAACCATGAAAAAAAAATTCTTCATTCCTCTTCAGCCTTTTAATATCCCCAGTGATAGGGCACAGGCCTTCCTTATACATGGATAAGGAGAATGGGCCATCATGATCCACCACGCGGCGGGCGCAATGCGGATTGGTGGATATTAACGACTGCAAATGCAGCCGGGACCAGCGGCTTAACGTGCCTTCCGAAGCATGGAGGAGCTCAAGTTACAAATTTTTGGGCATCCATCCCGTGACCGACCATTGCAAAAAATGCTCGCAGGCCGAGCGCGTTTTCAAGATTCAAGATTCAAATTTGTTTATTCAATTTAGATTGTTATTTACAATACTTGTGAACGTCATAGAAGCTACGTTATCGGTTTTTTTCTTTTTTTCTTTTATTTTTATTTTTTTTCTTTTCTTTTTTTTTCCTGTTTTTCTTTTTCTTCTTTTTTTTTCTTTTTTTCTCTTTAACCGTTAACCACTGCTCCACGGGCTCCTCAATGAAAAAAAACAACGGTTTACACTCCGGGAGTGCCGGCAGAAGTAAAAAGGGCTCCCTAGAGTAATTCACAAAAAAAAAGGAATTTGACAAAAAAGACACTTAAAAAAATACGGACTGGATTTGAACCGAGGTCTTCTGGCTTCAATGCTGCTTGTTTTCTAACTTGAGCTATCACAACTTTGGAAACGATGGCGAAATTTACCTTCGTATTCTAATGACATTGTAACAGTTTTTCGATCAGTACCGTACCGTTACCATGAGTTTACAGCGATCCTACTCGCTAGCGACGACGTAAAAATATTGTATAGAAAATTGCTCAGCGCCTCTAGCGGTCACTTGCAGAACTAAAATCGCAGGTCACTTGTCCGTCTTACGATCTGACGGTCACGTGACCCATCACAAAAAGTGCACAACGCTGCCAAAGAAGTTTTCACTTCAAAAAACTTAATCCATGTATTTAGGAATTTTAGAAAATAAAGATCTTCATCATTTCAGCCGTACGACGCCCACTGCTGGGCATAGCCCTCCCCCAAGGATCTCCACAACGATCGGTCCTGCGCTGCCCGCATCCAGCGGCTTCCCGCGACCTTGACCAGATCGTCGGTCCACCTTGTAGGGGGTCTGCCTACGGAACGTCGTCCGGTTCGCGGTCGCCATTCGAGAACCTTTCCGCCCCAACGGCCATCGGTTCTCCGCGCTATGTGTCCCGCCCACTGCCACTTCAACTGAGCAATCCTTCGAGCGATGTCGGTCGTTTTAGTTCCCCTGCGGATCTCATCATTTCTGATTCGATCGAGCAGAGAAATACCAAGCATCGCTCTCTCCATTGCTCGCTGGGTGACCTTGAGCCTTCTTATGAGACCCATAGTAAAAGACCACGTCTCACTTCCATAAGTCATAACTGGCAACGTCATAACATAAAGATCTTAACTAAACTTAAAGCAGGGTCAGTTGTAGTCAGAGCTTAATATAAAAAGATAAACTACTCTCTTACGTAACACTGTGTCCAATGTTTTGTTTTACGAGTGTAAATGTTAGAAGATGGCAAATTACTCATTAATTCTGGAATTCTTAAAATTTTATTGGTCGCGCGCGAGCCATAAAATAGTTTTTGGGCTGGTTTATTTATTTAAATTGTTTCTATTTGATTGCCCAGTCGCGGTTAATTCTTTGTTCTTTAAGCTAATGTTCAGTACTTAGGTAGGGCAGAGGTACCCTTTGTGGCCACTTTAAGGATTTTTTGACTTTTAAGCACTAAATACTAGATCGTCTTAGGTATTTAAGACACAAATTGTATCTTAAATGATATATAATTTATCTAGCTTTAAAGGTACATTTTTCAAATTTAAAAAAGTAAAATAGTTTTTTGTATATAACACAAAATGTGTGAGAGGGGCTAAATGTACCGGTTTTGGCCACTTATTGATAGTTAAACTTTTGTAACGTATAGCGAAAAGTCGAAACCAAACCTTGGTTAAATAAATATATTCTAATGCGCTAGACAAAACAACAATTTAATTGTAAAAAACAAAGGTTTATAAAGTATTTCATCCAAAACAGATTACTTAAAATTTTCATACAAAACATTTTTTAAAAGAAAATGGAAAATGGAATTTATTGAAAAAAAATCGTATGACTTATGGAATTCTAACGGTTGTTATTATTACCTTAAAATACCTTATTTTAGTTGCCTTTAGCAAAAATGGCGAAAATTTGTTTAGAAAACTTTTAGAGAAAGCCAAAACCGGTACAGTGGCCAAAACCGGGGCTTCTGCCCTACTTATTGTAATCAATTTGATTTTAAAGTAGAATATCCATACTTACCATAAAAGATTTCTCGGTTTCTGTTCAGCCCCCCTAGACAAGAGGGTTTTCAATCAGCGAATTCGCCAGTCGAATAGAAAGAAAATGTATAGGATTGACATTAGCAATCGAAATGTCACGTGACCGCTAATGTCAATCCCATACATTTTCTTTCTATTCGACTGGCGAATTCGCAAATAGAAAGCCACTTGTCTAGGAGGGCAGGTAAAGTCCTAATTGGTTCATATTATACTCGTACGTTTTTAAAACAGATTATGTGACATTTTTACATGGTCTATAAAAACTTCCGAATTTAATCATACATTTTGGTTGTTGGTAGGGTTGGTTGCTTAAAGTCCGCCTGGCTAGCTACCACCATCTTATCTAAGTCATAACAACGATATTTTTAGCATTGTTGTGTTCCGGCAGTTAGAGATAAGATAGCCAGTTCCTCAGTGTTGAGGATTTTGTGAGTAGTGCGCTTCCACCTTCAGCTTTATTATCACTTAACATAAGCTGTAATATGGCTAAGTGCTACCCCGTTGTGTGTATAAAAAGAATCCTTATTATGAACAGTGAGCACTACAATTTCAGTTCCAATTAGTTAACAATTTGTGGGTGTTGATCTTAACTTTCTAGTTGATTACTTAAGTTGTTGTGTAGAAAAACTATTTTTTTTTATTCTTACTCTGTTTTAAAATCCAAATTATTCCATCATCGTACACCAGAAGTCAACTATAAATCACATTAATACCATTATTTGATTTGACTTTTTCATGTTAATTGAGTGACCTTCATAAACTTTTAGGTGATGACATGTGCCATAAATCAACCAATAAACATTGTTTAATTTTAGAACTATACACAAACAATACTAATCCAAATACAGGAAAAACTGCGTGTTTTCGTTATATATTTTGTTTGCGGTTTATTTTTCATTCAAAGGAGTCTATGACTTTTATGGCGGTGTTATGCGACACACGAAAAACAAATCACAATCATAAATTTTGGGCTTTTAAATAAATTGAATACCACTGTTTCTTAGAACTCCGATAAAATAAACACTTGCAGATTTTGACGGTACTGCGTAATTGGAAAAAGGTTAAGTACAATCGACAACACATACAGCATATCAGTTACACTAGAACCGAGCTCATGGTCAGAACAAGTGCTCGTAGGCCACCCAGGTGAACTTGTCAGGTGAAGCACAGGTCAGGAATGCTCTTAAACGCGTCCGTAGCCTAGTAAACGAAGGTGAGCTGAAACGAGAAAACATTGAAGAATTCGTTTTCAAGATTTTCCCGATCGGGAATCGGTGCCGGGACCTCAGACATAGAAACAACTTGAAAACCAATGTGTACCTACTTCACTCTACCATGGAGGTTGTTTTCTTATAACTAACTGTAAATTCATGATTTTTATTGTATAAATGCTTTTAATTTTTAACCGACTTCTAAATCAAAAAGGAGGAGGTTCTCTATTCGTCTGTATGTATGTTTTTTCTCTCTTTTTTTTTTTGTGTATGTCCACCGATTACTCGAAGACGGCTGAACCGATTGAAATGGTTCAAACGTAATTACATCAGGTTGGCTACCAAGTTGGTCCCATTTTTTTAAATTTTGAAATCGGTTCAGTAGTTTTCAGGAAATCTTGAAAATACTGTCGTTTTCGTTACCACTTTATGTAAATTTAATACGTATCTTTAGGCATAACTCCTTTGTTTATAAACCGATTTAGATGATTCTTGTTTTGTTAAAAAGGGGATACCTCAAGGTATTTTAACCGACTTCGAAAAAGGAGGTTTTCAGTTTGATCACATACCTATTTACCAGAAAACACGTAAATTGGCTGCACGATGCACTAAAAAGAGTGAAATAAAAAATATTTTTATAAAAAAATTAAACCGCCTTCAAAAAAACCACATCAAAAAAGTAAGAAATAATTCCTCACCAAATAAATAACGTAAGTACTTTGAAGTCGGGCGGGTTTTAACAAAAACAACAAAAAATTGTACTTACATGTTTCACGCCCGACTTCAAAGTACTTACGTTATTTATTTGGTGAGGAATTATTTCTTACTTTTTTGATGTGGTTTTTTTGAAGGCGGTTTAATTTTTTTATAAAAATATTTTTTAGTAATAATTTAATTTAGAATAGAATAGAATATAATTCTTTATTTGCAAGCAAACACGTTACAAAAAAAAAAAAAAGAACATGAAGGAACTCGTGTCGCACCAGGCACTGGCACACCAATACAATGATTTTAATTACTTATTAAGTTTTGATAATATAAAATCATTCATTCCAAAATGTCAAGCAATTTATTCATGAGCTATAATAGTTAATTCTATTAAAGATTTAACAATGTCAACTGGTTAATGTAATATCGCTATAAATAAATGTCAAAGGGATTAAAATAATGTCAAATAATATAAAACCACTAAAAATTATCATCATCATCATCATCATGTCAGCCGAACGACGCCCACTAAAATATAAGTCTATAGAATCCATTACCAAATGAAATAGGTAAAGTTTTAAAACATTTTTCTTCAACAATACGGTTACTGTATTTTTCGACTTCGTCTGCGTCGACCACCTTTATTACGGCTTAAAGCCGTAGGTATACAGAAAGAAAGCTGGAAGCCGATACCGATCTACCGGCGCTTATAAGCGCTGGTCCATTCAGGTAACAGCTACATAATGCAAGCCGATTGAAGCAGATACTCATTTACAAAAGGACAGGACCGGAGCTTGTCTGCGACGTTCGGCCACAGATTACTAAATAGTTACTACCACAGATAATATAATACTATACTTTACTACGTAACAGATACTGCACTCCGCTAAGCCATTTAAATAAATAGCAACTCTAACTATACCGCAATAAAGTGGAATTTAGCTTGTACGGCGCAAATTACGAAGGCCACTCGTTGCATCTCTCGGCGGCCCGCTGTAGATTGTATTGAATTGGTATCCCGAGATATACCCGAAACGGTAGGCACTTATCTCGGGTTCTTGAGCGAGTGACGGGGACGCCTGGTTCGGCGCTTGTTCATAGAGACTGCCTCGTCGGTTACCTGCGCGGACCGGTTCCTATAAGCGCTGATAGGCTGATAGCTTTCTTTCTGTATACGGCCTTAGAGGGGGAAATGCCAAAAATCCTCTCTTAGTGCTTCCATACACTCCCCAAGGAACATACATGCCAAATTTCAACTTCTTGCACCCAGTAGTTTCAGCTGCGCGTTGTCTATCAGTCAGTAACGCAAGAGCTTTATATAATACTAGCGGCCGCCCGCGATTTCACCCGCGTGGTTCTCGTTCCCGTGGGAATATCGGAATACAAAGTAGCCTAAGTTACTCCTTATTACATTAGCAACCTGCCAGTGAAAGTCCCGTCAAAATCGGTCCAGCCGTTTCAGAGATTAGCCGGAACAAACAGACAGACAGACAGACAGACAGACAGACAAAATTGTAAAAAAAAATATTTTGGTATATGTACCGTATATATAATCATACTAGCTATCCGCCCGCGGCTTCGCCCGCGTGGACTACACGACGTTATCCCGCGGGAGTGTGATATTTTTCCGGGATAAAAAGTAGCTTATGTTCCTCTCCAGGCTTCAAAGTATCTGTGTCCCAAATTTCAGCCAAATCCGTTCAGCCGTTTTAGCGTGATTGAGTAACAAACATCCAAACATCCAAACATCTAAACTTTCACATTTATAATATTAGTAGGATGCATGTAGTAAAAAGCGGTTATTTTAATATTACAAACAGACACTCCACTTTTATTTATTTGTATAGACTAGCGGCCGCCCGAGGTTTCACCCGCGTGATTCTCGTTCCCGTGGGAATATCGGGATAAAAAGTAGCCTAAGTTACTGCTTATTACATCAGCTACCTGCCAGTGAAAGTCCCGTCAAAATCGGTCCAGCCGTTTCAGAGATTAGCCGGAACAAACAGACAGACAAACGGACAGACAGACAAAAATTAAAAAAAAAAAGTTATTTTGGTATATCTACCGAATATGTAATCATATGCATGTAGTAAAAAGCGGTTATTTTAATATTACAAACAGACACTCCAATTTTATTTATTTGTATAGATTGTATAGATGAATACAGGGCCCTACGCACCCAATACAACAATGCCTTCAGAGGGCTGATGGGGCTGCGTCGACACTGTAGTGCGTCAGGGATGCTGGCTGCAGCGGAGGTAGATAGCTTTTCAGCTATTATAAGAAAACGCATTGCGTCCCTTATGCAACGTGTGCGGGGCAGCTCTAACAGTCTCCTAAGGACAGTTGCGGAGCGGCTGGACGTGGATAGTGTTGTTATGCAACATTGGACACGCGTCCATCTGTTGAAGGACACCAAGCTGTCATATAATAATAATTTCTATAACACTTACACTAACATAGGATAAGTCACAATTACTAACATTATGGACACTCGCCTGAAATAAATGATTTTTATTTTTTTATTTTATTCATTTAAATATTGGACACCATATCACATACATTGTTCCAATACCAAAGTATAGTAGCATAAGCACTAGTATCATGGAAATTGGAAACAACGGCCGGTATTATCACCATCACCACTTAACATCAGGTGTGATGAAGGCTAAGTGCTACACCGTTGTGAATAAAAAAAAAATATACACCCAGAACCGAGTAAATATTGAAATATTTACCCGACCGGGGATCGAACCCGGAACGTCTAGAGATAGCGGCACCTTGAAAACCGGTGCGTACACCACTCGGCCACGGAGGTCGTCAAATAAGATCGTCGTTTATATGTATAGACTAGCGGCCGCCCGCGGTTTCACCCGCGTGGTTCCTGTTCCCGTGGGAATATCGGGATAAAAAGTATTCTAAGTTATTCCTTATTACATCCGCTACCTGCCAGTGAAAGTCCCGTCAAAATCGGTCCAGCCGTTTCAGAGATTAGCCGGAACAAACAGACAGACAGACAGACAGATAGACAGACAGACAGACAAAAATTGTAAAAAAAATTATTTTGGTATATGTACTGTATATTTATTCATATGCATGTAGTAAAAAGAGGTTATTTTAATATTACAAACAGACACTCCAATTTTATTTATTTGTATAGATTTGATATGAGTAACATAACGAGCCCCTTTACTCAGATGCAGCACTAGACGATACGTTTGTGAGCGCCACGCTTGGGTCAAGGCAGCTTACATAACAGCCACATTGTGCATCTTAACTGGCCGGTGCATCGCTGCGCTAAGGCCGCATACATCGGGCATTCACTTGCACTTTGAAGCTAATCGGTGCGGTGTATGCAATGCTCGTTTTTAGGGTTCCGTAGCTGAATGGCAAAAAAACTGAACCCTTATAGATTCGTCATGTCTGTCTGTCTGTCTGAACACTTATAATGAAAATGAGTTCGGACGACATATAGTAATAAATAATAATAAATAATAACATAATAACTTCTTACATTCACACCAATTATCTAAGCCAAAGCCATCTTCTATCTCACTCGTTGCACTTGTAACAAGCCATGCTCGATTACGTCAACGTGTTCTGTTCCGGTGGCCAAAACTGGAACTAACTTGTTTTGTTCATAATGTCATTTTACTGTCAAGTTGCACTGTCCAACCAGCGCTGCTGTCACCGGAACAGAAAAGATTGTTGATCTATACACTTTACTCTTTGTTCTATATAAATAAACAATCGTGTAGTGTTGCCAGGTTAGGCGATAACTCTCAAATTATGTGGAAGTAAAAATCAACGAACACTCAAAAAACAGTATAGAGGTAAATGCTTGGAACACAATCTTTGACTTTGTAACTTTGTTTGGGCTAAAAGTTTTGTAAAATACTGTATATATTTTACCGGCCAAACCCAATTTGTCAAATTTATATAACGACATTTATATAAATTTGACATTGACATGAACCAAAGTGCTGTTGACTACAAAGTGTACCTAATAGTTTTTAGTGTTCTTTAATGACTTTATTTCAATCTATATAACTGTTAAGATGACCTTTAAATTTTAATTACCCATAAAATAATCAATAACTAACTTCAAGAATTTGGCATATAAATAGTTTTAATACAACAACATTTTATAAAATGCCATCTACACTAATATGATAAAGAGGAAAGATTTGATTGTTTGTTTGTTTGCATCGAATAGGCTCCGAAACTACTGGACCAATTTGAAAAATTCTTTAAACTTTAAACCATTAGAAAGCTACATTCTTCCCGAGTGACATAGGCTATATTTTATCCCGATATTCCCACGGGAACGGGTACCACGCGGGTGAAACCGCGAGGATCCACTAGTGTAGAATAATTTGAATAATAAATAAAAGGCTTATGTTGCTAGTAACGAACGATCAAATATACCTACCTTAATTATAATAAAAAAAATGAAAATGAAGTATTTAGAAAAACTACATCACCCAAATATTTACCGTCACCCAAAAACGCGTGTTTGCTAGTAAAAGACTTCAACGCGCTTCCGTTCATACACAGAAGGGTCTGAAACGTCATCACTTTGCTTGCTTACATAAAGCTCGTGTAAATTTTTTAATTTTGAATGATTATGAATGGATAATTTAATAATTATTTTTGTTGCAATATTGTTGTCATGTGCATTTTGTGCGTCTTTTGTAGACAAAGATTGCTAATTATATCGCGTCTGTTCATGAATAAAAATTATAATTATGTTTTTTAAACTTTTACTTTTTTGCATTCACAATGCAATTTTTTATTATTGAAAATGAAGTTTAAGACAAAATCGACCCGTCTCACTCCCATCGGAGCTAGTTGTGAGACGGGTCGTTTTTTTAATATTTAAAAAAGATAAAAAATACGACGGTTTATACCAATTTCCAGATAAATAAAATGTAAAAAATGTTTATTTAAATAAAGTATAACAAAAAATAAAAGCATCTTTCTTACTTCATTCACTGGCAAATGTAAGCGACGTGCTGTGATCGTAAATTAGTCGCCAGCAATACTGCGACACTCGGAGACTGACACGCCCGCGTCGTTAAGGCTATACTCACACTTTTAATCTCTGCCTTAGAATAATTTAAGCTTGGCTCGCGCTGTTGGTTCATGTAAACCTAACATGCTCGTCGCTTCGCTCCTCGCACCTATCAGGAGTACGTGGGTCACTATTTTAAACTTAATAAACCGTAGGTGAGATAACCGTAGGTGAGTTGATCGTAGGTGAGATGACCAGTAGTGATTTCGTCCATACTTCCAGTAGTTATTTTGAACAGTAGTTCTTTTGACCGTAGTTTTTTCGACCATAGTCGAGACGGCCGTGGTTATTATGATACATACCCTAACGTGTTACTGTAGTTTTTGCTTAGTATTGTCACAGAATAATATGTGTTTGTATGTTTAATAATATGGTTGAATTATTGTTACTTTGTTTATGAAAATAAATTCTTTAAATAATTAAAATTACGTATAGAAAGATAGTGTTCATACAAGCGTTCTGTCACAAGTGAAGCACTAAACCGATTCACACTTTCGTGACGATTACTTGCTTTGCACGGCGACACGAACACGTACACTAGTAACTCCGTAGTGTACATTGAAAACTCAGCGTTGAAAAAGGTGCTTCAGATGGGCGCGCGCACTTACTTTCTATACGTACTTATTCTAAGATTTCTACACAGTATAAAAAGCGCAATGCGCCCGAATGAATCCAGGGTGGATCACTATTAATACCAAGGTACATATAAGAGCCTTTGGGCACTGCTCGTTTGTTCGAAAACTGTTTGACGGGAAGTAGTTGTCCTGCTTTCGATATCAGTTCTGGAAAGAAATTGGATGTCCAACTTCTAGAGCAAATAGTTTTACTACCTACTGCCATATCTAGAATTAGCATCAGTGGCAGAGCTAAGAAGTTCATGAGAAAGACGAAAAATCTTACGAAAAATTAGAATACCTATAGTATCTCCACGTTGAGCACTGTCCCTCCTAAACTAGTTAAAAAAAGAAAAAAGTTGTTTTCCGGAACTATACTTACAATGAAGTTCTTTTCATATGTCGCATAATGCGTTCCCAGCCTTATGCAGCCAACAGCCTCCAATTAACTGGACGCCTACGTATGTTTTCATTTGCATCTCATCTGCTTAATGCCCAATGTTCATATGATCAATCCATTCAGTCTGTCCGTCAGTTTGAAGATCCACGTGACAGCGGCTTCTTTGTCCAACGGTGTCTCCGAATTAAGGCGATACTCGGAAAAATTATGCTGAAGCGAGATAGCAATGAGAAAAAAAAGCGCGCGGGAGCGAGACCGATGTTGCAGATTCGGCTAAAAAAACACAAAATCACTTCGTATTAACAAACTACAGCGATTTTTAAAAATATGCTTCTATACGATCCTAGATATTATTGGTGTCCACTAATTAAACCAATTTCCAATAGTGTAAGTTACCCCATTTACGAATTATCTTGAATTTTCGTATTTTTTAGAGGTCTTTTCGAAAAGAAAAAGTGTCGAGGCAAAATCATAAAATCGTGTTTTTGAAACTATACGATTCTAGATAAAGGTATAAAGAAAAATATATATCTTAATACCAGATTTATATATATTTATATACCAGAACAACTATAACCGTCCTATAGTTTTAAATCAAAAAGTCCATACTTTTTCCGAGTAGCGCCTTAATTTGATCAGTTGGTGATTGTTTCCAATATAAAAGCAGATTTACATATAAAATGGGTTATTGTTCGGTTTTTTTAATAATGCTCCTTTATTGTTCAAAGACATGTTGAGTTTTAATTAAGCTATTAATTTAAGAATTTTTTTTGACTTTCATTATAGGTAATTTAATAAAGATTGTCGTTTTTAACTTGTACCCAAATTGCTTAGACGGAAAATTATAGAACAAGTACTTTGTTTTATAAAATTAAGTATTTAAGACAATTGACAACGATCAACAACAATTTAAGAAGATTGTCAATGCAAAAAAGTAACAACTATAAAAAAAAAAAATATTTGCATTCACAATGCAATTTTTATTATAAAAAAATGGAAAATGAAGTATTTTATAAAAAATCGACCCGTCTCACAACTAGTATTTTTTATAAAATACTTACTTCATTTTCCAGTTTTCAAAGTAACAATACTATTTTATGTAAGTGCCTAGTGCCCTTTAGGTAGAATGATATATAGGTACTTTAAGTTAAACTTTGTTACTGACGTTACAATTCCTATTGATGACACATGATTTTTTCGTTTGTTTTAGATTCACTTTCACAGTTTTTTAAATTATATTGATCTTCTTTGATCGCGAAGAAAGCACTGAAGTTGACATAGAACTTTCGTAAACACAGAAATTGATGCAAAAATAATAAAGGAGATAAAATAACGACAGCAACCTTGTTTCAGATAGAGCTATGTGGGTGGCGTGTACGTCCAAATCTTCAACAAAGGCTATAAATTTATCAATCGTCTTCTCCTCTAAATGTCAATGGACAAGATCATAAACAAACCTCAAAATAACAGTTGTTCAAAAATAACAGAAAGAAATAGTGCGAAAGTAACGGTTGGATTAACATAATGTGAGGCGATTGGCGCAGGCCCGCCACACTGTAGAGCTGGGCGCGGTGACGCACTAGCCCCACGGCCTTTCACCTCTTATCACCGACACCTATTATCCGAGATGTCCACGCCACACTCACGATTGACTCAATAAAGTAACGACCCAACACCATGTTAAAGAATTATTCAACCACATCACTCCGACAACCCGTATCTCCCGATGTCAAAGTTCGTTGTCGCATCGGCCATTACCAACCCAGGAATGTCGACAGACAAATGTATAAAATTGTATGTTAATTCCCATATAAAGCCCACAACGCTCAGTATTTGTAATAGCCACGGAGAAATCCCAAATTGTCACTTTAAATAATCGTGTTCATTAGTAAACATTTAAAACACGCATTAGGAACGCTGGGTGCCGGCGCCCGATCGCTATCTGGACACATGCAAACATATGCTTGTCCTTATCTGGTGTACGGCGCACCGCCCGGTGGGACAGAGACACGGGAGGCCGCAGACCAGTTCCGACGAGGAATAGAGAGGTGAGACCGTGATAGTATCGACGCAAGCGCACCAGTACGTACTAATTAAAGGGCCGACTCTTTTCGATAAATGGCCGCGAGATCCTCTCCATAGATCTTGCACAATTAAGACATTCACTTAATAAGAGCTGGGCGGCGATTTAAAACAATTTAATCGATTCACCAAATGTTATTAGTCGATTAGTATTTAAATTCGGAACAATGTCGGACGGCCTGCCGCGCGGTAATTGGTGATAATTTTTTAATTGATATTGTTGCGGCCCTCGGACTAAGGAATTAATTTTATTGAGCGGCTCGTGGCGTGCGTGACGCGCCATTCGATTATTTGTATTCATTCGATTATTAAATTAATTTTTATTAAATGCTTATATGGTTGACGTTTTCTAGCTTAATCGCTCACTTATCCCGTTCCTTTTAATGGTCATTACTATCAAACGATTACAGACCAGGGACTGGCCAGTTTATTTACGCGATAGTTGGAATTTAAATAACGTCTCTTATAAAAAGTATTTATTTAATGAATCTCTATAAGTTGTATTATAATGAAACATACAGAAACTTTTAGTTATAATAAAAATTATTATCTTCAATAACGAGAGACGCATTAGAGTAACAAAATTAACCATCAGAATTTTACATAACAAATCAAGATATAAGTGATTAAACCGATTTAACTAGAAGAGAAAATGTATTTGCAAGTATTGTAATCACAGAAGACAAGAAAAAGATAAAAAGAATCATGTTAAATGTATTTATTATGTATATTTTTAGCAACAATAAAAGAAGTCGTCGCTATCTGCTACGTCACCATGACAATGGCCTTAGAGTAATTCAAATATGGACAAAATAAAAGAAATAAATATAAAATAATAGATGACGCGGCTGCTTTTATTTCTGGTGCAAAACGGTGGCAGCCCGCAGCCCGCATCTTACTTTTTCTCACTTTTTATAGGGCCCTTAGTAGGGTTGAACTAGGTATGTACGGATTAGATCTCTAGGTATCAAAACACAAAGGTTATGATTTCGACAATATAATGATCTTCGTTTTTTTCATCTTTCTTATTTAGCATTTCTTGCAACTTCGAACTACGGAGATACTAATTAGTAGTTGGAAAAATATATAGGTACCTTTGTATTGGTAGCATGAACAGTTCCGCAACACATATTACGACAATATGCGCATAGGCAAACAAGTCATAGTACAAAGATAGAGTCCGAGATACTTCCATCTATTTTGAATAGAGTCGCGTAAATGCCAGCAAATTAGCCAGCCGATGTTAATTGTGATAATTGGCACTTTATGATCTGTGGCGTAAGGACTACGGATATGTGCCATGCATGGTGTTTGCTCACCACAAATGTAAGATTTCAATAGGAGGGTCTTAACTTTAGCCTCAGAGTCATAAACGGTACCGTCGAAATTAAAATGTGTCTATGTTCCATGTTCCTTAAATATTTTTTTTTTGTATTAAACTTTCAATTCCTAACAAATTTTAGTCTCGTAAGCCAACATTCTTTAGCCGGAACCCATTTTTTTACGGCTTTACACGTTTTACGAACAATATAGCAGTATTGGGTATTGCTTAGGCATACATTATAATTTGACGACCGATTAGGCACAGGGGTAGGATACCTGCCTTCTGCGCCAGAGGTCTCGGGTTCGATCCCCGAACAAGACAAATATTTTTTATTTACAAATTGTCAATACCTACTCGATCAGAATGTATGGAACAGGTGATTTTTTTTGTTGAGTTGTTCATATTCATAAACACAACCACCACCAAAGAGGTTTTGCGTTTATAGAAAAACACCCTGTATTTAAGTATAGGGTACCTTACAGTGTCGAATTTGCACATTCATCGCCTGTAGGCTACGTGTATACTGACTCAGTCGGTGTTCGTTTGTTTTGATTCAGTAGGTATTCAGTGTATTTCGACATTTTGATCCCGGCTTTTATCCACCCTTCGGACTTCACTGTTCTTCAACACCAGTGATCAAAATCAAAATCAAAATCAAAAATCATTTATTCATTTTTATCTATCTATCTATCTATCTATTTTAGGCTGATACAGCACTTGTGAACGTCAATGAAGCTACGCTATCGGTTCGCAAATCCTACGGCGGGAGGCCTAGTAACGAGAAGAACCGGCAAGAAACTCGCCAAGGGTTTTTTTTTTCTCCCTGTCATATTTCATACAGAGTCGTCAAATTGAAAAGTGACTTTAACATAATATAATATGTAAAGTCACTTTCCATCACAAATTAACCTTAAGTTTAAAAACAAAATAAAAAACCCGGTAATCATAGCAGTAAATAATTTTTAATAACTAAGAAATAGACATCCAAAAGGTAGTTTCTTTAAAATACACACCAACCAAAAACGTAGCAAATAAAATAATAAATATAAATGCCAAACAAGAGTAATAAAACTTTGAATAGTTTAAGAACATAAGAGTCAATAATAAACAGTGCCATACAAGCCACGATACAATAAAACTAATAACAATAAAACATTAAAAATCTGCATATTTTGAGACAAGAAGCCAGGAGCAGACCCATCCCACTGGTGGCACCCGTTCACGAGCAAGACGCATGAACCAGCCATCGCTTCGCTCAACCATATTTTAGGGAACGGGAACCCCGCCTCACACGACACCACCGCAGAAATGTTTACAGAGAGCATATAATGATAGAGTGATAATATAATGAAGATGAAATTCACATCTTTTTTTTATTATCCTCAACGGGGTAGCACTTAGTCTTCATCACACCTGATGTTAAGTGGTGATAAGGCTGAAGGTGGAAGCGCACTACTCCCGGAATCCTCAAGCACTGACGAATTGGCTATCTTATCTCTAACTGCCGGAATACAATAATGCTGAAAACATCATTGTTATAGCGTCAAACTGACATTGTGGTAGCTAGCCAGTTGGACTAAGAACAAGTCCTACCACCAACCAAACCGAATACAATATGTACCCCCCACTGGGAATCGAACCCGGGACCTCTTGGTCTGAAAACGGTGGTGTGAACCACTAGACCACAGTGGTGATCTTCTGAAGGTTGTACGTCCAGTCGCCATATAATAAGGCCCATCATCCTTATTGCCGAAAAATCTGCAGCTATAGGCGATAGCGTACTCAGCCTTCTGGTAAACCCGCCAGAGCTACCTTAACTATGCAGAGAAACCAAAGAATCTAAATTGAAAATGAAGTAGGTATTTAGAAAAAATCGACCCGTCTCGCAACCAGCTCCGATGGGACGTGATTCGGGTCGACTTTTCCTAAATACTTACTTCAGTTTCAATTTTTCAATAATAAAAATTGCATTGTAAATACAAAAAAGTAAAAAAATTAAATAAACACACATTTAGTTATTTAAATTTTTACTTTTTTGCATTCACAATGCTATTTTTATTATTATTAAATTGAAACGACCCCGTAGCTCAGTGGTTAGAGCAGTCGCCCAGACAGCGAAACTTCGTGGGTTCGAGTCCCATCGGAGCTGGTTGTGAGACAGGTCGATTTTTCAAAAATACTTTATATTCAATTTTTTTAACACGCATCTACTTAAAATGGCGTTTATTCTAAATTAATGAAATAATCGATAGTGTAAATATAGATTTTCTCCTCGGTCGTTTGTCAAATGTATTTCACGGCATTTTATGAATTTTATTGCTAACGATTTAACTATTTCCACAGTGACGAATCAATTCGGCGTAATAGTTCCGATTCGATACTAATAGAACCGAATAAATATTTAATTATCGGCCTTTATGGTGAATGGTAACGAAACCGATTGGATTGATTTGTTAATGATTTTAATCGGTATTTTGGTGCTAACGTCACTCGGATTGCGTTTGGAGAACATTGAGAAACTCTATGGTTTTATGGAGTAGAGATTTGCGTTATTTAAAATGGGCTATTTTGGAATTGGAACTGATATTTATAGGTTGTCATATTGTTGGTGAAAGAAAGTGTTATTTTATGAAGGCTGTAGTGTTGAGTGTAATGGGTCGATATCGATTTAATGTATAGATAGTGCGCGTGTGAATCCGTGTGGCGGCGAGGCGGGCGGGGCGGGCGGGGCGGGCGGCTAATGCAAACGTAATCTCGAACTAATCACAGTTATTACGCGGTTATTATTAGCGCCTACGAGCGGTGGGCGAAGCTATTAAGTTTAGGGTTCAACTGTCTAAAAGTTGAGAGAATGCATTTAAGTCATTAATCTATTTCTATTTTACAAATTACTACGGTTAATTTAGTCTGCGGCTAATATGACCTTTTGATAATACTATGAGTCACATAATATCTAATTAAAACTGGAAAAATATTTTTGGTTCATTATGATTGGCACGTACCACACCTAAAAGTTGATTAAAATATGAAAAACATCGTATAAATAATGTATTTATACATAAATTATTAAAAACTATTTATGATATTTGTCTCAATCAGAGTGACGAATACTATTATGGATTTGATGAATCGAATTAAATATGAGATGACGACAGTCTGGTATTAATGTATATTTTTAGGATTAATTTATAGGTAACACGTATAGTATTTTGGACTACTTTGTAGGTATACTAAAAGATTGTTATGAATCATGCGAGGTTGTTTGAAATTAAAGTCTAATCACAACATCTTACTTTTTGATAATGTTTAAATAGATTTTTTATGAAAAAAAAAGAGAATGTAAATCAAAGCTGTAAGTAGGTATATTAATATTAAAGCGCAATTTTTTTGACGATTATGAGGATAACGGGTGCAAAATAATTTTTACTTTTCGCATTCCCTATGAGCATTCGCCCGGATAGTGAAATCGTGAGTTTGAGTCCCATGGGAGCTAGTTGTGAGACGGGTTGATTTCGTTTTCAATATTTTCAACGTGTGTAAATTTTTACAGTAAATGATTTCAACAACTCTAACTTCTACTTAAGAAACACCCGATCAAATATTTACCTAGTTATTTAAATTTTTCCTTTTTTTGCATTCACAATGCAATTTTTATTATTAAAAAATTGAAAATGAAGTATTCAGAAAAAATCGACCCGTTTCACAACCACCCGTCCCATAAGAGCTGTTGTGAGACGGGTCGATTTTTTGAAAATACTACGTTTTAAATTTTTCAAATATTTACCTCTTTGATATTGTTATTATCCGCACTATAGCTCTACAATATAAACCGTCGAAAGTAAAATACTTCATAAGCTAATAAGAGAGTAAGGAATGATCATGAAATTCAACACTTAAAAAATTCTCGATGCAATGCTCAACTGTGTGTTGATGCTTGTTTTTTGCAAAAGTTCTATGCTTTTTTTATAGGGTGTAAATTTGAACACTAGAAAGTAAAAGGTTAAGTGGACAATACTCTTTGACACGTCATTACTATAGCAATTGTAAAAAAAAATATGTATGTAGCTTACTTCCGCAAAAAACCTGCAAGATACACCGCCCAATCATGAACGATCGATGCATCGATGCACACCGCGAAACAATAAATAAATCAATCATTTATTGGTCACTTCACAAACTTAATAAGCAGTTACAATTTAATTAAATTCTACTAAGTAACTTAAGTTTGTGAAGGACTGGTGCCTGAAAAGTGTTTCTTAGAAACCCGTCCCACAGGTCGCCAGCCCTCTCCGCAGATAGGACTAGGTACATCAACACTTAAAGCTAGCTCACAAATTAATTTTGTTTCACAACCAAAATGAACTTGAAAAAAGAAGGTAAAAAAAATCATTTTAAAGGAATGATTAGTTCTATCTACAATCAGTGCACAGTACCTGCAGTTGCAGATAGCAAGACCAAGACAGTGACATACCTTGCACCTTCACCGATTAGACTACTCTACACGTTTTTCGTACCAACCCGGGGTATCCTCAGTAGTTGTTAGACCGCGCAAAATCCAGCACCGAATGAGTGACTCACTCACTCACTCACTCACATTTCTCTCACTCTCATTTTCTCACAGTCGGTAGGGACTTCTGCCAAGTGACGCCTGCTTCAATCAAATACTTTTCTACAGCAAACTAAAGGCACTCATAAACTTTGAAAGTAAGTACATAAAACTATTTCGAAACGACCATCGATCTTTTGCCAAACCATTTCTGCACAAACTCTCTCCTTAATGTCTTCTTTAGAACTCCTACGTATTTTCGTCTAATAACATACTTAGTTCATTCTAATAATAATAATTTGAAGCTGCTCTTTTAAAACACACTCGACAGCGATCTCACGCGCTGATATGGACCGATATACCACGGGTTTTTATCCGACAACGTGTCGATAAAGTCATCAATCAGTTGAATCTCAATCAGGGGCCATACTATGAGCTGTGATACAAAGTTGCAGTAATATCGTAAGTGAGATGGCGCTAACATGCTATACTATACGCAGTGTGCAGCTTCGTCCTTTGAGGGTTTAAGGCGTTTACGCTTTTACACGTGTGCCTACTCCTTTGTATAAAAACTTAGAACAAGAAGGATCCAGAGTGGGTTTTTTCTGTAGGCAGGCCAAGGGCCCTCGAATCCAGTAAGCTAATTTCGATAACGAAAGAATACGTATCCTATGAATATGAACACGTCTTGAAAATCTAAAAATGTGAAACTGAATATAGTTAATTGTATTTTTATTTTATCGTAGAAACTGACAAGTTTCTAATAAATGTTAAACTAGTGTAACCGTTAAAAGTAAAAAAAAATTATAGAGCTTTAATCAGGATTTTTCTTAAAAATTATTTTGATTAATAAACACAATTGCTAACCAACAAATTATCATACGTTTTAGATTTACACAAGTTTTTGGTAGCTAATAAATAAAATAAAAATTACTTTATTTACTAGATATCAGAATACCTATGTACTTATGAATCGTCAACATTTACCTACCGCCCATTCAAGCTCTATCTTAAATAGTTTTTGAGAAAAAACTTTTCAACTGAGGAAAATTTTAGTGAATGACGGGTCACATGATGTCCTTACATCCGTTAAGGACATCATGTGTCCCGTTATTTCTACCACCCGGTAGGAAAAAATGTTGGACGATTGATAAGCAAAAATAACAATTCCTCCAGTCTCCTTCCAGTTCCTCAGTGATTGAGGATTCCGGGAGTAGTGCGCTTCCACCTTCAGCCTTATCACCACTTAACATCAGGTGTGATGAAGGCTAAGTGCCACCCCGTTGTGGATAAAAAAAGCATTTATTTTATTTAATCTAATGAATAAAAAGTTTTTGACATTGACAGCTGATGGTAGGGCCTGCTGTCGGTTCGCGTGAAAGGCAGCGAGCAGCGAGGTTACCCTATAATAACAACTTGCTATACCGCCGTTTATTAGATCAATAACTTTAATAATGCAAAACGCTTTTATTATATAATTATACACTTCTAATCGATCATATCGAGCGGGATCGATTAATTGGACTGCCTAATCGTGCCCCGCGACAGACACATTTCTACTAGAAATTAAACACTTCGAAAGTAAACCTCAAAATGTATTGAGATGAATCTGTGTAAAAGTTACATTTATTCCAACGGAGTTCTTTTTACAGATAACAAAATTAAATGAACGTGAATTTATTAGCGGAGTTTTGAGGCGGTGACGGCAAGATGATATCGTAATTATTGAATCATTGTTATCGGGAAATCAGGGGCTCATTAAAATAGTTAAATCGTAACGATTCACTTATCGCGGCGCTCAGATGTTAAATATTTGAGTCAAGTTGCGTAACAAATGGGATGTTCTTGTATACTTATGTGGCCGCCAAGTCACTAATGGTTCGCAACTTTGCTCGATACATTTGCCTTTAGATTTCCGCAAAGGCTTTGCAATTATTAGTGTTAATGGGGGCGCGAACAGGTAATTATTGTCGAGGCGATTGCGAGGTTAGGCGCTGCGATATAACTCATTAAACTCCTATCGATATGGGATGCGTTGCGTCACTTGTGTTTATCTATAGGTGTCCAATAAGCGGTAACTGTTAATTACTAATAAACATTCTTCTTATGACGCTGGTTTCCGGGTATACGTTCTGCAAATGTACCTACGGGTTACAAGTTTTTAATTGATATTACCTATTATCTATGTATTTAGGGCAAAACGCCAAAGGCATGGGGCAGAAGCGATGTGATGCTGTTTTTCAAGAAGGGTGATAAAACTCTCTTGAAGAACTATAGACCCATCTCGCTTCTGAGCCATATCTATAAGTTGTTTTCGAGAGTCATTACGAATCGTCTCGCTCGCAGGTTCGACGACTTCCAACCTCCCGAACAAGCCGGTTTCCGGAAAGGCTACAGTACCATAGACCACATTCATACGCTGCGGCAAGTTATACAGAAGACCGAAGAGTATAACTTGCCACTTTGCTTGGCGTTCGTGGACTATGAGAAAGCCTTTGATTCGATCGAGACCTGGGCCGTGCTGCAGTCTCTCCAGAGGTGCCAAATAGACTACAGGTACATCGAGGTGCTGAGGTACTTATACCAAAACGCCACCATGTCAGTCCGATTACAGAACCAGAGCTCTAATCCTATCCAACTACAGCGAGGTGTGAGACAGGGAGATGTCATCTCTCCCAAACTGTTCACAGCTGCGTTGGAGGATATTTTTAAGCTGCTCGACTGGAAAGGATGCGGCATCAACATCAATGGCGAGTACCTAACACATCTACGGTTTGCCGATGATGTAGTTCTTATGGCTGAGACCTTGGAAGACCTGAACACAATGCTCGAAGATCTCGGTAATGCTTCGCAAAGAGTGGGTCTTAAGATGAACATGGACAAGACGAAAATCATGTTCAATGCCCATGTTGCACCCGCTCCAGTTAATATTGGGAACATTACACTCGAAGTTGTTGACCACTATGTTTACCTAGGACAGACGGTCCAGTTAGGTAAGTCCAACTTTGAGAAAGAGATCTCTCGTCGAATCCAGCTCGGATGGGCAGCGTTTGGGAAGCTCCGGCATATATTTGCGTCCAAAATTCCTCAATGTCTCAAGACGAAAGTCTTTGACCAGTGTGTGTTGCCAGTAATGACCTATGGAAGTGAGACGTGGTCTTTTACTATGGGTCTCATAAGAAGGCTCAAAGTCACCCAGCGAGCAATGGAGAGAGCGATGCTTGGTATTTCCCTGCTCGATCGAATCAGAAATGATGAGATCCGCAAGAGAACTAAAACGACCGACATCGCTCAAAGGATTGCATCATTGAAGTGGCAGTGGGCTGGACACATAGCGCGGAGAACCGATGGCCGTTGGGGCGGAAAGGTTCTTGAATGGCGACCGCGTGCCGGACGACGTTCCGTGGGCAGGCCCCCTACAAGGTGGACCGACGATCTGGTCAAGGTCGCGGGAAGCCGCTGGATGCGGGCAGCGCAGGACCGATCGTTGTGGAGATCCTTGGGGGAGGCCTATGCCCAGCAGTGGGCGTCGTTCGGCTGACATGATTATCTATGTATACATGCTACAGCCTGAAAATCCTGATCGTTTATTTAATATCATTTGTAACTAAAATTTTTACTTTTTGAATTCAAAATGCAACTTTTATTGTTTTAATTATTTTAGAAAAACGACTCCGTCGCTCAGAGGTAGAGCAGTCGCCCGGATAGCGAAAGGTGTTGGTTGGACTCCCATCGGAGCTGGTTGTGAGACGTCAAATTTTTTCTAAAATACTTCATTTTCAATTTTTCATTTGTAACTGTTTATTTAATTTTATAATTAGCCTTATTCAATGTTTATGGGGTAATAATTTTGATTATATCTCAAGTAACATCTTCGAAAATATAACAAATCTCGTTCAAAAGCAACATAAACGAGTGCTATCGATTCTGGTGTCGTAATTATCCCAATAAAATCCGTGGGAATCATAATTACAGCCGATGAATATTCAAAATAAATAGGCCACATAAACAGCCGAGACATCTCGCCATCACAATAACGCGTATAAAATTTCAATTCCAATATTAGACATGTTATGGGCGCGCTTCAAATTCCATCGTTTCAAGATGGCGTCATTTATTTTTTTGGGCGTTCTGGCACTGGATTCCTGTCATTATATCCATATATTATCTGTGGGGCGCTCTAATAAAACGTTGGTCACAAATGTTTGATTAAATTTATAGCATGCTACCTTTTTGATAATGTTTAATAGATTTAAATTGATGTTGAGCTCTGAAGAGTTGTATTTTAGTTCTAGTATCGTTTATGAGGGCTCAGTAAAAATTATAGCCGTTACTTTACGAGTAAATAAATAAAAGTAGAGTTTGCTGTTACGTTTTTAAGAGTTTGCTGAATTTTCCCTCAGAATTGAATATGCAATTTTCTTTTGTATAAAACATTTCTAAGTGTAATTTTAATTAAGTTCCATTCAAGTTATTTTTTTTTTACTTTTTTTATAAAACTGCAAGTTAGTACAATGTAGCGTAGACTATGGAACTAACAAAAGTATCAATGAAAACAGGATGACATTCGTTTTTAAAGCTCAGTTAGGTTTCGCTATTTCGGTAGATGCGATATTAAGACGAAAACCATTAGGTACTATTATAGTACCTACCTCAGGTACCTACTCATTTTAAGATTACATATTCCAAAGTAGTTGGTTTGAACAAGTGAGTGCGAGCCCAATATCTTGTGATCAGTGTAACGTAAGGAGGCCCTATCTCCCATAGATGACAAGATATAACAATATCAATAATTTCCTTGTTCCTGGGGGCAGACGGCCTTAACGGGATAAAATTATTGTTATTGCCACCAAACTAATGTAATTATTTTATCCTATAGAACAGGGTATCGTGGAGAGGACCTTGAACGTGTGTGTGATTTAAAAATGTTTTAAGGTAAGTATATAGTTAAGAAAAAATTGCTATCGGAGGAGCTTAGTTGGTAAATTAATGTTACTTTGAAGGGAGTATCGGACCAACTGTACAGCTACTCTTACAACTGGGTTTAAATTTGGGGAAAATTGCTATAACCACTAAAGTTAGCTTTTTGCATTCACAATGCAATTTTTATTATTGAAATTAACCGACCCTGAGCCAATTATAGATTATCTGATCGTTCAAATCAGCCTCGGAGTAGATCGTTATATTATTTGTGCTGCATACATACCGCCAAAACAAAACTTAAGAATATATACGTCCCTTTTGGAATATTTACACAATTATTTTGTAAATACGGACTATACTTCCCTGTTGCTATTGGGTGATTTTAACTTACCATCACTTGACTGGAAGCGCTCAAATAACAATAATTCTATGGTAATTAGTAACGATTTAAGTACCTGCGCAAATAGTAGGTATTTAGGTAATTTTATGCTTTCGCTGAACTGCGCCCAATACAATTATATCAAGAATAAAAATGACAAAATATTAGATTTATTAATTAGCAATAATTCTTCGATCATTGTATCAGCGCCAGCCCCGCTGGTCTCAATTGATGAATTTCACCCTCCTTTTTGTGCCGAAATAAATATGGATAATATTGCAAAACCACTAAAAATTAAACCCCAAACCCAAATTTGTTATCAAAGTGCCGATTACGAAGAAATAAATAGGGAATTATTGAGTGTCGACTGGGACAGTGTTTTTAAAGATCAATCGATTGATAATGCTATTAACGTTTTTTATGAAACAATCTATAGTATCATACGTAAATGTATTCCAACTCGAGTGACAAAACAGACAAAATTTCCGCTCTGGTTTAATTCCTCACTGGTACATGTTTTCAAAAATAAAGATAAAGCCTGGATAAAATGGAAAAAATATAACAATTATTCTGACTATGAGGTATATTCTATGTATCGTAAACGTTATAAAAAAGAATCGCGTATTTGCTACAATAATTATATGGAAAATTTAGAATGTAATATTAGGAAGAATGTGAAGTATTTCTGGAAATATGTCGATGATCGTAGGGATGTTGTTAGGATTCCTGAAAATATATTTTATGGGAATGAAGTAGCAAATGACAGTTCAGCGGCATGTGACTTGTTTTCAAAATATTTTAAGACAGTTTTCGAATCATCCACTTTAACAGACAATTACGACATTAATGATTGCAGTGCTGATATGAACACTAACTCTGAATTTATTATTGCTGACATCTTGATTACTCCGGAAAGTATTATAAAAGCACTAAAAAATTTAGATGCAACTAAAGGCGCAGGATTAGACAATATTCCACCAATTTTTCTTAAGCGTACTGAAAAAACAATATATAAACCACTTTATTTTTTGTTTAATAAATGTCTTCAAGATGGTCATTTTCCGGGTGTTTGGAAGTCTGCCAGAATAGTGCCAGTATACAAGTCGGGAGACAAAAGGAATGTTGAAAACTATCGTCAGATCTCTATTCTTTCCGCTCTGTCGAAGCTTTTTGAGAGACTGGTACACGATGCTCTGTATCCATGTCTTCACAGATGCATTATTAAAGAACAACATGGTTTCGTACAACAACGGTCGACTATTACAAATCTTTTAGTATATACTTCAACTTTATTTGAAAATCTAGATCGTAATGTGCAAACAGACTGCGTTTACACAGATTTTCGAAAGGCTTTCGACAGAGTGGATCATAGACTCCTTTTAGAGAAAATAGCGTTTAATGGAATACGCGGTAATTTGTGGCGTTGGTTCAAATCTTACATTTCTAATAGAACCCAGAAAGTTGTTATCAACGGCTGCGAATCTAATGCTACCTTAATTAGTTCTGGAGTTCCTCAAGGATCAATTTTAGGCCCCCTACTTTTTATTCTATTCATTAATGATATAGACAAATGTTTCAAATTTTGCAAGTTTTTGATGTACGCTGATGATCTTAAGATATACCAAACAATTAGTTCCTACGAAGACCACCTAAAAGTACAACAGGACTTGGACAGGTTTAGTGCATACTGTGACAATAATAAGCTGGTCCTCAGTTTAAATAAATGTAAATCTATTTCGTTCACAAAGAAAAAGTCGAGAAGTAATTTCACTTATAGCCTATCTGGAAATACATTAGAAAAGGTAAATACTATTAAAGATCTTGGAGTATTACTTGACAGTAAACTAAATTTAGATTTGCATATTGAAAGTATAATTAGTAAGGCTTTCAAAATGTACGGTTTTGTTATGCGTTGTGGCAAACAATTTAAAAAAGCTTCTACTTATTTACATCTATATAAGGCATTAGTTCGATCACAACTAGAATGTGCAGTGAATGTTTGGAATCCATACTACAATAAATATGTGATAAATCTCGAGACAGTGCAGAGAAAGTTTTTGAAAAGTATGCATTATAGATGTAGTCGTGCCCGTTTGTCATATGTACAATTATTGGAAAAGTATAAATTATCGGACCTAAAGTCTAGGCGATTTCACCTTGAAGCCATAGTATTATATGATATTTGCCAAAATAGGTACGACTGCATTAATATAGCAAATAAAATAAGTTATTTAGTGCCTTTGAGATCGCAAATGAGATCGTCGCGAAAAAAAAAACTGTTTGCTACTCCTAAATGCCGTACGAATGCAGGTAAACGATCTCCAATGTACCGCTTAGTGAATATGTACAACAATATGTTGAATGATATCGACATATTTTCTGAAAAAAGAAATAAGTTTAAAACTATGTTATTAAAAATAAGAATTTAATGATTTTAATATATATTATGCGCAAATATTCATCATAAACAGTTTCTCCATTAGCAGATAAATTTATGTAACATAAAAAAAGTAATGAATCTCAACATTATAGTTATATTATAAGTAATTTGTGGCTTACGGTGTTGGTTTTGCAATTATGATATAATTTTAGTAATAGTGTTAGCTTATATTTATTGTAAAACTGTTTGTTTGCCCAAATAAACTAAAAAAAAAAAAAAAAAAAAAACCCACGACCTTTCACTGTCCGGGTGAATGCTCTAACCATTGAGTTAGTAACGAGTCCGTAGTTCAGTGGTTAGAGCATTCGCCCGGACAGTGAAAGATCGTGGGCTCGAGTCCCTTCGGAGCAAGTTGAGGAGACGGGTCGAATTTTTCTAATAGGTACTTCATTAGCCATGTTTGTTGTGGAATAGTCAAGTCCAGCATAGAAGGAACTATATCCTCTTTTCAATTATTTAATAAAATATCAATACCATGAAATACCATTTCACATTATGTCAAGTGAAAAAGATTGTATTTTCCATTTTAAGTCAAGACAATATAAAAAAATTGACGTGCCCATATTTTTTTGCCTACTTTATTATTATTTATTTACTCTTCTCTGAGCCTTACTGGCTAGAAATGGAATGGAGTCAGTAAAATACTTATAGTTCGGCTCCAAACATTCATAAATATTAGCCATCTCCACAGATTGCAGTGACCCCGTGACGTTTAGCTCAGTACTCCGAACATTTCTATGTCTGTAACATAATCAGATATCACCGTCCGTGAACTGTGCACCCAGGACCCAGGCCGGACTTTAATTTATGCTGCGCCAGCGCATCCGCGCAGTGGGACACTTGTTACCGCGATTTATAGGGCCGACCGCCCGAAGGGTTTATTGTCTATGCCCGGTAATGTCGCCCGTTACTACGGAGTTTTATTATTTATTAATTGTCTGTGGTTCAAATAAAAAGTTTGTCGCCGATCGTTACGTGTCGTAACCCTTTTTATTGTGGGAGCGAGCCGCTTACGCGCTTTAGCGTTTACTTTTATCGGGTTGTCTGTGAATGTGCGTAAGGACTGGGCGGTGTTTAACGACTACATTACGTTTTATAATGCTAAACGGATTAAAGTTAGTGTACTATTTGTTTTTTGTATGTGACTAGCTTTTGACCGCGACTTCGCCCGCGTACGATTCGGGGAACGCATACCTTCGTTTCAGCCCCTTAGAGGTTGAATTTTACATACTTAACTCTTTCTTAGTCGTGGGCCACACTGGAGGCGGATCCGCAGGACGCGCGAACACGTACCATTCCCTCGGCCGGTCGCGGCGACCGCTGGACGCGCCAGTGTGACCCCTCCCGTCCGTCTCAATATATTTGTTTTTCCCGCTCAACGCGGACGCAAGATGCGCCGCTCCAGTGTGGCCCACGACTTACGGTCTCTGCATACGGCCAGAATTAATAATCAATCCACAGATAGGGATAGTAATGATCCAGATTAGTTGCTATGCAACGTTTGATAATAACATAGAATTAACGACAGGTGCCAGTAACAGGTGGTGTTGCTAGGTGTTGCCTAGCAACTAATCTGGATTATGCCTATCCCTATCTGTGGATAGATTATTAATTCTGGTCGTTAGCCAATTTCAGCTCGATCCGTCCCGTAGTTGGAGCTGTGCGTTGATAGATCAGTCAGTCACCTTTAGTTTTTATATATTTAGATTAGTCTTCGTGCTAGTAGACGAAGGTGGAAGGACATTTGGTTCAAGGGCTGAAACAATGTATATACTGTATTGTAACTATGTACGCCATTTTAGTATATTAAACTATAAAAAGGATGAAACATTTAGAGTAGAGAGTGAGAGACATCTCTGTACAAATCAATGAATGTTGAATTACCATGAAATTCAAATTTCACTGGCTGGATACACTTATTTTATGTAGTATCTAATATAACAAAAAACAAAAAAAGAAGAATTACAAAATGACATTATTGAGGCCATAAGATCCCGATCACGAGCTGTATTGTAGCTCTTCAATTTGCAATCGTTTAGCAGCTTTTTACGCGAAACCGCTGCTGACTGATGTTCATATTATTTGTTATTACAATCTTAAAAAACGTATTTGACGAAACTTAACTATTTGATTTTGAGTCTTATTTTGAGGGACGGAAGACTTCACGTCTACATTGGGTGTGATTTAATGTTCAATTGCTGCTTGTCAATAATATTCGTGCAAAGTTGTGTCTTCGCCGAATTTCTCTGCTCGCGTTACAATTTTGTTGCTTATGCTGTTACATTTAAGGTCGGTTTTCTTATATTATTTGTTGGTTGGGTGGTACAATATAAAGCTGGGTGTACAATTTATAAGATGGAGGCGTAATAGCCGATAATTGTCATCGGCATGGTTTGCCCTTGTTCGGTCGATTTATGGACATATTTCGATCACGAACTGAGAGTGCTTGGCTCGTCTTTGGTTGAGAGTACCCTCGTTTGCTGCCGCGCTTATACTTGTACAAATGACATGATGATGTTGAAATTTATAGAATTCCAATCTAGTTAATAAAAATAACTGTTCCGCGTAGTTTTACCCTACCCTACCCTACGTGGTACCCGTTGTTCCCATATAGTATTGGGATATTAAGTAGCCTCTGTGTTATTATGATGTATAAGCTATATTACTGTAAAGTTTCACATAAATCCGTTCTGTAGTTTTTGGATATTATGTAGCCTCTGTGTTATTATGATGTACTAGCTTCCGCCCGCGACTTCGTCCGCGTGGAAATACGAGAAAATCCTTAGGGGACCAGTAACCACGATAAAAAGTATTCATGTTTTAATTTCATCAAAATCCGATCAGCCGTTCCTACGTTCTACCACGGGCTCGTTCTCACGTGGCGTATTCACGTAATGCCCTGGGATCGTCCAATAGATGGCCTGGACTATTTGGTGAACGATGATAACGGTCGATCAACGTTTTTCCGATAGTTCCCAGTGTGACCGATAACGCAGAGGAAGAAAGCACAGAGGCAAAAGCTATCGAAGACACACCATACTTGACTCCTGCCTGACTAGGCTGACAGTCACAAATGTCACAATCGGCATTCGATAGACAACAGTACCCCTACTACACTACAGTAGCATGAACAACTATCGTTATGGTAGGAAAATTGAACTGAAGCAGGTATTAGAAAAAGTCGATCCGTCCCCCAACTAGCTTCGCTGGGACTCAAACCCACGACCTTTCACTGTCAGAGCATTCGCCCGGAAGGTCGTGGGTTTCTAGTCAAATCGGAGCTAATTGTGAGACGGGTCGACTTTTTCTAATACTTCATTTTCAATTTTTCAATAATAAAAAATGCATTGTGAATGCAAAAAATATCTAAAAATAATTATATATCGACGGCAATTGACACTCGAAGCTCTGCACTTGACACTAACAATTTTAATTATTAGAAATCTTACTAATATTATAAATGCGAATATTTGTATGTTTCTTTTCCAATTACGCCGAAACGCCACAACGGATCTGGATAAAATTTGCCCCAAAAATAGATTATTGTGGCATATTGGTTTCTTTTTACCTCGAGAAAATATCTCATGTCTCATGGAAAAACAGCATTTATGAGCAATGCCGTGGGCGGAATGTAGTTAAGCTTAGTTAACTAATAAGGCGGTACTTATTTTTTTTTTGAAATACTAAAATCAGTATCTCGACATAAGTCACAGTGTCTGTAGACTCTGTAGTAGCGTGCTCTGTGCGGCGACTCATTACGCGCTGATCTCGGCGACATAATAATGTGAGCGATCCGTCAAGTGCGAGACGCGGGCGGGGCGGCCCAGGGTTGGCAGAAACCATAAACATAACTAGTCTGAAGGATGTAAAGTATAGAATTCGCATTATACTCAGTAAACAATATGTTGTTTAGTTGGATTTTATTGTCTCGGTCTTACAGCACCTTCTCAATTCATTTTAGTTTATTCATCATCATCATCATCAGCCGTACGACGCCCACTGCTGGGCTTAGGTCTCTCCCGCATCCAGCGACTTCCCGTGATTTGACCAAATCGTCGGTCCACCTTCCCCCAGTACGTCATCGTCCGGTGCGCGGTCGAATATTTTCGCATCAACGTATAGTTAATCCAACACTGCACATTATTTTTTTTATACGGATTTGTTTATACTTTCATTATACAATTATATTTTAACAATGCCGTATTTTGGTTTCCACATGATCTTCAAAACAGGTTACGGCTAATTCTGAAGACCCTCTTGCTACAATAAACATACAAAATATTAAAATATTGACGACGACATTCGTATTCGAATAGTGCGGCTATCTTTGGTTCGATTCCCGATCGGGTAAATGTAGAAAACAAACTTTTTTTATATTTTCTCGTGACTGTGGAATGGTTATACCCGGCGCTTTTTCCTATTACACACACACACACGTTATTCTTACTTATATATTAACTTCATATTTTGGCTTCTACATGAGTTAAAAAAAGAGGTAACGGCTTCTTACTTAGAAATCTCTCTCTGGCTTGTGTAGCCAGGGTTGTTGGTCGTCAAAAACGAAGGCCCAACATATCGACAGCCCTAGGCTAAAGGACACGGCTTTCTCAGGTCGGAGTGCCGCGGGCGCAGGCGCAGGCGGCGACAGATGGCGCGGCCCTGCTTTGTTTACGGCCGCTCGTCACCGGCCGAAAGGTCCTCCCGTTATGATTGACAAGATAAGATAAGATAGATAAAAATTATTTATTCAAATAAACATGATATACATGTACTTTTGAATCATCAACATTTTCCTACCGCCCATTCAAGACTTTTTAACTGACAAGATGAACAGGCGCCATAAACTTGCCAGCTCTATGAGACCTCTTTGGTTGAACTGAAATGCAAGCTAAGCCAAAGGACACGTGCTCCTAAATATAGTTACGAAGGTGTTCTAGGGAGCTTTGGACACAGGAACCTTCTATAGCAGGCGCACGTGGCGGCACATGACGCGGCTCTGCTTTACCTGTTGTTTGCGGTCACTCGTCACCGGCCGAAAGGTCCTCCCGATAAGATTGACACTATGAGACATCTTTGTTTGAAACGGAATGCAAGCTAAGCCAAAGGACACGTGTTCCTAAATATAGTAATATAGGTGTTTTAAGGGGTTGGAAGTAGCAGGCACAGTCGGCGACAGATGACGCGGGCCGCTTTACCTGTTGTTTGCGGTCACTCGTCACAGGTCGAAAGTTCCTCCCGTTATAATTGACACAGTGAAACATCTTTGTTTTAAAAGCTGAGCGAAAGGAGGGTTACCTCAGGATAGCACGTACTTTTAAATACTCAATGTATTAGATACTTTTTGTAGTTATGATAACAGGAATCTTCTGTGGGATGGTGATTGCATAGCGGGCCATAAAATTATTCTTATGCATTCACAATTTGACGACCGATTTGGCGCAGGGGTAAACTACCTGCCTTCTGCGCCAGAGGTCTCGGGTTCGATTCCCGAACAAGACAAATATTTGTGTGCATGAACATGTCTATTTGTCTTGGTCTGGGTGTTTTCTATGTATATTAAGTATGTATTTACAAACAAAAAGTATATAAGTATATATTTATCCGTTATCAAGTTCACGTGGACACAGTTTCTTAAGAAATTAACTAGGGGCTTAGATAATTGGTGTGATTGTAAGAAAATATTTATTTATTTTATTTATTTAATTACATTGTGAATGCAAATGTTAACATTCCATGTTAACAAAAAATTGTATTTCCTCGCATTTCGTGAGAAAAGTTTTGCATTGCTAGCTTTCTGTTCTCGGCTGTAATGTACTATTAAAATCTTTAGTAAATAGTATTTTTATAAATTGGGCATTTAACTGTTGTGCCACCCTTCTTACTTACTTACATTATTGCCTAATCATTTGTGCAAAGCTGAATGAAAAGTGAGTAAGTATTATTAGCTAATAAAATCTGTTAAATATTACTGAAATGGCTGTCTACTGTGCAAATAAATCAAATACTTTATCGTATTCCATTTTCGCGTGAAGATAAACCTTTTACCACCCACGACCACCGACTTGTAGACTATAACTGCGTTCACTCAATGCGCCTATTCATCAGTTTTATATAACATTGTTAACCTGATTTCGTTGACATTTTCCTTTTACGAGAATCTCCGTGGGTCTCCAATAAATGCTTCATCAAAATTGCCGACGAACATGGCTTGATAGCTGTAAAAATAATACCCGATCGCTCGCAGACATAATGGGAGCGATTTGCTGGGTTTTTAGACATGAAGCACTGCCATCTAGCGGCGACTAAACACTGACGCCGATTTAGTACAGTCACGAAATTCTTGTGTTTCTTCGTGGAATTAAAAGATCCGTCATGAACATGTTACTGCATTGCTTTTGTTGGACGTCGGAGCTATCATTTTATGGGCTATCATATTTGTGCGGTGTGACTAATGGTTTTATGATCCATAGAAAGAGAAATAGTGAGTTAAGATAACGAAGCTTTATTTATTTCTTACTAGCTGACCCGACAGCCGTTGTCTTGTCTTAAATATGAATTAAATTATTTGAAATGATATAATAAATAAAAATTAGGTACCTAACGGAGTTCCAGGTTGTCAAGGACCGTCAGTTGACTGTCCTTGTATTCGTCAGTGAAATTGAAATTCATTTTTTATCAGATTTATCCATGAAGCTTGACTTAATACTGAGGTAACTGGAGAGTGCAGTACTAACACTTTTTTGTCACCAAAAATTACACAGTGGCTGTCTTCCGTCTCACCTACACTTTAAAAAAATACGTATGGTCATATGAGACAACTGACAGCCACTACATATATAAATGTCAAATTTGCTGGGTACACTTTTTTATTCAGGGTGAGAACTCCAGTTACCTCAGAGTATTAAGTCGAGCTTCATGGATTTATCAGTCGCGCACTCGTTAAAAGCTAAGCTAAGCACCAGCTAAGTACGTCAAACGCCATAAGGTTACATTAGAAAAAAAATATATCAAATATCTAAATACAGAATATTTTCAACTAATATTGTAAACCGTAATTAAGAATCGAGGTTCTTTTATCCACATCGGGGTAGCACTTAGCCTTCATCACACCTAATGTTAAGTGATGATAAGGCATAAGAAAGATTGAAAACGCACTACCGGAATCTCCAATTACTGAGGAACTGCCAGAATACTACAATGCTGAAAACATCGTTGTTATGGCGTCAGACTTAGATAAGATGGTGGTAGCTAGCCAGGCGGACTTTAAACAAGTCCTACCACCAACCAAACCAAATACAATAAGCACCTCCACTGGGAATCGAGCCCGGGACCTTTGGATCTGATACTGGTGGTGTGTATCACTAGACCACAGAGGTGGTTTTAAAATTTTAAGTATGTTTTAATCGCAACAATAACACACGGAACCGATATCTGCACTCATATTTAACAGTAATTTTATATCCCAAAAGCTGTTATTTAATCCACTTCGCTCATCGTACAAAGTAACGATGTCTTAAAAATGACGGTACAGCCGAGAACACGCGATCTTCATAAATTATCGATAAATTACTCGTGTGTTTAAATCGTCATCGGCCAATTAGCGGGCGGCGAAGACAAATGGACGCCATTCCTCACCTCGAACGAGAGCGGTATACATTTCAACACAGCCACAACACCCTGAACTATAACCCTCGTTATTAATGCATGTATTTGGGAGTCAATTATCGAACGTACCTCGAACTCGATACTTGCGTAAGTAAGCTTTTTCAATAAATTAATCAATCGTCTTTTTTCTCTCTAGTCTCCCTTTGCACTCCATGAATAATGACCCAACTTCATCCGATCTGTATTTCGTACATGAGTTATATCTTAATAAATGCGAACGTTACTGATAGACGGATAATTTATGACACGAATTAATATTTGTTGCAAATTTTTATTAATACCATCCGAGTTAAATCGATGTGTTTTATATCACGATCACCATTTGTTACTTCGTGAAACAGATTGTAACTTTTTATGGTGCGTGCTAAAATAATGGATTATCTTTTAAAAGTGAGAACGTTGTTGTGAACAATAATTGTTATAACGGTTAATTGTTTAATAAACAATCGAGTTAAACTATTATTGATCATTCCGTCCGACGTTCGCTTAAAACGAAGCAAATCGTGATTCAATTCTGATCGATTGCGCGAAATGTGTGCCGTGACTAAACACTCGAATAATTCAATGGAGTTAACAAGTTTCCAATGTTAGACTGATGTGTTACTATCGCTCGAAAATAATAAAAATTAGACTTACACCATTTTGGTTCGAACAATTAATGATCGGATATGTGGTTCGAAAAATAAAACTCTGTTGTTTGATAGCTCAATCGATTTTCGAGATCGACTTAGCTCATGAATAAAAAGCACATTAGAAAGATAGTCTGATAAACAGTTCGGTTTCTAAGAGTAATGTTTAGGTAACTCGCACAGATAGCAGAGCGCCGAGTTATTCTACCCCTTAACAGCCCAGCAATAAAGCATAATACTATGCGTGAGCGTTCGTTCTAAGCAATGAGTAATGTAAATATGGTTCGATACAGAAATCGTTGCCGTGAAATTCCCATGGATTTAATCGAGTAGTTAATCGATTATGGATAATTTCGCCATAAAAGTTTGTTTGCCGTAAAATCTCGCGTGACCGAGTAAATAAAAGAAATCCGTATGATCCTGTTCGGGAATCGACTTTCATATTTTTATTACGTTAATTTGAAGATACGAAAGCACACGATAGTTGAACACTATTTTGATTACTGTCGAGATACGAGTTTTAGAAATCTTTGAAATTATGTAAAGACTAAAACGGAGAGGTTTTTATGTAAGAACTACAGAATTACCGAAACGAAGTAATCTTTATTATTATGAGATAAGCCATTTTTGTAAATAATTGTTAAATAGGCATTCTTACTATTTAAAAACCCTAAAGAGGCGCCTTTTAACTGAGGACAAAAAGAAAGAACGGAAAATGCCTAGCTTATAAACCTTATACAAAAGTACTTACTTACAGGTACAAAAAAGAGATGTTTTTTTATTTTTTATTTAATCACTTAATATAATTCTTAATATTGTTTTTTGTATTTTGGCGATATTTATTTTACTTTATTATATTGGTTTTACAATTATAAATTTATTATTATTTTTATTAATTATTATTCAATAAATTACATACGTAAATTACTTACCTGAACTTTAATCATTTCCAAGATCCTGACTGAATCGTTGTTGTTTCTTTGATTTGGTACATTAAAGTCAAACTAAAAGACCTTCCAATATAACGTAAACGTGTGTCTATTCTCTTCTCCTCTCAATTTATTTTGTAAATATTTTTTTCCACTTACGGGGAAGCACTTTGGCTTCATCTCTCCTGATGTTAAGTGAAGGTAAGGCTAAAGATGGAAGCGCACTACTTCCGGAATACTCAACTCTGAGGAACTGGATATCTTCACTCTAATTGTCGGAACACCACAATGCTGAAAACGTCGTTGTTCTCTTATAAGTTACTAGCTTTCCGCCCGCGGCTTCGCCCGCATGGACTACACGACGTTATCCCACGGGAATGTGATGTTTTTTCGGGATAAAAAGTAGCCTATGTTCCTCTCCAGGCTACAAAGTATCTGTGTCCCAAATTTCATCTTTAGCGATTGCCAAATACCTGGAAAGGTATTTCTTTCGCGTGTGAGGGTAGTAATATCTCCACATTGGTGAAATAAACGCTGACTATACAGCGAGTAAGAAGTATTGGATAAATTCGACGCTTCTCGTAACGACTCCGTAGCTCAGTGGTTATTGCAACAAAAAACGTTGCCATTTCGAGACTATAATTCACACTCGTCAATAAATCTAATGCTTGATATAGATTATCCACATCTATAAAGGGAAAAGGTGATTAATTATTGATCTATCAACAGACAGTTGAAACCGGACGGATATGTCATAATGACGACGAACGAAGATATCAGCTAAGAGTAAGGTTTTCAAATGAAGAAGAATAAAAAAATAAATAATGAAAAATGGAAAATGAAGTATTTAGAAAAAATCGACCCGTCTTACAACCAGCTCTAAATCTAAATACTTCATTTTCCATTTTTCAACCATAAAAATTGCATTGTGAATGCAAAAAAGTACAAATTTAAATAAATAATGAAAGTTAAAAGTTATGGTAGATGAGTAAGTTTTTGCACCTCTTCAATGATTTTTACGTACGTAAACGCCCAATTGTCAAATATCGTTTTCAAAAATTCTCAAAAGGGAAAAACAATCAGTCAAACTTCATGTGCCATTTAACGATATATGGAGCGTGCAGTTCGCTTTATTGTTTTTCCTTTTTGAAAAAATTGAGCTGTTTTTGGCAATTTTTGAAAACGAGATTTGTCAATTGGGCGTTTGGTCTCTTCATTGAAGTAAAATCATTGCAGAGATGCAAAAAGTTACTCATCTATGAGACGCTAAAGTATACGTTCGTATAAAAAAGCCCAATGGCTCCTATTTTCTTTTGAGTAGTATATATTTAGATTTAAACAAACTACAGAGAATAAGATAACTTACCCCGGCAAATTATTGCCTTATGTTAAACCTTTCGTACTACCAAGAGTTTGCAGTCGTTCGACATCATCATCATCATTTCAACCGCACGACGCCCACTGCTGGGCATAGGCCTCCCCCAAGGATCTCCACAACGATCGGTCCTGCGCTGCCCGCATCCAGCGGCTTCCCACGACCTTGACTAGATCGTCGGTCTACCTTGTAGGGGGCTTGCCCACGGAACGTCGTCCGGATTATTGGAGAACCTTTCCACCCCAAAGACCATCGGCTCTCCGCCACGCCACTCCAACGATGCAATCCTTCGAGCGATGTCGGTCGTTTTAGTTGTCCTGCAAATCTGATCATTTCTGAATCGATCAAGCAGGGATTGCTGTCGTTAATATCCACCAATCAGCTTATGGCCCATGTTGCAAGTAACACATGTAGTGAAGGAAATATGTAAGGGTGTAGAAGGAAGAATAAAAATGATATCAGCTTACCCCTACAGAGGAAAGGAAAAACCCCTATCGGGGAATATTTGATTGATTCTGGCGACACGAGGCGGAAGTCCCTACCCATTGTGAAAATAGAAATAAAATATAGCTTATTTCCGCAAAAAACACAACATGCAAGAAGCACCAGGTGCCCGCCCGCAAATAAAATTGCACATGCACACCACAGAACTGTCAGTGCACAATACCTGAAGCTGCAGACAGCAAGACAGTGACACACCTTGCACCTTGCTACATGGCTCTATGTGTTTCACCCCAACCCGGGGTATCCTCAGGAGTTGTTAGAACATGCGAAATCCAGTATCCTATCTTGAGAGACTAGATTCTTGCGCATTACCACTTCTTTATTCTTTTATCGTGGTAGTATTGTGAAAATCATATTATTTCTGTGTGGCTGGTGGCGCGCGGCGCCTCGCCATTGACGCTCAACCTTTTGCTGTTTGGTTTCGTATTTAATTAGGGTATTTTAGTACAATGCATAACTAATCAAGGATAGCGTTTTCACATTATATGTGAAACGCCAACCACACGAAAAGGAGGTCATACAAGAATAAATATGTAACTAAATACATAATTGTAAGACTAGTTGTAGGTAATTTGAAAATGAAGCATTAGAAAAACACGACCCACCTCACAACTAGCTCCGATGGGACTCGAACCCACGATCTTTCACCGTCCGGGCGAATGCTCTAACCACTGAGCTACGGAGTCGTTACGAGAAACGTCGAATTTATCCAATACCTCTTACGCACTGTTTAGTTGTAATTTACCGGTATAAAATTTTCTTTATACTCTCAAATAATAATCAGATGGTGATCATAAGGAGGCAAGTCTCAGTGGTATGTTAGTGGCATCAAAGCATTAACAACGTAACCTTTTTATAAACAAATGGAGGACACGCTATTAACGCAGGGCGCCCCCCGGCGCGCGCGCCTGTAACGATGCTATCTGGCCTATCTGCGCGCGCGTGAAATATGCCCGCGCGCTAATGGCGACCGCGCCGATAACTTATATTATATCATCCCATCTGAGTAACTGCTTGTTGACATTTACCCTATCAGTGATTTGAATATTTCAAGATTGACTGTACTAGTAATCTGCTGAGAACACCTGTCGAAGCGTGAAGGTACCTACCCAACATAATGTACAGTCGTGGACTTTCGCGCCTCACTCTTCTTACTACTGGGACTTAAAATTGGGTTTGTTTTCATCATTTTAAGTATATTATCCCTTTCGTTTCGAGGTCTTCCTAATAGTCATATCGTCCATTTCTTTTTTAATTGAGATTATTTGGGATGAGTGGGTACCTATAAGTATAACCTAGTGAATATCATTCTTATGGAGAACAGGTTACGTCAAAGCAAGAAGAAACGAAGAGTTCGCTTTGCACACATGGTGACACAAGAGTCAAATGGACCCTTATTTCGTATCGCTCTCAATCTGGCCAGTGCTTTACTGAATCTAGAAGACCTCCAAAATGTAATATCGTTGCTAATTAGATAATGACCGCGACCCGACCCCTGTCCGTCCGTCTGTCTGTTAAGTTTTTGTTACTCCATAATTAGATATTTGGAGCATCACTGATATCTCTGCCGGCCATTTTGTCAGTTCAGAGTTAACATCGTTAACATTTTGACGTCTACTTAGTGACGTACGACCTGTGTGGCTCGGAAGATTGACTAGATGTTGTGTTAGATACGTGAGAACCCAGTCAAATAATGCTCTGTATAATTATTCTTTTATCATTGTTTTGATTGTTTATTTAAATCTACGCGTTGTTATGAATGGATTTACAGTAAGCAGAGATGAAGGTGCTCATAATGTATTTAATCAAAGGTAGTAAATGTGCTAGAGAAGGATAGAAAAGAAAAGTTGATAAGGTGACAAATGAAAAAGTATTAGAAAGGGTCAAGGAATAACGTCAGATATCTCCACTTGATAAAATACGACGAATTTACTAAAAATCATCATAGAAGGAAACTAGGGGGAAGGAGTGGAAGAAAAAGAAATAGTATGGTCTACATATACCTAACAGTTAGGAGAGAAGGTGAAAGTCGAGCCTTATCAGGAATTCAAGGAATTGGCCCGGGATAGAAGTGAATGGAAGAGGCTACATAGACAAGAGCGTAGCTCAAAAAGATCAAAATAAAATATGACTGTGAAATGAGTAGGTACTTCTGAAAAGTTAAATGAAAAAGTCACTTGTCCAGGAGCTATGTCCCGGAGTAAATGTAATCTAAGAAAAGTAATTTTATAGAAGTTTCATGAAATAAATTTCTGGATACCTAACTATTATGGTAAAATAAAGTATTTTATATTTATTATTAAGTATTTGTTTCGTGTCTGGGTGTTAATGTCTCTTTCAAAACCTTGCAGTAAACTGAATATTATCATAAATAAAAATAAAATATTCTAGTTAATCTTGTAAGGGGACCGGATAAATATATATTTTCATTATTACTTATGCACACATATAATGAGTTATAATTGAGTTCATTATTCTCATATAAGGTAGTAAATGGTAAGCAACTTTTAATTAAATTAATTTAGTTATCCGGCTTATATTTCTTGTGCAATAAAATTAATTAGAGGATAAAACTCGTGCGATAAGGAAGTAACCAGTTGTAACTAGTACCCGAGTGATCGAGAAATCCTAGGGGGCATATCTTTTTAGGTTTACTTAAGGCAATACTCGGAAAAATTGTGCTAAAGCGAGATAGCAATGAGAAAACGACGCGCGCGGGAGCGAGACCGATTTTGCCGATTACGCAAAAAAAACACAAAATCACTTCGTATTCAAAAACTATAGCGATTTTTTAAAAATGCTTCTATACGATCCTAAATATTATTGGTGTCCACTAATAATATTTAGGATAACGTCCTATAGTTTTATATCAAAGAGTCCATACTTTTTCCGAGTAGCGCCTTAAACATAAATTAAATTAATAAGGATTTTCTCATTTATTTTTTGTTCAGCGGCCGCTTCTTCGTTTCTTCGTTTAAGGCTCAACACACACTAATGGGGCAGAGTCGAAGCGCAATAACGCGTCAATTTTTTCTACTACAACGCGAGGTTGTGTTGTGTATGGCATTGTGCTAGGCATCTGACGCGTCACCGCGCCGCACAGCGTCACCGCGAGCGTCTGCGCTTGAAGCTGCTCGACTCCAGTCCAGACGCACGACGATGCGCGCTCCCGTATTCACATTAACACAAAATATTTCTACCTTAATATTAGAAAAATAGAAGCTATATTCATATTCATATTCATATCTTTATTTGCTATCTTGTTGTACGTACACATTTTGGTCTTAAAATGAATAATAGTACCAAACAAGAACCCCATTGGGGCACTGCAAATTACTTCAAAACAATTTATGAGTACCTACTTAGTAGACCTTTCATCTATACCTAGGTGAAAAACATCTTGCCTGAGAGTCTGTACTTTCCTGATAGGTACAATCTGGGGGCCTTCAAGTCGCGAGTGAACCGGTACCTTTTAGGCAAGCGCGATTCATCGTAGATCGCATCAACGCTTACCATCAGGCGTGATAGCGGACAAGCGCTTCCCCAATAATTAAAAAAACACGACGCGTCGCGTCGCTTCGACTCTGCACCAGTGTGAGGTGAGCCTTACTTAAGGCAGTAGTCTGATATAAAATAAGTTTAACCTTCCTAGCAATCTCTGATTGGTGTTTCCTGATTTCGAGTTGTTGATAATCTGCCTGTTACTTCTTTTATTATGCGTTTAAAAAAAAGCTTAGGTCAGCTTCTTTTATTTGGTCTAAATGAGAGAATAAAAAGAACCACCTCAAATTCAACAGTTAACTAAACAATACAATAAAACGTTTTTAAAAAAAAAATCTAACCGCCTTCAAAACGGATCTTCAAACAAAAATTAACAAACACTAAAAAACGAAAAAAATAATAAGATTTTTAATTCAAAGGACGATGATACGTGACTTTTTCTAATTTATCTTGGTACTTACTGAACTGTTTGAAGTCGGTGCCGTCTTATACGTATTGAGGTAATTACGTCCTACACCTCACGCTTGGGACCGGGTTTTTTTTATATGTTAGTTATTTCACTCAGTATATTTCGTTCTTATTCTTTTTGGCTTGGCACCGACTTCAAACAGTTCAGTAAGTACCAAGATAAATTAGAAAAAGTCACGTATCATCGTCCTTTGAATTAAAAATCTTATTATTTTTTTCGTTTTTTAGTGTTTGTTAATTTTTGTTTGAAGATCCGTTTTGAAGGCGGTTAGATTTTTTTTTTAAAAACGTTTTATTTTTCGATTTTTAGTGAAGTAGCTAAAGAAACTACATGGTGATTATGATAAATTATTGTAAATATCCTATCCCTTACGGAATTCAGCTTTCCATCTTTAGCTACTTAGATAACTTGAAGGAATACAACTGAAGGTCCATTCGTGCATATGGTATTTATAAAACATCATAATATAACTCCTAACTGTTGAGGAGTTTCACCTCTCATCAGCAGCTCACCCTTATAACCTGAAAGAATATAACTATTGGCCCATACGTACGATTAATACTTAAAGAAATATTCTCCAACTCCTAACCGTTAAGGAGTTGTAGCTTCCATCACCAGCTCATCACTATTAGATGATGACTACCAGATGCAAATACTTGACTTACTTCAATAATAAATGGAACGCATAAGGCTTGCCTATATTTGAGAATTTCTCTCAATTTTCCTGGGATTTGATCCCCTGGGCCTGACTTGGTGAAAGTAAGATCAGGTCAGTACTTCTGACCAACCAACTTTCGAAAAAAAAAATTTTGAAAATGATCCCCAATTTGATGAAACTATGAAATCGTCCATATACCCAAATAAAGTCTAAATACACATTATTCAGGATAACTCCTGAACTTCTTGCCAGTTCTTGATAAAATTTGAATGGGACCACACGAGAAGCGTCACCTTTTAAATAAAAAAAGAATTATCCAAATCGGTTCATTAACTAAAAAGTTCTGAGGTAACACACATAAAAAATAAAAAAAAAATAAAAAAAAAAATATACAGTCGAATTGATAACCTCCTCCTTTTTTTGAAGTCGGTTAAAAATAGCGATAAACAAAGAATGACGCCCACATGCTGACAATCTTAGCTTAGCTATTTATCTATCATATCAATAAATTACAAAAAAGAAAGTATCATCATTATTATTATGTATCACTAGCTGACCCGGAAAACGTTGTTTTGCCATATAAATTAATTAAATGTGTGTGTTTATACACCAAAAGTTGCATGTACCAGACAACAGATAGCGCTAGTTATACACTACCAATAAAGGGGTCCAAGATTGGTCTCTATTACTTAGAAAAAATTACTGGGGCATTTTTGGCGCTGGTTACAGTACATTTTTTTTATTCTAAGCTTATGGAAAAGATTAGTAATCGATTTTGACCGCGCCGGACGTCAGTGATTACATACTCTTTGGAAGCGGCCATGGAAGAAATGACAGTTTCGTATAGAAGGTATGAAGCTAAACGATTTTTCATTCAAAATTACCATTTTTAAGTACTTAATTTTCAGGAATAATAAGTAGCCTATGTTACTCTCCAGCTCCCAAACTATCCCCATACCAAATATCACGTCGATCCGTTGCTCCGTTTTGACGTGAAAGAAGGACAAATAAACAAACAAACACACTTTCACATTTATAATATTAGTAGGATTTTTATTACTAATAGAAAAGCATACCTATTAAGGCGGGTCCAATGAGGATTGGAATTGGAAGGCGTTAAGGCGCCGATTCCCCAAAATAGGGTATTTTAGATTATGGATTACTCGCAAATCACAAGTACTTAAAATTTAGAAAAATTATGTGTTATTTTACAGTTATTTATCTAGTGCTTCCGGCCGTTTTTTTTATTAGTGATATTTTACTGTCTCAATTAAAATCCCAAAAATCCGTCTAATAATAATTCAAATATCATATTACTTGCAGTATACTTGGTTTTCGTTAATGAAAAATATACGAAAATAATTGTCTTTGAATAGCCGAGGGATTCCCGCCGTCATAAGGTTAAATTTCTTTTTATTTAATTTTTAATTGAATTTTAAGTGATTTTTGATTCGCGGGGCGCTCGCGAGTTCACAGTTCACTGCCGGCTGCCGCTGGGTCCGCGCGAAGTAGCCCGAGAGCCAAACTAATTCGCTCTATGGAGACTCAACAATAATTCTATATCAGTAATTTCTTAACATTGAAAATTAGATTATCTAGTTTAATAAATAATTCATTAGTAATCCACCAATATTTATGACAGCGACATTAAAAAAAAACAAATACAAAGCTTTAAAAAATCTATAAAAAATAGGCAAAAATGGTATAAGTGTTTCACTTTACATTTGAATACATTTATTATTATCTTTCGTAAAAGTATATAATCCCCCTATATTTGTAAATGAAAAACAAATAAACTTTAAAAAACTCTCTACGTAAACTCAAATTGGCATTACACCTATGTTAAAAATGCTATCAGAAACAACCGACTTCTTCCTGAAGTATTAGTTTCCCGTTTTATATCTTTATGGATTTCGACTTTGGTGCTTAGATATGGTTAACATAAACACATGTTAACGATAAAATTGGTGATAGCATATTTGCTGAAAGAATTGCACCATTTTCGGGGTATAACTTTTTTTTTATACCTTCCAATGCGATATTATGTTGGATTCCAAAATATAGTCTCTTAAAATTATATTTAAGGGCCGTTTACAAAAATTTGGCCTGTTATTGATTTTTTTACAAAAATATCGGATAGCTCTTGGGGTAAAGTGTATATAGCGCGGCCCAGAATGCGTTAGCGTGCCTATTTCGGTCGGGAATCCTCGCCTTAAGTACAGCGAATTTAGCAAAGACCATCGGGTTGACGACACTTTGTAAGAACGAATGAGATTGTTTTGAAAAATCGATCACCAATCCTCTGACTGACTTCAGCGAAAGTCGTTTAGCCGTTGCAATCGCGGGTAGAGTGCAGACAGTCATGAAGAAAGTGCGCATAAAACTAATTGAAAATGTTTCCCCGAGCGGTAATTTGGTGTAAACGCGTGTTGCAGCAATTGCTGCAGTTAGCACCTACCTGCGCATGCGCTGCGATGGCGCATTAGCTTGAGTCAGAGGCTCTCAAATAATTTTGTCTCTCAACCCCTTTACACACACGAAGTTTTGACGTTTTAACCTCCACAAACCAATATTGGCAAAGCTTACCCTCCATAAGTAGGAATAAAGACGGAAACGTAATTAAAACTTACTCACAGTATTATCCTAGGGAGATAAGCAATATTAGTGTTGTTTTATAGCCAGAAAAGCTGTTTGTTTCTTAACTAATACAGTATCTAGTAGTTTGGTAAGTATGCTACTTCCTCCTAATATTATAAATGTGTAAGTTTAGATGTTTGGATGTTCGAATGTTTGTTACTCAACGACTGAACGGATTTGGCTGAAATTTGGGCCATAGATACTTTGTAGCCTGCAGAGGAACATAAGCTACTTTTTATCCCGAAAAAATCACACTCCCGCGGGATAACGTCGTGTAGTTCACGCGGGTAAAGCCATGGGCGGAAAGCTAGTAAGTAATATAATTTTCAACACACTTGCTCATAAAGTGAGCCTTATTACATCGATCTTAGGGCCATAATCCGAACTATAACACACGCGTGCATAATAATATTACAGTACTAGTTGCGTAATAGAATGATCCCTACAAAGTTAAGTAAGTACCTAACTGCAAATTATATGCGTGTAAACAGAGACTTTTCAATTTAACCGGGTAATACAGTATCCCTACAAAGTTAAGTTAGTACCTAACTGCAAGTTATATGCTAGTCAACAGAGCATTTTCGATTTCACCGGGTAATAGATACAGTTCTTTTTTTGTAACAACAAAGAGGTTTTATACGGCTGAAAATCCATTTACGTTTTTAGAATAAATAAATGTGTCCCTAATTAAGACAAAAAACATAATTAAGTATATTATTAAAATTTATAATTCAAATTATTTATAATTCACAATAATTTGTTATAAAACCTTTGTATTTTATCACTATTATTATTTTGAAGTAGGCTGTATGGCTGTATGTAATCAACCACCTTATATTTGGCGCGTGCAAAAAAAAAACTTGCGCGCTTTTTCCTTTAGCTAATATTAAGTTTTTTTAAATATGTTATGTATTCAATAAATGTTTGTTTTTCCTCGCAAGTGTGTTGAAAAAGTGCGTATGAAACTCGTGTGAGCAACTTACTCACTAGACACTCGGCTGATTTACGCCCTCGCCTGCGGCTCGGGCTGCAACCCATAGCCTCGTGTATAATGGGCAATCTTAGCTCACTTGTATCATAATATACTATTGACTCAGTAAATCACCAGTGCGTAAGAGATTTTCTATCAACTGAAAGGCCAAATTGAAGTCACACGTTGCTTACATGCTCCTGACATTTACATTCTACGGCCTCCATTTTTTGGCCAAATACGACGACATAGACCCCTGGGGGTCGATATAGGCCACTTTGGGTTTCACTGGCCTTAATGTAGGGAGATGATCCTAGTAATAACGACAGCGTCGGATTGAACTGGTGACCTCTGCGGTGGCCGACCACTGCTGTCGTGTGGGTTTTGCTAATGAGGGGAGATGAGCTAGCGGCTGGGGTGAGAACTTGTTAATTTCAAACTAAGTAAGAACTACGAGTTTAAGAGCCTGCGCGCACTTGTGATTTTTAGTCGACCGATAGTTTAGTCTGTATCATAAGACGATCGTGATTAAACTGTTGGTCGATAGTTGGGCGATAGTTTAGTTGAATGCAGTGCGCGCGCTCACATAGTCCTTCATGCACATTACCGATCGGCCGATAGTTGTGCTGTGCGATAGTTTGATCGAACAACTATCGGCTGATAGCACAGAACATGGAAAAAGAAATAAAATCTTTCCGTGTTCTGTAGCTGATAGTTTGATCGGTCGATTTTTAATCGTCAGTGCGCGCACTGCCATTTATCTCTATTCTGAATCCAAGAACGATCAAACTATCGCCCGATAAAAAATCAAAAGTAAGCGCTGGCTCTAATGGTCTTGCCATCAAAACACACGAACATTGAACATTCTCGTTCATAAGTTTTCTTGACCTTTTTGTTAATTTGTATTAGTCTAAATTCTTAATGTCGTCCTATGACAGGTTTTCATCCTTTTTTTATGCATTTCTAAACAAAAATCCACATCTAACTGACACATATTTTGCAACTCTATTTCACGTTGCAAAACTCATCGAAATCTTTCAAGTAAAATGGAACAGTAACAGTTTCCTGCACTTCTCTAAATATAAGCAATTATTTCTCTTTCTAAATGTTTTGTCAGTTATTTACTACGACTCTTTGATTGGTGATCAAAAGTTAGAACGGAGTCGTTACCCGCACCGAATCAAATATGCTAATTATAATTTGTAAAATCAACAACTCATTATCTAAGAACGCCATGATCATGATCATTACAGTTTATATTGCATAAGTGCGTTATGATTGGCGGCAGAAATGGCGGCCAAATCATCTTATTTATTACTTAAAATTGATATTTACTGATGTCATTAATCAAAACGTTTGCTAAACGAAGACGATTGGCTCGTAAAATGTATTCAGTGATACACGAATTATTGAATTAACCTTCGTATGTTGAAATTTGCGAAGCTTTAATTGACTTTGATGATCCATTAGCTGGTTTCAAACCATCAGCTGTTCATTTGATCACAGGCAAGGTTTTGGTTTTGACATATTAATCTTTACGCATAATATTTCCATGTAATAATATTACCATTCGCAATCAACACTAATCAATGGATCTCGCAAATATGACAGATGATTTGTGGTTAATATATATATTTTTCATTTGGAATAATTTATTATTTTCTAATATAGTGTTATTGTGTGTTTGCTTTTTTGTGCGTTGGTATTTTTTTTATCATATAACCATAAAATGGTTATTCTGAGATTGCCATAACAATGAATAAGTTACTTTCAGCGAAAAATAACACTATCTTTATTTTGTCTAAATGGTGATAAAGTTTTAAAGCCGAGGGAAAGCTAAATAGACTATTAACCATTTCAGCAGAACACAAAGTTTTTAGTTGTTAAAACCTAGCATGCTTAATTGGTATATTGCTCAGTAGTGTGATGGAACGAACAGCTACGACTAGGCAGCTAGATTTTTGGATATCTAGTTTAATTATTAACCCTAAAGACGCTAGACAGACATTATGAAAAAAGCTTCTTCAGCTTCTACATAAAGCTGCTTAGTGAGAGTAAATTTGGTTCATTAATTTATCGAATACTCACTATTGGTTTTGCCTACTGAACAGCCCCAAGAATTGCTTTTCCCCACATAATTTGTTAGAACAAACAATTTTCTTTTATATTAACTACAAGACCCATATACCTAGTATCCCAATATTATCAAAATAAACGTAAAAGAGGTGTAAAACCTAATAGGCAATTTGGAGACCTGTATGGCGCAGGGGTACGTTTACTTATGCGCTAGAGGTCGCGTGTACTACGTATGTTATATTGAAAATTAACTAAAAAGGTAAAAAGTTTACCATAAATTACCAATAAATCTCCGTATCAAGGCAGGTCACAGCCTGACAGTATGCACGGCAATTTTTTGCCACGATATATAACATCCGTTCTTGCGCATCCATATAAGCGCGCTATGTTAAAATAACGAGAGGAGATGCGCGCGCGCACCGCGGGGCGCGCCGTAACGACCCCCGTACAGATCACTGAGTAAGTGGATTTCGTTAATAAGCCCTTGAGATGTGGCTGTGTGAGGTCAAGTGAATATATCGATAGGAGTTATGGTTCTGTTTATTACTACTTAAGAGTAAAAAGATTTTTGTCAAAATTTCATTTTTATTACAAGCTTTTTTGCTAACTGTACTGTAATATTGTATTGTCATCTGAACAAAACCTGTACATACAAAATTTCAGCTCCATCGGACACTGGGAAGTTGGTCAAAATAAGTTTGCAAGATTTGTCCCCCACTAACTTACATACTAACTAACTAATGCCCGAATACTCGTACGCTACTTATCTTTGGGAGCGTCTCACACATCGCCCTGTCACTATAAATGTCAAACGTATGAAAGAGATGCCATGATGTTTGAGACGCTTCCAAAGATGATTAGCGTTTGAGAATTTGGGCGTATCTACATGGCAAGTTAATAAAAAGCTTGTAAAAACAGGTAATAACTAACACAATTAAAACGTTTAAAATAATAACATTGTATACGTGTCTAGAGGCTCCGCGGTATTACCCGCGTGGGGTTCCCGTGGGAATATTAGGATAAAATATAGCTTAAACCCACAGAGAAAAAAATCTTTCCGTGTTCTGTGCTTAAACCACTCAGGAAGAATTTAGCTGTCCATTGGGGAAAAAATAATTAAAGTCGGTCGCGTAGTTTTTGAGTATAACCATAACAAACAAACAAAAAAATCAAATCTTTCTTCATTATTACATTAGTATTGAATCTATTAGGTACTAGGTAGTTAGATATTGTATAGCATGATCTGACGACATTTCGTTCCTGCCTGAAATGGTAACAAATAGACAGCGCCGGCGTTAATATAACGTGATAATATTATATCATCATCATCATCATCATCATCATCAGCAGCCTATTAATCTTATATGATACTGAATTATTATTTACTAGTTTTCCGCCCGCGACTTCGCCCGCGTGGACTACACGACGTTAACCCGCGGGAATGTGACAAAAAATCATCATTATCGTCAGTCAGTTTTTTCTCCCTGTCATATTTCATACAGAGTCGTCAAATTGAAGTTGAGTCGTTTGATGAACTCACTTTCTCACTTATGGGGCAGAGGCCTTCCTTATAGATGGATATCCTTATCCTGAATGGTGGTCTATGTGGATTAGTAGGTATTAACTACTGCTGATACAGCCGGGACCACCAACGGATTCGAAAGAGAGAGGAGCTCGAGATAGTACATTTCACCCACATATTCATACATTATTGTAAATGTGAAAGTGTATTTGACGACCGATTTGGCGCAGGGGTAGGCTACCCACCTTCTGCGCCAGTGGTCTCGGGTTCGATTCCCGAACAAGACAAATATTTGTGTGCATGAACATGTCTATTTGTCTTGGTCTGGGTGTTTACTATGTATATTAAGTATGTATTTACAAACAAAAAGTATTTAAGTATATATTTATCCGTTATCAAGTTTCCATGATTCAGTTTCGTAATGAAATTAAAATGGGGCTTAGATAATTGGTGTGAATGTAAGAAGTTATTTATTTATTTATTTGACGACTCGTGGCCGAGTGGTGTACGCACCGGTTTTCAAGGTGCCGCTATATCTCTAGAGGTCCCGGGTTCGATCCCCGGTCGGGTAAATATTGAAAACGAACTTTTCAATATTTCCTCGGGTCTGGGTGTATGTGGTAATACCCGTCGTTGTTTCCAATTTACATAATACTAGTGCTTTTAAGCTAATATACTTTGGTGTTGGGATGGTGCCCAATATTAATTTATTTGTTTGTCCGTCTTTTACGTTAAAACGGAGTTAGAAATCGACGTGATGTTTGGTATGGGAATAGTTTTGGACCTGAAGAGTGACATAGACTACTTTTATCCCGGAAAAATGTCACACTCCCGCGGCATAACACCGTGTAGTCAACCGCGGGCGGAAGGCTATTTACGAATAAATATTAGTCCTTTGTTCACGTATAAACATCCACATAGCGCCACTCCAGCCAGTCAGGAGGCGCGTGCGGCCGCCTCGCCTCGACCAGCCTCGACCCGCGGGTCAGGCTGCCTCGTCTGCCGGTGCGCGCGCAGCGTTGCGTCAATCGATACGATTGTTTATTTATTACTGTTTTGTTGGGACTAAAGGGCTCCTCAGACGATCAGTCAGATCAGGGGCTAGCATGAGTAGCATGACGGCAACGAGATAGTAAGCAATGTAAACAATGTAGACAATGTACCTACCTGACATCTTTTGTACCTGTGTGAACAGATTAAATGAATATGAAATATGAAATAGTTTGTCGCGCTCCTTCTAACCAATCAGCACGTCACTTTAAGTGACGCGCGCTATCTACGAGCGCTCTGATTGGTCGAATGTGCCCGCGACTCTTTCTCACTCAATTCGCGCTTAAGGCGATGATTCCCGACCGAAATAGGCACGCTAACGCTTGCTCGCAAAAATTTTAAACTTATTACGGCCGGTCCGCTATTCAAAGAAAATTATTTTCGTATATTTTTCTTTAACTAAAACCAACTATACTGCAAATAATAGGATATTTGGATTACGATTAGACGGATGTTTGGGATTTTATTTGATACAGTTACTTATATCACCAATCGAAAAAAAACGGCCGGAAGCACTAGATAAATAACTGTAAAATAACAAATATTTTTTCCAAATTTAAAGTATGTGTGATTTGCGCGTAATCCATAATTTAAAATACCCTATTTTGGGGAATCCCAGCCTTAAGTAGTGCTAGCACTACAGTCCGCCTGTTGGCAACGGTCTGTCAGTTGGCCGCAATCGGCCACACACTCAGAGTTCCCTTTAAGATTTAGGACTAACGGTTAATGCTCAGGCATAGTGTGTGGCCACTGGGTGGCGCGGACCAATGTTGACAGTTATCGGCCGGACAGAAACTACCAACTAAACTGCGATAACAGCTTTTATTACGTAGGGCATAAAGGCGGTCTCAAGGTCAACATGTATAGTCTGATGTGCAGCCGTGCGTACATACCTAAGCACTTCATAGATTACCTACTGCGCGAACTTTTTACTGATTTATTATCATGCGTATTATTGAAGGGGTACATTTTTAAATTTGTTTTAAAAGATTTTTGGGTTTTTCTGATGTTTCGGCACCTTTTTAGGGGCTGTGGTCATGGATACTGACGATTTCGAAATCACCAATTATTTTTGCAAAATTACTTGATAAGAAATCTGTATAAAGTGGTTTTATAAATAAATAAATAACTTCTTACAATCACACCAATTATCCAAGCCCATGTTAATTTCATTAAGAAACTGTATCATGGAAAACTTGATAACGCATAAATGTATACTTAAATACTTTTTGTTTGTAAATACATACTTAATATACATAGTATACACCCAGACCAAGACAAATAGACATGTTCATGCGCACAAATATTTGTCTTGTTCGGGAATCGAACCCGAGACCTCTGGCGCAGAGGGTGGGTAGCCTACCCCTGCGCCAAATCGGTCGTTTTATTGTAATAGTGTCTTTAGTAAATGGTTTCCTTTGTTTCTTATATTCTTAATCGATACGGAACCTTCACGATCAAGGAAGTAGCTATCGATATTCAAAAGTTATTTTAATAAAACTTATTTGATTCTGATCTTTTTGGTGGATTTGCATTTATTTTAATATTTTTATGTAAATTATAAGCGGCACCCTCATAAGTAGACTATTGGACTGGTAAAACTTAAAGTTTACCGCGCAAGATCGTATTACAACCAGTTTTTACTTAAAATTGGTCTAGAATCCGATATTTTAATATTTTTACATCCTACTTTATGGTTTTTAATGTCATGGTTTATCAATGATTAGGTCTACCAAAGCCATCTTCTATCTCACTCGTTGCACTTGTAACAAGCCATGCTCCTTGGAAAAGCGGCAACGTTGCAGTAGATGACGTCAACGTGTTCTGTTCCGGTGGCCAAAACTGGAACTAACGTGTTTTGTTCATAATAAATAAAATAAATAAATAAATAATAATGTCATTTTACTGTCAAGTTGCACTGTCCAACCAGCGCTGCTGTCACCGGAACAGAAAAGATTGTTGATCTATACACTTTACTCTTTGTTCTATATAAATAAACAATCGTGTAGTGTTGCCAGGTTAGGCGATAACTCTCAAATTATGTGGAAGTAAAGTAAAGGAACACTGCGTCAGCGATGGATTCGTGCGATACCTCGAGCCGACTGGGAGCTTACAACATCAGTAGGAGCGTTTAATAAACATTTTCGTTAAAATAAAACAACCCTTAGTTATGTACGCGTATTATTTGATTTTAAGGCGCTATAATCAGGAATTCATCTCATCTCATGCATACAAGAAATTAGGATTAGTAGACGACATTGACATTTATGACGTTGCCAATCCGAGCAGCATGGCCTGTAGGAGCGCAAGCAGCCGAGAAATAATAGCGGGCCATGGGTCTACTGATTGTGAACATGAATAAGAAAAATAATCCTACTAATATCCTACTTATATTATAAATGTAAAAGTTTCGATGTTTGGATGTTTGAATGTTTGTGACTCAACCACGCCAAAACGGTTGAACGGATTTGGCTGAAATTTGGGACACACATACTTTGTAACCTGGAGAGGAACATAGGCTACTTTTTATCTCGGAAAAATACCACATTCCCGCGGGATAACGTCGTGTATGCCACGCAGGCGCAGCTAGTCATTATATAAAATGCAAGCGGCCGCCCGCGGTTTCACCCGCGTGGGAATATCAGAATAAAAAGTATTCTATGTGTTATTTCAGCGTATAATTTATCTCTGTTGCAAATTTCACCCAGATCCGTTCTGTAGTTTTTGTGTGAAAGAGTAACAAATATACCTACATCCATACTCACAAACTTTCGCATTTATATATTACTAGAAGGATGTTTTACTAGTATTAATTTATGATGGACTTAAGTTGATAATAAACGGAATGCTATTGAAGTAATATAATGACATAAATAGCGTGTTTTAAGTCAAATAAATGAGGTATATAATAAATAAAACAAAATATCTCGATACGATAAGTCCTTGTTAGTTGTCCCATATAGTTTCGATGTTCCTTTGAACATTATCCTAATCACCCATTTTCAATTCTCAACATAATCATAGTACTCACTTTCCCTCGCCATTTGACGAATCTTCAATAAGGTTGCATCACCAACCTGACCTGCGATCCCTACATGGTGCGCCCATTGTGGCATGAATCAGGCAGTGAACCCTGGACCTCACGACTAGCAACAATTGAATGAAGAGGGTCGCCGTAATGGCTCACTCGTGCCAAAGTTGCCATGTGGCAAGTTTATTAGTGGCGGAATGAGGATGGGAACACTGGTTATGATGGTTTTGTGCTGTTTACATGTTTTTGGAAATATTTGATGAACAACAATAGCATGTTTAGTTTGCTAGCGAAACACATTACTGTCTTTTGTTTTGTAATTCAATCTAGTTGATTTGCCTCTTACGCCCGAATTCTCGAACGCAAATCATCTTTGGGAGCGTCTCAAACATCATGGCATCTCTTTCATACGTTTGACATGGCGATGTTTGAGACCATGGAGCTAGACTTAATACTGAGGTAACTCAGTATTATGTCTAGCTCCATGTTTGAGACGCTCCAAAAGATAAGTAGCGTACGAGTATTCGGGTATTCGCACGAAATAATTTAAAAGTGTAATTATTAAAAAAAAAACAAACGGTATATTGAATGGTGGCTGTAGTCTATATCTCTCTACTCAGTCTACTCAGTTTATGAAATATACAAAGCCCATTTTGCTATCATTTGTTAACGTTGTAGGCCAGCGTTGCTTCATCATTGATGATTCATCAATGTGTCACATTCACATTTTCCCTATACTTACAGAACTGCATTGTGAATGCATAAAAATAATTTAAAATATCAATTTAATGGCTGTTTCATCTTAATCGAATGTTAAACATTTGTAAAAATGTTTCTTTCGGATGCGACGGTTTCCTCATACTGATGAAGCAACGCTGGCCTACAGTGTAAACAAGTGATAGCAAAATTAGACTAGTCGTGTAGGCCTTGCGGTAGCTTAGTTGGTCAGAGCATCGATCAGGCCGGATTGACAGGGGGGGGGGGGGGGGGGACGCTGGTTCGAATTCCGCCTGAAAGCTACTTGCAGGGTTCATGGTTTTTTACAATCACATTTTTCCTATAATTCTGAATGCATAAAAATAATTTAAATATTTGATTGAATCAGTCGTCACTTGGCGGAAGTCCCTAACCATTGTGAAAAACTAATTATGTAGCTTACTTCCGCAAAACACAATATGCAAGATGCACCGCCCGCCCGCCCGCAAAAAAATGCACATGCACACCACGAAAATACCAGTGCACAATACTTGCATTTAGCAAGACAGTAATACACCTTGCACCTTCACCGATTAGACTACTCTACACGTGTTTCGCCCCAACCCGAATGCCGGGATCCTCAGGAGATAGTTCGTGCGAAAAACGTTTTCGTGCAAGGTGTATTGCTGTCTTGCTAAATGTAAGTATTGTGCACTGGTATTTTCGTAGTGTGCATGTGCAATTTTTTGCGGGCGGGTGGGCGGTGCATCTTGCATATTGTGTTTTGCGGAAGTAAGCTACATATATTTAGTTTTTCACAATACATAATTTAAAATCTCAATATACAAATTCCTTTATTGTTGCAAGACTGTACTGACTTATGGCGGTGATAAACAAACTCACAACCTTGCCAAGTTCCAGATGGATATTAGCCAAGTTCCGCACTATACAATCTTGTATTGGAATGCCCCGCATGCCCGCACTCCTGTACCCCTAGTACGAAAAACTGTTTTTAACGTTATTGGGATCGTATTATGTTGTATGAAAACGAGAGCAGCGCCTCTTTCAGTGGTAAGGAGCTAAAATTCAATAAATATTTGACAGCACCACTTTGACAGCTTTTAACGGATAGTGTAGTCAGTGCCAGATATCTCTGCGCGCGACTGGGGCACAGAATATATAATAGTACTAACGACTGAGGCGTTTTTGGCGCTAGTTACAGTACATGTGTTAGTAATCGATAACGACTTATCTGGGGCGCACTCTGCATGTTTTTTTTTGTAAATGTCGTTACCTAAAAAACGCTGGCAAGTTTATTGCGCCTGTTCTTCTTGTCAGTTAAAAACGTCTTGAATGGGTAGCAAAATATTGACGATTCATAGTACCTACATCCTACTAATGTTATAAATGCGAAAGTTTGTGAGTATGGATGGTATGGATGTTTGTTACTCTTTCACGCAAGAACTAATTAACGGATCAGGATAAAATTTGCAACAGAAACAGATTATAGGCTGGAATAACACATAGGATACTTTCTATCCTGATATTCCCACGGGAACGGGAACCACGCGGGTGAAACCGCGTAATATAATACCTGTATTATATCTATGTGAATAAATTGTTTTTTTACCTACTATTATGCTGGGGCTTCACCTGCGTGACGCCTAACGGCGTTAATAACGGCATGATTAGCGTTCATTAAATTGTGCACTATGCGATAAATGTGTGGCCAAACTCATTTAATGTTTGATTCTAACGTCTAGCGGCTTAGTTAGCGTGCAATCTGTTTAGCTCGTATACCGAATGACTGTAGTAGGTGTAGCCACAACAACGCGCTAGATGCCCGCTAAATCCCTTTGATGTGTCGAAAGTTACCGCCGTCTGAGCTATCGCCTAACGTCTAATGTCATTAAAACAAAGCGCTCTAAGCCCGTCCACACCTTTTTTATCCCAGGGGAAATGCCTTCGCATACCCCCCCGCCCAGGGAGACGAGGGGGTTATGTGAAGCCTGGCCACACCTGTGTACTATATCAAATAGCGCACTTATTAATGGCATTACACGCAGGTGAAGCCCCAGCATTACGATTAAGGTAACGTCAGTTTTCGTGCTACGGCTCTACTGCTCTGAGAGGGACTAAGAGGGACCTGCGAGACGCGACGGCCTGGGCCGTTAACACCGCTGCCTAGTTAAGCACCACCTTTGAGTAACCACGACTCGAAAGAAGAAGAACGCCCTCGTAAACGAAGTCTTAGGCAGTGGTATTCAGCATTAGTTTTTTTTTATAAATTTTATTATTGTACACTAGACAGCACATCAAGTTAAACAGTTGAACTGCGATAACAGCTCCTATTACGTAGGGCATAAAGGCGGTCTCAAGGTCAACGTGTATAGTCTGATGTGCCGCCGTGTGTACCATTTTGTGTAGCAACGACATAATTATTTTGTAAACGCGTTGCTTCTGATAAAGCTGATGAGTTTTTTCGCCCGTTTTTCTTGTCAGTTAAATAAAAGATGTCCATAACGTAGGTAAAATAATATTGGACGATTCATAAGCATTTATTTTAATTAATCTATATGAATACAAAGTTTTTCAGTTCGAGTTAGTCTACCTCACCTCTAAGGTACGCTACCCTTACGTTATTTACAGACTTATTGCGTCTTACGGATGCCAAATAGAAGCAGCGAAACGCATCCTTTGACCGATTAGGATATAAAAAAATTGCTCATGAACTAATACGATTCGCTTCCTGTAAAATGGTCGTATTTGGAGTGAAATTGAATGCTAAGGCCGAAATTACAAAATTAGTATCATTGTTGTGTTAATTCAACGTTATAATTATTTCCTTGAGTTGGACTTAGATCATGAATTTTAATGTATCAGTAATTATTTGTTACTAATATTTAGAATTAATTTCTTATTTTAGCTTACAAAAACCCTTGAATTCCTGCAGCGAGTACTAAGAAACATTTCCACTCCATAAAAATGAACCAGATTTGACGGCTGATAGATCCCTATCAGCCGTGGAGTCTGGCTAATTTTTATGGAGAGAAAATAGGTAGGTATCCACTTAAATGAGAGAAAGAGACGACTCCAAATAAATGGGAAAAGGGCAAGAGAATGATGATGGAAATTGTAACATGATTTTATTTATTTATTGGCAAATTGAATACGATTTTCCATCTTGCCTAGGTCCGTTGGTAGTTACCATCGAGTACCAACGAGATGTTTTGTGGATTGTAAAAGAGAAAAACATATTTCAGACCACGAAGAGGATCCGAGGTGATCTTATGAAAATCAGTAGGTACTATTGTATTTATATAAATAAAACACTTTCACGGATTTTTTCATGCAATTTATTTAACAACTTAGTTAAATTTTAGTTGTTTTTTGAGATTTTTTGGTTTATCCGACGTTTCGGCACCTTTCCAGGGGCCGTGGTCACGGAAAACTACCCACTATTTTTTTGATTTTAATAAAAGAATATACCCACTCTGATTGTCTTTGTTTTTCGTTCGGAAAAAATTAAACTAAGTTGTTAAATAAATTGCGTGAAAAAATCCGTGAAAGTGTTTTATTTATATGGACAGTTCGCGCAGAAATCTAAGATGTGTTTACTATTGTATTTATCAGTAATTATTATTTTCACGATGCTCGGTATTTCCCTGCGCGATCTACACGAGAACTAAAACAACCGACATCGCTCGAAGGATTGCATCGTTGAAGAGGCAGTGGGTGGGACACATAGCGCGGAGAACCGATGGCCGTTGGTGCCGAAAGGTTCTCGAATGGCGACCGCGTACCGGACGACGTTCCGTGGGCTAGCCCCCTACAAGGTAGACCTACGATCTAGTCAAGGTCGCGGGACGCCGCTGGATGCGGGCAGCGCAGGACCGATAGTTGTGGAGATCCTTGGGGGAGGCCTATGCCCAGCATTGGGCGTCGTTCGGCTGACATGAGGACGATGATAATTATTTTCGAGATTAAGAGACACTTTACCCCCTGGAGCTGCAAAATCTATGGTTACTTGCTTCCTAGCCAGGGCTAACTTTTTAGCCTGGAGACTTCCAGGAAATCTTGAATACTTCTAGCATTCAGTTCCTTTATAAAGTCAACAAATTTTCGGTTTATTTCATACTAAGGTTCATGGAAGGATGAGTGCAATTTGACTGTTGACACGTCCGCTAAGGAAGTGCGCATGAAAGGCAGCCTCTCGCAGGAGATGCACCTGGGCGCGGGTCAAGGCTCGGCGCGATGCGCGTGCGCCGTCCGCCTATCAGCGGAGAGCGGACGGAGCCTCAGTAGCGTGGTGATGCTCGAGCTGAGCGCACGTGTACGTCCCTCAAAGCTATTTCACCCAGGTGGTGGAGGCGCCCCGAGCAATGTAAAGTTAAAACGGCTTTCAGCTGTACTAAAAAGTTTGCAGGTCCGAAAATGACCACCGGGTCAGATAAGTTTAATTTACTGAAAAGAGGTGGTGTATTATGATAATCTTCTTAATGATCCATTATTTTCTATTTCATTCTAATCATAAAGAGATTAACTTGACATAATCTCCAATAAACATATTACAGATTTTTTATCATTAAATACAAAGTATTCTACGGCTATGTTTAAATGTTATCCCCTCACTAACATTATTATAGTGAGGCTGTAAGTATCCTGTTAATTCTTTAAATAATCTATGAAGTTTTTTTTGCATTCTTAGGGTGGCATGTCATGTAGCTAGTATATTAGTACGTAGTGTGCAGGTTCTGAGTAAATTGTGTAGTTTGCTACAACTTTCCGTCGATAATGACTGAAGTATTGAAATCTTTCTGTGTCATGTTTTCACTAAGATCATATACACAATCTAGCGGCAGTTCTGTTGCCGACGGATTTGGTCGATATTCCCGAAGATGGTGCTGTTCAGCTCTTACTGGTCGTGGTAAACAGTTAATTCTATCTCGTCAAATAATTATCTGCCTTATTTTTGGACTAACTTTGCTTTAGAATATAAGATGAATTGTGTGTTATACTGATACCAAAGATTACTCATAGGTACAAGTCACGCAACTGAAGTTGATACTATCAACATAAACACATTCGTTATAGTAAGCAGGAGCGAGGTAGGTAGTGTATTCGTTATTGAACTTCAATGTGTCTATACGCAAATATTACGTCATTGTTAGTACCGTGTTGGCCTCAACTCTGGCGGCGTTACCTGTACCTATGTCTTGATCTTGGTATGTATGAGTTATAATATAAACTACACAGGTAGAAATTTATGCATATGTCGAGTGGACGCTGGCGGTATACTTATGATTTTATTAGCGTCTGAAACCATAAGATGGCCCTCGTTCTCATTAACAGCCGCTTACAGTAGGGTAATTTAATTACCAAGTAATTCCTACATATTCTGTTATAAACAGGCAGATAACATTTATAATTCCAGTTATAATTTAATGCTCATTAACGGTATATATTTTATTAAACAAGGGACTGCATGCGCAAGCGCAAGTAAATAAAAATACATATATTCCGAGTGCATGAATATTTTATTTTGTACGTCTTCATGGAATGCATTCATTACAAACATCGTCTGCGCAGATTCGAGCTACACACTATGCACATACACGGCGCGCAGTATCAACTGAGTATATAAGTTCACTCCAGACTAATTTCTCTACTTGAGTACATGTGTGGAACGTTAGAAACATTGAGCAGCAGCATAGCTATGCTAGCAGAGTATATACTTCATTAAGTACAAATATCGTCGTATTGCTTTAAACAAAAGACAATTTAGATTAACATTAACTAAAAGAAATCGAAGGCGTTAAAATAAAAAGCGACAGCAACGATGCACCCGAACATAAAACAATTTAAATCCTCAAACATCAATCAAAATTCTACTAAGTGAAATAAATTATATTGAATTAATACAAAACATACGGGCATTTTATATCTTAATGGAATGTTCCAAAACCCGGCTGGTTCTGTCGACGAGAAAACCACTAACTAATAATAACCTAGCGCTTACACTATACAAAATAATTTAATATTTACATTCGATTTGTACATAATTATAAACCGGGCTTTGAGTACCATTAACATTTAACTAGACTTAAGTAAAGTTACGTATTTGGATAGACTCTTTCAAGCGATAACAATTCACTAAACAATTTCGAGATAGTCTTTTCGATCGTCCTACTTATTTTAAAATCACAATCCGATTTACTGGCCTTAATAAATTCACTGACGGTTTAACTTTAATAATTGTTTATAACGAGAGCACTAGAGGGTCTGTGACGTCAGACTTTGGTGGTGAGGTCGAGGGGGTGGAGCTTGATCCGTTTGATCTCCGAGTATGCCATATCCTCGTCTTCGCTTGCCGAACCGCCCGCGCTACCCGACTCGCCGTCCTCGTGCTCCGCCGCTATCACTTCACTGTCGTCCGATCTCCGTCGAGCGGAACTCGATCTTCCGTCGGATTTCACTGACAAGTCCATCGGATTCTCTTGCAGAGGAGACTCCGATGTTCTCCTCTCAGCGGGAGGCGTCGGCACGAACTCGGCCTCAGAAATCACGTCTTCCTGAGGCGTAGGAGGCTGCGAAGACCGTTGCTGTTTTAAAATTTCGTCTAAGAAGAACCGCTTTGAAGAATCTGCGTTGTGGTCATCGATTCGCAGATCGTTGTTGTTTTCTGCTGCATGCCTTAAAGCTGGATGGTCGAGAAGGTGCCGCGAGTATAGCGGGTGGAAACCAGGCGGAAACAGCAGCGGGTGGTTGTGGGCGAACGGGCTGAAGGGGGGCGGCGGCAGGAACGGCGAGTGTGGGAAGTGGGGCAAGGAGCTAATGTTGGCGAGTTGCAGGGGCACGAACGCGTCACGCGGCGGGGTGAGGGGCCGCTCCGGTGGCCGGGACTGTGTGATCTTTGTCTTCTCATCTAATTTAGGAGACCCGCTATGATGAGAATCGGGGGACCCGGAACAGGGCGGCTTGAAGTCGTCTAGTCCTAGTAGTGCTAGTTCCTCTTTCGTGCGCGGTCTGGCGAGGCTTGGGAATAGATGTGGGGGGAACGGTGGTGCTAACGGGTGTGGTGACTGCGGCACTCTGGGTGGCGACCGGGATTGTGCAGCTTGCTGCTGCTCTTGCAGGAGGCAGTGTATCTTGAACCAGTTGGAGCGGCGCCCGTAGCGGGAGCCGGACTTGGACATGCCCACCATGAGGCATTTGCGCAGTCGACAAGCTTTGCACGCGGTTCTGTTTTTCTTGTTGATGACGCATTCTCCATTGTTTTTGCACTCGGTGATCGAGTTCAGGTTGTTGTACGACCTCCCGAAGAATGACTGAAAACAAAGAAAAGAAACATATTAAAATGGATCGGTGAGGTCAACGGTCTTTGTTTTGGCAAAGTGTTTGTTTCGAAAAATATATTCAGATAAACTTTAAAATTTATGTACACAATGAAGAAATTCAGTCGTTTGATGATTACAGTGCTAGTTTAGCCAACAGTTTGGAAAGCCCTCAAAAACTGGCTTGCATTAAGAGCACCGTAATAGCTCAAGGCTTCCTTGTTGGGAGAACTATCCCTGCGATGGTGCTTATATGGCTGAATAATAAATACAAGATAATGAAACAAAGTCATTACAGAGATTAAAACGAGACGGTTTGTTGCACTGTCGCTGCGTGGGTTTCTATTTAACTGTAATTAAACGGTTAACGTCTCGTTATTGTCCGCGCCGACATTCCAATAATGTTGACTACAATTTTATGCAAATAGAAATCAAGTTAGCCTGCTAACGTCGCTTTACGGGAAAGAGTAGGCTCAGCACACTCCTGTTTAAGTTATTGTTTTAATTGGCCGAGATATTTGTACAGATAAAGGGACAACACTGAATAAACATTGTTCAGTAATTTATTAAATCCATATTTTTCGGCAGACAATCTGCAGGGCTATGAGGCTAATTTAGGCCCTCGTCTTTGGAATTGCGTCTTATTGCAGTTAGTAACTTTACAGTGACATTTTACTGCACCGCCTGAAATTATTAATGAACGAAACATAATGTCATATTATTATAGTGTGAGATAATATTGTGAAACTCTATTTTCTAATTTCGTGCAAGAGCAGGAGATATGTTTAGTTTTTGATATAAAAATTTGGACGCAAGATTTTTGGATCAATTTTGTGTTATGGGTTTCCTCTGCATATAAAGGTATAGTATTGTACTAAGATTCATTAAACAAGTTATTTAATTTTTAGTTTTTTGCATTCACAATGCAATTTTTATTACTGAAAAATGAAAAATGAAATATTTAGAAAAAATCGACCCGTCTCACTGTGAGGGTAGTAATATCTCCACATTGATGAAATTAACGCTGACTATATAGCGTGTAAGAAGTACTGGATAAATTCGACGCTTCTCGTAACGACTCCGTAGCTCAGTGGTTAGAGCAGTCGCTCGGAAAGCGAAAGGTCGTGGGTTCGAGTCCCATCGGAGCTGGTTCTGAGACGGGTCGATTTTTTCTAAATACCAGGGGGGTGTCACTCCGCAGTTTAGGTACGTTCGGCCAGCGCGCCTGCCGGGCAGGCGAATGGCAGAAGGATGCCGCTCGGCTCGTACGCTCCACGTTCGCGCGTAAAACGATCGATCATTTCTGTGATTTTTGTGCACCGAACAATGACTACTAAACGTTCTTATAATTTTTTTTTTTTTTTTTTTTTTTTTTTTTTTTTTTAATCTGTATATAAGATACTGTTGTGTTTACGGGTGTCTAAATAAAAGAAAGAACAAAAGAAACAACAAAATCGAACTCGCAAGTCGCTCGCAACCCTAACCAGCGAGCGAGCTGTTTGAAGCATTCATAGAAATAGAAACGCTCGCGCGTCGCTATTGGGTACAGTTTTGATTGCATGCGCGAACTCTAGGTTATTATAACAGTAGGCAAGCGATGACAAAGCAACCGGAATTGGACTTTATTTCCACGCAGAAACATTTATTTTTATTTGAATGAGCTTGCAGAGTGAGTCTTCTGTGCCTTAGCACTATTATTTATTCTGTGTAAATACTTCATTTTCCATTTTTCAGTTCATTAAACAATTCTACATAATTCATGTTTAAGTTTTAACATTACATAAGGTAATAACAATGAAACCACTATGGGACCAGCACGAGATCTATAAGCGGCACCATCAATGTGCTTTATTAATAAGCGGTCCCGTAAGTACCAATGAAAGTCTATTAGGTAACATCGGCATCGTCGCATTGTTTCAAACAATCCCGTTGACCTAAAGCAGCGTTTACACGGCCGACTTGCCGCATCTGGAGCGGATAGGCGCGATAGTGAAAACCTCCTTAGTGCTCAGGTTGAAACGTCACTTCCGGTGGACCTGACCGCGGTGCAAGTTCGGTTCCGGTCTGCTACCGCCGTTCAACTATGGTTTTGTTTTCGACTGACCTTGGAATTCGGCGATTTGTTTACGTAAGACAACAGCTCTATTGTTTTACAATTGCTGGTTTCATTACGCTCTTGTTGTTACAAGTTAACGTTATAGTTTTACATTGTAAAGCTTTCGTTATTTATTAATGTTGTAACTTAACCTATTTTCCTGGTAAGTATGAAGTTGGTTTCGTTGTTTCAATTACCTATTTTGATTTTATCTAACGTTGAACTGACGTAGGTATTGTTTTGTTTTCTTACTTCAAAATCGACGATACTGTATCGCTTCGTTCACGTCGTGGGATCCGTCTTTCTCCTACTTTTGACATTAGTGTTATTGAGTGATCCACATAACAGACTTTATCTATCTTCCCTTACGAGTGACAAATTTTTGGATTTCAGTCAGGGGTTTTGACAATTTTTGACTAAATACACATGTACTTTTTAACAAAAAATAAAGTAGAATATCTCAAGCCAGATGCTCATTTTTTTGACGAACCTATTAAGTATTGTTTTTATTGTTGTTGTTATATGTATGCTGTTGGTTGACCTTAACAATAAATAAATCAAATAAATAAATAAATAAGTCATGAATGACGGACCCGTGTGAAACAAGTGTGTAATACAAGAAAGCATACTTTATTTATGATTTTGATCTTTGATTTTTGATTTGATTTGATTTATTCATCAGATTAAAAAAATGATGGAAACTAAATATTAAAGTACGTAAGTATGTGTACTAAATAATGTAAACATATTTTCCTAAGTCCAATAGACATAAAAGCATCGTTAAAGGCAAATGATGGTGAAATATGTGTGTCTGTAATCAATCTTATTGTGACAGTATCGCTCTGAAAGTGAAGTCAATGGGTATAATATATTCGCGTCACCATAACTCATGGAGGAGCGGCCGGTGTTGCGAGTTACCAAATTGTTTGCAAAACGCCGCGGTACGGATTGAATGGATTACCATTCAATTGAATATTTAATGCAAAACGTCCTAGATACAAAATGCATTTTGAGTCTTCTTGAAATTTAATGCTATTACCGTCCCTGCACACGAGCCACAAACGCTGCCACATAAAGCTAGAAGAAGAAACAAGTGACCACTGCCAAGCCTGCGTTGGCGTTCATACAAAATGTATGAAAACTACAGGTTGCCTACCATCAACTTTAAGACAGCGATTCAAAACTAGCGCGATCCAGAATAGGTTCCTAAAATGAATGGATCGCAAATGAATTGCTGAATGTGAATGACCGAACGATTTGTGTCCTTATTTCTTCTACCCATCTCTTTCACTAGATTCTGTCATGCCCGGAGAGTGAGAGGGACGGGTATAACCTGCAGGTGTCATGTTAGCTTGGCCGAGTTGTAAGTCAAATAAGAGTTCATGACAGCTTAGCGGCTGTGAAATGTCATTGAATGATCACTGAATCGCTGTCATTGATATTATGCTGTCGTGGTACGAATAAGCGAAGCAGATCAGTTTAGGTCCTAAACAAATCGCAATAAGAGTTGATGGTAAGGCGACCAGGAAAGAGTTCAGTGGCGGTATTTGGTGGCCCGTGTGCGATAGGCTTAAACGAGTTTCGTACGCTACTTATCTTTGGGAGCGTCTCACATATCGCCCTGCCACGTTAAATTTCAAACGTATGAAAGAGACGCCATGATGTTTGAGACGCTCCCAAAGATGATTAGCGTACGATACGAGTATTCGGGCATTAAACGAGTTTCGTACGCTATTGATACAGTGCTTCCGCGTGCTCCTACTAATTACTCCTACTGATAGGAGCACCAGGACACCCATGTCCTGATGCTCCTACTGAACATAAAAACAACGGGGAATAATGTAATATTCCAAATTTAATTCCTCCTGCTCTTTTTTCTTTTTTTTTATAGTGAGGGCAAATACAGTATTTTCGTATACCGCTAACGGCATGTTGGACTCAGTCAGACAAGGCCTGTCTCTCGCCGCGCCCAGCCCTCCCGCCAAGCCTGATAGGCTTCGCGTCAGGGCTGGGTGGTTCTAACCCCTGCCCCGCCCCCTGACGAGCTCGAAAGCTCGACAGGAGGCGGGGCAGGAGGAGAGAGCCTCCTCTCAATCTCCCCATAAGGTTACCCGCTCCGGGTGAGCTGACCAGATGGGGCGGTCGAGAGCAGGCACCACTACCAACTAAACCCCTCACTACTTGCTCTCCGCCGTCAGTTTTAAGCACACCGGCTGTGGGGGGGCCGTGGTGATATGCACCCCCTGCGGCCTGACGGTTGGCCCGTTTCCGGGCCCCTGCGCGGCGGGAGATGGCCGATCACATAACATATTGTATATCTATGGTTAAATAAAGCTATTCCAATAAAAGTTATTACGATAGTTGTTCATGAAAGTGATTATAAGGCACTATTTACGAGGTACATTATTTCTTATTAAACAACAACCATTCATTGATTAAAGTTACAGCAGAATAAAGTATCTATCAACTACTTGTTAAATGTTGTTAAATAATTTCTTCTATGAAAACATGAAGTTTACAGTTAGATATCAAGCGAAACTGCGCAATAAACATTTTTATGACTGCTTCTTCCCCACGAAAGATTTCAATAAATTTTTAATGGACTAAGTTTAGTTTTAAAATAATCTCAGTCGGATTTCTAATGTTATTACCTCATACCATACCGTGGCTAAGTCTAAATCAAGTGTGGACAATGTCCCATTAGCGTCGTCGCGTCGGCCAACGCGAACCACCGAATGTGCGCACGCGTTTCGCATGCCAAACTTGGTGCAGCGTCACATCACAGGAATTTGGTCTGCGCAATGACATCTTATAGTTGCGTGACGCGAATGTTAGATTAGATATGATAGATGATAGATTCGTCTGCGTGAACCCCCTTTTTACCCCCATAGGAGGGGAATTTCCAAAAATCCTCTCTTAGGCCGTTTGTCCACGACGCCCGTCTCGCCGGATCCGTCTAGACGGACCGAAGAAGCGGTTCATATATTTGTATTGACCATCTGTCCACTCGAGCCCCGGCGTCCGAGTTCCGTCATCCGTTTTTTTGACGGGCTCCAGAAATTTGGCTAGATCGGTTGTACCGCTACATCGGGTCCGGATCCGAACTCGGTCCGAAGTGTGAGCGTAGATTCCATATTAACTGTTTCACTCACACGCACAACCTCTAGTATGAAGTGGCTCGACGGGTTCGGACGCAGTGGACAAACGTATTCCCGTGTCCATCTCTAAGTCAAAACACGAGCTTCCGTCGTCTGAGAAAAAAACGGACCGGATCGTCCTTGGACAAACGGCCTTAGTGTTGTTAAACAAACCTAAATTGAATAAACGATATTGAATTTTGAATTTTGAATTTAGTGTTCCCTACACTTCCCAAAGAGCATATTATATGCCAAATTTCAGCTTCTTGCACCCAGTAGTTTCGGCTGTACCTACGTTGTCTGTCAGTCAGTCAGTAACTCAAGAGTTTTAGAACGAATTGAGTTGACTTTATCATGATCCCTGTTCACATTTGCTAATTTGTGTGTACCAATGATGGCTTCTAAAGATTAACACTAAAACTTGAAAACGATTGCTATAAATTACAGAAATTACAAAACGAAGAATATCGTTTGAAGTTTCAAACTTAACTATACTATTAAAATCACAGAGTTGAGTAAACGTAAGTTTTTGTTATGTACCTACACAAGTACATTAAACTTGATAACATATTGAAGACATTACCTTAAAACTAACTTCATTTGTGATGTATCTTTACAGATACATCGTAAATATACTCCAAAGTGCGTGCAAGGTAATTAATTTACGCGACATTTGCGCTTTAAATATGTATAAACAGTTTCAGATAATAGTTTCACATAAATCATTTAGAACTTGGCGACTCATTGCAAAACTTTAAAACAAAACACGACCAAGTTAACATATTAGTTGGTTGTAGGCGCATTTTAACAAATTTGCAATAATTAAAAGACTTGCAAATTAACTGCTGGAGTTGAATTAATTGACAATTAAATATACAAACGTCGCAACGCATTCGTTTCTGTACAAACAGGGTTGAGTGATTTAAGCGCCGGGTGCGCCTGCACTGGCCACCGCCACTATTATGTTATAATTAATTTTGAAGATGGTAATCGAGTTGTGTTTCTGTGTAAAAGTAGTTTTGTTCTGTTTAAGTAACTTGTGATTTATGGGATAGTGTACTAGAGAGAAATAATAGTACGTAAGTGTAATGGCTTGTTAGAAAAAGTGATATCTCTATGCCTATTCCAGAAGGAATCCACTGATTATATTATCTATGTTCTTAATTCAAATCTTACTAGATTAAAAAGTCCAATAAGAAAATAGGCAGATTTCATGGTTCTGCAAGTCTATCCTTTACTTTGGAAAAGCAGACGGACAAAATATCACTTATTTGAAGTAAGACTATTGAATGTTGCGTTTCTCTCGCCTGATCGCATCCAGTACAGCAAAAACGCATCAAAGCTGGCTAGGGTCGGGTCAGAGGTGGCGGCGCCGACGTTACGATGGCGTTCGGTGATCACGCACCACCGCGCTATCATTGATTTTATTGTCGACCACGCGGTGTGCGATGGCCCTATACTGTGGCATGTCAAACGATACCCTTACAATATGAAATGCCTTTTGCTAATAGTTATTTTATCTTACTAAAGCTTACTATTTCGATATTGTATTTTTTATGGTATTAATTGACATATTACATAAATATATTTAATCTATCGTTTCTCATATCTGGTCCCATCCAGTTTAAGGCGATACTCGGAAAAATTATGCTGAAGCGAGATAGCAATGAGAAAACGACGCGCGCGGGAGCGAGACTGATCTTGCAGATTCGGCTAAAAAAACACAAAATCACTGCGTATTAAAAAACTACAGCGATTTAAAAAAAAATGTGTCTATACGATCCTCAATATTATTAGTGTCCACTAATTAAACCAATTTCCAATAGTGTAAGTAACCCCATTTACGAATAATCTTGAAGTTTCGTATTTTTAGAGGTCTTTTAAAAAGAAAAAGTGTCGAGGCAAAATCATAAAATCGTGTTGTTGAAACTATACGATTTTAGATAAAGATATGAAGAAATATATATCTTATTACCAGATTTGTAACAACTGTAACCGTCCTATTGTTTTAAATCAAAAAGTCCATACTTTTTCCGAGTAGCGCCATCCAAGCTGGTTAGGGTCGGGTCAGAGATGGCGTTGCCGACGTTATGATGACCGCGCGCGGTAATAACGGACCACCGCACTATCATTGATTTTATTGCCGACCGCGCGGTGTGCGATGCCCCCAAACTCTATATCACATCGAGTTTATGGCGTCAGACTTATATAAGATGGTGGTAAGGTGGTAGCTAACCAGGCGGACTAAGAACAAGGCCTATCACCAACCAATTCGAGATAAGCTTGATTTGTTGTCTATTTTTTTTTATTCTGCTAATATTAAACAATACTTTTTTTACTAGACAAGGAAATGAACATTAATCAAAAGTTTCCAAAGATAATCCTAGCAAAAACTTAATGTTCAGTTGAAAAAAATAAGATACTATGTTATTATATTAATTTAAATTGAACTTGCACAATTCCATTCAAATCTATTAAGTTTCCTATATCAATAAAAAAACCTTAATAAGTTAAAAAAAGCTTTAGTTGAATATTCTTTATTCAGTTATAACAATATTAAGTAATGGTAATTTTTCAATAAAATTTGACGACTCTGTATGAAATAAAACAGGTAGAAAAAGCAACCCTTGAAGAGTTTCTTGCCGGTTCTTCTCCAAGGTCTCCGGCTGTAGGGTTTGCGAACCGATGGCGTAGCTTCTATGACGTTCACAAGTATTGTAAATCACAATCTAAATTGAATAAACTTTGACTCTGACTTTAATGGTTTCTTACATAATGTAGGTATCTATTCCAAAGATTTATTTTAACTAGAATTTTAAGTAAAGTGCAATGTTTTGCAAGTGTAGGTTAACGACAATATATTTTTATTTGCTGCCAATATGATAACTGGCTTCCTTTGTCCCGCGCGGCCATGGCTCTTCTGCCGCTCACTTTAATAATTATTAATAATACTCGAAATCGTTTCTACTAATGATGTCAGAGACTCGGTTCGTGGCTTCTGTTTTGTTATAATCTTTATTTATGTATTTGAAGCGCTCTTAAAATGGTATGTTTGAAAACTATATTATTTAAAAAACCCGAACTTAGTAATTTATCATTGCGAATAAAGAAGACTTATTTCCATTTTTAGTAAGACAGTTTGGACAAGTAAAAAGCGACGCTTACTCATAAAATTAATCTAATAAGAATCTTTTAAAAGCGTTTTAGTTCAATGCAAAATGAAAATTCGTATGGGACATGAGGAAAAAAGTATATTTATAACATATCTGAACGAACGAGCAACATCGGGGGTGGACGATAGTAAGATTATGATAAAAAATAAAAACGCCTCATATCTTATTGGACTTTTTTCATCAATTAATCAACATTGATTTATTGTTTTAAATTTTAAAAGACGTATTTATGAATGAAATGCTAATTACGAAAGTGATATATTGTGCGAATGTAGAAGGATCGGTTGCGCAAGGGTGGCGTTCCAGAAAAACCTACACGGACCAAATAGGAGGTTTAAAATCGGCCAAGTGCGAGTTGGACTCGCCCATGAAGGGTTCCGTACACACTTAACCTACCGATTGCCTATACCTTGCCAAACTTCCACCATAATTTTTTGTCAGCAAAATATAACTTTGTTTTTCATAGTGTTTGTATGAATGACGAGTTTGATGAGAGGGGGGCGGGGGGGGGGGGGGGGGGCACACATTTTACCACTTTGGAAGGCTCTATCTTTCAAAATATTGAGTTTGAGAAAAAATGATTTAAGAAACCTTCATGTTATTTTCAAAGACCTATCTATAGACACCCCACACGAGTATATTTGATTAAAAAATATTTTTCAGTTTCAGTTCTATGTATGGAGAGCCCCCCTTAATTTGGTTTGATTTTTTATTTTTGTATTAAAATCGTAAAGCGGTTCACGGAATACATCTACCTACCAAGTATCAACTGTGTAGTTTTTATAGTTTTGGAATAAAGTGGCTGTGACATACGGACGGACAGACAGACAGACAGACAGACCGACAGACAGACATGACGAATCTATAAGGGTTCCGTTTTTTGCCATTCGGCTCCGGAACCCTAATAAAAAGGCTGGTGTACGCAGTGACAAAAATCGCCGGGCATGTATGAACAGATTGATGGCTGTGAATGAAGCGAAAGAAGTGTACAAAGATCGTAGCAGGTGGCGATCCTTAGTCTCTGCCTACCCCCGTGGGAAACAGGCGTGAGTATATATATAATAGCGGAAATACACAGTTCGCTTTTGCCTTTCAATTTGGATGAAGCAACCAAATTTTTGTACAAATGAACAAACCAAAATTCCTCAATGTTTTAAGATTAAGGTCTTTGACCAGTGTGTGTTGCCAGTTATGACTTATGGAAGCGAGACGTGGTCTTTTACTATGGGTCTCATAAGAAGGCTCAAGGTCACCCAGCGAGCAATGGAGAGAGCGATGCTTGGTATTTCCCTGCTCGATCGAATCAGAAATGATGAGATCCGCAGGAGAACTAAAACGACCGACATCGCTCGAAGGATTGCTCAGTTGAAGTGGCAGTTGGCGGGACACATAGCGCGGAGAACCGATGGCCGTTGGGGCGGAAAGGTTCTCGAATGTCGACCGCGAACCGGACGACGTTCCGTGGGCAGGCCCCCTACAAGGTGGACCGACGATCTGGTCAAGGTCGCGGGAAGCCGCTGGATGCGGGCAGCGCAGGACCGATCGTTGTGGAGATCCTTGGGGGAGGCCTATGCCCAGCAGTGGGCGTCGTATGGCTGAAATGATAATGATGAACCAAATTGAACAATGTAAACGTAAAAGTTAATCATTCAATGTCAATGTGCGCCTGTATTTCTGCGCCTTTCAACCAAAGTGAATCAATTTAGTTATTTAATAAGTATAGCTATCACCTCTGCATTGAACTGCGTCAGGTGTGCAGATGAGCGAGCGACCGATATATTGCGGCACTATAACGCCACGGGACGAGTGTAGGTACCTTACTACTCAGTGCTATTGCTATGCCTTTTTACGCACGCATGGTGTTCTTTCGAATGTACACAATCATGCTTAAATATGGTAATATGTATGTAGCTACTATATATTATAACTATCTATAATGTTAGGTGACATCACTTCTGTAACATGGAGATTGATAAAGTAAGCGATTGACTTACGACTTACTTAAGTATTCTCGTAAGCTTATAGCTCGTATCTTTGTTTTTTCGAATCTATGCTCCTAAGCGTAGAAGTTCCCTCATGAGAAGAAACTCCTGGCTGCAGCATCAGAACGTTTTTGCCATATCACTGTAATATCACCAGTCAGTCTAGCATGAGCGGCATTTATCGACTATTGACGCATGATAAAGAGCCTATATCTTGCTTACACCTTAGTGGGGTAAGCAAGACAGCAAGATGTATCATATCATATCGCGTGATATAATGATGGTCATGCTAGGCAGGCAGAACTGAATAACTATATCCAAAGTTTCATATCTATGCTCCTAACCGTTGAGGAGTTCCCTAATAAGAAGACACTCCTGGCTGCCGCATCAGGTTATTCTATAATTTTAATGTATTGTAATCGGAACTGAATAACGATGCAAAATTTCAAAGTCCTAAGTTTAGAGGACGCGGTTCTAATAAAACTTGCAAGATTTGTCCCCCACTAACTAACATGGCAAGTTTAAAAGCTTGTTTTTTGTAAATGTTTTTTTCGTTAACCCAAATAAAATTTTATTGTCATTTGCAGTTCTACCAAGTGTTGAAGGGTTTTTGTATTTAATAGTCAAAATTAAAGGACATCGGACAAAAGTGGTCAAAGAAAAAGTTAGGTATTGGCGTCGGTTGATAAGCTTATCTTTTATTAAAGGCTTAGATAATACTTCATTTTTTCCTAAGAGCGCAAAAACTCCGTTCTAGAAGAAAAAAGTTACTAAATAAATAATAATCATAAAAATCTTATGTGATAGATAGTGGAAACTTAATTATTGTGTTCAATAACTTTTTTCTCTTAGAAAGCTATCAACGGCTTGCAAACCCTACGGCGGCGCCGGGCGGGATACCTTGGAGAAGAACTGGCAATAAACTCGTCAAAGGTTATTTTTCCCCTGTTTTATTTCATACAGAGTCGTCAAATTGAAAAACGACTCTAACATTGTATGTTTAAGGTCAGTTTCCATTATTAACTACACAAGGAGTTTCGATAAATAGGTACAGTTAATTAGGCGAAATAATGATCATAGCGATAAACAATTTTACATAAGAACTCTGTTAAAGCAAATAGTTCTTGGCGATACAAAATACTACTCTATACTGTTAGTTGCGCCATACAAGTAGGTTCCAAACATAATTATTAATAAATAAATAATAAAAAAAAATTGTCGTTGTCAATATTAAGTACTTGAATGCATGCTTTGCAAAGGGCGCACCACGCTTTTTAATTTCAGTTACTGAATAGACGGTTATTTTGTACTTTTTAGTCTGTTCCTATAAAAGTGTGTTGTTTTAGTTTTTTAAACTACATATTTATTTTTTACTTTTTAGTTTAATAAATGGCAAGCTGTGGATGGATGGTAATCGATTTCACACATGTGTCCATTCATGTGTCTGCCCACCCCGTAAACATTATAACACAAAGGCGTGATTGTATGTATTTAGTTTTACAAATTCAAGTGGAGTCTATAAGTTACCAGATGCGCAAGCCGAACCCATAAGTACTTCCTCCCTGCTCTATCTTCAGCCCCTTACCACCAACTGTAGCGAATAGGTCTCATCAGAACGAAACAAATGAGCCTAACCTCGAGGGGTGTCCGAGTGGTCACTAAAGAGTGCCACGGACTTCCTCCCTGCTCCATCATCAGACCCTCACCACCAAGTGTAGCAAATAAGTCTCATCAGAACGAAACAAATGAGCCCAAACTTGAGGGGTTTCCTAGTGGTCATTAAAAAGTGACACTGGCTTCCTTTCTGCTCCATCATCAGACCCTCACCACCAAGTGTAGCGAATAGGTCTCATCAGAACAAAAAAAAATGAGCCAAAACTCGAGGGGTATTCTTGTGGTCATTAAGGAGTTTCACTGGCTTCCTCCCAGCTCCATCATCAGACCCTCACCACTAAAGGTAACGAATAGGTCTTATCAAAACGAAACAAATGAGCCCAAACTCGAGGGGTTTCCTATTGGTCATTAAGGAGTGTCACTGGCTTCCTCTCTGCTCCATCATCATACCCTCACCACCCAGTGTAGCAAATAGGTCTCATCAGAACGAAACAAATGAGCCAGAACTCGAGGTGTTTCCTATTGGTGATAAAGGAGTGCCACTTGATTTCTCCCTGCTCCATCATCAGACCCTCGTCACCACCAAGTGTAGCGAATAAGTCTCATCAGACAAAACAAATGAGCCTAAGCTCGAGGGATTTCCTAGCAGCCATTGAAAAGTTCTATTGCCCACCTCTTGACTCCATCATCAGATCAGCTCGATAGTAGCAAATTATTGTATTGTCATCGGATTCATATAGACTTGCAAAGTTTCAAATCAATACGACAATTAGAAGTAGGTTAAAATTGAATTCCAAGATTTTCTTACATTGTGACTTAGTTACAAGTGAAGCTAATAAAAGTGTGGTAAAAGGGAAAAGATTGTTTAATAAGTGTTACGGTCTATTGCTTATATAAAAAAACAGTGGTCAGAATGGAACATAGCTTTTAAAATAGTAAAATATCTTAGAATAATACCACTGTGATGAATTAAAGTAACGCACTTACGTGGAGTCTAAACAAGTCTAAAGCCATTACTGATACAAATCATTAGTAAGATTGCTAAAACATTAGCTCAAGGATGAAGCTGCATTGTATTTAATAGCTGAATAAAGTTCACGTTTACGATCAAGTCCACTTTTGATATACCTAGAGTCTAGGCCTTACTTACATTATCACTTAGACAATAATGTATCTGCCTCCTCACGTTTCATGTTTCATACTGCAGTTACTTGAAGTTTTGTTGAATTATACCTAATAATTATAACGCAAATGTCTTTTCTAGGCCAATGTTTATTAAAAAGGTGTCATAATTTATAAATTTTATAGTACATTTACGTAATAAGCGAACTTTGATTTTTATACAGGGTGTTAGGGGCACCTTTGCATAAACTTTAACCATGGCTTCAGGCCATCATGCTGAACAACGCACAGCAAGTTTTTTTGTCGGAAATGAAAAAAATATTTCGACTCTCCATACAAAATGTCCCGATTAGTTGCTAAATTTGTTTGAAAAGTTGATTTTTTTTTCATTTCTGACAAAAATTCTTGCTGTACGTTGTTCAGCATTATGGTCTTAAGCTATAGTTAAAGTTTTTGCAACGGTGCCCCTAACACTCTGTATACGTTAAATCTGCCTTTTAATCACTACAAACAACAAAAAAACGTTCATTTTCCGATTCTGGATACGATCGAAACATCTTTTTTTGAAACAGTAGTTTTCTGATTTGACAAAACGCATTAAATATTCAAATTAAATAAAGTTAAGTACATTTGATTTGATTTATTAGAGTCATATGCATTATATTCGAGGCTATTACAAGTTTTCCGGTACGTGAGGTCAAGATTTTGACATTAGAATAAATAAATATGCCTTCGAGATGCGCGCGCCAAGTCGGATGTAACGTGCGATTTTTTCGCCTTGACTAATTGTTTTAAAATAACAACGCGACTTTTCAATCAGAGCTATAATAAAATCATGCGCAAAACAAGCGTGAGAACATTACAGATAACATTTTGAACTTTAATTTTTGACCTTTCTCCGTCGGCAGTATTATACGCAATGCTAACGCTGATGTTTCGAAAAGAATAAAGATGTTCCTTCCCGCCTTTATTGCCATAGAGTAAAGAGTGGTTTTCTTTTTTCTTTTGCTGGCTGGTGGTTCTCATAAGTTGGCGTCGAAGAATGCGAGCGCGTGTCATCTCGCGTTTGCGTTCGGAAGCGGTGACCTGCACTGTATACCGATGTTTTGATTGTGGCTGACATTCGAACACAATCGATTATTTGTGTAACGTGACTCGATGTTCGCTCCGATGATCGATACAGATTTGAATTTAGAACATTTTTTGATGCGAACCGTTTTATCATTTTGTTTTATTAGATCAGTCGTGAGCTCTTTTTTACATTGCGTTTTTCTATGGATCTAATGTCGTTTATTGAATCACTGGTCGAATACCAGGGGTATTTATGCAGTACAATTATGTTTAGACGTAGACAGTACTTATATGGAATATGAAGTCTACACCAATACGGAAGAGGTCGCGATTAACTGCCCAACCAAAACCGTTGGCCGCATATTAAAATCACAATCACTCCTAAGCGCGACGACAGTCGTATAAATTATGCAACTAATCGGACGACATGTCGCATGTCGGCCGGACGACGCTAAACGTGGCGGGAATAAAGATTGACATGCTCCAATAAGTTTATCGGTGTGCAAGCGGGGTTGCGCCGCGATCCACGACCGTTTCAACACGGCCTTAGAACAATGACAATCATTAATGAGTTCGAACAATTGTCGAACTTACGCGGCAGACACAATTATCTTTAGGGAACGATACCAAAATAGCGACAGTCACAAATAAAACAGGACCGTACGCGCAAAACGGAGTTCGAATTCGTATCGATTGCGGACCCGATCGAGACTAATCGATTCTCCCCGTGAATGGTATTGCAAACAAGCGGGCCATTGTTTCAATGGACGCCGTTGCGCCAAATCACGTGGCGGGTTTTGATCTAATTTTTTAATTAGACACTACGATATCAAGGCCATAATTAGAAGACAATTATTGTCAAATAACTGTTTCGTTTTTTGATTATTTCTCTTTACAATAATGATTCATAAAATGTTTCTATTAAAGGGTTAATTAATCAAACCTAAATTCAATTTCACGATATTAATGACGCGCTTTATCATCTGGAAAACACTAATTGCTCACTAATCGTTTTGCTAAATGGTTGCGCTTAAAGCTCGACGCCAATTACGTATAAAATAACAGTCCAATTAATTAACTTACATTAGAGAGGCCATTAATGGCGCGACTTTTGTTTTGCCGAGGCTACGCTATTGGGTTGACAAATTACGGGCGGTGGCGGCTCCTTTGCGCGCGCCACAATGGCCGCGACGCGATTGTCCCAGCACAATACCCGATTACACACACAGATAATTCTTTCCAGAAACCTTTAAAAGCAAATTAGTAGCGATGATTTATTACAGGCCAGTGTTACGAAACAAAACGGTTAGTTTTAACCCGAATATCTTTTTCCGTTGAGCGTTTTCCGTTCGCGTGCGTTACCGCAATTTGAATGTGCTCCAAATTTGAAAATAATTCGTGTCGGATGGTCGTGCGACTGATCTGGTGTTGCGCGATGGACCTACTGTGGGACGCAAACAAGAGGTTGCCATTACAGAACAAAAAACGGATTCATCAATCAATCAAAATTGTGGCTAGGATGATTCCACGCCTATTCCGTATCGGATGCAAGTTCTCTTGTATATTTTCTCACACGCTAACTGATGCTATCGTTTTTGTATTTCATATCAATCGCTAGTATCAATAAAGTATTGTTTCGAGATATCGTTAGTGTAGCAAAACATTTTTCCAGTAAGATATAATAACAATTCATTTGTCTATTTTGATATTATGTAGAAAGAGTGACCTTTCATTATCATTTCATGCAAATTGGATCAGAAATATTACATACATACATATACTCTGTTATTCTGTTTCCCATGTAGGTATAGGCAGAGACTATGGATCGCCACCTGCTACGCTCCTTGCACACTTATTTCGCTACATTCACATTCATCAATCTATCCATACATGTCCGGCGATTTTTGTCACTGCATAAACGAGCCAACACTAAGAAATATCAAAACTATGTAAGTTAGCTATGCAACTTCACATACCTATATTTATAAGTAAAATCTTCTCAGTCTCAAGAGAGTAAACATTATCATAGACATGAACAAAGGTGTGTCCGTAATCGCGATATTTACGTGAATCGTATCGCGCGTTACGCAATAGTAGCGCACAGCTCTCGGCTCACACGTTTTTGTCACACGCCAATCTGCCACCATTACGTTAACTACTGCTTGCGTACTGCTTTCAATCGGACGGACCTGCGACGGAGACGATCTCATCTAAACTACCGTTGGTGGTCACCTACATTAGTTGCACGATATGACTGCTGTGATTATTGTGTGATTGCTTTATTTGTTTAAGCTTTAAATATCAGGTGTGTTTTAAAATTATGGTACTGTTTTTAACTGAAGATATGAGTAAAGAACGAGAAGGGAATCCAAGAAAGTTAGGTTCACTAGCTAACTGAACAAAAACAAACTACTAAATGATAGATTACCAATCACCACTTTCAATTTCACCAATCATCAATTATCCACTAAAGAAAAACACTTGACAGAAAAAATCACTAGCTTGTCATTTTTCTAGGTGCCCCAATAGGTAAAAACTAAAACTCATCACGAAGGAGGTGACTTTATCAAGATTTGTTTTCACAAAAAGCCTATAAACTTTCTTATGATTCAGTTTTCTACAAACTGAAATTCTATGGCAATCTGTAAGCTACCAGATACTACTGGATCCAAACAAACAAGATCTTCATCGTTATTACTCTACCTCTATAATAAAGTGTTGTAAGCCCCGCTACTAAGTTGAACTGTGGCAACTTGCTACTGGTACCGAAGAGCTAACCCTCGAATGACACCTTGCACCGTCACCGATTAGACTAACAGGTGTTCGCCCCAACCCGGGGCATCCTCAGGAGATAGTTCGAGCGAAAAACCAACACCAAATGAGTTTTTCGGGCGGGCGGGCGGTGCATCTTGCATATTGTGTTTTTTGCGAAAGTAAGCTACATATATTTCGTTTTTCACAACGACCATGTAATCTTCCATCCAATTCCATATCCCATATTTCACTCATTCTTCAGTATTTTCCAGACAATACCTTTCCCATCATAAAGTCTTTCTTCTTGTCAAAATTCTTGGAATCAAATTCTTCCATTAATACAAATGACGCAAAGCAAAACATACTACTCAGTCACCAGCTCCGGAACTGTAGCAACTCTACCATTGCCACGGCCCATTAACTGAACCATGCAGAGCCAGTCATGGTGTCTGGCGTTGGCCAACGTCGGAAAATGACGGCAGATATCGAAACGCCGAGACAATTTACTGTTGTGCAAAGATCATGGCGGAATGAATTCGGCAATTGAAGATTTAAGATTTCATAGTATTGGGATTCACACAATTTTAATGCAATGTAGACGAGTCTAAATAAGTACCTATTTATTTAATTTTAGATATTGATATTTATCATCTTGATAATGAAAGTTTTTGAAATGTTACACGAAATAACCGAGTTCATAGAGACTTTGGAAAAAAAATCACCATATTATTACAGCAATAAGTGCAATCGTTCTTTTTTTCAAATTTTATTTGACAGTTGAGTTCAACGAGTTAGTTTGTAATCCGTATTAATTATACTTATTTCAAATTTTATTCTGCAAATTTTTATCACTATTCTAATTTTATCTGCTTAGTTAAATAGTGTAGTTAACTTTAATAACTTTTAAGTAATATTGCATGTCATAATTATAAACAAGAGTAACGGGACTCAACGCGACATTTATTATGAAGTACATATTATTATGTACTTACAGCTTGACGTTTCGGCTGTGTTGCAACAACCGTGGTCACAAGCAGACTCTGTGACCACGGTAAGTCTGCTTGTGACCACGGTTGTTGCAACACAGCCGAAACGTCAAGCTGTAAGTACATAATAATATGTACTTCATAATAAATGTCGCGTTGAGTCCCGTTACTCTTGTTTATAATTATAATGGAACGCGAAAGTTTAAAATTGCATGTCATGGTTACACCATTTATTATAAAACCTGTAATATACCTACTTTTACTACCTAAATGTTGTGCAATAAAAAATATTAAATCCTATTGGAATTCCTATGCAAAAGTGCTATGAAAACAGAAGACTATCATTAAAGAGTTAATTTGAGGCACATTTTAAGTCCACTACCATATAAGTTCCAAAGTTAGATAAATAAATTCAATGGTCAATCGCTAACTAAGCTTGTAAAGTCAATCGAATGAGAAATTTCTTCAGCGCAGCGTCTTCAGCGGTGGCCGTATCTGGCGGACAATTACCGCGTCGCATTTACATACAAACGGCGCGGGACGTTAATTAGCCGCGCCAGACAAATCGGCGCGCGCGCACACGCATTGTGTTGGCGCCAATAAAACGCGGGAACGTTCAACGTTCCGATTCCGATTTCAAATTGGAATTTTAGTATTGGCAGTTGAGAAGATGGAGGATGGAGGTTTGTTTCGTTCTCGATTGTTCGATGTTTAAATGTTTGTTTTAGCAACTTTTTACTGTAAACAAAAAGATTGACCTCATTTTGATTCCGAGATATAGTAAGGATCTTTTGGCGCGCAGTCGAAATCAGGAACTAACCCTTCTCTACCTAGTCAATCGGTCAACTAGCGCTCTTGTCAATGTCATCCACACGCCAAATGATCCTTGTCACACTACTCATATGCTGCACTTGTGTTACATCTGGCTATATGGGCGGTTCAAGGGGGCTACCGGCTTGAAAAATATGGATATGGGCATGGACTTTATTTGACATTTGAAGCCCATATAAGGACAAAATATGGGCTTGAAACGTTAAATGAAGCCCATGTCCATATCCATATTCTTTAGCCGGTAGCCCCCCTGGTTAAAGAGTAAGCAGGAGCTAATAATAACATAAATTTCTTGCGCTGGATTTGGACCCACCCTTGGCCCAGAAGGCATGACCACTATCACCAACGTCAGTAGAACAATTTTCTACCACAAAGCCTAGACAGCCTATTCCAGCGACATTAAGATCGAGGTCAGGACGTTACGAGTCAAAGACAATTTGCCGGTTTGCCGTGCATCCTGCGGCCCGCGCTTGCATCAACCATTGTCGTTTGGTTCCACTCGCTCTGCTGCCGCTTACGTAAGGGTCACATTGGTACGATTTGGTGGAAGTGAAAAAATCTATAAATTTAATGAAAGACTATGGCAACCTTCAAAATTCTTAAAAGCAAGCACTTGTAAATATGAATGTATTTATTTGATCTCTACATTAGTGACTTAATTAAAGTTCAATTTGACGACTCTGTATGGAATATGACAGGGAGAAAAAAATAGCCCTGGACGAGTTTCTTGCCGGTTTTTCTCGCTTCCGCAGTAGGATTTGACCAAAATATATGTAAAAAATATATTTCTTTTATTCTGTTATCAGAAATGTGATTAAAATAAATAAATACTGATTTTATTATCTTTGTGTTTCATTTTTCTGCAGTCCATATGAAAAAATCTACAGTGGCGAACTTACAAGTTATTTATTGCATTTCATGAAGTTATTTATCACTTCATGAAATGCTATAAATAACTTGAAACTACAATAGAGTAAAATAATTAAAACGCTACCCGTGGCGAGTTCACACATATTTATTTGACATTTTTCTGATAACGAATTAACTGTTATGGCGAGTTTACAAAGACCCTTGCGAACCGATGGTTGGTACTATTATATATTCTGTGCCGATGGTTAGGTTCAGCACATGAGTAAATAAAAACTACTATACGCTTCAGTGACGTTCACAAGTGCTGTATCAGCCTAAAATGAACAAATGATTTGAATTGAATTCCGAATTATGTTAAAAATTATAATTCGATAGTTTGATATCGCTATGTAGATGTAAATTCTGTATCAACAAATTCTCATAACAAGTTACAAAACAATTGTTTTTCAGAGAATTCGTTAATTCACTGAACCGTAACTAAAGCGGATCCAACAAAAATCACCAATTACTAACAGGATAAACTTGTACGTTAATGTACATACGCTCGGCATGCAATTGCTGACGTTAAGCTAGTTTCGCAATGGTCTAAAAATGGATGGGTATCCAAAAATATAATTACTCCGTACTTCGAAAGGCACCTAAAAATGTTAATTCCGGCTGCACTTTCAGTCGTAACTACCCACCAATTTGCAAAGGAGTAAAGGATTGTTCTCTTTATCCATCTATAAAGAAGACCTGTGCCCCTGTGGTGGGAACATTAAAATGGGTTGATGATGGTGAGACCTTAGAGAACGCCTATCTACCTACTGTAATGACGATTCATAAGCATTAGTTGTGTTTAATCTATGTGAATAAAAAGTTTTTGACTATGACTTTTTGACACGAAATTTTGAAGCGACATAATAAAATTACGCACGTAGACAAAGTCGCGGGCGGCTACTAATATACAAATAAAAAACAATACTAAACCGACAGTAAGAAAAAAATTAAAACGGAACTTTTGCGTGATGATCGAGTTATTCGAGTGGATCTCCCGGACACACTATCGATATCGGTGCGCGTGCGCAGAATTGCTGCGAACGTACTTCTCAAACAGCACTTCCTATTCGCATTAAGAATGTACTAAATTCTTTTAAAACAATGTACAGGATAAATAAAGTATTAGGGCGCAATTATATCAATCGACGCGGATATGCGTTGTGATTTATGAGTTTGAAATGATATTTCGATTTATTTAAATTTTTACTTTTTTGCATTCACAATGCAATCTTTATGGTTGAAAAATGGAAAATGAAGTATTTAGAAAAAATCGACCCGTCTCACAACCATCGGAGCTGGTTGTGAGACGGGTCGATTTTTTCTAAATACTTCATTTTTCGATATTTCGATTACTTTAATTTGCGTATTAATAAACAAAATAAACAAAAGATGGATAAAATCTAGTTATATAATGTTCCATCATGAAAGATTTTATTGCTATTTTCAGTCGGATAAATATCGCAATGCGACTTGGCCTAGATTTTCAGCAATTGATTTTGAATTCGGTTGACTGAAAATTGAACTTGATTCGTATTGCATAACATTTCAGGCCAATAGTTTTTGCCGATTCGCTTTATAACTTAATTTTGCGATTATGTTTTTTTATGGAAATTCTCAAGGATATTTCTTGTACTTACTTTAAATTACAGTTATGTCTCAAATATTTTCTTACCTTGCATCCTTCGCATGTAAAAGCCCCGAAGTGAAAGCCTGCCGCTGGCTCTCCACATACTTTGCACTTTTGGTTCATCTGAAAATAAAATAAAAAAACAAATCTTAAATTTCACACATTCACAAAGATTCTTACAGTCGTGGCCCGGAAAACGTTTAAGCAGAAAAAGAAGTTAAAACCAGCCAGCAACATTCCGGCTGATTCCGTTTGGAAAAATGAAGAAAAGAAAAACAGTGAGTATGATTTTATTACAATTTGCGCATGCACCAATATAGTTGCTCTTATCGTAACGACTACCGACAGAAAACTCGGCACAGAAACCCAATTTAACGTTAATACAGCGTGACCGATATCTACCATTTTCCAATCAGTTTGGTTGTTAATTTCGAGGACCATGGCGCATGTTATTGGTTCCGTTCGCGATAAATCGTTTTGTGTATCGATTAATATAGTTACGATGTATCGATTAGTAAATATTTCAATGCAACCGTGATGGTCAAAGCAGACGGTCCATTTCACAATGGCGCTTTTATTTATTTATTAAATTTAAATTAAATGAAACCTTTTGCAAGTTTATTTATTTATTTATTTAGTTAGATGCATGTCAATGATTAAGTTGTTTCAGTATTTTTTGTAGTTTACTGACGACTCAAATGTTTTTTTTGTTAAATTCTTGAGTCTGTTTATCAAAAACCATTTTTTTTCGTATTTTTATAGGATTTTTTTTAAAATGATATTTGTTTTTATAAATTTACTTTTCGATTGTATTTATTTATATTTTGATTTTATGGTAATTTAATAAATAATGTGGCCTTTTAATTGCACACCACTTTTTAAACATGTAGTATGTACACTCTATATGGGTTACTGTCTAGGTTGAGGTAACAATTAATTTAAACATGTATTAATTATAATCTGTCTATGTAGGTACCATTAGTAAAATATAAATATAAATTTTGTAGTACTACTTGAAGAATACGAATGACAAAAACGTACCTACTGATTCATTCTCGAAACACCCGTCTTATTTCAATGTTATCTGCGGCTGGTTCCAGCAAGCTCTTCCGATAAATATTAATATGACAGTGATACTAATGCATTCTAATGGCTGCGTAACAAATAACTCGGTAAAGCAACACAAACCGATGATATATCGTCAAGTTTAAATATGAGATAGAGATGTTTTATCCAGTTTAAATCAAGATTTTTATAAGAACTTTTGGAGGCAAATAAATAAGGAACATAAATATGATTTATTTGCTATGGATATGAGAATGTGACGTACGACCGGTTTTACAATATCTGCCTTATTAATATTGAACAAATCATCTTCAACTAACTATTAAACAACAAGGTGTACCTACCAGTTTGTGTACAATTGTAAATAACAAGTCACAATAGAGTTACCTACTTACTTTAAAACTGTTAGCTCATATTGCATAATATATAACAAATCTTACCATAATGAGAAAACTTAGATTCTAATTACTCTAATCTTGTTGAGTAATAACTTGTATGAGATCTTAAACACTATTCTACATACGTACCTATATACACATCTTACATACGTTTATCATACTCATCATCACATCAATCATTTACAAAAAAGTGTTTTCAAAACTTTATTAAAGTATTTCTGTCCTAATATAAACATTGCAACATACTTAATCGCGACAGCTTAAAGCAGTTTGTTGGAGCACCCTAAAAGGCGAGAATTATGAAAGCAACATCATACGTTATGAGCAGTGAGTGTGCTCATTACGAGCAATATGTAAATGTGCGCAGGCGCCTCTTCATCACGGCGATACGATCGGGGAGTGTAAAGTCGTAAGATAGGTCAAGTATTTTTGGTTATTATAACATATTTATTTGTATGCTCATATTTTTTACATTGAACCTCTTTTCAATAATTAATAAGAGCAAGTGTAGATTTGGAATACAGAAAAAGTTTCACGTATCAGGCAGAGTTCACATATTTGTAGAAGTAAATATTTTGTAGGTTACATGACACCTTATCTTTTTTATGCTAGGTTAAATTTCTCAAAAACTTCTAGACGGTAGGTACCATAGTATCGTTTTTGTTATAACGAGGATTATTATAGAATACAGTTAAAAGCATAGGGGAAAGATTTTCCTATCCTGTCCAACTTTTTCATTTCCTAAGCGTGAAACAATGAGGCAAAGAGCCATATTTCAGACAAAGAAGCAAAAAGTTTCTATCACGCTTTACATCCAGTTTTCGTCGTTCAAACATGGAACAATAAAAACAAAAGGAGTGGATGGTAACCGTATCTGTCAGGCAGTCGGGAGTCGCGGAGTGATCGCGTATCAGCAGTGGAGTTGGATCAGTCGCGCAGGTGCGCTGAGCGCAACGACATCTATGCGCGCTCCCAGGGCAATGCGCCTTTACGAAATATGCTGGATATGCGCTTTTTATTTTTAACTTGGATTCGGTACACTTAACCTCACTACATAGTATAAAACAAAGTCGCTTTCTCTGTCCCTATGTCCCTTTGTATGCTTAAATCTTTGAAACTACGCAACGGATTTTGAGGCGTTTTTTTTTAATAGATAGAGTGATTCAAGAGGAAGGTTTATATGTACTTTTTATCCCGATACTCCCACGGGAACGGGAACCACGCGGGTGAAACCGCGGGCGGCCGCTAGTAATTCATAAGCTACAACATCTTGAACTTTAGCTTGAGTTCTTTAGGCTCGTGGAAATCTACATTGCTTTTATTTATTTCCGTTCTATTCCAGTAGTAAGTACTTACCTAAGTAAGTACTTACAACTAACACGTAGAACTAATACGTTCTAACGTTCAATCGCTATTTTAAGTAAGTCTTATAATTTTAATAAACAATAATCATATAATAATAAATAAGTAACTAAAAATAATATCTATTCATAGGTATTAAAAAAAATCGAGGTGATTGCGATAGCTTGACTCTTACAACTCTACATTCGAAAACCAACTCGCAATATTTTGACGACCTCCGTGGCCGAGTGGTGAACGCACCGGTTTTCAAGGTGCCGCTATCTCTAGAGGTCCCGGGTTCGATACCCGGTTGGGTAAATATTGAAAACTAACTATTCAATATTTCCTCGGGTCCGGGTGTATGTGGTAATCGTAACCCGTCGTTGTTTCCAATTTCCATAATACTAGTGCTTAAGCTACTATACTTTGGTATTGGAACAATGTATGTGATAGTGTCCAATATTTATTTGTTTATTTATTTAACACTAGCTTTCCACCCGCGGCTTCGCCCGCGTGGACTACACGACGTTATCCCGCGGGAATGTGATAGGTACTTTTTCAGGATAAAAAGTAGCCTATGTTCCTCTCCAGGCTACAAAGTATCTATGTCCCAAATTTCAGCCAAATCTGTTCAGCAATTTTGGCGTGATTGAGTAACAAACATATAAACATTAAAATATCCAAACATCTAAACTTTCACATTTATAATATTAGTAGGATTAGTAGGATAGTAGGATTATCATAAAATAATAAATACCTGAAAATAATATCTATACATAGATGTTAAAAAAACCAAGGTAATTGAGATAACTTTATTCTTACACTAGCTGACCCGGCAAACGTTGTTTTGCCATATAAATTTTATTGGACACGAACTTCGTATCACCTGCCTGACACAATGTCACTTATTAAAAAAAAAATCCTAAGAGGCAAAAATGTCCGTGATTACATACTCTTTGACATACCTTCTCTTTGGAAGCGGCTAAGAAATGACAGTTGTGTTTGTGTGAAGTATGACAGTTTAACGGTTTTCCATACAAAATTACCATTTTTATTTTATAATTTTCCTGGATAAAAAGTAGCCTATGTTACTCTCCAGCTCTCAAATTATCTCCATACCGAAAATCTCGTCGATCCATTGCTCCGTTTTGTCGTGAAAGACGGACAAACAAACAAACAAACAAACAAACAAATAAACAAACAAACAAACACACTTTCACAATTATAATATTAGTATGGATGGATAGATGATAAAAAAATCCAAGGTAATTGAGATAACTTTACTCTTACAGCTCTACATTTACTAACCAATGCGCATGTTGGTAACGTTGGTAAGTGCGCAGCCGCAGCCGCTAGCCGGCCGGCCGCGCGCGAGTAAATCACGCAGCGGGTCCCGCTATCGCGCCGCTCATCAACCCGCGCGCGCTCTAAATTAGATCCGACGCGATTCGAACAAGCGCGTTGTTTTTAAACAACGATGTCGCCAATGATTTGTCGTTTTTATGATATCGCTGAGCCAAGGTACGCCTTTTTGCTCTTGCCTTTGTAAGTCGTTAACTGAACTTGTTATGTGTTCGGTTTACGTTTAATGTCGTGTAATCGAAAACGGCTTAGCGATTTAAGGTCGTTTTTTAATGATGTGTCGTACTGATATCGATCAATTAGGCTTTTCGGTAACTAGTTTTATAACTTTCGGTTTTTCAGGCTTTATTTTTGGATAATTAAATTAAAATTGCGATGTAATTCTTTCACCTGTTGATAACACAACATATGTTTTCTAGCCTTTTCTGTTGTTTCACACAAAGTGAATTGTGAAATCATCAAGTCGCTCAATTGAATACAATTCTTTATTTTGTGCAAATGTCGTGCATTCTGTTAAATGTTTAGAGTACAAAATTCATGTTTTTTATTATCAAGGAGTATTTTAATTAATATTTCGTTGGAAATAAAGGTCAGTGGCCAGGTCTGCGAAATCGTGGCATCCTCAATCCTCAATCCTCGCGGTGTATCCGAGCATATAACTCGATTCAACAGATCGATTACCAACTCGGATGACTTAATTAATTTGTCAGTTCCACTGCCCTTTTTAACCGCAACCTCAAAATTTAACATTGAGTTTTGAAGCTCAAAGTTTAAAGTACAAATTCGCTTGTTAATGTTACGTATTTCAAGCATGAATGCTAAAAAGCTTATGACAGGAAACGTGCCCCGAAAAATGGCAGAGACCTAAAGGTTGTCACTCGACCAATAAGTTATCTGAATATCTCGACAAGTAATTATCATATTAATTGTACCATATTTTTGAGAAGATTGAAAGTGGCAGTCAGAGCTTTGTACAAAGTGATTTATTTGTTTGATTTATAGCATTTGGTGGTTTGCTTCACATTATAAATTACGTTATGACTTATAACGTACTTTTTATGTATTTTTATGAAGGCTTATATTTTATGAGGTATAAAGTGTAAAGCGAATAAAAGCGAGTAGTGATATTACTGCAGGATCAAATGGCAACAGGCAATTTATGTTTTACTTGCAAAATCACATTCACAAAAATTTCAAGTTGATTAGATTTAATACAGGGTGTTAGGGGCACCCTTGCAAAAACTTTAACCATGGCTTCAGACCATCATCAACATCAGCTTCACGTACAGCAAGAATTTTTTGTCGGAAATGACAAAAAAAAATCGACTTTTCATACAAATTTAGCAACTAATCGGGACATTTTGTATGGAGAGACAAAATATGTTTTTCATTTCCGACAAAAATTCTTGCTGTGCGTTGTTCAGCATGATGGTCTGAAGCCATGGTTAAAGTTTTTGCAAGGGTGCCTCTAACACCCTGTATAAAAGAAGAATTTGAGCATATGAGATGTTGAGTGATAAATATTTACATATATTTTGTAGAATGAGAAACCAGACAAAAATCTAGAAGAACAACAACTTTTCTCCCTGCTTTATTTCAAACAGAGCCCTCACCTGTCTATACCGTCTTGCTGGGAAAGGACAGAACTATCAACCGATACCCACAGTTCACCAAATGAGACGGGGCAAATGTCTCTCATATTTGTGGCGGACAATCATAGAAATGTAAGGCTTGTTAGGTGCAAATCAAGCGGCGCGGGCGGCGTGTGAAGTGGCCGCCCTGTCATTTGCGCGGCGGCCGCGCCCGTGGGAAACCGGCGCGCGCGCAAGGGTCACACGTCACCCACAGGAACCACTACCTCTGGGACATAAGTATTTTAATATGTGTCATATTGTGACCATGGAAAGCTCCAAGCGTGGAAAATGATATATTTCTAGGAAAATTAACGGAAAACCATGACGATAACGGGAGAAAATTATAACGGATGGGGAAGAAACCCGAAAAAGCGGGTTCTCAAGCTTTTATTCGATAACTTTGCCAGCTTAAATTTGATTAAGCAAATATAACACATAGAACATTTAGATATGTGATATAATACTTTGTAAATATATGTAAAGTCGACCTGGGTGACTACCATCAACTCTTATTGCAGTTTTGTTTAGGACCTAAACTGATCTGCTTCGCTTATTCTTACCACGACAGCTTAATATCAATGACAGCGATTCAGTGATCATTCAATGACATTTCACAGACGCTAAGCTGTCATGCACTCTTATTGACTTATAACTCGGCCAAGCTAACATGACACCTGCAGGTTATACCCGTCGCTCTCACTCTCCGGGCATGACAGAATCGAGTGAAAGAGACGGGTAGAAGAAATGAGGTCACAAATCGTTCGGTCATTCACATTTAGCAATTCATTTGCGATCCAGTTTTTAGAAGGTCATAGTACGAAAGAAAGCAATTCATTTTAGGAACCTATTCTGCATCGCGCTATTTTTGAGTCGCTGTCTTAAAGTTGATGGTAGGCACCCAGGAAAGTGCTTTGATCAGTTTCGTTGACCGTAGAAGTAAAATTTCGCTAAGGCTCAGATCAGACTGACATTTCAGTAACGTCATGCATAGAATTTGTCACATTGAACTTTCAAAGGAAATTAGACCTTATCGATCTACAGCATACAAAGAATTCTAAAACTAAAGGTGATAACGTAATTTCTTGGTCGACTTTAGATACCAGCATCAAGAGCTCCTGTCACCACCATATTTAAGGCTTTCCGATAACTTCAATAGGAAAAGTTAGTTAGAAATACCTTACAGCCCTAAACTAAATAAGCACTTTGATGGTTTATGGCATCGTTTTAATCCCGCAGTTATAAACTTAGTAGTATAAATGTTCATCGTAATGGAAATAATTACATACCTCTTAGTTCTAGATCATGTCTGTAAGTTTACCGTGCGCACGCTTATTAATTTAGACGAGCGCGCAGTGAGACGTCATACTCAATTTCATTACTCTGATCTGATTACAAAACTGACTGAAGCCACGGCAATAGCTCTCCACTGTGTCATAACAAAATGATCTAAATTAAATTACTATTAGACGAGCATACTATCAAAAACAAGAAGTTTTATTGCCGAATGGATTGTTTCTTCATGTTTGTTGATTCAATGATTTCTTCGTTAATGTTACATAAGCTACAAAAAGCTCGTATGTTAAAACATAAATACCGTTATTTGACAAAAAGGAGCCCCAAAAATATTTGTGACGTACCTAAAAAAGTCAGTGGAATGTTTAATCTTCCCTCCTTTTTGAATTTGGAAGTCGGTTAAAAATTGTAATTTTTAGCTCATCAAATTATTTATGCTGTGCATTTCAGTACATTTAGATCTAAACTTAGATTTTAATTTAAGCAAAATTGAGCTGGTTTTTTAGTCAAATCGAACCCTTAAAAGCAAGAGACCAATCGAATACATTTTCAACAATAATCCTTTTAATTCAAGCCTTAATAAAAAGCTTCAGTATTATAGCCATTCTTTTGGCCTCTTAAACCCTTCTCATAGCAAAAGTCGAGCACTTCGTCCCGGTGATCTGCAGTTCTCACAGTGAGAACTACGGATCGCGGTCGTCGTAAGTGAGCGCGACCAATGAGTAATGCGCGGGTGAACCTGCGCCTGAGCAGGCCTGCCTGTTGCCACGCAAATGGTGGTGTACCCGGACGGTGATCTTATTCAATACTAGCGACCTGACGCGGCTTTGTACAAGTGCAATGTATTATACAAAGTGACTTGCTGTTTGGACTCTGTTTTTGATGAAAACCGTATTGAAATCCATTGTATTTTGAAGGATCGGCGGAATAGTACAGACGGTGGGAGAATATTTTGTTTGAAAGATATACTCGTAAGTAAAGAATTTGCTAATTGTTTTTGCAAGAAAAATGATTTATAAATTATTGAGAAAATGTTGTTTCTAATTTAATAATTTAATTTATTTTATTGACAATGCAGACTTTTTATTTCTGCTCCAGTTGTTATTATTAGTGTGATAAAAACAAATGAATATTTATCGTTTTAATTATTTCTGATCGTCGTCTGTTTGATAAAAAACCGGCTACCGGCTAAAAAATAGGGCTTCATTCATTTGACATTTGAAGACCATAATAATGCCGACCTGGGTGCATACCATCAACTTTAAGACAGCGATTCAAAAATAGCGCGATGCAGAATAGGTTCCTAAAATGAATTGCTTTCTTTCGTACCATGACCTTCTAAAAACTGGATCGCAAATGAATTGCTAAATGTGAATGACCGAACGATTTGTGTCCTTATTTCTTCTACCCGTCTCTTTCACTCGATTCTGTCATGCCAGGAGAGTGAAAGGGACGGGTATAACCTGCAGGTGACATGTTAGCTTGGCCAAGTTATACGTCAAATAAGAGTTGATGACAGCTCAGCGGCTGTGAAATGTCATTGAATGATCACTGAATCGCTGTCATTGATATTAAGCTGTCGTGGTACGAATAAGCGAAGCAGATCAGTTTAGGTCCTAAACAAAACCGCAATAAGAGTTGATGGTAGGCACCCAGTACGCTCGGAGATATGTCAAGTGCATCTACAACTTGACACCCGTCAGTCTCGAACTTGTGGTGGCGGAAATCGAAATTTAAACTTTATTAATTACATTGTTACGTCATTTTTTGAGTGGTTGGCTGAGGAGGCACATGTGTACCTATCTATGTATCCGAGTAATATGTTGATATTTTGTTTAGGACGTCTGTGTTCCTTATCCGATCGTACAGGTTAAATGGACATTTTTAGCCGGTACCAGTAATTTGATTTTGATAGTTTTATGTACTTTTAATTTTACTTTAAACTTTATTTCTGTTTTACATACATTATTGTGTAGGTTTTATTCTAATAAGCCTGTTAAACGAGGACTAAGTACATTTTCACCAAACCATTAGCTTCAATCATAAAGAGATCCATCACGGGAACTCGGCGCTAATTTGCTGACGGTACCGACTGTACCGACAGCACCGGAGCAAACTCTTGATTTCGTTTTGATGGCCGATAATTTGTTATGCTCTGTTGCTTTAACCATATTACACATTTAATCCTGGGGTTACGACAATATTACTCTAATTTCAACTCAATACCTTTTAAAATAAGGGCTATTGTACTTGTAATGTTTTTCCTATTGAAATTATGTGTCCCATCAGCTAGGATAATCCTATATTACTTTGTAGTTTTTCTTTGAGTTAGAGCGTATTACGTGATTTTTTGTAATAATTTCTTATTATGCATTAGTAGTGTGTTCTGTAAACTGTTATCGTGGGAAAGTAATCAGAGTATTTAGTCACCCCTTGTTAAGCAACCTGATTTACAGGGTCTCATTCTAAAGAAGTTACACCCATACTATTATTTCGATAAAAAATACGTTTAAACATAGTACTAATGGTAGTATGTGAAATATGAAAATGTTTCACGACTTAACCCAAGGGCGCCGTTAGTTCATAGCTCAGACGGGGGGATAATTTTCATGGATTTAGTACACGTTTTAAATCAAATATCTTCTAAACAATTCGCATTGGAGACGAAATTCAAAAGTATATTATATTGCACTAACTTAGTATATTATAAATAGGTAGTAAGCACAATAATATGATTTTATATGTTTATATGAACTATAGGCGCTACAGGTCTGAAGCGACACCGAGACCGATTTTGCAGATTAGGCAAAAAAATCACGAAATCACTTCGTAGTAAAAAACTATAGTGATTAAAAAAAAAAATTTGTTCATAAAATCAGTAAACGGAGAAGTATCGAATACAGCATTTTAATTGCTTAGTTTCGGCATAGTTTTGCAAATATTTAGTTATAAAAATAGCAAAAAGCACATTTTCAAAATAAAAAAACTGTCTAGAAAAGTATTAGCAATCGTGTTTCTGTTCTGTATATATTTAGTTCAGGGACTGAAGTAACATTTATCTTCTATACATCTATTCTATACAAATAAATAAAATTGGAGTGTCTGTTTGTAATATTAAAATAACCGCTTTTTACCACATGCATATGATTATATATACGGTACATATCTATACAAATAAATAAAATTGGAGTGTCTGTTTGTAATATTAAAATAACCGCTTTTTACTACATGCATATGATTATATATACGGTACATATACCAAGATAACATTTTTTACAATTTTTGTCTGTCTGTCTGTCGGTCTGTCTGTCTGTTTGTTCCGGCTAATCTCTGAAACGGCTGGACCGATTTTGACGGGACTTTCACTGGCAAATAGCTGATGTAATAAGGGGTAACTTAGGCTACTTTTTATCCCGATATTCCCACGGGAACGAGAACAACGCGGGTGAAACCGCGGGCGGCCGCTCGCTAGTACTAAAATATAGTGAAGGAAATCTTTTTAGAAGTCCGGTACTATGCTTCCAAAAAACACATTTACCCTCGCACAGGAGCCACAAACGCCGCCACTTGAAGCTGGTAAAAGAAACAAGTGACGACGACCGGCGTCGGCATTCATACAAAATGTATGAAAACTACAAGAAAGATTTTAAATTATTTTTAATGCATTCACAATGCAATTCTGTAAGTATAGGAAAAATGTGATAGTAAAAAACCACGAGCCCTATAAGTAGCTTTCAGGCGGGATTCGAACCCGCGCCTCCGGGAATCCGGCCCGATGCTCTGACCAATGCATTAAAAATAATTTAAAATCTTATAATGGCTGTTTCATCTTAATCGATTGTTAAACATTTGTAAAAATGTTTCTTTCGGATGCGAGGGTTTCCTCGCATTGATGAAGCAACGCTGGCCTACAGCGTAACAAGTGATAGCAAAATTCGACGAGTCGTGTAGGCCTTTCGGTAGCTTAGTTGGTCAGAGCATCGGGCTGGATTCCCGGAGGCGCGGGTTCGAATCCCGCCTGAAAGCTACTTATAGGGCTCGTGGTTTTTTACTATCACATTTTTCCTATAACTACAAGAAAGTCGGTGGTGGCGTTATCCAGTGGCCAATGTGCGGCGACGCTACGAATCTACCTATTAACTCGTAACAAGAAGGTCATAACAAACAAATTGATTTATTGCTGTAAAATACTCGTCACGGTGATGTCCCGAGGCAATAAATATCCCGAAATCTCCAAAAAAACTTAACGTGAGCAAAGACACAGTTACTATAGTAACATCTTTCTAAATTAACCTCAAACAATACCTGACATGATGGTCATGTGGATGGTGGATGGACATGGTGGTGATTAACGAGAAGGTCATACGAGACAAATTGATTTATTGCTGTGAAATACTCGGCACAGGTATGCTATGCATCAACATTGACACTCATTACTGGGCCCGGGGCGTGGCGTGTTGATGTCCCGGGGCAATCAATATCCCGAAACCTCTGGGAAAAATATATATTAAAACAATATTTTTCAATAATTTGTGTAACGCGATTTGGATCAATAGTTTTTTTTCTAGACCAGGGTGCCTACCATCAACTTTAAGACAGCGATTCAAAAATAGCGCGATGCAGAATAGGTTCCTAAAATGAATTGCTTTCTTTCGTACTCTGACCGTCTAAAAACTGGATCGCAAATGAATTGCTAAATGATGGCTAAATGTGAATGACCGAACGATTTGTGTCCTTATTTCTTCTACCCGTCTCTTTCACTCGATTCTGTCATCCCCGGAGAGTGAAAGGGACGGGTGTAACCTGGGTGTCATGTTAGCTTGGGCGAGTTATAAGTCAAATAAGAGTTGATGACAGCTCAGCGGCTGTGAAATGTCATTGAATGATCACTGAATCGCTGTCATTGATATTAAGCTGTCGTGGTACGAATAAGCGAAGCAGATCAGTTTAGGTCCTAAACAAAACCGCAATAAGAGTTGATGGTAGGCATTCAGTTTGCAACAGAAAATTGGTTTAGGTATCTTGTTATGAGTCTCGAGACCAGACACCGTACCAAATAGCTCTAACAACAGCATACATTTGATCTAACGCAGATAAAGTCTCGAGCAACAGCTAGTATTTTTAAATTAACATCGAACAAAACCTGAGAATCTATCAGCTCGTAACGAGAAGGTCATACGAAGCAAATTGATTTATTGCTGTGAAATATGAACTGTGATTCGTATTTCATCAAAATAAAGGTATGCATCAAAATTGTCACTCATTACGGAGCCCGGGGCGGCGCGGTGATGTCCCGGGGCAATAAATATCAGTCGCTGTTCCTGTCACTCGCGACCTCGGCCCAGCACGTCTGACGTGCGCCCGCGCACGATAGTGGTGGGTATGAGTCGATGTTAAGAATATCGATAAGCAAACTTAAGTAGAGCTACATATATTTGCAGTTAAATACTTAAATTTCTGTACTACTATTTATATCAATGTTTCATAATTATGTAATTATGATTAACAAATAGTTTAAAGTCATTATAAACTGGTTTTATTTACTCGAACAATGTACCTATTAAAAGGACATAAGTAGTATTAGTTAAATTGGGAGATCTTTTGATTTGTATAATCTGAAAACTTGCCAAACGAATCTGTATATTGAATTGTAATCAGGTAAAGACCATCGGTAGCTGGTTCCTGTCCGTCTTGAAGGATCATGAAAAACCATCATGTCAGATTTGAGGGATATATTCAACTAGTTTTCTTCCCCAGTATCCAATAGAGTTATTTTTATTGCCCAGTAAGCTGTTGACTCAGAAACAGTAGGACAATGTTAACGATTTAAGTACCTACATGTGTATCATGTATATCATGTGTATCATGTGGACCGACGATCTGGTCAAGGTCGCGGGAAGCCGCTGGATGCGGGCAGCGCAGGACCGATCGTTGTGGAGATCCTTGGGGGAGGCCTATGCCCAGCAGTGGGCGTCGTTCGGCTGACATGATGATGTGTATCATGTTTATTTGAATAAATATTTTTTTTATCTTTTATCTTCATCCCTGTCTGTCTACGACAGGTCTATCGACACCCGTGTGCGCTAGCACATCCCTAGCACCGGTACCGTCGGCGCATCGCTGTCATTACGCGCTATGGGAACTATCAATGACCCGCGACCTCGTGAAACACTGATTCCGTTCCGAATCACTCCGAGAGGCCACATGTAGCCGCATGTATCACGTAACTATGTACTGTTTTGAGAGCTTCATTTCAATGATGACAACCTATTCATTGAAAAATGTAAAATGAAGTACCAATTGGGTGTTTGACTGTTGTTGAAATGTAGATATTTAATTATGACATGCGAAAATATAACATTATTGAATAACAAATATGAAAAAAGAAATTCAATATGTATTATAACAAGCGAATTATGAGCTACTTAATTGTGACTCTAGCTATCTCTTTCTAAAACGAAATTCTCTATGGCGAGAGTATGGCGCTATAGAAATGTGACGTCACGTTTCTTTAGCGCTCTCCTTGTCTAATTAGTAAGTTTGATGCTCTATATCGCTGAAAATATGCAAGATATTTGAAAATAAATACCTATGTTGTGTTGATACTAATTAAATGAACATTTTAAGTTCATAAAAAAAAATCAGTCAAATACCCAATTTAGAAAAAATCGACCCGTCTCACAACTAGCTCCGATAGGGCTCGAACCCACGACCTTTCGCTATCCAGAGCATTTCTCAATAATAAAAATTGCACAGTGAATGCAAAAAAGTAAAAAATTAAATAACCCATTAATTTATCAGCTTCAAGCCTTAGAAGCCAGGGCCTGTACAAATTCTACACCGCTAATTCATAAAAAAGAGTTATATGTTAGATATAAAATTTTAATCGCAAATCTACCAGTAATGTCTACTTTAACCTACATTGAGTAAGTAGTTTAACGCTACTAGCTATGAGAGCTTTTTCAATGTTAACGTAATCTTCTCTAAGCTGTTACTGTCTGTAGATGATGTATTAAATAATTAATAAATAAATAAATTACTTCTTACATTCAGACCAATTATTATCTAAGCCCATTTTAATTTAATTACGAAACTGTATCATGGAAAACTTGTTAACGGATAAATATATGTACTTAAATACTTTTTGTTTGTAAATACATACTTAATATACATTGTAAACACCCAGACCAAATCAAATAGACGTGTTCATGCACACAAATATTTGTCTTGTTCGGGAATCGAACCCGAGACCACTGGCGCAGAAGGTGGGTATCCTACCCCTGCGCCAAATCGGTCGACAAATTAACTCTAAATATTTTTCTCTTATAAAATTTCGCAAAACCTTTGAGGAATAATATTACTTGAATGTGTTCATTGATTAAAAGTGAATCATTCACGTTTCGTGCATGTCGTAATTAAAAAGCAAATTTCATCGTATCACCATAATGATGAAACGATCGAGTATCTTAGCAATAGCAAGGGTCTTTAAGACCCGATGAAAGTATACGATCAATTACAGCTCAACACTAATTATCTATAACTACTCATTATCACTTCGAAGTTAAGTGTTAATTGAAATTAATTGGCTTGTTAATCAAGAAGAAAATGTACTTCTAATAGATGAAAGACATGAAGTAGTAGATTAATGTTATCTGATATCATCATCATGTTAGCCGAACGACGCCCACTGCTAGGCATAGGCCTCCCCCAAGGATCTCCACAACGATCGTTCCTGCGCTGCCCGCATCCAGCAATTTTGTATCTGATTAATATTACTTTAACAAGCAAATTTTTATGAGTTTTTTTGGTTTTTAACACCATTACTAGTATTATACAATGTAAATATGCAGTTTTCGTTGTTTTACAAGGTTTATATTACTTAGTTGCATCTGAAACCCTTAAAATCAAAAACCTTTATTTAAGAAAACGCACGCAAGTTTTTCCCTCCCATACTTCTTTAAAAGTCTTAAAAACATTGCCAATTCAAAAGTACCTACGTAACAATAAACGTACGAGTACGTACTCAGTTTATTTGAATACTAGCGGATCCTCGCGGTTTTACCCGCGTGGTACCCGTTCCCGTGGGAATATCGGGATAAAATATAGCCTATCTCACTCAGGAAGAATGTAGCTTTCTAATGGTCAAAGAATTTTCAAAATCGGTCCAGTAGTTACGGAGCCTATTCGATGCAAACAAACAATCAAATCTTTATATTAAAGATATTATGAGAATAATTTTAAACATGAATTTTCCACATTTTTTGGTAGCGTTAAAAAGTAATTCAAACATAACAATCAACCACTCCATCGTGTATAGCACCTCGTTAGATAATCATCGGCTATCTATCAGTAACGCGTGTTACTAAACGTTAAGTGTAACACAGGGGCGGTTTACACGCTCAATTTAACGCCTCGGTTTCAGGGGCACGGCCCGTGACGACGCGACGCGCTACCGATTCTAACGCGTGGTTAAGTTTTAAACCAGAGTGTACAAAAAACAGAGATTTGAAATAATAGAATTAAATGAAATTTGATTGTAAACAAAAGTTAACTATTTAATGTTCGTAAAAGTACATTGATAGTATGATGGGAATATTAAAGGTCAAAGTATTCATCATATTTAAAACATGAAATAATATACAAATTGGTAAATGCGAGTATATGCAGGTTAGTACACCGAAAACCCTAACGAGAATAGTGAATTTTAGTGACTTTAAGTAAACGATCAGCAGGGGAATGAGGTCGAATATTAATAAAGGCAGAGCATAAACACTTAAATACACAAACATATACGTAATTATGCACCATACACTCGCACCGATGAGCCAACGGCACACATAATTCCATACAAATGGTTGTAATTAATACTACTTAAGTTATAACAAATGCAAAATTACAGGGTGGACGGCGGCGCAGGCAAGATCATCATTTTGAGGTTTAACCGACCTCAGACGATGTTTAGATCTGTTTACTTATTGGTTTCAAATAGAGGATAAGAGGAATAACCATATATTTCAAGCTTACTGACCCGAGAATCAACCGTTTAAAAATAATAAACGATACTAGCTTTTTAACATCAGGCCTTCAAAGACAAAAACCAACAAAGAGCATACGATGTTTTGAAAAGGCCTATCCCTTTTACAATCGATTATTTTGTCATACAATCTAACCTTTGATCTTAAAGGATTCCGTTATGCCATCTATTATCGATCACTTTGGATGATTTATTATAACTAATTGATATAATTCATGCGGCGAGCCCCCGGGACGTCCAAACTGAGAGGCTTGTCACCCTGACTTGCCATTTTGTGTCAGCCCGTGACAAATTGTTGTGACAAAATATTTCAACAGTTGCGTCAATTCCGAAATAACCATCCGCCATTTTGTCAGAATCTCACGCACGTATCGAAGAATATCCCTTTGCCTTTGAATTAATTTATAACAATTATATTCTTTTTTTGAAATAGAATCTACGACTCTACAAATGCTCCATCATCCGACATGTGTAACGTAGGAACCATGACGACGCATTCTTTATTCAAATTTTTGGGATATCAATGAATGAATTCGCATTCGAAAACTGTATTCTTGTACAATAAATCGATTTGGGAGATGATTCGACGTTTTGGAGTCCCGAACACATGCTTGCTCGCTGTAATTTATATTCGACTAAATTATGTTCACGTATGCATAATGTTAACAATTTATCGGATGCCTCATTGCATGAAATATGCTTGTTAATGTAAATCAGATAAATCAATTTTAATTAGACTCTGAAACGGTATGGAGTAAAAGAAAAAAAGAGTGGCATAGACAATTCGAAAATTACTATCTGTCATGCGTCACTCGAAAGTAATAATTGTGTGCGGTATCGATTCTGTTGAAATCGAGTGCTGTCTCGGGTTAAATTTGTAGTCAATCGTTTGACAAAAGTTTTAAATAAGTGGTATTAGTAACGGAGTTTAAATAATGTGTTGGATTAGAGGCGCGCGACCTCTGACCGGTCGATGACTGGTCTATAGCCGGCATAATGGTGTTCTTCGCTATCACTTGACTTTTTTTTCTATAATACGTGTATTGTTTATTGTTAGCTTCACTTCGCACTCTATTATGTGAGCGGGCGTTCGGTCTGTGGGCACTTACATGAGCGAGTTTAGTCGAACAGTTATTATATGCGTATTCACGACCGGCCAGTAATTTAAACGGCATCGGATGTTTTTACGCATTGCTTTGAGTTTCATCGTTTTCTGAACTTTCAGTTTTGTTGCTTGTATGTCTGATATTATTATATAATGGCTAAGCTCTCTGCCATTTTATAGTAACTAGTATCATTCATTCATTCGTTCTTAATTTTCATAATGCAATTAAATTTTCATTACTATAATGGTAGTAATGAAACCTTTTTGGCTGGACCTTTTTTGTGTGTGCTCCATACACCATCGACTGTCTAAAATGCCAAAAACTTGTTTTTTTTGGATTGGAATATAATAAACCGACCGACAAAAAATTACTAAATTTACCGACTAATAATACTAGGTTTGGTTCCGGAGAAATAGGCGTAGGTTAGGTTAGATTGGCGGCTAAAGGTCATAGCCCACTTATACCGCACCCCTCCAACACCGCTCCTACCCAACACCGCCCTAAACAAAGGCGACAGCTAGCAGGCACCCAGCAGTCCACGCGGCGACAGCTAGCAGACTCCCAGCTGTCCAGGCGCGACTGCTATTCCCTCTATAGGTGCGCGGCGGCGACGGCGCGGCGACCGCTAGCAGTCAGCGCGCGGACCGCGCGGCGTCAGCGAGGCGTCAACTACCGAGCAGTCTGACGGCGGCGGTAAGCTCGCGGACCTCGCGCTGTCCGTCTACAGTAAACGATATTTGGTCCATATTTGGCTGTTCATACTTTGGTTGGGTGGGAGCGGTGCGTCTAAATGGGCTATGACCTTAACACGCTCACCTAGTATTTTTGTGAGTAAAATGTATTTTAGTCGATAGGTTAATTACTAACCTTTAGGACCGAACAACAGGCTTCTTAAAAAATAAGGTGCGATATCAGTAAGTACAAAGTTCAACATTTCGTTGTCAGCTTACTTAGTTGAATACTGAATTGGTATTAATATGTATTGAAGTGAGCCTCTAATGCGGTCAAAAACAATGCCTTATTTGCATGTATTGTTACGATATGATATACTTACCATGATTCACGGGTCACAAGTGCCTGGTAACTTGACTCATACTTGTGTTAGGATTTTTACTTAAAATACCGTTTACCTTGGCTTAATATGTATAATATGGAGCCCTTGCTATGAAGTTCATATTCGAAAAATAGAAAAGGCCCAAAAAATGTTTTCACTTCTCATGCTCGTAAAGTTCGTGTTTATGTTGGGTATAGGCTGCATAAAATCGCTTTTTATGCTCTAGTGCATAAAGTAAAATCTTCGTCTAAGTCTCAGACTCTAAGACAAAGGTCGTCAGGTAAACAGTCACACACGCAATTAAACTTCGTTAAATAAACTTGTTATTTCATTCTGTTTCTTTAATTTTGTACACAATCCATGTTAAATTACTAAATTAATAAAACTAGACATAATTAATGAGTTTTGGAAGAAATGAGTATTTCATGAGCATTATGGACTACGATATATTATGCTGAATTCACTGTGCTGCCACTGCCACGTATAAAAAAAATGAAAAAGAAAGTCTTCCCGCCATTATGGCGAAGTCTTTATTGTTTCTTTTTTGCAATATTCTTATTTATTTTCCTCACACTCGAAGTGAAAAGCAGAGTGTATAACTTGTACACAAAACCCATTTTACCCTCAAATTGACTATCCACCCTCGCCTGCGGCTCGGATGGATATATACGTCTCGGGTAAAATGGTACGTTTTATGCACTTGTTTTACAATCTACTATTTCACTTCTCATGCTCGTAAATATCGTGTTTATGTTGGGTATAGGCTGCATAAAATCGCTTTTTATGCTCTAGTGCATAAAGTAAAATCTTCGTCTAAGTCTCAGACTTTAAGACAAAGATCGTCAGGTAAACAGCCACACACGCAATTAAACTTCGTAAAATAAACTTATTATTTCATTCTGTTTCTTCAATTTTATACATAATCCATGTTAAATTACTAAATTAATAAAACTAGGCAAAAATAATGAGTTTTCTAAGAAATAAGTACTTCAAGAGCATTATGGACTACGATCTAATGCTAAAGTCACTGTGCTACCAATGCCACGTATAAAAAAAGAAAAAAAAAGTCTTCCCGCCAATATGGCGAAGTCTTTATTTTTTCTTTTTTGCAATATTGGTATTTATTTTCCTCACACTCTAAGTGAAAAGCAGAGTGTATAACTCGTACATAAAACCCATTTTACCCTCGAATTGACTATTGACTATCCACCCTCGCCTACGGCTCGGATGGATATATACATCTCGGGTAAAATAGTACGTTTTATGCACTTGTTGTACAATCTACTATTGTTGCCTTAAATAAATGAAAAAAAAAAATCTAATCTAGAAACTAACTAAAGATTATGTACTTTGTGTTGTCAGCAGTTTGTATAACTACTGTCATATTTTTCTATATTTTCCATCCGTGATTTAATGCTATAAAAAGGGGAAAAATTGATTAGACCACAAAAAATACTGAGATACACACCTATAATACTGAAATTTTGCTTTTTTAGGTGTGCATTTATCCATTTTGTAGGTAAGATTGGTGGGCAGTTAAAAACTACCCTAAAATAACTGCATATACGTCATGTACACAGAGTACCTAATCCCAGTACCTACCTAACATTGTAAACACGGTCCATACCCAAACAGCCGGCGACACGGTGACAGTATTGCCCAAATCGCATGAATATGTATTCGATCGCATGAAGCCGTCAGGGGCGTGGTGCATATTGTCGCATCACAATGGCTCCCGGATCGTTCGAATACAATGATCGATACCTACGCGCATCGAGACGTATGCGCATTGCGCATGCGTCTCGTGTAGCCGCGCATATGGTAGCGTAATCTAGTGCGAAACTAATTTGGGATAAGATATTGTTTTGACATTCGATAAGGTTACTGCCGGATCACGAGAGCGCAATGACAGCACAATTTAGCCGCGCCGCCTTTTTTTTTTATCCACCACGGGGTAGCACTTAGCCTTCATCACACCTGATGATAAGTGGTGATAAGGCTGAAGGTGGAAGCGCACTACTCCCGGAATCCTCAATCACTGAGGAACTGGCTATCTTATCTCTAACTGCCGGAACACAATAATGCTGAAAACATCATTGTTATGGCGGCAGACTTAGATAAGATGGTGGTAGCTAGCCAGGCGGATTTAAAACAAGTCCTACCACCGACCAAACCGAATACAATATGTACCCCCACTGGGAATCGAACCCGGGACCTCTGGGTCTGAAATCGGTGGTATGAACCACTAGACCACAGAGGCGGTTAGGCCTTTTCATGAACACAGAATTTATAATTTAAAACTAAGGTACTAAGCGAGAGCTTTGTCGTTAGATAAGACGGACGGTAGGATTTTGTTATCGATGTTCAAGAATTAATTAGCATATTGTTTTGACCCGTACTTTTACTAGTCTTTTTTATTCTTACTTTGGAGTACAGGACTTTTATCTAACAAGATATGCAAGGACTGGCAGTCTATAATAATGTGTAATTTAGCTTTAATGGATCATACATAACAGAAAAACATAATGTTTGCCCACCCAACTTCAAGCGCCAAAGACAAAAAGGACCAGGGAATAGTTTAGCAATTAGCATAAAAAGGCAAACAATAACTAATTGCGCACAAGAAAAGATAAAACAGCAAAAAGTTTTTACCTTTTTTGCTTTTTGAGGCGGCACTTGAAAGGGGCAGGCGAAACAAAAGCGCCCCGTAAAAGCAGAAAATCAGCAACTATTCGCAGAAAAGAAATTTTGCGCAACAGCAGTCTGTTATGGATCGATTTTATTGCCTTTTAAAACAAGAATGGCAATAGACTAAGATAATTATAATGCCAGCGGAACTATTGTGAGTGCAACAGTTTAAAATTGTTGGGGATCGTACGAAACGTGTTTTTGTTTTACTAAAAAGGATAGAGAAAGAAATTTTTATTGGAGCTTTAAAATTGTGAAACTGTGTTTTTTTGGAACCGTAAGTTATTTGTTACTTAGCAAGGACCTTTTTTAACATCTTTTAATGTTTCATTTTCGTTTAAATAATCTTTAGGTACTTTAAGTTATTCAGAGCGCAAGATGTTCCAATATTTTAAGCTACGTCATTTCACAATAACAATTAAACTTATTTATCCTTTTTTTCTACAGCTAGATTTTAAACCCTGTTTAACTTGAACTAAACTTGGCTACTTGACTTCAAAATAATGTCCAAAACTGTTCTAAGTTTAAATTAAGTATACACACCGATACATATACAAAAACTAGAGCGTAATTTGGCGTAGAGCGGAGTAGGTGTGTGTCGGTTGTCGCGCACGCGTCGGTCGCCGCCCGTTATTGGCCGAGCGCGCCCCGCCTCGCGTTGCGTAACCGATACCGATAGCGTAACAGAGGTTATCTATGCGCGTATATGGAGCACAGATTATCAAGGAGGTTGGTTGGTGTTATAACTCTTATAACATGCCAAACATTAAGGGCAGGATCTTCCAAAAACTCTGTCTTTGTCTTTTTCTTTATGTGTGAAGAGTAATGAAAATAACCTCACTTTCTCATTTTTTCAATGTTTTTGTTGTTATTTTGAGCATAAATTCACTTTTCGAAAAAGTAGCCTGAGAATAATCTGCTTTATGTCATTACCTATTTTTCTATATATTATTCGTGATTTAGAGATTATTAATCTAAGTATAAAACCAAAAAAAAAAAAAAAATTTCTTTGTTTTTGACAATTTTTAAAGTAGAGATAAGATACGAATATCGTTTTTCTAGCCACAAAATAATCAAGATCGTTTATGAAACTTCAACATATATTTTTATCTGCACAAAATAAAGAATATTTGATTGTTTACTTTTGAATCTAAAATTGGTTGTTTTCGATAATTTGGAAGATCGTGCCCTTAAGTTTCGTTCTCTTTAAATTAAGATTTGGTCATTAGGAGTCTGATAGCATGACGTGTTGGCTACCTAGTGCGTATATGGAGCACAGATTGAAGGAGGTTGGTTGCTGTTATATGTAAACTTTTTCCCCCTTATTCCAAAACGTGGATTAAGATTAGACGTGGTTTAAAACTAATGCTAATTCTGTCTTTCATTTGGAACATGAAAGTGACAACACCAGATTAGTACCAGTTTTAAACCAGGACTATTTTAGTCAACGTTTTGGAATAAGGGGGTTTTAGATTGGTTCTTTTTAAATTAAGATTTTGGCATTACGTTAACTAGCACACCAGTGCGAAAAGAATCTTTTGGCGCGTGGGTGACAATGACAGGAGAGCTAGTTGATTTGACTGGCCAAAGGAGAATTAGTTCCGATTTCGACCACACGCCAAAAGGTCCATGTTAGACTGGCACCTCTGTTATCGATGCGTGAATATTCATTAAAGGACGTTATATGTTGGTGGTAAACTTTGTTTTTTTTTTGTTAGGATTCGAATTATATTTTGAAGATGTGTTATTCAAGAACTGAGGCACATATCACTTTAATGTTACCAACTTTATGGTAGTACCTACTTAGTTCTAAAAACTAATAGCTGCTATATTAATATCCTATAGTTACTTACAACATTTTGAATAAGTATATATATGCATGCAGGGTGTTTCTCTTAAGTTAAGATTCAACTATATTAAAAAATAAATAAATAAATCATTTATATTGGTCACTTCACAAACTTAAAAGCAGTTACAATTTTATTAAATGCTACTTAGTAACCTAAGTTTGTGAAGGACTGACAGATATTAACAGACTACTTTTCTTTTCCAAAGATATATAACCTATCAGTCACTGGTTCACCAGGTTTATTTGCGCAAGTGGAAAAATTAAATCACTAATCCTAATCCACCGGTAAATAGTCCATTCCGGGCCACATGGCTTAAATATGGATAGCAACCGATAGGGCAATAATACCATGTCTTTTTATGCAAACGGACAGTTCGTATAAACAGTCGTGAATCGAAAAGGAGATTTTTTTATGAGGCTGCCAAGTTTGACGGGAACAACTGACGGAATATGAATCGTAATACGCTCTACAAATAGGGAGTGACACATACAGGGTGATTGATATACGCCACCGCGCCAAACTCTAAATAAAGTGGTTAATTTTTTTTGCAACGGATGCTAAACCAACCCAACATTCGATTATGAAACTTATGTCTTACGACATAAAATCCTAAATACCCAAAGAGCTTTTCCTAGTTTTCTACGCCCAAGTTTCCAACGATTTGCACATTATTGCAAAAAATCACCAACATAAACAGAAGTGGATCCGAGCAGGAAATCAAAATGCAGTTTGTATAGAAATAGATCTCGATCTAGATCAGACGGCGCCGACGCAATAACTCATAGATCTATTCACCGGCGATCGATGGATCAATATGGATGAGCCACAAGCGCATTCAAGTGTCACAACCGCCGTCCGCGCGGAGATCGCTCGCCCGATAACAACTTTGTCGGCTCTCATAAATTTATTGGAGTGCTCGTTTTTTTCCAACTTTAACACCTACAGCTTATCCATTTGTTTTCAAAGCAGAAAAATAAATATAGTTGTCAATTTATCAATTAATATTATGATCTATGGCATTCCTCTAACAAATTATTAATGGCGTCGTAAAAAATATTGTTGAATATTTTTGTCTCGTTAGTCGCCAAGTGGTATCGTTAGGCAGAAATTGTTTTAGTCCAATGCTTCGAATGAAGAGTATATTCAAAATTTGAGGTCGTTGTTACGTCACAACATGGCGGCGACCTTGCCCGACCATCCTTCGGCCTTCTTGTAATAACGACTCATCAAATTCGTATTATGTCCGAGCCGATGGTATGGTGTGTCGTTCACAAATCTGTTTGCAAAAACTTCCAAACAAATTGACTTTGCGGTTGCAACGGAGGTAAAAATTTACGATTCTAAACTTAATTAACCTCTTTATAAGGTCAAAATTAAAAAGAACCGAACTGTTTTATAATTGAAGCAATACAATCGAAGCGGTACGAGCGGGGCTATAAAAACTATGTCACATAAATTAAGACCAATTTGTATCGCATAGGAATTTAAACAAAAGAAAAAATATTGCCATGTTAAAAGGAATATTGAGAGATTTTACCAAATCAGCTTAGTGTTTTTATTCAAATAACATGAGTAATTAATAAATGCCATGATTTAAAATATTATGCATATGGTCAAACTTTAATAGCTACTGCAAATGAAACAATCTTTTAAAAAAATTATAAAGTAAAACAATTTTTAAAAATACAGTAATACGAGGCTAATAGCATACCTATCATGAAAGTATTGTGAACAGTATTATAGTTTCAATATTGCTACTTAATGGTTTTTTGAATGCCAGTGTGTCTTAATCCCAGAGTTGTTAATGTTTCAGTAACTATTGCGTGCATCAAATTACCTTAGTTGTGAAAACTTCAACAGCTTAAGTCTAGGATTGTGTTTGATACTAATGACGAAAAGTGTTGTGACCTACTCCTTGACCAACGATCTGAATGAAGGTTGATACTGCTAGTCATTTTTTAATGTCAAAACTCTTTGGTGTAGTAGCTGAAAAATAAAAACAAAAATACGTAATTTAAGCTCATCTTACGAGACTAGTCACAGCCTTCTCTATGTCTAGTCCAAGAAGGTCAGGCTGTATATTGCTTATTGAGCCATAGTCAGGGCGTAATATGAGCTATTTTTGTTATCAAACTATTAACCGTTACGTCAATAGTATAATATGTTTCTTTTGCACGGAGTGAGCATCAGGATGGCGGGTGTACTTCTCAGATTAGCTTAAATTTATTGCAGATATTTGGTACCTTCTGTGTACCTTTACGTACCTCTTTTAAAAATCTGTGTACCTCCGTATTTACTAAGATATTCAATTCGCTAGGTACACCCGCGGACCTGACGTCAGGTCCGCGGGTGTATTTGAAACCAATGAGTTTATGGTAATGAGTTTGTGTACAGATTTGGTACCTTCTGTGTACCTGCAGAAACATGTATTAGACTTCCATAATTCGATAAGGTATTGAAGATATTCAATACAATAGGTACACCCGCCAACCTGACGTCAAACATGTCAAAGTCAAGCATTATTCGGACTTAAACTGTCTCTATTATATTCATATTGTACTAAAACAATATTAAGTACAGAGATATGAAGAATAACCATTTTATAAACACATTTAATTCTTTTATGGCCTTTTTTATGAGCGTTATGAGGCGTGCAATTTTGTATTTTCCAAGTTTTTCAAAATCAGCATGTTAGGTAGATCTTAAAATTAAGGTTCTACTATCTTGCTTCAAGTAATTTAATCTTCAACCTATGACAAGGTTCTAATTTTACGGAAGGATGTATGCGCTGATGGTACCTTTTTAAAATGATCATCTAGCAGAGACAACCGCTTCCCATTGCACAAGTGCGTTTCCGATTAGTTCGGCAGCCATTATGTCGACTGTCGTCCGTTGTGGCGCAAACGGTAAATTGTACGCTAGCTGTCTGATCATTGTGATGATAAGGTTGTCCTTTGGATATTCTTAAAAAACTTCGAACTTTTTTATATGGAGCTTGGCATACCTAGTTGCAAGTATGACATATTTTGGTGTACATACACCTATGAAACATGCGCCAGTCAACCGAGAAAATAATTACAAACGACAAATACTATTTGACAAAATGTCATAAATAATATACCTTCTGAAATATTTCAGTTCGAAGATTTAAAATAATTTTATTTTACACATTCAAAAGTGAAATATTTCAAAAAGTATATCATTTACGACATTTTGTCAATAGTATTTGTCGTTTGTTTTTTTCTCGGTTGACTGGCGCATGTTTCATAGGTGTACACCAAAATATTTCATACTTGTAACTTAGGTATACCATAAGGTTCGATGCCTTTGATGTCGATACTAGATAATTATTGATGGAGAACTAATTCTACACTAGTCGCTTCTTGCTCAAATTTTGAATATTGGTACTTTGCACTGAGGAGGACTACTTAATTGACAGCACCCTTTAGTAAGAGACATATGCTCAGCAGTGGGGGTGAGCGTGACTTATGATAATCATAGTGTGAATGATAACTAAAAATATTATTGCAATGTTGACAAATTTCTCAATTTCCATATTTCCAAGTTAACAAAAGCTATCGGCTGAACGGCTGAACAGATCTAAATGAAAGGCACAGAAATAGATAATGGTGTAGAACAGCATATTCATCATCATCATCAGCCATTTAATGTCCCCACTGCTGGGGCACTGGCTTTCCTTATGGTTGGATAAAGAGAATGGGCCATGCCATGACCCACCACGCGGGCCCAGTGTAGATGGTTGGTATTAACGACTGCAAATGCAGCCAGGACCGATGGCTTAACGTGCCTTCAAGAGCACGGAGGAGCTCGAGATGAAAACTTTTTAGTCACCCATCCCATGACCGACCATTGTGAAAGTTGCTTAATCTCAATGATCGCCGGCTGAGTGCGCTAACCACTGTGCCCCGGGCTCCTCACGGAATAGCATATTAGCGTCTTTTAACCCTGGGATAATATTTCATTCTTCCAGGAAAACATCGTTTAGTACACACGGGCAAAGTCGTGGACGGAAAGCTACCTATGTAACTTGTTCCTTTGCCTATGCCTCAAAGGTTGTCTGGGAGAAAGGTCTTGTCGCTCTTAGCGATAAGACCGCCTTTGCCCACATATGTGTTGTATATATCTTTGATGATGTTTTGTTTTTAATTTTTGTGTGTGCAATAAAGCGTATATCTATCTATCTATGGTGTCTGTATCTTGTTACCTGCATGCGCACGCGCCGACGTATTCCGGACGTGTGCCAACACCGGACGGTCGCGGCCGTCAATCACATCATTTACCCTACTTCCACCGTCACACTTGACCCTAGTGCCATTAGCTAAGTGCAAGTGCTATAATAAGTAGGTATGCTTCGGATCGATGTTGACAAAATCTTATTTTTTTAGTGACAAGCCCTACACTATGAGCTCAAAATATACGTAAGTTATTATGTTGTCTGTAACGTATATTACAAATATTACAACCATTATGAGCACGCGCCGACGTATTCCGGACGTGTGCCAATGCCGAACGGACGGACGGTCGCAGCCGTCAAACACATCACTTACCCTACTTCTACTGTCACACTTGACCTTAGTACTTTCTAGCTAGATGTAATTATAATATCAAGTAAATATTGTCACTAGATGACATTGACTACTGAACAGAAAATATATTTTAAAAAAGGTCATTTTAAGGACTTCTACGTAGAAAAAAACTGGTCCGCGTGCTGGATCATTCTCCTTATCCATCCGTAAGGAAGTCCTGTACCTCAGCTCAGCAGTGGGGCACATTAAATGGCTGTTTTTTTATCCACAACGGGGTAGCACTTAGCCTTCATCACACCTGATGTTAAGTGTTGATAAGGCTGAAGGTGGAAGCGCACTACTCCCGGAATTCTCAATCACTGAGGAGCTGGCTATCTTATCTCTAACTGCCGGAACACAATAATTCTGAAAACATCATTGTTATGGCGTCAGACTTAGATAAAATGGTGGTAGCTAGCGCTAGCCAGGCGGACTAAGAACAAGTCCTACCACCAACCAAACCGAATACAATATATACCCTCACTGGGAATCGAACCCGGGACCTCTGGATCAGAAATCGGTGGTGTGAACCACTAGACCACAGAGGCGGTTGTGGTGTGGCGGCGGTTGGCGTTTGCTGATTATAATGACGAAGAAAAAATTTGGCTCTAGCACTTAAGTAAGTGGCAGGCGCTGATACAATGAGGAGTTCTTCTTCTTTTTCTTTTTATGCAATGGCGTTTCCCTTCCGGATTTCGCCAGTATCCAGTTTTTAGCTCAGTTGGAAAAACAGGAGGAGAGGAGTTGAGGAGTTCTAATGGCATTCACGCATTGACGCACGCACTCTATAGTATGACGTTGCTAGAAGGTGACTTAGTATTCCCAATATGGCAAAAATATCTTTTGCTTCCGATGGATTCTTGTTTAAAGCCAAACATCCAGCCCATAAAGAAAAAAATAAGTTTTAGTTTAAGAGCAACCGCACATTTGCGGCCACTAAACGCGACCACTAGTGGCTCAGTCAAGCCACTAGACGCAGCCACCAATCCACGCCGCTAGTGGCTCAGTGGCGGCTAACAGTCACGGGCCACTTAGCCACTACCTTTGATAGGGGTGTCTCGGGAAGAAGCCGGCTACAGCGGCCGAGTGTGCGCGCGATGCGAGCTCGAACGCGGATACTCGAACGCTCGGTTTGCGCCGATACTATACAAAATGTATAAAAAAACTCGTCCGCAGCATGGGTCACGTTTAGTGGCCGCGACTAGTGGCCCAATGTGCGCCCGCTCTCAGTGTTAATTCAAAGCTGTAAATGAAAAGGATCACCCACACAAACACTTGCCGCGACAAAGTCAAATGTCTCTATACCAAAAGGTTATAACGATATTCCGCCGGCATTACTACACTTCATGTATCAGGTTACCAAACAAAGTTCTTCATAAATAATTCAGAGAGCACACGAAAGTCCCGCACAAGCCCGGCGCAGACGCCCTAACTGATCGGTGCAAATGTCTAATGAATTCTCTTTAATTCCGACTCAAAATTGCTATTACCTCAACTAGTATGCTCGGGGTTACACGAGTCAGACTTTCTAGTGCATAACATCTTGAAACGGAGCCTCTTAAAACACAGGAATAGAGTTCGGAATCGCGCCGCACTTTTACTTTAGTTTTCGAATATTTGATTAGTTTTAATAGATTATAGGTTTTAGGTTCTGAGGGGTAAGGTTGGTTTTTATTTGCGCGTGCGAGGGGTACGCTACTAAATGGTAGTAAGGCGCTTTCTGCGCAGGCGCAGGTCGCGGGATGCGCCCAACCTTTCACGCGGGTCCGTTCTACAGTGGGCGCGGTTGCTTTATGATTTTATTGTTTTAGTGGAAATGTTGCGCTCGATGTTTGCTCTTTAGGAAATGAGGTTTGTTTGTGCAGGATGAGCATATTGGGACAGTAGAAAGTGCTATATTAGCTAGGAATGAGCACTATCAAGAAATGTTGGTACCTACTTATTTTAACCCTTTCGGACCTGCAGGTCAAAATGTAGGTATGGATGGGTCTTTATAAACTCGCCATAACAGTCCTACATTTTGATTAAATAAAAGTGTATGCCAAACACAGAAAATTCACTTTGTCACTTAACAATTTTGCCTGCATTTATTCATAATTAAATTTACTTTTTTATTGTTGCCAATTTATGTTGTACCTTATAGCCCCATTGTGGCAGGCTCTCGCATTTCTCTCATCGCTTGTGGTGTTACCAGCATTTATTGAAATGCTGCTCCCCGGATTGTATGTTGATTTTTACAGCGGCAGACACCGTGCCACATTTGCCCTTTCAATGGATATTATGATGTAATTTTTAACCTATTTCTTGTCTTCCGTATTTGGATATATGGAGCAGGGTAACGGGAAAACGCAGGTATTGTATGATCCTTTAACACGTTTACAGTCCCCATACAAAATGGTCTGACCACCCGATATGTCCGAAACAATTAACCTATATTGTTTTCCCGGATAACCTGATAACCTGTATTGTTTTCACGGATTTTGTATGACCAATTCTTCCCTCATACATAAGTAAACAAAATAACAAAAACTATACTCTTAAGTCCGCTTCAAAATTGAAGAGGAAAACTTCTATGGTGCTATGATCCCATATGGGGTCATAGGACTGCCAACGAGTTACGAAATAAAGTAATCAGACATCGACCCGTCTCATCGGAGCTGGTTGTGAGACGGGTCGATTTTTTCTAAATACTTCATTTTCCGTTTTTCTATAATCATCAGACATTCTTTTCAACTGACTTAAAACATGTAACAAATTTTTGATACTATTCGTTAGTCAGATTTTTGCATATCTATGAGATTCACATTAACCGCAGAGATTTTTATAAAGTTTTAGAAATTGTAAACCGTTTTTAATAAAATTGATCCTAGTTTTGAGTAGAAGTAACGAACTTTAAATATTTTTAATTGGGAGATAAATACGTAAGGTTGAAAGTAGTTGTAAAATAAATGTTACATCTTAATAGCGTATAAAGCCGTCATAGATTACAGCTCAATAAGCGGTTGACAAGTATACTTACTTATAATTACAGTGTTCTCGAGTAGGTACTGTTGCAATATGCAACCTGTGCATCTTAACTTGTAGCTGTTTAGGCTGTGACAGTAATGATACTGTTCGATTTTCTTGTTTCTGGTCGGCTGGTGAAAAATACATGGTAAAATAGCTACTCACTTTGATAGCTAAATACCTACAAGTCATAAATTCAAAGCTAGCATAATATGAGTATTTCAGCCGTTGTGCAGACTGTTGTAAATTCAAAAGAAATTATCCAAATAGAGATGAGAAACTCCAGTAATTTTTTTACAAAACATAATTAACTTTTGGTACATACATATTTTCTTTTTATTTGTTCATATATTTAAGGGGATGAATGTGTAGGAAAAATGTGAAAGTAAAAAACCACGAGCCCTATAAGTAGCTTTCAGGCGGGATAAGCTACTTATAGGGCTCGTGGTTTTTTACTATCACATTTTTCCTGTACTTACAGAATTGCATTGTGAATGCATAAAAATAATTTAAAACCTCAAAAGGGATGAATGTGTTTATCAAAGCGATCAGCCTATGCTATGGGCCACGAAGCCACGAAATCTCGAAAAAAAATCAGCTGTTCCCATGCTGTTCCATAAAAATGTTCAGCACCAACTCGAACAAAAAGTATGAAACAACTTCTTTTTTGGGGTTTTGGAGCTGGACCCATAATATAAAAAGTTCATATTGATGGACACTTTTATCACCTAAAATGTTTGTAGTACTTAATTAAAAATCGTGGTGAAAATCTTTTTTCCTTTTCAATACAAAAAGTTTTCTTTAACTTTGCCGTTTTCAAGCCAGAGTCATCTTTACATAGAAGCACGAACAGACCATGAACCGGTACCCTTTAAATTTCATATATATCAGTGGTCGCAACCGCTACGAAATAATTGGCCAAAAGATTTACAATAAGTGCGGGCGACCTGCGCGCGAGCACCGGCTGTAATGCTACGCATGGCAACGCAATCTTACATCATAAACATACTGCTCAGCCACAGACTACGGAGGCTATTCATACTTTTTAGGTCTCTTTTCGATATTCAAAAACAAATTGACATAGAAATTTAAATATATTTCTTATTTCGAAAAAAATAATATGTCAAATGACACAACATTATTCTTTTCTTGTGTTCGACATTCCATAATTGAAATAGATGAAATTCAACTTAGGTCTTTTCTTTTTAACCAAATGTCAATTGACAAAAAAGGTTTTAATTAAATAACTTGAAGCTGGCATTTGAGTAGCGGTAAATACTTAGATTAGACCGTTTCGGTTTTCTTGCGCTGTCTATAAATGATAATGTGTAATTTAATTTGTTAAACTGACTACGTAAATGTTCTCAAACAGAATTAGATCTGTCTTTAGCAGTAATAAAGCCAAAACACGACTGCAATGTAAGTTGAGAATTTCCTTACGGCTGCCGGCGGCTTTTGAGAGAGTGCTGGTTAACCGGCCTGACATCAGTGGACGATCGAGTGTTAACTTTATTGCTACTTACGTGCGAAGCTGTGATGAGAATGCGACTACAATGTTTAGGAGAAATCTTTACATGAACTAAAACAGACCAAAAGTGTCTAAGCCTGTAAGAAGTGTCTGTTAGGATCGTGGTTAAAATCTGAACTCTCTATTGGGAAAAATGCAAAACGACTTTTTTTCACATATTGTGAAGTTTAAGAAACTATTCATAGTTAAATAAGAAAAGACAACATCAAAATTAATCACCACAAAAACTTATGTCTGAACAAATAAAGTGAAAAAAATAGAACATGTAAGAAAAAATTCCTCGACTCCAATGCCACAAAAAAAGATAAAAAAGTTGCTCCGAAAAATGGCGACGAAAAATTATAACCCTAAACCCGCATTGTACACTAATTCTTAACGATCCACGCGTCAATTGTTTATTTTTATTTATTTCAAATTTCATCGCGATATTATTAAGTTTATTGCGATTACGATCTTGAGAATTCATTTTTGACGTTTTTATTCGTATTTATGGGATTCCATGCGACGGAGCGAGGATAGCCTCGTGCAGCGAACTGATTTTGCAACCGTATCACGTCTAGAATACGGTACATAATGGATTGACGGAGAACTTTGACACGGGCAAAATAAATTGTGGCGATGTGACGTCGTGTGACTGCTCTAAGCTTTTATTATTGAAAAAAATAATGATATTTTACTTTTTGGATCTGGCTGCTAACGCGCACAGCGGGCGTCTGTAAGCCTTTTTTGAAATTGTATCTTGAGGCCATTAAGATGAAATACATTTTCGGTTAACTCCAAGATGCCCTCGTAAGGTTTTCAAGGAATTGCATCCCGTGTTTTACTTCGCAGCTGGACATTGATATAATCTAGGTTTTTGTAGACTTCACATTGCAGTAAAACTGTTAATTATCTGAATAAATTTAATATACGCCTGTTGAATACTTAAGTAGGGTTAGGGTTGTAGGTCTATGGGAGTTCTTGTTTTTGTTCATATTTGTGAATACTTGAATGACTTTTTAAAGTTTCATGGTCATTAACGGAGTAACTCAGTGAGTTACTTCGTGATCATGGCGTGTGTGTGCAACTGCGCCGAAATATCGGGGACTTGACAACAAATCAAAACATGGTAAAAGTCCCGCTTTTCGTAATATTTACACGTGCTAAATGGTGTTTTTATTTGAAAGACTTAAACTTAAAACATGTAGTTTAAAAGTATTATCAGAATTCGGCATCGTCGAATTTGATCCAAAAGTTTGAGGTTAAAATGTTTGGGCGGTGATATCAAAAAAATATTTTCTAACAAATTAACATGCCAAGAGTCGTGTTCAAAACATTTTATGAGGCCATGTAAAAATATATAAATGTTATTAAATCTATGGAACCAGCGAGGTGCTAAATATTGATCACGATAAATATTGATAATATAATTCCGGTACAAATCTTATGATTTTTAATCGATAGCTGTTGTAAGCTATATTAATATAAAATCATGTCGATATTATTAATAATCGATATTTTATGAAAAATCATAGCTGATTAGCATTATCAAATAGGTTGGATTGAAATTAAGACCTCAGACAAAGTATGTATTTATGTAAACTATTCGGAATTGAGTAAAACTCTAATAAATTATAAGTTTTTAAATTTGAAACATAATTTTAGGGTTATGTGGTAACGGTCTGTGTTTATTTTCTTGATTTATTTCTTGTCCTAGAAACTCTTCGTAGGCTTTATAATTATTATATTCGATACAATTCTTCGATTCGATTTTTTTATTGTATGAGGTGTTACTTGGTGGCATTCGATGCAAGTTTTCGTAAGATCTAACTCCTGAAGGTGCCCGGGGTTGGGGCAAAACACGTGTAGAGTAGTCTAATCGATGAAGGTGCTGTCTTGCTGTGCATGCGCAATTGTTTGCGGGCGGGCGGTGCATCTTGCATTTTGTGTTTTTTTGCAGAAGTAAGCTACATATGTTTATTTTTTCACAACTTAATACAAATTAATCAAAAAGTTGTTAAATTTTATTTGACTGGCCTTAAGAGGAAGTGAAAGAAGGAAGAACCTACGAGGATGTGACCAAGAGTATTAAGCCAAAGATCGATCGTGCGTTAGATTCTTGTCTTGGATAAATGCTTATTACGATATTTAGCGATATTAATCATAAAATCAGATCAACTCATCAGATCAGATCAGGTGATTTTGTCTGTTTTTAAAGTACGAGAAGAAGAAGTTGTACCTACTTTTATGCAAAAATCAATACAATACATTACATAATACTCAATCAATACATTTAGCAAACTTAAAATATAATATTCTACAGAATTTTGTAGCTTAACTTCTCGCCCACGCAGATCAAACACATTTCAAAGGTAGCGTTTATTGTAATTACCTCAAACCGGTGAAATGGCTACAGTCGTCGATTTAATCTGTGCGCCAATGACAAGTCGTAAACATGGTATGAAATTAAAAACGGCTCGATAGTGATCGGGATATTATACAGCATGTTTACGATGTGAGGCCATCTTTATAACAGTGGCCTATGGAGCTTGGCTTCTAGTTTGGTTCAACTAGTTAAAATGATCTTGATTATGTATAAGATCAAATGGGTTTTTAGTTACTTTAATTTTACTTTAGTGGATAAAACGTTATATTTAATAAAAAAACTAGACATTAAAACAATATGTCCGTACGTGAAACTACAGTGTTGGAACAGAAACCTTTTCTTAATGACTTATTTCGTATTTACATCGACGTTAGATTAATTATTTGGCCACCAAACCCATTATTCACCATCGCGAAAGTAACTTCACCACCGCAATAATCAGCCGAACGCCACCGATCTCCTCGAGTCAATAAAAAGTGATCCAAAAGCGTATTTACATAAACCATTAAATAGAACGCTAGTGTTTTTGCTATCTATTTATACTTAAATGCCCTTTAATCTGTATTAATAGTTTCATTAGCACCGCATTCAAAATAAGTACTAATGAAATACAAATGCAGCGTCGCAACATCGAAACAGGGCGATCCTCGAAGGGCGAACTGGAGATCTTCTAGCATACGCCACTTACATATGGAGCGAAGCCATTGAGAAGTACGGAGAAGCACTCGCCGTCTCTCTCGATATCTCGAAGGCTTTTGACAGGGTGTGGCATGATGGCCTTATTGGTAAGCTTTCAGCATACGGACTTCCCACCGGTTTTTGTGTCTGGATATCGGACTTCCTGAGGGATCGGTCGATTCAAGTTGTCATTGACGGCTGCTCGTCCGACCAGTTGGCTATCAATGCCGGAGTCCCTCAGGGTTCGGTTCTCTCTGCAACGCTGTTTCTGCTGCATATTAATGACCTGCTTATACCCGGTATTTTGGGGTACGCAGATGACAGCACCGTTGTAGAGAGCTACATATCTGATGCTCGAGCTGGTGCAGAACAGGTCCAGTGTCTTAGGGAGGCGACGGTTAGTCGCATGAACCTATCACTCCAGGCAGTCTCCGATTGGGGCGATGCCAATCTGGTCAGGTTCAACCCATCTAAGACCCAGGCGTGTCTGTTCTCTGCCAAAAGGAGTAGTTTTGACCTGTCTCCTACTTTCCGAGGTGTATCCGTGCCGATTACTGAACATCTAGAGCTTCTCGGCATGTCTTTGACTCCATCTCTCAATTTTGGCTCTTTCATTGAGAGTAAAGCTCAATTAGCGTCTAAAAAGCTTGGCGTTCTGGCAAAGGTGAGAAAGTACTTCACGCCGGAACTGCTGCTCAATCTTTATCAAGCGCAAATTCGTTCATGTATGGAGTACTGTTCTCATCTCTGGGATGGCTCTGCCAAATACCAGCTCCAGACACTAGAAGCTATTGAGCGGAGGGCCAGAAAGCTCATTGGCAATGACTATCTCTTCGATAAAAAGCTCAAAAGCCTCGAGCATAGACGCAAAGTTGCAAGCTTATCGGTTTTTTATCGGATACATTTCGGCGAGTGTGCAGTGGAATTGCACAACCTAATTCCACCATCTCCCTTCTTCCAACGGACAACCAGACGTACGAATCAGCGCCACCGTTTTATAGTGGATATTCCTGGGACACGGACTAAGCGTTTTGCTTCTAATTTTATTATCCGTACCGCTAAGGAATGGAACTCCTTGCCTGAGTCTGTATTTCCCGACAGGTACAATCTGGGGGTCTTCAAGTCGCGAGTGAACCGGTACCTTCTAGGCAAGCGCGTTTCATCGTAGATCGCATCATCGCTTAACATCAGGCGTGATAGCGGACAAGCGCTTGCCTATCAACCAATAAAAAAAAAAAAAAAAAAAAAAAAAAAAAAAAAAAAAATCCTCGAAACGCCTGGGAAACCGCGTTCGCTGCAAGCTATTCGTGATATGTAATGACGCACGACCAACCGGCTAATGCGACGGCGTATGGGAAACTAAAGCAAAGTAATTGGGACTTCTGGAACTATTAGAAGTCGGTGTTGACTCACGATAGCTGCTTGCCCTAAACATTCTGAGGAGCGCGGCTGCTTTTGAGCGATATTTAAGCGAAGTGTGTGCTGCTTTTTGAGCGGATTTTGGGAGAATTTTTGTCAGTTCTTATTTAGAACAAGATGATATAAATTATTGAATGTCTTAATTTAGAATAAAAATATGCATTTTTCAACCTTTCTAAATGCTAACAGTGATTTAAATTACAATAAAATTAAAAACAATATGTAGCAACAAGATTATATTGACATTGTTAAATGGTTTATTTAATGTCATATGTCGCAAGCTATGCTATGAATTTTAGTAAAAACAAAACCGCTATCCACTTAACTAGAAATAGCTTTAGGCATTAAACTTTATTATATCAAAAGTGTTTAATGCCAAGATTATAAGCCATACCTATTCATAATGTTTGTTTCTATTAACAATAACTAATTTTTATTTAAGGCAAATTATTGAGATCAGAAGCGATATTAAATACCAAGATTAACAATAAAATTTGGCTTGCCGTCGTCTATACTAATTAAAAAATTCTGGTTTTATCATGGCGAGAATAAAGTTTAATTCGCTAAAAAGGTTTATAGAGCTTCTAGGCGATTCGCTATAATTATAATCTGGATAATTAACAGCAACACTTGGGTCCCGAGCTAAATAATTAATAGCAGAGAATCAATTCCCGACCAGTATTATTACTTAGCTTTGAGTTTAAGCTTAATAGTTTGGAGCTAGCGCCACCTATCGCAGCGCAGGACGACAGATTATAACTCAAGATAAGGTTCATATAGGTTTAATGGGGTCTTTACGTCCCGTATTCACCGCTGTGTAGTAATTAAAACAATTTTGCAGTTTACCTGTTTATAGTTTTATGCTGCTGTAACTTGGAGCTATGAAGTATAAGTGCGTTTTTAATTCTTTGGTTCTGTGTCGCCTATTTTACTGCAGCAAAAGGACACGATTATAAAACCTTGACAATTAATATAAATAATTTTGATCACCAGCAGTAAAGCTTGTACCATTCATACATGACTCAAGAACATGAGTCTTAAATATGAATCTCCTGAAAACGAAGAGATAAATAAGGCTTTTGCACAAAAACAAGAATGGTTAGTAAGTAGTTAATTTTACGAAGTTGTTCATAAGGTGTAAACAATTATTTAGGCATCACGTGACAATGTTTATTTTGTCAGATTTCTAAGATTTGTCTATTGTAGATGGTTAAGTGCCACAGAGGCAATTTTTTGGTGGCTAAATAACCCGATGCGAGAGCGACAAATTCTATTGCTTTATTTATAAGATTTATCCTAATACTTATGTACAAAAAGTTTCAATTGCAACAAAAAAGTAGATTTAGAATCAAATCAGTTAGTTAGATTAAAACCATTTAATTATGAGAGCCCGAGACGATGGGAAATCTGAATGGCAAAATGTAATTAATAGTTCAGTGAACAAAAGACTTCAACGCGTTCGCCTCGTGATCTAAAGATCCGTATAAATCACGGATATATTATATGTTAATGTGTTTGTTTATTAATTTCTATATTTGTATTGTTTCAATGATGTCAAAAAAAGTAGTTTAAAAGTAAGATAAAGTACCTTATTTCTTTTTTGTATAGGTTTTTATCATATTTTTCATCATTGGTTAATATATTGAGAAGTGTTCAAATGATTTTGCTGTCAAGTAACAATTGTAAATTCTTTACTTTCTATTGGTTTTGTTTGTATTTTAATCAGTTAGTTTGTTTTTTAAGTCGTTTCAATATGAAACAAAAACATCCACGATTATTATCCTTTAAAACTTGCTCTTTTATATTTTATTCCATTCAATTTGTTTACAATCATAACATAGTGTAAATCGGAATGTAGATTTCAAACAAAAGTTCCACACCGCTTCAAAGGCGTCATAAATAATATTATCGTTAATAAGACGGCCATGCGTGGGCGTGCCTGTGGGAACGTGGAGAGTCCCACCCTATTAGCAATTCGTAGTAGATCCCAGATTGGGAGATATCGCCCACGGTACAACCTAAGGTCCTGGAGTATGACATTTCAGGAAACAGCCCTTTGGAGTATGGCACGTCAGGAAACGTAGACGAACTTAGATATATGCAACAGTACATTGACTTCTACACGCTTAAGGGTGTGCCTTCACGTGGCGGAGTGTAGCGAGTCAGAACTGTGTTTCATAAATGCAACATTTAGGAACATAGTACATGGGTGATATCGCCTACATACATAACATGTCCTGGAGTATGACATGCCAGGAATTAGCCCTGGAGTATGGGCACGTCAGGAATATGTTGAAGAAATTAAAAAGCTTATATGCAAAAGTACGTTGAGCTGTACTCGCTCAATATGGGACTTCACATGAGGAAGAGAAGCGGAGTTCAATTGAACACGGCCTGTCAAGTGTCTGAAAATACGGTTTTGCATAAATATATTGCTTGTTTTATATTTAATGAAAAATATTTAAAAAAAAGCAGATTATGTAAATCAGTGACGCTTCATACATGTACCAAAAAAGTAAAAGTGTCGGTCAACAAAAATGAATTGCACATTATTATTGATAACAGTTAACGAAAAAAATGACGTTTTCAAACTAATCGAACACTGGTGACGTCATAACAAAAAATATCGTAACACTGTTTACAATAATAATGTGAAATTTATTTTCGTTGCTCGACACTTTTACTTTGTTGGTCCAATTTGACTGGTCTCCTTTGACTATCAAAGACTTTGATTCATCAAACTTATCTTTTCCAAACGGAATTCCATCAAGGAATTCCTTAAAGTCGTGACGTAGTTAACCAGTGCCTCTCTATCGAACTAATCAGATATGTCATTTAAAAGAAAGAGATAAAATGCACAACGAATATTAAAGAAGGTAAGACTGAATTATGGATCCATAAACTTTTATTGAACTCATTTTAATCTTATTTATTTATCCGCCCTTAACTAGGTACAGTAAATTGTAAATATAAGTACCTACCGCAATCGTTGCAATTTAAATTTTATACATTTTATTTACTCGCTAATGAGTCTATCGTTATATTTTCTCATGGTATTAGAACTAATTAATCTAAACATAAGGGTAATTACACTAAAACATTACGGTATCAAAGTACGTGAATTTATTTTTAAAACTCATGTTTCCTTCATATTGCCGGCAAGATGTAATAGATGATGAACATTTTAAACTGTATGTTAATTCGATTTGCTCAAAGAAACTACAGATCAGATTTCATCATATTTTTGTGTCTACTTAACATTTACTTTATTGGGTTTCATCTTTTCTTATGAAAAAATGTAAAACGTCTATATTGAAGTACTTCAGTACTACCTACAAAGACAAAATCATGCTACACACATAAAGCTCTTAATCAGAACTTACTATTTAATGAGTATACATTAAGACATGAATAATTACAAAAGACAAGAATATTTATCGAGTTTATAAAAAGCTTTTCATGATTCATATCAAAACCAAATTTGAACTCCAATTTAAAATGTATATTAACAAGCAATGAATACCACTCGCAACTCGGAGACAATCCGAGTCATTACCAAGTTGCATACAATTTATTTGTAACGTAATCTCTATATTTTAGGATCAGAGGTCAATTTACAAAAATGACAACGCGAAAGGCTCGCGAAAGGGACAGCAATACAAATTAAGGTAAGTGCGAAAGCGACGGAGCGTGCCGTGGCAAGCGCCCGGGGCGCCGCACCATCCCGATGATGATATTACTGTAAGATGGGCCTTAATTCTGACACCTAACATATCATTTAAGTTTTATCACCTCTATTTCGTACGGGTTAAAGTTTAAATCGGCGTGTGCTCTAGAACACAGATATCGTTGCGGTACGGGGCTTTGGTTTATTATGTGTTGAACAAAATGAGGTTATTTAAGCGTTCGTAATGGGTTTCAGCCCTGCGCCCGCGCAACTATTGATTTTTGCACGAGCGCTCGTTTTCAACTTAAGCGTCAAATAGTATTTTTTTTTAAATACCTACTTTGGAACCTTTTAGTAATTCTAAAGAAAGCGACATTCAGAAGGATCTTTGGCAAACTTATCCCAAACTTACCAATATGCAGATGATGAGAATGATAAAGTAGGAAATACCTAGAAAGTGTATAATTTCGACTAACTGCAGAGTTATTTGAGATTGTAGCAATCAACTAGAAGTAGAATCCTATTCATGATTGATCTTTTCGGTATTTGTAACATCTGAAGTGAAACAGAATCATATCTCTCACCCTCTGTTACACATAGGTTAATGCCTCGCATTTACATAGAATAAACTATAATTTACGATTAAATCAACGATTTAATGAAATCGGTCGGCAGTAGTTATATCTGAGCAAACACCGGGGTAATTAAGGTGCACTTTTTGTAGATGCAATTAAAACTCGAACTATAATCGGACTTAATAGACCAAACAGAGACGTTACGACCCGCCCGGGGCGCGTTCTTCATAAAGCTGTGAGACGAGCTTTTGATGGTAACTTTAAAATGTTTTTTTATAAAAGTAATTCTATGAATACCTTATCAGAGTTACATACAGGTCGGATTCCGAGATGAGCAGTTAATGGATATTTATGGGGTTGTATTTATGTGTTTAATTTGATCCACTATAACCTACAAAAATATTGAAATTAACCCCTAAAATACTGCAATGCACACTAAACTAGGTTTTAATTTACATTCAGTGTAATGCACACTAAACTAGGTTTTAATCTACATTAGAATTTTTAAGACACAATCTTCGATCAACAATAGTATTAGATGAAGGCTCACGTACTAAATGAAAACTTTATATGGACAGACTGTTTTTTTTTTAAACGGAGAAAATAGGTTACGAATGTTACGATCTCACATTATAAATGACGGGAAGCGTTCCAAGTTTGAAATACCTTAGTATTAATGACACCATGGAGCTAGACCTAATACTGAGGTAACTGGAGTTTTCACCCTGAATAAAAAAGTGTGCCCAGCAAATTTGACATTTAGTATGTAGTGGCTGTCAGTTGTCTCATATGACCATACGTAATTTTTCATAGTGTAGGTGAGACGGACGACAGCCACAGTGTAATTTGTGGCCACAAAATAGTGTTAGTACTGCACTCTCCAGTTACCACAGTATGTAGTCTAAGCTTTTTGATTGACACTGTCAAATTAGAGTGCTTGTCAGATAACTCTGCGCATGACTGGGGCGTTATCAGCGCTAGTTACAGTACATTTGTTATTCTAAGGTTATAGAAAAGATTAGTATTCGATTTTTACCGCGTGCAGACTTATCTGGCGAAACTCTACTTATAATTATACTCTCAAGTAGGCGTATAACGCTCGCAATATCTCTCACTCCATCTATGTATCTAGAACTAGGTGTTATCGTTGATCGAAGGACACATGAAGCTCGACTTAATACTGAAGGTAACTGGAGTTCTCACCCTGAATAAAAAAGTGTACCCAGCAAATTTGACATTTATGTATGTAGTGGCTGTCAGTTGTCTCATATGACCATACGTATTTTTTTAAAGTGTAGGTGAGACGGAAGACAGCCACTGTGTAATTTTTGGGGACACAAAAGTGTTAGTACTGCACTCTCCAGTTACCTCAGTATTAAGTCGAGCTTCATGGAAGGACATAATGCTAACTGAAGCGTCCGTCACTTGACCCCGGCTAGAGGAGCAGACCTCTACAAAATGCGCCATCCATCCTAGAATTTAGAAATATCTTTACTATATTTGGCACTTGGAGGTAGCGATATAAAAAAAATATATAAAAATGGAAAATGAAGTATTTTGATAAAATCTACCCGTCTTACAACCATTTTTCAAAATACTTAATTTTCCATTTTTCAACAATAAAAGTTGAATTGTGAATGCCAAAAACTAAAAATTTTAAAAACTGATACCTCATATTGAATCTTCTGAAGTAAAAGCCATTTCGCCACTTTTATCAGAGAGCGAACCTTTTTGAGTGATAGATTTACGGCCAGAATTAATAACCTATCCACAGATAGGGATAGGTGCGATCCAGATTAGTTGCTATGCAACGCTTGATATTAACATAGAATTAACGACAGTTGCCAGGGTGTTGCTAGGTGTTGCCTAGCAACTAATCTGGATCGCACCTATCCCTATCTGTGGATAGGTTATTAATTCTGGCCGCTAGTCTACAAATATAAATTCTGGTGATATAAATTAAAAATATTTAAAGAACTGACTGCGCTTCAGACCTGGGTTGAACCTCGGTCATCCTACGTTCATCATAAAGTTCGTAACCAGTACATTTGTAAGCGGTGATATTAATATACGAGCGGCCTCGGGTCACGGGCGATTGTATACTATTACATCTTGATTGCAGTTTAACCGAAGGTTAATTATAACCGTTTGGCTCTGCTTTCGTATTTTGATAAGTGAATTCATGCTTTCAGAATGTTGGTTTTGTTTTGTTATAAGCTTTTATTTAACTTGCCATGTTAGTTAGTTAGTGGGGGACAAATCTTGCAAGCCAAATTTGACCCACTTCCCAGTGTCCGATTGAGCTGAAACTTTGCATACAGGTTTGGTTTGGATGACAATACAATAATAAAGTACAGTCAACAAAAAAGCTTGTCATAAAAATGAAATTCTTACTAAAAACTTATTTTTATTACAGTTAGTTTGGAAATAGTTATTAGGTAGTTGTCTTGCAAGTTGTCATATTAAGGGTTATCAATATTCTTCATCAAATTTAAGTTATTTTTTGACACAACTTTCATATAAGTATAGTAGTTTTATAAACATTAAGTCGCCGCACACATACCACTGAAAAACGCCGCCCCCGTCCTCTTTCCTGTAGTTTTCATACATTTTATATGAACGCCGACGCCAGTAGTCGTCACTTGCTTCTTCTCTTCTCTAGCTTCAAGTAGCAGCGTTTGTTGCTCTTGTGTAGGGACGGTACAAGAAATTCGATTGGACAAAATCGTCAAATATGTAATATAGCCTTCCGCCCGCGGCTTCGCCCGCGTGTACTACACGACGTTATCCCGCGGGAAGGTGATATTTTCAGGAATAAAAAGTAGCCTATGTCCTTTCTCCGGCTCTAGACTATCTCTGTACCAAAATTCATTCAAATCGGTTCAGTAGTTTAGGTGTGATTGTGTAACACACAGACAGACAGAGACGCATTTATAATATAAGTAAGGATTATTTATTTAATAATCCTCAAATTTTATTAACAGGGTGACTGTACTTTAATATTGTAATGTCATCTAAACCAAACCTGTATACAAAATGTCAGGTTCATCGGACACTGAGAAGTGGGTCAAATTAAGCTTGCAAGATTTGTCCCCCACTAACTAACAAACTAACTAACTAACTAATTAACATGGCAAGTTAATAAAAGGTTGTAAAAAGCTTGTAAATAAGTTTTTAGTAAAAATTTCATTTTTATGACAAGTTTTTTTTCCGACTGTACTTTAATATTGTATTGTCATCTAAACCAAACTTGTATACAAAATTTCAGCTTCATCGAACACTGGGAAGTGGGTCAAATTAAGCTTGCAAGATTTGTCCCCCACTAACTAACTAACATGGCAAGTTAATAAAAAGCTTGTAAAAAGAATAAGTGTATTGCAAGTTAGGAGTTTCGACGCATTATGGTCCTGAAAAAAAATTGAGTAAGAAACTGAACTATTATTTTTACATTCAATTCAATTTTTATTATTGAAATTGAAGTATTGGAAAAATCGACCCGTCTCACAAGTAGCCCGATTTTTCTAATACTTCTTATTCAATAATGAAAATTGCATTGTGAATGAAAAAAAAGTAAAAAGTAAGTTAAAAAAGCAATTATTTTATCATTATCGATTAATAAAATAATCGAATTAATAAAATATCGATTGTCAAAAATCTGGAAAGTATTTCTTTCGAGTGAACCCTCACACTCGAAACAATACTTATTTGTTATACAAGAGAGCAAAATCATTTTTCGCTGCGAGTGCTGAATTTAAATCATGAACTAGCGAAGTAGTCTAAAATTGAATCACGAGCATAGCGAGTGATTCAAATATAGACTACTGAGCACAGTGAGTGATTTAAAGGCACGAGACATCAGAAAATTTTGCTCTCGTGTTGAACATACAACTTTTCACCTCTACCAGCGAGAAAAGTGTTACAGGTCAGAAAAACAACATTGAAGGCAACATTTAATAATAAAGAAAACATCAAAATTACAAAATTAATAATTAAGAGTAAAATTGATGCATTATGCAAGTTGAAGGTAAATGTTTGCATTGCGTTCAAAAACTGCACTGCATGTAATTTTTATGAAAACCAAACATGATATTAGTAAGCGATATAATGTTCACTTCATATTATTTATTTTAAATATTGCGTGTTTAATAAAAAGCAATAGTAGTACAATCGTATTTATATAATTTGTTATTAGAATGCATTAATTTTTCTTATTTTATATTTATATCATGCATGCGACCTCATTTCGTTCATACTCTTTATTTCGAACCTTTGGTATCCGTGTATTTATTTTTGAAGCTTTATATTTCATGTCCATCGACATAAAGCTATCTTTCTATCCTTTATGCTCATATTAATTTTAAAAGTCTCATCCTTGTCACTCTATTTCTCTTTTCTCAATTATTTCAAAAGTTGGTGTAAGAAATTAAAAAAGCACTTTGCCTCACGCTCGCAGCAAAAATCGATTTTGCTGCGAGTTTTTAGGCGCCAAAAGCGCCCTTTTCGAGCTGGAGAGGTGAAAATACCTTTCCAGGTCCAGTAATATCTTCACATTGATAAAAATAAACAGCTGGCTAAACAGCGCGTCGTATTGGATAAATTCGACGCTTCTCCTAACGACTCCGTAGCTCAGTGGTTAGAGCATTCGCGGACAGTGAAATGTCATGTGTTCCATCGGAGATAGTTGTGATCTTTCCAATACTTCATTTTCAATAAAAGCGTCAAGTTAAGTGGTCAATTAATTAACTTTATTAATAATGGAGAAAATAACTTTCGCGGATTCGCCATAAACTTGAGAATCTGATGAGTTAGCGGGACAGGACGTGCCAAGGCGGCTTTACACTTCATTTCGCGCCCATAAACCGTCCGAGTCGATAAAACCGATGTCGAATCAATAATCGAGATGTAATTTTTTATAACCTCATCGTTCACTCGTTTTATATTTAAAAAGCTTCTATAGCCTTTTATAGGTTACTAGTGGTCCCGTTTTATGGAGAGGCTTTAATGGAATGAGTGAGGCTCCTTTTATTTACGGCTTTGAAATACCTAAGTACTTTCAATACAAACTGATCGGTATTTTTTGACGGTAATTTATAATTTATCTTTAAAACCTTAAGATGTAGCTTAAACATTATTTCTATCTTTCTGCTGTGTTCAGCATAAAAAGTTTTACTTGTACTTTTAATATGAAACAAGCAAATGTTTTTAATTGTGATTTTCCATATAAAATTCAAGCTATTTCAAGCATAAAACATTTATTTTTTCTGCTTTACTAAACGTTAGTAAGCCTAAAAGATGGCCTAGAAGATAAAACGGGTTCAATAATAATAAAATACAAACTAAATAATTTACACCACATCATCTTCCCGCCCATATCCGATGCCGTGACTTATAAAAAGGTTTGTTCCGCATACCCATAGACAAAAAAAAAAGAAAATAATCTCGTGGCCAGCGCGCCAAAACAATTGAAACATAATTCTATCCGTGACCCCGGGCCTGCCCATCCTCACACAACTAATAACTAACCACGGCTGGGCTTTTAATATTTAGACCATTTTCAAATGCAACTTGCTACGAACAATAGATGGGTATGCTGCTTTGTTTTTAATCGCATAATAAAGTTGTGAATCATTCGATCGTAAGGGAAACGATTTATTTATACTTTTTTAAGAATGTTTGAAAAGGAAGTGAATTAAAATCTTCATTGCAGGTCTTAAACAGTGTTTAACTTACTAGCTTTCCATCCGCGGCTTCGCCAGCGTGGACTACACGACGTTATCCCGCGGGAATGTGATATTTTTTACGGGATAAAAAGTAACTGTGTCCCAAATTTCAGCTAAATCCGTTCAGCCGATTTGGCGTGATTGAGTAACAAACATCCAAAAATCTAAAAATCTAAATCTCCATGAGTACTCATTGACCCCTTAAAATTCCGTTGACATTTTTTACAACACCTTATATAAACTGCATACTAAAAATACCCAGGACGCCAGTATAAAACTCAACGAAAATTTAGAAACTAATCTCGTGCCAAAATTAACGGTACTTACCACAAGGATTCATTCAAGATCACCCCCCAAGTCGAGGGTCTTCCGCAGATTAAAACAAACGTACCTGTGAACAAAACAATATAGCTGTTAACTATTAATGCGATACTTTAATCTGTGGTGTGAAGCATACAAACCTTTTTTGTAGATGAAAAAAATAAAGAGAACTGTCTTCGACTAATCTTTTCTTTGTTTAGCGTAATATTTACGATCGTCAATGTTTTGAGCTTATGAACTATTTGGGGTTTTGGGTAGCAATGATGAGATTAGAGATTTTTGTGTCCTCTGAATTAAATTTTTGTCACGTTTTTGTCGTCAGTTCTAAGTGAATGACGATAGAAATGTCATATATCTTCGTGAATACACTACAGTTAAACTGTCTTTTGTAATAAAGATGTACAGTTTTCAAATTTCGCTTTTAGTAAAATGTTTACTCTTCCTCGCCGTATTCTGCTAAAAGATGGGCGTTTCTTAAACTTCTAGTAATTTTTAACATCTAAGTATCATCATATTTCAGTAACTTCTGAATTTCAAACAACGTATAAATAAAATACATAAACAAAACAAACCCATTCAAAGTAAAAAAAAAAAATACATATTTTTTATCAGACTATATTTGCCCATTAAATGTTAGTAACAAAGAAAACTTAACAGTGGCTACTTCGATCAACAATAGTACTAGATGAAGGCTCACGAACTTAATCAAAACTTTCTATGGCACCTTTAAACGGAAAAAAGGTAGATGTTAAGGTTACGATCTTACGTCAAAATGACAGGAACTACTTATAAATATACGCTCAAGTGGGCGAATATCGCTTGGCCATGTTTGTCACTCCAACTATGTATCTAGACCTAGGTGTTATTGTTGATCGAAGAGTGGCTAGCATGAAAAACTGTCGATGTTTACTAAACGATTACTTAGTAAACAATACCATTCGTAAAAAGCTGTCTAAGTTCTGCTGTCAAGTCATCATCATCATCATCATGTCAGCCGAACGACGCCCACTGCTGGGCATAGGCCTCCCCCAAGGATCTCCACAACGATCGGTCCTGCGCTGCCCGCATCCAGCGGCTTCCCGCGATCTTGACCAGATCGTCGGTCCAACTTGTAGTGTGTAAAAAATAATGATCGTAAAACCAAACCACCATTTCAATGCAATAATAAAAACCAATTCAGTAGCTCACATTTGTCTCCTCACTAAATAAAAATAAAAAGAAACGTCCAACCCACGCCGCCTACGGGTCTAACACTTTAAGTGCTATGTTAATACACGGGCACAATGCGCCGAGACGGTTAGCACAAAAATGGTACAAAACGCCTTATGGCTGCGTTAATAGGTCGGGCGTGAGGTAGAATGTGCTGGGTGGCGGGATCGATTCTTGCTCATGGTAATTAACAAACTTGAACTAGGGATGAGAAACTAAAGATGAACTGTGCTAAGAACCGATCTGGACATAATTTGGCACAGATATAGATTACAATCTGCCGGCCTAGCATGAGCGGCTTTTATCATGCGATATGATATAGCACGGCATGCTGACTTGCTTACACAAAAATGGTACAAAACGCCTTATGGCTGCGTTAATAGGCCGGGCGTGAGGTAGAATGTGCTGGGTGGCGGGTTCGATTCTTGCTCATGGTAATGAACTAGGGATGAGAAACTAAAGATGTGATGTCGTGTAAACTGTGCTAAGAACCGATCTGGACATGATTTAACACAGATATAGATTACAGTCTGGAAAGGGCAATGGTTATTTTCATCCGAGAAAAATATAACGCTAAAGCGCTTAAGTGATATGTTGGTACGTGGGCACAATAGGGTTAGCACAAAAATGGGACAAAACGCCTTATGGCTGCGTTAATAGGCCAGGCGTGAGGTAGAATGTTTATATGTGGCGGGTTCGATTCTTGCTCATGGTAATGAACAAACTTGAACTAGGGATGAGAAACTAAAGATAGTGATGTCGTGTAAACTGTGCTAAGAACCGCTCTGGAGATAATTTGACACAGGTATTGATTTCAGCCTGGAAAAGGGCGATGGTTTTTTTCATCCGAGAAAAATATAACGCTAAAGCGCTTAAGTGATATGTTGGTACGTGGGCACAATAGGGTTAGCACAAAAATGGGACAAAACGCCTTATGGCTGCGTTAATAGGCCGGGCGTGAGGTAGAATGTGCTGGGTGGCGGGTTCGATTCTTGCTCAAGGTAATTAACAAACTTGAACTAGGGATGAGAAACTAAAGATGAACTGTGCTAAGAACCGATCTGGACATAATTTGACACAGATATAGATTACAATCTGCCGGCCTAGCATGAGCGGCTTTTATCATGCGATATGATATAGCACGGCATGCTGTCTCGCTTACCCCACTAAGGTGTAAGCAAGACAGCATGACGTGCTATATCATATCGCGTGATATGATGATGGTCATGCTAGGCAGGCTGGAAAGGGTCAATGGTTATATTCATCCGAGAAAAATATAACGATAGTGCTATGTTAATACGCGGGTACAATGCGAAGAGACGGTTAGCACAAAAATGGTACAAAACGCCTTATGGCTGCGTTAATAGGCTGGGCGTGAGGTAGAATGTGCTGGGTGGCGGGTTCGATTCTTGCTCATGGTAATTAACAAACTTGAACTAGGGATGAGAAACTAAAGATGAACTGTGCTAAGAACCGATCTGGACATAATTTGACACAAATATAGATTACAATCTGCCGGCCTAGCATGAGCGGCTTTTATCATGCGATATGATATAGCACGGCATGCTGACTTGCTTACCCCACTAAGGTGTAAGCAAGACAGCATGATGTGCTATATCATATCGCGTGATAGGATGATGGTCATGCTAGGCAGGCTGGAAAGGGTCAATGGTTATATTCATCCGAGAAAAATATAACGATAGTGCTATGTTAATACGCGGGCACAATGCGAAGAGACGGTTAGCACAAAAATGGTACAAAACGCCTTATGGCTGCGTTAATAGACCGGGCGTGAGGTTGAATGTGCTGGGTGGCGGGTTCGATTCTTGCTCATGGTAATGAACTAGGGATGAGAAACTAAAGATAGTGATGTCGTGTAAACTGTGTTTAGAACCGATCTGGACATAATTTGACACAGATATAGATTACAGTCTGAAATCACCTTATGGCTGCTTTAATAGGCATGATGTAGACTCCTGGATAAGGTATGATCTAGGGAGAGAACGACGCTAAACTAAGGGAGAGAACGACGCTAAACTAAGCTGGGTCACAGAGATGGATTGTTGTCTAGAATAGTATACAGTATACAATATAGTAGCCTGTAGATTTTTTTACTTGGGGTAAAAACTTTAAGTGCTATACGCAAAGACGGTTAGCACAAAAATGGGACAAAGCACATTTTGGCTGCGCTAATAGGCGTGAGGTAGAATGTGATGGGTGGATCGACTCGCAGTCATGGCAATGACCGGGTTGACCAGGGGAGGTTAGAGAAAGAATGGGGGTTGGGATGTGAGGCTGTGATTTAGTTTAAGTAAAAACGTATTTAGGTATCGCTTGTAAAATTAAATTCATTTTCTTTTCATTTATTTATTTAAATCTCTGAAACCAAAACCGATTTTAGAACTTTTTTATGGCTATATTATTCTAAACTATCTCATTAGATAGCTAATTGGGCCTTATACTTTTACAAGAAAATCTGTTAATTCGAAAGTGAAAAATCCAGTAAAATACAACAAAAACGATGTCCATGTTAATTAATCTTAATTTATCTCTCTATTTGTCATGTAAATGTACCGTATTCGGACATCGATTTCAAATTTACCTGCTAACTCGTAAATGTTAACGAAAACACGAAATAACTTTTATTTTTATTGGACCCATTTGCACCTCTATAAGGTCGCACGTCCACTGGCGATAATCGCTAAGAAAACATAGAGCTAGCGAAAGTTTCAGTTTCCAAATTAGCACTTGCGATAGAAGCGACGCTATTTTGATATAATGGACGACATACATAATTTGTGTTAAAAGCGTAACATTTGGTGTGAAATATTGTGAATTGTGATAACACGGGTGATGTCAAAGTGATATTATAGTTTGTAATGTGTTAACCACTTGTTAAGTTTATTTTCTTGCTTTTGGTGTGTAATGTTTGACGACCGATTTGGCGCAGGGGTAGGCTACCCACCTTCTGCGCCAGTGGTCTCGGGTTCGATTCCCGGACACGACAAATATTTGTGTGCATGAACATGTCTATTTGTCTTGGTCTGGGTGTTTAATATGTATATTAAGGCGCTACTCGGAAAAATATGGACTTTTTGATTTAAAACTATAGGACGGTTACAGTTGTTAAAAATCTGGTAATAAGATATATATTTCTTCATACCTTTATCTAGAATCGTATAGTTTCAAAAACACGATTTTATGATTTTGCCTCGACACTTTTTATTTTCGAAAAGACCTCTAAAAAATACGAAAAGTGAAGATTATTCTTAAATGGGGTTACTTAAAATATTGGAATTTGGTTTAATAAGTGGACAACAATAATATTGAGAATCGTATAGAAGCATTTTTTTTAAATCGCTGTAGTTTTTTAATACGAAGTGATTTTGTGTTTTTTTTTTGCCTAATCTGCAAAATCGGTCTCGCTCCCGCGCGCGTCGTTTTCTCATTGCTATCTCGCTTCAGCACATTTTTTCCGAGTATCGCCTTAAGTATGTATTTACAAACAAAAAGTATATAAGTATATATTTATCCGTTATCAAGTTTTCCATGATACAGTTTCTTAATAAAATTAAAATGGGCTTAGATAATTGGTGTGAATGTAAGAAGTTATTTATTTATTTTATTTATTTATTTATTATGTGGCCTAAAAATATACCCTTGTTTGTAGTGAAACTAGCGGCTCGCGTGGTACCCGCTCCCGTGGGAATATCGGGATAAAATATAGCCTATGTTAATCAGGGATAATGTGGCATTCTACAAGTGAAAGTATTTTTGAAATCGGTCCCGTAGTTTTTGAATTTACTTTACATAATACAAATCTTTCCTCTTGATAATATTAGTATAGAATACAGATAGAATAATACGAATTGATTTAAAAATCCTACTAATATTATAAATGTGAAAGTTAAGATGTTTGGATGTTTGTTACTCAATCATGCTAAAACGGCTGAACGGAAAAATATCACATTCCCGCGAGATAACTTCGTGTAGTCCACGCGGGCGAAGCCGCGGGCGGAAAGCTAGTAAACAATAAAGATAAAATTTGCATACTACTGTTTTTTATATTAAAAATAAAAGTACCTAAGGGTTGTCAATTTTTTTTCCTCGTTAAGATTCAATCACATCACTGATGGAAAAAAACGTCTATTTTTTTATCTTACTTCCGTAACGGCCTCAACAAGGTCATTTAATCGGTGACCGTCATGACACGCGGACGTGTCAACAGGTGGGAGACGGGCGAAAGTCGCCGCGTTTCCAAATTAGCGAGACCAAGTGCTGGTTTTATAGGGAGAATTAGCAAGTTTTGTGGACCATTGTACGGTGGTAGGGCTGTCATCTTCAGAAAAAATTTTTTTTAAATAGATTACAGTAAGTAAACCTTAATCCAACAGACTAAGGTTTACTGTCATCTATTGAACAACAGCTTCCCTTAATAAATTAGCAAGATGCATAAGATAAATATTATGTCACAAAAAATATTAAGGGTAACGAAAAAATCTCTTACAACTAATTCTTAATTAGTTGCAACATTATTTTAAAAAGTAGGTAGCACACATTTTAGCAATTATATTCTTTCCAATTTTTTTTGTATTCTACCATTAATAAAATACTTGCATTGTATTTCAGATAGGTAATTATTTTACACTTGCAAAAACATCTTTAAATATTTAAAAACATTAAGATTTGAAGCGGCTTTAAGTTATAAGTTTATCGAAAAAATCCTTTTTTTATTTAAGTTAACTGCCCAAAATTTTGCCAACCCTACGCAACATTAGCGGCTAACTTTACAAGATGTTTCGAGCTATTGTTAACACCCACTTGCCCGTGCCGAAAGAAACTGGTGCCTTTCCGACCGAGACCGCAATTAACCCGTTCGCGCTTAAATGTTGAGGGTTATGGGACGAGCAGACCGCACTTTTCAACCTGCTTGCTTCAGTACTGTTTGAATTGGCAGCGAAGATATGCATTTTTTAAATGTTATTTGATGTTCCATTTTCATTTATTTGAAGCAAAAATCCAAGGTTATTTATTCTCACGTGTTTATAATTTGTGAAAATAAATGCAGTTGCTTCTCTTTTGTTCGAATTAGTGCGCACATACTTTGTTATTTAGTAAACTAAATAAAAACTGACATGTTAAACCGTGTTTTCTTATGAATATTGAAATAAAAGCGGCCATAGAGTAACGTGGTACGTATTGTTTCGTCGTTCAAGGTCTTAGAGCCCATATTCTGGTATTGTAATTATATAATAAAACACATATTTACACTGACCCGCGAATTAACTCTATCTTAAGATCGATCTTGAACAATAATAACCTTTAAGATCTGTGTGAAATTTTAGTCAAGTATCACACTCGAGATTGTAGATAATTTTAATAGCTTTTGTTTGATGCTGGCTCGCTATTGAATAATGACCTCCTTTGGCTAGCAGATTAAACTCATTTTAATCATCCACTCTCCTTGACTGTAACTGTTATCAAAACATACGTTTTTGCATTTCTACGCTGTATATGGTCACAAAATAAAGAGTTTACAGAAGGACCGCTCCCACCATTTTTGAAAATCTATACCTATCCTTGTCTGACTCACTAGGGTTGCTTCTGTATTGATTCTGAATTTAAAAAGGAGTAAGTAGTAAAAGTTAACAATCATACATAAATAAATTCGTTTATACATACATCGTAACAAGTTTACATGCCTTAGATGCTGCTTAGATGGTAAACAGAGCATCTAATATCCATTTAAAGTCCCGACGCCACACACGACGAAGACAAGATCCTATTGTACCTATACCGTACCTATTATGTTGTAATGTATTCCATTCCTATATGTTATAATGTACTCTATGAACAAGATATAAATATGGTGTGATAGTTATCCCACTAAAAACATAAACGTGAAAAAGGCACTAAGTAAGTACGACGAAAACATAAAGGTAAAAAAGGTGCCAAGTTCAGCGAAAAATAGTTGAAATCTAAATGGGTTACAAGTTCCATAAATTTTTTCGTTCAAGCACTTCAAATAATTAATATTTTCTTAAATGTTGAATTTATAACTTGTCATCTTCAAAAATTGAAAAACCTTTATAACGCAAGAACTGTATCAAGCAATAGTGGTAACTATTTTGAAAACAAGAAAGTGTATTTAAATACCTATGTTGTGTATTTATCGTATATAGGTAAATAAAAAAATATAAGTAGTTTAATAGTCAAAGTCAAATTTGTTTATTCAATTTAGATTGGTTTTTACAATACTTGTGAACGTCATAGAAGCTACGCTATCGAGATGTAAACGGGTTCATATTTGTCGCGAACTAGCCAGTCTGCGAATATTATAGATGGCAACACCGATGCTCGCTGTAATGATGACAGCGCGCCAATTGTAAAAGAGTAAGTAAGCTAATATGGCATTCTGCCTGTAAAAGTTTTATGGTGTGAAACAGGTGCTAAGTGGTAGCTGGTGCTGGACATCTTTACATCCACTAACTAAAGCTAAGTATACCTAACTCAGCTAAGTATGATACCATTTCGTAGTTGTTGAAGTGCACTTTAATAACCAATTATGTTTAATATGCAAACTAATCTATCTTACTGAAACCTTTAACCGAGCTACATTATATTTTAACATGGCCTATGTGATCTCCTGTGGCTCTTAGCGCGGGTAGTTGTTTGCCCGTCTCGATTAGAGTCGTCATGTACTCCTGTATGTCTTATGTTGTTCAACCCATGCCTTGAGGTGTAAGGATGGGATCAGTCAGCTCGAGTGACTGAAAGGCTAGTTGCCTGCAATAGCCCCACATCCTTGAGCTGCAAGGATTGCTGGGAAGAGTTGGCTCATGTAAGTAACTAAAGATCTTGTGCGTGGTGATAGAGTCGGCTCGAGCGACTCCGAACCCAAGTAATAAGAATGAGCAACTAGAGGCCTTATTATGACCCGCATCCTGACGTGCTAGGATTTGTCGGGAGAGTCAGCTCGAGTGACTCAAGGCCTGAACCTGATTGGTTCCGTTAATACCCTTCTCCTTGGTCTGCGGGGCAGGTTAGTGTAAGGACATTATGTTAATTTGTTCTGTTGTTCTTTTAATGTGATCATGAGTTTGCCAGTTAATGTCTGTATGGTACATAGTATTTGCGGTAAGAGTATGGTAATCGACTGTGTACTTGAATTTCTATATGTGCGAGAGCTGAGTCACTGTTTGTGATAAGGTTCTCTTAGTGGCACCGAGCGGCTCGGTGTCAGGGTTGAATTTTATGTGCAGGTCACAGCCAAGTCTCATGAAGATCTCAGAGTGGGAAATATTGCTACATGCTGCTGCATAACCATAATAGAAGTAGGATCTAGAGGTATGGATAATAATATTTTTTTCTTTATTCGCAATTGACACCCGTTGCGACATGGTGGAGGTGCTGGGATCTGAGAAACAGCACCTTCAGCAACTCAACCAAATCCTGACAGATGATGTAAAGTTCCTTTTCATAATTGATGAATAAGTTTATGGAGAAACAAAGAAACATGCGAAGCAGAGAAGCAGCTTGTTAAAGGATATTCTGAGAAAAATTGTTGTAAACAATAGAAATATGTAGCAATTTCCCACTCACTGGAGATCAGAATGAGAATGATTACTTTAGTAAGCAGATATATGTTTAAAACTCATGATGGTATGCTAATACAGGTACCTACCTATTAGTTTAATTATAAGCAAACAAGTACTTCAGACCTTAATTTTATTCTTATAGCATGATTAATTCAAGCTAGTTTTGTTATGATATATTGTTTGCATTACAACAATATTTTATTCATTTTGGTATATTTTGGTAAAGCTCTTATGGTCATTAGTTGTTTTTACTCTCAAGAGATGGCGCTAGAGGCCGCATCCTTACAACATTGATGAGATCGTATTTGATTTATTTTAATGCTTATTTCTAATCTGTTGCGTTTATTATAAAATAAAGTTGTAAATTATACCATGTTTAAGGCGTGTATGCTGTTTTTACTACCTTTACCCTAAAACCTGACAATTTTGAATGCGAAGAAATTTCGCGCGTATAACGCCATACTGACTTTTTAACCAATAAAGACTAATGAAAACTGACTGGGGGTTGCTAATTGGCCAATTAGCTGACAGTGTTTGACAACGACGAATGAGATTCTTTGAACCTGACGTTGACGTTATGTTTGGTAGCACTTAGTGTTGTCAATGCTTTCGGAAATTCGGTAACTTAATCGATCCTTTAACGATTTAAAGGTACGTTTAATCGATTTAAAATCGATTGAATCTTGACCTTATGACCGGAATACTTAAACTATACTTTGTTTTCTATATTTACCTGTTACCTACAATATTATCTTAAATTATAAAGAAAATATGTAATTGTTTGTGAATATTATTAATTATGTGTATGAGAGATTAAGTTAAGGCAAGAATTAGTAGGTAATTGAAGTGTTAATGCGGCATGGATTTATATTTGTATATTACGGAAAACGGGCTTGAGCTGCCTAGTGGTATATAGCCGTGATTGCTGGCTTGCTTACTCATGTTTATTTTGAGGTAAATATGGTCCTTTTAGCCGCACGGTAAATGTAATAAATCTTAACATAAGTTGTTTTAGAGGGAAACCTACGCCTACAAGTTCGGGCTGCCTCACAAACAACAGGATACGAAGGTTGTGCAGTGAGTGGATTTTCCTAAACTCAGGTACATGTGTTTGAGCGATTGAAACTCGAGAGGAAGGAATAGATTGTTGCGTTGCCTTGAAGACACTCGGTCTTGTCAACAAGGATATACGATTCTTTATCAGAGACCATTTCAGGAATCGATTATTCGAATCGGAATGCGGATCGGTCATAAGGCCCGGTTTCGGATACGGTACAGTGTGTGCACTACACTACAGTCAACTTTGAATCGAAAAACTTTTCTCGGTTTCCGCTTGTCCCGGACCCAACAACGCGGCGCATACTTCACGTCTACAATTCTTTCACATTTTTTAGGTAAGAAACTTTTTCATCTTTAGTGAAAAGTATCAAAATAAAGTCTGTCAGTTATGTCAATTATGCTGGATTACCGACAATATGTGTAAGAAGTTGTAATCTACTTCCAGAGCGTTCCTAACTTAATCGAGGCACGCGTCCCTTTGCGTGGACCACCGGCCGGCTCCTAGCGAGTGCATCCGTGGAACACACAGAAAACTTGAAATACTCCTTTTGGCCGACAAACAAAGAGATAAGGTACCTACTTTTCTACTTTATGTTCTTTCAAACATGATTACAAAGGAATGAAAACTGGTACTGTGTACCTACCTACCTGTACGTATCCTCGTTTTGTGATGATCACACACACCTCAGCAGTTGTTGCCTAAGGTTACCTCAAAGGGTGACCCACCGGCCTAATTCATGTCTAGGTACAAAGAATTTCAAAGAAAACTAGTGACTAAAAGTGGATTCTTATTGGAAATGACATAGGTACTTAAATTCTATGTAGGTAGATCAGACAAGTATTCTACTACCCTGTTGTTATGTATTTATATACAGAGATGAAGTTCTGTATGCTCCCTGTGTGTTTTACATTGTAAGAAATAGAAATTGAATGCTTTGTATTCAACATTAGGTATACTGCAGTTGGACGGCTAGTTACATTGAACTATCTACTAGAAGAAATTACGGTGCAGTCTATACCGGTCCATAAGTTGAAGAAACTGAGCAAGATATTTTCTCTCATAGTAAACCAGGTAATTAATTCATATTTTAACTTATAAGGGCTAACTAAACTAGATGATGCTGTTTACTTAGTGGACTGATTTTACCTGCCTGATGTTATAACAGTCTCTCCGCGCCTCAGATAATACACAATAGTATTTGTGCGACTATAATTGTAATATGCAATAAGATAATAGAATAAACTTAAGTAATGGAAAGTAATTCTGACTCGGATAAAGTTTTAACAAATTCAAAAATAAATGGGAATAAATAGTTTGTTTATTTGCATATCATTTCTGATGCAAACCAATGAAACGATCTGACTTTGTTTCCATATTCCAGGAATATGGAAGAGATAATTCTAGGAAGGCTTCAACTTTTTATAAAACAATTATCTGACCTCTCGGACAAGGCATGTTCATATGTTACTCTTAACGATGAAAACTTTTGTCAAGCTGAAATTATTGCTGCTAAAATGCAGAATGCGATTGAAAGGTTCAACAGTGAATTGAATAATTATTTTCGTTTAGTAAATGACCCAGCAGTGGATGTAATCTCTGATATGAGTTGTATGCAGATTGCTGCCGAAGAGAATTTAGTCGAGCTTAAAGTGAAATTAAAACAAAGGTCCTTACCTTCTAATAGTGGTTCATCCTTAAAGGATTCGGTACAAATGTCTAATACATGTCGTTTACCAAAATTGAACTTACCTGAATTTGATGGTGAAATAATCAATTGGCACCAGTTTTGGGACCAGTTCCAATCAAACATCCATGGAAGGAATATACCCGATGTAGACAAACTCTTATATCTTAAGTGCTGTGTTAAGGGCGATGCTAAAAAATTTATTGATGGCCTTGACACCACGAGTAAAAATTACAAAATTGCTATTGACTCTCTGAAAAATAGATACGGTAAACAAATTTTTTTAATTGATGCTCATTATTCTGCTCTCACCAAAGTGTCGATATCTGATCAAACAATAAGTTCATATAGGCAAACTCTAAATGAAATTGAAAAACACTTACGCGTACTGGAGTCGCTAGGGGAAGATGTTAATCATAATCACCTTCGGCATCTCATAACTGCAAAATTTCCTGAAGAACTTATCTATGAATTAAAGTTAAAGTCGACCAGTGATTCTATAGTTGAAATAAGACAGCAACTAGAGAAGATAATTTCGGCTCGGGAAGAAGCTAATAGGATTACGCAGAGGAAAGACACCAAAGAGGCTGAGAATTATACATTAAAGACTCTGCATATACATGATGAGGCTAAGAGGGAAAGATTTAAAAGGAAAAGAAACTATCAGCTGGAGTCAAACAATAAGAGTCTTAGTTCTCGAAAGAGATTCTACGATCAAAGAGAAGGAAAGGGATATAATGGGAGAAAAGAAACAAAATTTAGGAAAGATGAGAAAACTGACGAAGTACCATCTACAAAAAGAAGGAAACTTTCATGCATTTTTTGCAAAGAAGATCATTACAATGACCAATGCACGAAATATAAAACATTAAGTGGAAGGAGATCTCTGCTAAGAAACAACTGCTATGCATGCCTCAGAAAAGGACATAGTGTAAGAGAATGCAGATATAAGATAAAATGCTGTTATTGCAATAACAATGGTCATAATAGAGCATTGTGTCCTAAGAAATTCACTTTAAAGGCAGAGGGATCAAATGATCCCACAGTTACATCAAACGATACCACCAGAACTAGTACTCTGTCAGCGGTTGGTATAAAGGGTTTAACTATTTTGCAGACGGCAATAGCATTTGCTTCAAAGGACGGGAATTCAAATCAGAAGAAGTGTCGAATTTTGCTAGATACAGGATCGCAGAGGTCCTATATTACGGCAAAACTTGCTGAAGAATTAAAACTACCCGTGGAGGAAGAAGAACGCCTGTCAGTCTTTACATTTGGAGCTAATAGGCCTCAAGAGTTTGACAGTTCTGTTGTTAAATTACAACTAGAAACTCGAACTAAAGTTAAACGAACTATCTTTGTGAACGTAGTTCCAACAATTACTTCTGGAATTCCATGTCCTCCAAATAACTTTAGCAACTGGATAGATAAGAGACTACTAGCAGATGACGGAACCTCTGACTGTGTAGATGTACTACTTGGCAATGATTATTACTATAATATGTTAAAGGAAGAGAAAATACAAATAAAGGATAATCTATTTTTAGTTGACTCCGAATTTGGATGGATTGTGTCGGGTAAATTAGAACCTTGCGTTACAGACGACCAGGCACTATCAGTAGTAACTTATTTCAAAACTGAAGTAGACATGAAACTAAACTCACCTGACCTCCCGTTAGATCAAAGAAATATTCCTCTTCTGTGGGATATTGAAGCTATTGGCATTACGGATTCTCCGGCTGAAACTAGGGAGGAAGAGGCGTTGAAGTCCTTTAATAGTACAACTAAACTAATAAATAACAGATACTCGGTTAGCTGGCCTTGGAAAACCTTTCCTCCTGATCTACCTAACAATTTTGGCCTAGCCTTTGGCCGATTAGTGAATCTAATAAAACGAAGTGATACTGATACTTTACTTTCCTATGATTCAATTTTAAAAGAACAAATCGAAAACGGTATTATAGAAGAGGTTCTTAATCCAACTGAATCGAATAATGATATTATTCATTACCTACCTCATCACGGAATAAAACAGAAGAGCAAATCGATAAGAATAGTATATGATGCTTCTGCGAAGACTCAGGGCAACAAAAGTCTAAATGATTGCTTGTATTGTGGACCGTTGTTACTAGAAGACTTGACGGGTCTCTTGATAAGGTTCCGGTATCATCGCATAGCTCTTTCAGCGGATGTAGAAAAGGCATTTCTACAAATTGCTCTAAATGACCAAGACCGTGAAGTGACAAGATTTTTATGGGTAAAGGATATAACAAAACCTGTGACCAAAGAGAACATAAAGTGTCTTAGATTCTGTAGAGTTCCCTTTGGGGTGATTTCTAGTCCATTTCTCTTGAACGCTACAATAAAACACCATTTGTCGAGGGAAGTAAAGCTGAAGAATATAGCTAACGATATATATGTAGATAATGTAATTACTGGAGCCTCATCGGAAGAGGAAGCATTACAATTATATACATATTCTAAGGAAGCCTTTCAACGAATATCTATGAATTTAAGACAGTGGACTTCAAACTCAGAGAAATTCATGCAAACAGTTCCAGATGCAACTGAAGACAAATTAGTCAAAATATTGGGCTTGGACTGGAACTCATCCGAAGATACTCTGCAGCTCAGATACAATATTGAAACCAAAGCGAATACTAAACGAGACGTCCTAAAAATAATTGCTTCAGCGTATGATCCTTGCGGATTCGCTGTACCACAATTACTGAGAGCGAAACTATTCCTTCAAGAACTCTGGAAAGCTAAAATTAAATGGGATACGCAATTATCTAAATAATTGTTAGCAGAATGGTTGGCGATTTGCAAAGAACTAGAAGATATTAAGAACATAATAGTTCCAAGATGTTATTTGCAAAATACTAATAATAAAGAATTTCAAATTCACTGCTTCACTGACGCATCATCAAAGGCGTATGCAGCTGTCGTATATATCTTACATGGAAATAAAATTAATTTTATAATTGGGAAGTCGCGATTAGTACCGATAAAGGATCAAAAACACTTACAGATTCCCCGTTTGGAATTACTCGGCGTCTTAATCGGTAGTCGTCTTATAAAATTTGTTCTTAAAAGTCTTCGGGTTCTTGATATCGAAATCTCATTACAAATAATATGGACTGATAGTCAAATAGTGATTGAGTGGCTCAAGACAGATAAACTCCTACCACCCTTCGTATCTAGACGAGTAGAAGAAGTAAAAAAGAACAAAGATTTGCAGGTAAGATATGTCCCCACAGATCTTAATCCTGCTGACATAGCAACAAGACCCATTGATTCTAAATTAGATAAACAAACTTGGATTTCAGGACCTCAATTTCTTTCTAAGAAACAAGAATCCTGGCCACTAAGCACAACTACAACAGAATCATCTTTTCTTTTGACTGGGGAGGGTCTTACGAGTGAAACGTCTAGTCCCAAACCGGGTGAAGCTACAAAAACTATTCAATCAAAAGACGAGGAAAACAAACATAAGGAACAATCAGTCAAGCCAATTAAAAGTACGACAGAAGAAATAAAGGAACTACAAGCTCATTATTTTCCAAGAGAATTTAGAAATGAAGAAACCGATTTGAGTCGGAATCTTAATCTGTTTAAAGATGTTGATGGAATTCTACGCTGTAAAGGACGCTTCAAGAACGCAGATTGGTCATTCGACCAAAGGTATCCTATACTTATACCAAAGGAAAGTGACTTCACAGATAAAATAATATACAAGACTCACAATGATAATTATCATGTTGGGGTAAATCATACTCTAAGCATTATCAGACAAACCTTTTGGATTCCACAAGGAAAAAGTAAAGTGCAGAGACTCTTGAGGAAATGCCCAAGATGCGTTAAGCACGGTGGTGGACCCTTTCCGCTTCCACCCACTCCTGCGCTCCCACCTGAAAGAGTTAATTATTCACCACCCTTCACATTCACAGGCTTAGATTACCTAGGACCTCTTTTAGTTAAACATCAGAACGGGACTGAGAAGCGTTGGATATGCCTATTCACATGTCTAGCAGTGAGAGCAATCCACCTTGAAGTTGTCAAGGATCTCACAGCTGAGGAAGGGTTACTCGCACTCAGGCGAATGATCGCTAGTAGAGGCAAACCAGAAACCCTCACATCAGACAACGCAACGCAGTTTAAATTAATGTCAGAAATTCTGGCAAAACCATTTTGTATAAAAAATGATATTAAGTGGCGCTTTATACCACAACTGGCCCCATGGTTCGGCGGTTTTTATGAAAGGTTGATTGGAATAGTCAAAATTTGTATGAAACGAACACTTATGAAACATTTATTGAATGATACTCAACTATGTACCATCATAAAAGAAATTGAAAGTGTTGTCAATTCGAGACCACTTACTTGCGTTGACTCGGAGCTGGAGCACATCCTTAAACCGGCAGATTTTCTGACAGTTGGCCGATGTATCACTTTGGAAACTTCTCACGAAGACTCGGTCATTGAAGGCACAGCTACCAAGACTGAACTAATCAAAGCTTGGAGGAGGGCACTCGTCATTCAAGAAGAATTTAAAGAAATGTTCATCAATCGATACCTACCTAGTCTGAGAGAGAGGTATAACAATTCGCACCGTGAACCAAGAGTCAAAGCAAAGTCTTCGCCACAACTAGGACAGTTAGTACAGCTTAAAGGTGAGACAAAGAATAGACATGAATGGAAGATAGGAAAGATCACAGCCCTTCCCAAGGGTGCAGATGGTCAAAGTAGGATCGCAAAGGTAAACGTAGATGGAAAAGAGTTTATTCGCTCTATAGCACATTTGTACCCCTTGGAAATTGAGAATGAATCAGATGAATATTCTTATAAGGATCAACTTGAGGAAACGAGACATCAAAACTTAAGCGAAGATGAAGATTTACAATATGTGGAGCCCAACTTCGAAACAGAACCACAACCGAGTTGTAGTGATGACAACCTAAACAATTCAGATAACATTGATAAGAGTAAAGAAGACGATACATACCAAGATAATATGTTCGAGAGGTCAGAATTATTAGATACAGTCGAGAGAATCGACGAAAGGGATCAATCAAAGGATATGGACGCACCGAAAGAGAGAAGAGTAGCAGCTACAAAGGCTTTGGAGAAGATAAAGGAATGGACACGCGACTTGCAGTGTCTATTCTCAGGTCTTCCGGGCGGGAGTGTCGCGAACTAGCCAGTCTGCGAATATTATAGATGGCAACACCGATGCTCGCTGTAATGATGACAGCGCGCCAATTGTAAAAGAGTAAGTAAGCTAATATGGCATTCTGCCTGTAAAAGTTTTATGGTGTGAAACAGGTGCTAAGTGGTAGCTGGTGCTGGACATCTTTACATCCACTAACTAAAGCTAAGTATACCTAACTCAGCTAAGTATGATACCATTTCGTAGTTGTTGAAGTGCACTTTAATAACCAATTATGTTTAATATGCAAACTAATCTATCTTACTGAAACCTTTAACCGAGCTACATTATATTTTAACATGGCCTATGTGATCTCCTGTGGCTCTTAGCGCGGGTAGTTGTTTGCCCGTCTCGATTAGAGTCGTCATGTACTCCTGTATGTCTTATGTTGTTCAACCCATGCCTTGAGGTGTAAGGATGGGATCAGTCAGCTCGAGTGACTGAAAGGCTAGTTGCCTGCAATAGCCCCACATCCTTGAGCTGCAAGGATTGCTGGGAAGAGTTGGCTCATGTAAGTAACTAAAGATCTTGTGCGTGGTGATAGAGTCGGCTCGAGCGACTCCGAACCCAAGTAATAAGAATGAGCAACTAGAGGCCTTATTATGACCCGCATCCTGACGTGCTAGGATTTGTCGGGAGAGTCAGCTCGAGTGACTCAAGGCCTGAACCTGATTGGTTCCGTTAATACCCTTCTCCTTGGTCTGCGGGGCAGGTTAGTGTAAGGACATTATGTTAATTTGTTCTGTTGTTCTTTTAATGTGATCATGAGTTTGCCAGTTAATGTCTGTATGGTACATAGTATTTGCGGTAAGAGTATGGTAATCGACTGTGTACTTGAATTTCTATATGTGCGAGAGCTGAGTCACTGTTTGTGATAAGGTTCTCTTAGTGGCACCGAGCGGCTCGGTGTCAGGGTTGAATTTTATGTGCAGGTCACAGCCAAGTCTCATGAAGATCTCAGAGTGGGAAATATTGCTACATGCTGCTGCATAACCATAATAGAAGTAGGATCTAGAGGTATGGATAATAATATTTTTTTCTTTATTCGCAATTGACACCCGTTGCGACAATATTTGTTTCTGGCGCAGCTGTTCTTCATAGTCTTTTCTTGCACTCAAGAATATAGTTTTTCAGCTTTCTTTTTCTGGGAGAATTTGCAGAAACGTGAGTTGCTATTTGTGAATTTGAGTCACATTTAACTTTTTCATATTGTGTACAAGATTCATTAGTCTCCACAGTTGCTTGCGATTTTTCATTTAATTTTTTTTTGACCGGTAGCAAAAGTTTGGGAACCGAACTGTCCTGAAAAAGGCACTAATGCCTTTTTCAGGACAGTTCGGTTCGATGTCTTGATTATAGAATTGGTTTCGAAATGGGCCTCACAAACTCGAAGATATGTTGACCATTTGTTGCGTACATCTTCTCGATCAATTAAACTTATCCATAAGGTTCGTCTGAAAAAAAAATCATTTGATTTTTAAAATGAACTAGTTAGTTTTGCAACGAAAATAGCCTATGGCACTCCTACGATTAAGACGTTAAAATAAATAGGTATACGCATAATCGTGCGTGGTTCGTTTTCTCCTGAACTTGGCTGGCACACTGCCGTGCGTCAAAAAAAACTTTACTGCAAGTAAAATGTTATTTGGGGTAAGTATAATGACTGGCGTTCTCTCCCAAACTTGGCAGGCACACTGCCGTGCGCCTAGATAAAGAAAACTTTACTGCAAGTGAAATGTTATTTGGGATTTATTGATTGGCGTCCTTTCCTGAACTTGGCTGGCACACTGCCGTGCGCTTAGATGAAAATAATACTGCAAGTAAAATGTTATTTGGGGTTTAATAACTGAAGTCTCTAAAATGTAAGTAGGATTTCATAACACTGCTAAAATAAAAGAAAATGCAACGACAACTTTTACTTGAAAATTCGTCAACATGACTTGTGGCTGTGTTCGCTGAACCGCCAAGAAGTTTTGAGAATACTATAACATCTAAATAAGGACAATAGAACCCAATTACTGGCGTTTTACCACAACCAGCTAACTATAAGATGAATGTGTATGGTTCATAGTCGTTATCAAAGCGGCTAGTCCCAAAAGTACCTAGGTATACTCACCTACCAACAAGAGAAAACAGTTTGACATAACTTACCTTTCAATATCGTTTGGAAATTTAAAGAACGTGTATGCACAGTTTTTAGTCGTATTTAGACAATCAAATACACTGCAACTGTAATAATATTGGTTATTAATTTTTGTTAATTAATGGTAAAATAGGTATATAAGTGTCACAGTGACACGTAGCGGCGCGGACGTGAAGTGATCAATTAAATGCTCTTTGGAACTTGCGATCACTGACCTCTTTGCGATACTCGCGACTGAGTACTGTCCCAAACTGTCCCATTTTGCCTGTATATGTGACGTCTATGTGTGCGTGACGAAAATGGCACTTTGTTCTAAGCGGACTCTCTGCTAGGGCGACCGCCCGCCCGCGTAGTTACTTTGTGATATGGTGTTCTATTACTTTCGTAATTAAAGGATTTTAAACGTCATAAAACATAGTTATGTTTATCTGTATCAGCCATTTTTTGTCCCCCATTGCTTTCCTTATTTAGATGGATTTTTTAAACAAATATATCTGATGAATTATGGTTATAAAGCAACATTTCAGTTTGAAATGCAAGCATTAAGCATTAACCCTAAAAATATACACCTCGCAAAATAAACGAGCTATCTCAAACTGTGCGGCCTGAAATAATGGTCGATCTCCCAAACCATTTAACGAAGCGTCACCGAGGCATTCGCGTTAACACTCCCATACGACCCCGAGGTCGGCGATGGTGACGGCCTATCGCCGCATCTGCAATGGCCGCCGCGTAATAGGCGCGAATCTGGGAGATCTAGGATAAAAGGGTTAAATACTCTTTCGAACGGTACATAGTACTTATACGGGATGGTATTTAATCTGTGACATGAGTCGTGGTGTTTGAAAAGGGAAACTTCTGTCCAAAAGTTTTCAAAATTGGAACGTAACATGTTAAAAAGTTTCGTTCAAAAGCGTTTTAATCATAAGTTCGGAATTGGCGATATTTAAAAACATTCGAACAACTAAAGAGATTTCGTTCGGAAGCGGAACTCTTTTCGAATTTTGTCTGTAGAACATAATGCCTAGTATGTTTTAAAAAGATAGGTTTGATTATAAAACTTTGGCGAATAATATAAACAATTCACAGCTACAACAATGTTTAAAAGCCACGATTGGAGTCAAATTTTTCATTAAGACAGCTTGATATATCGTGCTCGCTCACCCCGCCCAGATGTTCTGTAACGTAACAGTGCCATAACAACCGTGACATTTATAAACACACAGTCGCTTTTGTAAGCAATTAAGGATTCCCATCGATCGCCGACGATTGCGAGACACCAATCAAGCGAGCACATCGATTGCGATATCGATATAATTATTCGATTATCGGACACATAATTTCATGGCTCGATTTTTCGGGCGTCGGCGTCTCGCACGCTATAACGTTCTGGTACTTATTCTATTGTTTTAATACTTTAAGTGCTTTATCGATTACGCTTTTAATTCTCGGGAACGAATGCTACGTTTGCTGAAGAATAATTTATAAATATGAGTTGTTACGAAGTACAATTACGAACACAAATAAAGCGTTATTAACAGTCAACATTGGTACATTTTTGTGTCTATTCTTAGTTAAACAATAAAAGGTGTGAAAATTTTTTGTGGCACTCCCAAATCACCTGTTATTTTATATGTACTTACATTTTAAATTGTTGAAATATGAATAAAATTTGTTTTTATTTCAATGTTACATTTACAAAAATAGGAACCTTGATACCTATGTGCAACTACGGCATCGCGAAATAGTAGTTTGTTACACAAGGAACGTAAGCGAGCTATTACAGAACAAGATCCAATTTGGCGCCCGTGCGAGCGCAGCTCGCAAAGGGCGCTAAAGGATCGAGTGCACCCGAGATATTTAGACGCCCGAGCGAGCGAAACGAGCGAGGGCGAATATAGTTCGAGGGTGTAATAGCTACTTGCAACCGAGGTAAGCATTCTACTTTACATCATTCATGCGAGGTAAATAAAACATTTATATTGTTATGATAAAATGATTCTTTTATAAGAGAGAAAATATTTATTCAAAATTTGCCAAAACTTGTAAATGTACTTATTTTAACCGCCATTTTCATTGTTCTCTACAGTAAATAGTTTTCTTATCATTTTATGAAAAAAATTTGTTTGACCAAGGAGTTTTGCATAGCTTGAATGGTAAAGTTACTTTGCAATTAAAGCATTCACCTGCTTGAATTGCAAAGTAATTTGAAAACGGAACGTTCTATCTAAACAATACACTGTGTTGCACATGCCAACTTACACAGCCTCTTACCTTACTAGTAAATCCTAGTTACCGAGCAGTATGATGTAAAATAACAAACAAACTAGGTATTAGGTACTTATAGGTATTTCTAACAAATTTTAACATGTGAAAAATAATGAAACGATATTACAAACTCTTTCAGAGGGTAAAAAGGTCAAAAGCCAACTAAAACATGGAGATATTTTCCTGAAATCATTGTGTACCTATTTACACGTCTGCTCTTTCACAATGTATTACGGCCTTTATACTTCGAGCGCTATCTCATTGAGATGCCAAGGCACTGACGCGAGCAACCAGCCAGCGCCAATCAAAACGTGGCAAATTGTATTACAAAATTCCTAGCCTACAGTCCGCGCCACATAACTTGGCATTTGTCAGAGGGCGCTGATCCTCGTGGTTGGTCGGAAAAACGAGCCTTTATCCCACGTCATAGTTTTAGCACGGAATATATAATAGTACCAAGGTACAGAAGGCGCACTCTGCAAACTCATTCAAATAAAAATAAATCTTTCTGCATAAATATAAAGTCCAATTCCGGTCGCTTTGTCATCGCTTGCCTACTGTTATAATAACCTAAAGTTCGCGCATGCAAGCAAAAATGTATCAAACAGCTACGCGCGAGACTTCATATTTCTATGAAAGACTCAAACAGCTCGCTCGCTGGTTAGGGATGCGAGCGACTTACGAGTTCGGTTTTGTTGTTTCTACTGCTCTTACATTTATTTAGGCACCCGTAAACACAACAGTGTCTTTTATACGGATTATAAGAACGTTTAGTAGTCATTGTTCGGTGCATAAAAATCACAGAAATGATCGATCGTTTTACGCGCAACGTGGAGCGTACGGACGAGAGCGGCATCCTGCTGCCATACACCTGCCCGGCAGGCGCGCCGGCCGAACGTACCTAAACTGCGGAGTGACACTCCCCTGGTTTTAGTTCCAGATATTGACACACACCAAGTTATATGGCGCGTACTACTATCTTAAATTGGCGGTGGCTTGGTTGCGGAGACAAGCCGCCAAAACTCAAGTAAATCCTGACGCGTGTCACAGACTAAATACTATTCCGTATACCATGTCCCGTTCAAAAGAGTATTTAACCCTTTTATCCTTGAGCTCTAAGTTTTTACGATGTGGATTTTTTTTGCAAATCAACAGCATTGTTCAATCAATAGTAGCTTTTAGAGCTTAGTACTATAACACACACATAACGTAGTGTTTGTAGAGTACACATTCCAACACGTTTTCACACCAATCTGAACATAATGATAACTGATCATGATTCTCGCTTCCCTCATTAGATGCCATTAAGTACCCACGGATGAGTCAATATACACTCAAAGTGTAACTAATTTTTAAGAAAAAAAAAACTAAAGACCCAACCTCAATTTGAACTTAGAATCTCTAGAAATAAGGTGAGTATTCGTTTGTTTTTCATTAACCTAAGGTTAGCTCAAGGGTAAGAAGTTAATTTTGAACAATTTTCGTTTGGGCTACCGAATGGCTTAGTTAAATAAGGTTATTTGATGCCATTAATTTTGGTATAAAAAGCTGATGAGTTATAAAATAGTACTATTAAATTTTGCTGGTCGGGATTACGTTTGTTTGTGTTTTTTTAACAATGTTATTTATAGTCGTATTAGTTCTCATAGTTTATAATAAAGATGCAATATACTTGCACCACTTTTGTAAATTGTCTATGACATATGACCAGAGATGGGCAAATGCCCGGTTAAAACCCGGCATTTTGAAAATGTCCAGGTTAAAACCCATTTATGCCCATTTCTGCCCGAAAAGTTGGGCGGAAACTGTATAATAAATCAGTAATAAAAGTTAACCAATATTATGAAATTTTACATGATTTACAAACTCATTACTTAAATAATGCTAAGTAATATTAGAGTACGTACATATTTGTTAATTTTTAACCCCCGAGACGCAGCGCAAAGAGGGGTGTTATAAGTTTGAGGCCTATGTCTGTCTCTCTGTACTGTACGTACATTCGTAGTGCCTAAACGGATCAGGCGATTTTATTGCGGTTTATTTTAATTGAAAGCTATATTAATCGAGATGGTTATTAGCCACGTTTGAAAAAAATCCATATGGCCATTTATGGAGATGGTCAACTGCTTGCCGAAACGGAAAAAGATACAGACATGGTGCTTTGACTTAAATAATGTACACCCTGGGCAAATTTTGGTGCAATAAAAAAAAACAAAATGGCGGCCAAAAAAAATGGCCGCCAAATTAAGTTGCTCGATTTGGCTGAAATTACAGATATGTGGTTTTATTTTTATTTTATGTGTAACTTAAAAAGGATGATGTATAAATAAAATTAAATAAATAAAACCCCCCGACACAAAAAAACCTCAAAGAAAGTCAGAAAATAAATTTTCTCTCGGTCGGGGCACAAAATGAGAGAGAGATTATAAACAACTAGCAGTTGTCCGCGGCTTCACCTGCGTGGTCAAAGACAATTAATAATATCAATGCCTTAAAAAATACATGGCACATGTCTGGTGCAAGGATATAAAAATAACAATTCAAAAATAATAAAAAAAATACCAAGTGGAACCCTCGCTAACGCTTGCCGTATACAAAGTGTACGTAGGTATACTGACATTATGTTTGGATTTTATATTTAGGTAAGTACAATAATTATTGAGTTCAAATCATGTTCAAACCACTGTGGGGAATTGCGCAACGGTTAAAGGAAGACTGATGTTGTCTTCCGGGATAGGTGTTGTTAGCCCGGGGACAACAGAACTGTCCGCTGGTTTTTATGTCGGAGTTCGTATATAAGCGAACTTGGTGAATGAACTTCGTAAGCGCGATGTAGGTTCTTCACTTTGAAGCTCCGTGCCATGTTGATTATGTGCGCGTCGTCTAGATGTCGCCACAACACATAATTATGTATGAATTGATGCAAATCCGCATTTTAAGTAAGTAGTGTATCATAGTGGAAGGGGGTCTTTCCGAGGTAAAAAGAAACCTGGATCATTCTCCACCTTTCTAACACCTCAAAAAGTAGCGCAAAAATCCGAGGCACCGTTTCCATAGTAAAAGACCAGTCATTACTGGCAAGACACACTGGTCAAAGACTTTCGTCTTGAGACATTGAGGTATTTCGGACGCAACTATATGCCGGAGCTTCCCAAACGCTGCCCATCCAAGCTGGATTTGACGAGAGATCTTTTTCTCAAAGTTGGACTTACCTTACTGGACCGTCTGTCCCAGGTAAACATAGTGGTCAAAAACTTCGAGTGTAATGTTCCCAACATTAACTGGAGCAAGTGCAGGATAAGCCGGTATTAACCAATCCAAATGTAACCAGAACCATCGGCTTGATTTCCAAAGTACAATATATTTTTCAACAGCCATCCTGTGATAGAATAGACCATTGCGAAAGTTACATAACCTTAGCGATCGCACACCAAGCACGCTACCCTATTGCTTTACCAAATTTCGTGAAAGTCAGATCAGTGGTTTACGCATGAGAAGGTAACAATACCTAGACAAAAAGACACATTCTCCTAACTCTTGAACTACCAAAACGCAAAAACTCAAGTCAATACTTTGCCACTAGGTACGTTTGTGTGTGTGTTTTAATGTAGAATAGATCCTATGCCAGCTCAATCGTGCAAAGAAAAAGTTCTTAATAATAATACCCATGCTACATTGAACAAAGTAAACTGAAAAAAAAATATCCTACGGGAACCGGACTGCAGACCAGTATCCTACATATCAATTTCCATACTTCTTAGCCCAGAAATGAGGAAGTTTCCATATAAATTTTAACCTTCTTATCAATAGGCGGCCTTATTGCTATATAGCAATCTCTTCCAGGCAACCTTGGGTAAAAGAAAAAATAAACCAAAAGGACAGAAGGGGAAAGGGTGCATAAAAAGAATAGAATAAGTATACACTAACAAATATTGAAAGAGAGAAAGAAGATAATATTATAGAAGTTAAGGAGTAAGAGAGAGAAAATGACTTCTAACTTGATCTCTAAAGGATTTAAGTCTGAGCCCTTCTGATACCTACTGGAAGCGCGTTCCACAAACGCACAGCATGGACAGAGAAAGAGTAGGAAAAAAAGTCGGAAGAATGAAGTGGAATTTTAAGGGTGAGGTTAGAGGAAGAACGCAAAGTACAGTCTTTAAGATAAGGAGGGGAAGTAGGCATGAAAAGGATAGAATAGAGAAGTTTAAGTGTGTGTAAGTCCCTGCGCCGGCGAATTGGGAGCCATTGGAGTTTGTTACGGAAGTGAGACACATGGTCGTATTTGCGAAGGTTAAATATAAATCTAATGGCAACGTTCTGCAGACGCTCTAACTTATCAAGTAACTCTTCCGACAGGTCAGTAAAACAGACATCAGCGTAGTCAAGGATAGACAGCAGAAGCGATTGTGACAGAGTGATTTTGGTACTGGTCGGCAAAAAGTTACGAAGCCGGTTAAGTGAGCCATATGCTGCAAATATCTTTTTCCTGGTTACCTCAACATGAGGACTTCTTAGACCAGAAGTGAGGAAGTTTCCATATAAAGGGTGTCTCAAAAGTACGTATAGGATTTGAATTTCGTGCTTTTTCCGAAATATTCAAGATGGCAGGTTGAAATTTGACATACGTCATCTTGACACATGTAAAATTAATCGTGAAGCGTTTCACAATAAAACAGCGCATAGAAGTTATAGAAATAATTCACGATCAATTACAAACACTCGTCGAAAGGTCGAAAAATATCGTAATTTCAAGAAGAGGTGATGTCAAATGGCCACCGAGATCTTGCCATCTGATGCCACTGGATTTCTTTCTTTAGGGCTACCTACGTCAAAGATAAAGTCAACACCAACGATCCCCAAAACATAGACAATAAAGACAAAATATTCGCAGAGTTATTGGTGAAATAAGTAGCGAAATGTGTGAAATTAGCAGCGAAATGTGTGAAAGTGTCATGAAAAACTTGCACACAGCAAATATGCCCGTGGCGGCCATTTAGCAGATATTCTTTTCATATAAAATTGTACAAGTCTCTTCAAAATAAAATAAAACTACGAAGAAATTCCAATCCATTCGCGTTTTATTGAGACAAATCATCCTATACCTACTTTTGGGACACCCGTTAAATTTTAACACCCTTTCTACCCCATTAGGGGGAAGTATTTTAACTTTGCCTACGCAGTTCATCTTTAATCCTGACCAGTATCCTACATACCAATATTTATATTTCTAATTCTAAAAATGAGAACTTGAAACCCTCCCTTTGTACCCCATTATGGGGTAGTTTTTTAACTTCGCCTACGTAGATTATTAATTTTAATTCGGTGATGCGTGTCACCTTTCGATTTTATATAGATAGATTATGTTAATCATAAATAAAATAAAATATTATACTTATAAGTGCATACTCCATTTTATTATAAAAACATTTTAATACTACCCTGTTAAAATAACAAAAATGTACAATTTTCTGGTATTTTAACAGACTAATATTATTTGTCTTTTGGTAATATTCATGTGCATTATAACCAAAATAGTTAAAATACTTACACAGGTAAAAATACTTTAAAACATTGTTTACGCCCACAAAATGGGCAGTAATGGGCATTAACCCGGCGTTTTGGGTTTTAACCGAGTTAAAACCCGGGCGGGCTGAATGGGTTAAAACACAGTGCCCATCTCTACATATGACTTATCTGTTTATTACAAGTTTTTTATTCTACTTATATTGTAAACGCGAAAGTTTGTATGTATGGATGTTTGTTACTCTTTCACGCAAAAACTACTGAATGGATTTTAATGAAACTTTACAATAACATAGTTTTCAACACACTTGCTCATAAAGTGAGCCTTATTACATCGATCTTAGGGCCATAAACCGAACTATAAAACACGCGTGCATAATAATATTACAGTACTTGTTGCGTAATAGAATTATCCCTACAAAGTTAAGTAAGTACCTAGCTGCAAACTATATGCGAGTAAACAGAGACTTTTCAATTTAACCGGGTAATACAGTATCCCTACAAAGTTAAATTAGTACCTAACTGCAAGTTATATGCGAGTAAACAGAGCATTTTCAATTTCGCCGGGTAATAGGTACAGTTCTTTTTTTGTAACAACAAAGAGGTTTTATACGGCTGAAAATCCATTTACGTTTTTAGAATAAATAAATGTGTCCCTAATTAAGACAAAAAAACATAATTAAGTATATTATTATCAAATTATTTAAAATTCACAATAATTTGTTATAAAACATTTGCATTTAACACTATTATTATAATTATTTTGAAGTAGGCTGTATGGCTGTATGTAATCAATCACCTTACATTTGGCGCGTGCAAAAAAAAAACATGCGCGCTTTTCCCTTAGCTAATATTAAGTTATTATAGGTAATTAAGTTATGTATTCAATAAATGTTTGTTTTTCCTCGCAAGTGTGTTGAAAAAGTGTGTATGAAACTCGTGAGCAACTTACTCACTAGACACTCGGCTGATTTACGCCCTCGCCTGCGGCTCGGGCCGCAACCCACAGCCTCGTGTATAATGAGCAACCTTAGCTTACTTGTATCATAATATACTATTATACATCAAAATAACACATAGACTACTTTTTATTCCAATATTCCCAAGAGAACGTTTAAAACCACGCGGAGCAGCTGGTGTGAAATAAAGTGTTTTCTTATCTTATTATTTGTATTTACAACGGGGTAGCACTTACGGCCAGAATTAATAACCTATCCACAGATAGGGATAGGTGCGATCCAGATTAGTTGTTATGCAACGCTTGATATTAACATAGAATTAACGACAGTTGCCAGGGTGTTGCTAGGTGTTGCCTAGCAACTAATCTGGATCGCACCTATCCCTATCTGTTAATAAGGTTATTAATTCTGGCCGTTAGCCTTCATCACATCTGATGTTAAGTGATGATGGCTGAAGGTGGAAGCTCACTACTCCCGGCCTTAATTACTGAGGAACTGGCATCTTATCTCTAACTGCCGGAACACAACAATGCTGAAAACATCGTTGTTATGGTTTCGGGCTTAGATAAGATGATGGTAGCTAACCAGGCGGACTTTCAACAAGCCCTAACCACAGAATAAATATTAGTACCCCACGGTACAGAAATTTCACTCCCGAGTTTAGGTATGATAAACGCAAGCGTCCGGTCACCGGACTATCTCAATAGGCTGGCACTCGCTCGACTTGTCGCACACGCAGCGCACGCATCCGCATGTGTCGCCATCTGTCTCGCTTCGCGTGTATTACTTTCACGGATAAAGTAGTACCTCTGACAGCCCTAGCAGATTGAAGCGAGACGGCAGACAGTTATTGTACTATGAACGCTATACGCAATGCAAAAGGTTGAAATTAGGTTGTTTTCCAGAATAGTAGGTAAATATCTCGGGGATTTTGCGCCGCTTGTATGGAAGTGAGACAGGCCTGCCCTAACCACCAACCAAAACGAATACAATATGTACCCCCTCTGAAAATCGAACCCGGGACCTCTGGCTCTGATACCGGTGGTGTACAACTAGACCACAGAGGCGGTTAGAATTTTATAGACTTTGTTGAAAACATCATAAACAGGAGAAGGGTTTCTGTATTAAAACGAATCAATCAACGTAAAAGCATTGATGTAGGTAAGTATAAAAAGCTACACATCGTCATCACATCAATTAAAATCAATCAATTACCTTAGTAATCACTTCTGTCTAGAAGGGCTCGTCAATTCAGGAGTTACAATCGATCCAATGAGTTTCTATATTTCATTGTTGTATGTATTCTTGTTGAGAATAAGGTTTGAGTAAAAATTTCATTTTCATGACAAGCTTTTTTGCTGACTGTACTTAGTTAAATATTGTATTGACATCTAAACCAGACCGGGGGGCTACAGCGTAACTTTATGGATATGAACTTCATATTAGGTTTTTGGGAACTTTAAGTCAATTTTATAAAGAAAATAGCCGCTATCAGTTCCTTGTTTTGTGACGTTGGGTATAACGATAACTAGCTAGCACCATTTAACAGAACAAAGCAGCAAAAATCTATCAAAATAAGGAATTCAAATGACAGTTGAAGCCCATACCCATATTTTTTTGCCGGTAGCCCCCTTGTATACAGAATTTCAGCTCCATCGGACACTGGGAAGTGGGTCAAATTAAGCTTGCACGATTTGTCCTACACTAACTTACTAACTAACTAACATGGCAAGTTAATAAAAAGCTTGTAAAAACCTCCACGGTTCGAGAGGCTCGCACATGGAGCTCGACTTAATACTGAGGTAACTGGAGTTCTCACCCTGAATAAAAAGGTGTACACAGCAAATTTGACATTTAGTATGTAGTGGCTGTCGGTTGTCTCACATGACCATACGTATTTTTTTAAAGTGTAGGTGAGACGGAAGACAGCCACTGGTTAATTTGTGGTCACAAAAAGTGTTAGTACTGCACTCTCCAGTTACCTCAGTATTAAGTCTAGCTCCATGGGCTCGCACCTCTTCCTTTCACGGTATCCGCTTGTCAAAAAAGTGACAGCTCTGTCTTTTATACGACGTATTTACCAGAGACTATAGCACCATGTTCTATAGTCTGTGGTATCTTATCAATCTATTTAATGACTAATAAAATGATCCCGGTACAACTTTGAATGATTTTGTTACAGAAAGCTTCAATGGGACTTCGTATGTGTTTTATTGATGGGTAGGTAACAAGGTCCTTAATATGAATATTGGGATACATATTTGTAATTTCCAATATGCTTTTGTATGGGACATTGTAGAGTTAGTTATTTATGAAAAAATAAATCCACTGCACTTTTAATCTGTAATTTAAAAAGCAAAAGACCTCCGCTGTAGTGTTTTACGAAACAAAAATCTACGATCTTCATCAGTTTTAGTAACATTTTGGGTAAACATGGCCATGTTTGACTTACTAATACTAAAATCCATGATTGAGTGTGTTTGTCTGTATGTGCGATGTGCCACGTTAGTTTCGTAATGAGCCTGTTTGTCCTAATAATTAGTATAAGTTCGTGTAGAGGCGGATCTTAAAGACTTAAATACGCACGCAAGATGTGTGAGTTACGGAAAGGTGAAAACTAGCATTTCAATAGACGAAACTTTGGAAACACGAATTAATTACAGTTTAAATATTTGTAAAAAATATTTTGAGCTTTTATATTGTTTAAATTCATATTTGATTTCAACATTAAGTATGTCTCTCTATAAATTAAGAATGCATAATCATAAGATGATGGGCAATAACGTTATCTGTAGTATTGAAGAATGGGTCTAGTCGACTAATGACCAATTCGCGAAATGACTACATAGTCGACAGTTGACCGATTCGACCGTCGACTAAACAGACGAATGCAATGACCAAACTACCAGTGCTCAGTAAAATCTAAGTCGATTTTTGTAACATTGCGATAGTATAAGTTTAGATGTAACATACTTGTATATTATAAATAAAACAAAACTGGCAAGCCTAGGTATAGGGGTCAGGCGCGGATCCAGAATTTAGTTGAGGGGTGCAAATTTGGGTCAGGGGGGTTCTTAGCTAATTTCACGTGGTAAAATGATGAAGGCAAAATGATGAAGGCAAAATTTCTGTAGGTAAAATTGTTTACAGGGGGGGGGGGGGGGGGGGGAAATCGCCCCATTGCCCCCCCCCCCTTTATACCGATGCCTGTGATTTTTTTCACACACACTAAAAATAACATTAAACCACGTACAACTATATCTATTTTAGATGTTTGATTTACACTTTAAGTTTAAGGCAAGAGTTAATACTTGTCATAACAATTACGATTAAACAAAAGTTAACCAATTGGTTCCTTAATAATACCAGTTCAATAGGTACTTTCAATTTCACAACGCCGCGATGCAAGCTCCACAGAACATTGTAACATTGCGATGCGAAGATCACAAATACTCGTAATTAGATCACGCGATACAACATTACGTGATAAGTCACAGTTGCGGATCGCGTGACCTCAGCACTAATCACAGGTATTTTTAGCACTGTGATTTTGGTGCAGCAAGGTAACCTAAATGATGCGACTGTTATAAGTTGCTTGTAATACGAGTATTATTGTAATGACGTAGGTACGTAGGTTATTGTGTTTTAAGTATTATTGGGGCGGTAAAAGGGAAAACTTAAAAAAATAGAGAAGATTTGCTGTAAGAGCTATTTAAGATCTGCTAAGTTTTTGTAGCAGTTGTCGTAATCTGTGATTTAATAGGCGATTTAAAGTAAATCACTAAACCAACTGAAATAACTGTTCATCCTACTTATGCTTATGACCCGATCTTATACCTAAACCTAAACCTTTTCATCTTTTTGTTTCCTTTTGTTTCTTTTTTAAAGATAGATAAATAAAATACTTTTTTGCTCTTAACATGCACACATCACAAAAAATTAAATTAAAGATGAAGTAAATAAAAAATAGGAAATAAACTTCATACTGGACATAATTTTGTGTGCCGTAGCGATGAAATAAATGCAAAAACTCAGTGGTACTCATAGATTAAATTACTGATGTTTAGTTTCCCCACTAAACGGAAACAAACTTTGACCAGTAAAAGCACTAAATTAAATCATAGCATGTAACCAAGTGTAACACATGAATATGCCGTGTAAAGTGTATCAACCAGTTACGCGCCCAGTCTAGTGTAAAACGAGCGATCACGGTTAAAAGTGAAAAAGTGCGGCACACTTCCCACGGGCGCGGGTGTAAGCGATACTTGACGGGCGCGACTCATGAGCGGTAGCGATTTACAGAAAAAAAGTAGGAATGAATCTTTGTCTTTATCAATCATCGATCAGTACAATTTGTCCGAACTAAGAGATTTGATGCAGTTCGATTTAATTCAAGAGCTTATTGTAATTTCATTTTTTTTTATAAGTGAAAGCATGTATCTGGGTAAAAATGTTTGTGTGAGAATGGTAAGTTAACAAAGAAAAAGACGTGTTAGGGAATAGTTTTAAAATACCAATTAATGTAACGCCTATACACGTGAAATGTCGTCAAAGGTATTGTTTGTGTCGTGATGCCTTATTTTGAATTACAAAGTTTAGCTGTGCGTTGCATAACGGCTGAACTCAGACCTTTATATGACTACTCCGCCCGTGGCCTCGCCCGCGTGGACTACATGACGTTATCTCGCGGAAATGTGTTTCCTATGTTTCCGGGATAAAAAGTAACCTATGTTCCTCTCCAAGCTACAAAGTAGCCAAATCCGTTCAGCCGTTTTGGCGCGATTGAGCAACAAACATTCAAACATCTAAACTTTCACATTTATAATATTAATAGGATACTTAACATATTCATACCAACATGCTCATTTTAACTTCTCATAGCGCTCCATATAACGTTATATGAAACGGTAAGTCCAATTTATTGTTATTATTTTTTTGAAAATTGGACGGTTTTTAAGTATAACTTTATGAAACTTTGATTACGCAGTTAAGATCTTTATTGACATAAAAATCATAGCAGTAATGGAAGTAGCTTCTCATCTATAATAATGAATGCTCCCTAAAGTGAGCTGGCTTATATGAAAACTGTACGTTGCCGTTAGCTGATTTTCAGTGCCGGTTAGCTATTTTTTTGGTCCCTCACCCAGGTACCCCACCAGGTGCCAGACCCTCATGCCAGGTTCTCAACAAATCGCTACCGTCTAGACCTTGCGCCAGGCCTTGATCTTGCCCGAGCGGTGGCGCGTAATTAAGTGCGGCGGTGGCATGGCGGCGCGTGCGCGGTGACGTCACGCGGCCATTGTCATTGTTAATTGGACCGCTTTAAACGTTACTGTTGTGACGTCACTTTGATGAATTAATCCTCTTCTACTAAAAAGTAAGTAATTAAAACTAAGCTGCTAAAAAGTGAGGGATGAAGGCTGTTCTCTAATCAGACAATCCTGTATGAAATAAAACAGGGTGAAAAGAATAGCCGTCGCGTTGACGAGTTTCTGGCCGGTTCTTCACGTTACAAGGACTCCCGCCTTAAGATTTACGGTCGGATGGCGTAGTTTCTTTGACATAAGTGCTGCTAACGTAAATAAAATATTGTTGACTTTTGAAATAAAAAAAACACTCTCTCTTTTTCAATAATTATAGCCTTTATAGTATTCCATTCAGCGGAATCCGTATGGCTTGAAACCTCGCTCGCGAGTCGACCGCTCTGATCTTATTTGCAATACCATCTAAAGGGTCTCAAAGACGATCAGTCCGCCTGCTGGCAACGATCTGTTAGTTGGCCGCAATCGAACATACACTCACAGTTCCCTAAAAAATTAAGGACTGATGCCATATGCGCAGGCATAGTGTGTGGCCGCTGGGTGGCGCGGACTAATTCCGAACTAGGACGGCAAGTGGACTGATCATCTGCGGGACCCTTAAATCGATTTCCGAAAAAAAAATCCTGAAGCGAGATAGTAATGAGAAAAAGTCGGGCGCGAAAATATTTAATATAAATAAAATAATATTACGATATACGATAAACATTTCCGACAAAAAATTCTTGCTGTACATTGTTCAGCATGATGGTCTGAAGCCATGGTTAAAATTTTTGCAACGGTGCCCCTAACACCCTGTATAGTTTTACATTAAAAAAGTCCATACTTTTTCCGAGTAGCCCCTGAACATTTACCTGTCCGCGTGGGTCGTAATGTGAAAAATTATCCGCGCGGTTTTCCCTGGGTCAGAACTAGGCCTAATACTGCAGTTAACTGCTGTTGTTTATATTGAACACCTTTCTATATTTTTCCCAAAAGAAATCGATCTCAATTTATATTCGTAAAGCCTCACTAAATATAAAGTTTGGTTAGCTTTCAAAGAGTACGATGAAATGAGAATCCTTATCCAGCTTTCAGACTTTAAAATTGTCGATATAATGAACTATAAATAGAAATCAGCGATTCACCGCGGCCCGCACAATAGTGCTGGTGCTATTTGCGAAAAATCAATCATTGCACCTGCGCAAACGCAGACGAAGTAGTAAAATTGAAATCCTATTGGGAATGTCACTCAAGTTATGGCTATGCTACACTCTCGGACGCCGGTAGTGCTTTAACCGACTGGTATTCACATGAAAACCTGATGGAAATGAACGCTTTAGATGTTAAATCGAAACGGTTGTACAAAGCAGAAACGTTTTAGTCAACGCATTTTATTTTTTATATTTCTGTAGTAAATAGGTTTTTGCATTATCAATATAAAGAACACGCATTTCAGATGTAACGGGAAGTGTGCTCACTTACAAATAGTCTTAAATCGATTGAAACGAAGTGATTTTTCGCAGAAATCGTTCGTTGTAAGTGGAGTTTATTATCGAACGAAGTCAAAATCGTTTGCGCATTTCTATAGTATTGAAGATTACAGCAAATGTGAAACGAAACGCGAAACGAGTAACGTACGTCCCTTTATGACACGATAAGCTCAGAGTTCTAGCGTTCGAGCTATTGGAATTATTTCGTTCGCTCGCATCGTAGGTAATCAGCGTAGAGCTTTCCTTATGTCAAAAGCATCGTAGAAAATACTCAATACGAACAAATGGAAGAAAATCCTTTGCTTTAAACTTATATTGTTTAGCTCTTAAAGATGCGAAGTTTAAGTTGAACTCAGCTTGTACCTGTAAACAATAAATGAGAAACGGAAAAGTAAAGGCGATGCATGAAATAGAAATTCCTTGAGAGCAATAGTTCGGAATTGCAGGTTTTGATAGCCATCGCCAACTTTGGTTCTACGCAATGAAGTTTGATGGTTTAGTTATGACTTGTAAGATTGATGAATTGTGTTTGAAATTTAATTACTGTCTTTTAACATTATTGACAGTTTACCAGGAACCTGCTGGGTTTGAATTTACTAAAATATTAAAACACAAAATAACGGGTCAACTTAAATGATGCATGGAATAATATTTGTAAAAATTATTGTGCTTACGTTACGATAAAAAAATCAATGACATCAAGTAGTTTTTAATACAGACGACATTTTTAACATAACAAAAGTCATATCCGGGTCACTTTCCATTCATGTCAAATCTCTTAGACGGTCAGCTCCCCCTGACGTACTTAAAATGGTGTACACCTCGTTATGTCAATCCATCCTAATTTATTGTATAGGTGTCTGGGGTGGCACTTGTAAGACTAGCCTTATCCAACTAGAGAGAGCTCAACGTGCTGTTTTAAGAGTCATGCTTAAGAAACCATTTCGATATCCTACCGATTATCTTTATAAGGAAAGTAAAGTACTTCGAGTCCGACAGCTCTACGTGTGGCGGCTGAGTTGCGCTCAACACAAAAAAGTACGGAACCGCCCAGATTACGAAGATTTGATAAAAAAGCGTATCTTCAGGGTCCCTCTTCCTAAGGTTCGTACCTCGTTTGCTAAGCGCCTACCGCTTTTCTCTCATCCGTTTGTCTACAACACGGTATATAAAAAATGTTCCCTACATAATGTCTCATCACATAAAACGAAATCGGTTATCAAGATGTGGCTGTTGGACCAAAACTATACAGAAACAGAACAACTTCTCCCTTATGTTGCTTGACTTGCTGCTATCAATCATCACATTCCCACACACACACCACACTACACTACACACTCACACTAAACTCATCCACACTTTAAAATGGCTAAACCTCTTTTTTATTTTTTATTGTACTTTTTATTTTTATTTTAAATTACTTATGTTTTTTTTTAATGGAAGTACTAATTTTCATGTAATTATTTCAATGTATAATTAATTTCTTGTTATGATTTCCTTATTATCGAATATTCATACAAAATATTATTTAATGATAACTATTAACTAATAAAATAATGTAATATGTAGTCTTAAATATGTCAATAAATAGTTCAGTATCAAAACCAATAAATATGTAATACTTAGTAATAATTTTTTTACAACGATTGAACCGGAGCCTTGTAAAGTAATTTTGTTATTTTTCTTATTTTTAGTTATCACTCTCTGTTTACTGCGTTTCAGGCCTGCGAGCCTTGTGCAGTAATCACTGCTAATGAATGTACACTGGCTGTTGAAATAAATTTTATCTTTATCTTTATCTTTATTTCAGTCGTAAGTCCTTCAAAGCTTTGGAATAAACACTTGTTCGAATATCCATCGTCGAAAGAGTTCGAATAACAAAGTAGGACTCTTCACCGCCGCTTTCGACAAACAAAAAAAAAGTAACGTAATAACGAGTCTGTCATCGACTACACTGACAAATTAAATATCAACATTATATTTTTGCTTTTGAACATCTGTATAAAATGATTCTTATTCCTGTTGTGATAAGGTCTTGTCTTAGATCGGTAACGTCACATTTTGCCAGAACATAATTAGAGACTGGAGTGACTGAGGGGTCATGCGAACTGAATGATAGAAACTGAGTATGGGTCTATGGGGTGTGGTCTAAGTTATAAGCTATTAACAACTAAGCTATTTACTCGCTAGTAGATATTAAAAATAAATATTTAAGTAAACATTATTATGCGAGTTGTATTTTTTAAATAGATTGTTTAAACCAAATCGATCTAAGCTGTAAGTTTATTTATGTACTAATTTTTTTATAGCGAGGAACGTGTTTACGCATATCCCGTCCATGTTAGTGTGCAGGCGGTGGTTATGTGGGACTCGCTTAGCCGCTTCCTTACCCTCTATCCAGTGGCGGGGACTCGATGGGGGGTCAGGAAGGATGAGTACCCATTAAACCCTTCATTACTTCCTCTCACCCCCGTCGGTAGGAGTCATAATGTGGAGGGCCCGGTGTAGCAAGCTCCCCCTACGACTCGATTGCTGGTCCGGCTTCCAGGAAGATACGCGGTGGAAGGTGGCCGAGTAAGTGTGACCATCTCCCCAGGCTGGTGGGAGGGGGCAGTGCGGTCCGGGCAACACCATGGCAGCCGTCGCCCGCATCGTACCGCCTAGCTAAGGGGAAAAGAGGCGCACAAAGCGCCGCATCCTCGGCCCCACCCGCCTTCGTCGGAGCCGATCCGAGTAAGCATCCTGCTCGCGGATCCACTCCGATGCCTCCGAAAGAAAGGAACAAAATGTTATCCAAATAGAAAATTTTAAAATATTTTTGAATTATCACTTTTGCAATGAAAACTCGCAAAAATATAAAAATCTATCATTGTCTTAACACACATTTGTAACTTACGTAACGATAAGTTTTGATTGAAACCTACACCGAACTAAAGTAATAAATCTTGTACTTTATCCTTAAACTTGGACCAAACAATAATAAGCTTCGTTTACCGCTAATTAAAATTAATAGTAGTTAACCGAACATTTGTAATTAATGAACTATAAAACATGTACGAGTATGTGCCTGCTTTGAAAGTGCCACAGACTCTTCCAAGATGGCTCATGTCAAATTAATTTAATGACTTAGGTAAAAGTAAGTCGTAGGTAGCCATATCTCACGCTCCCTCAGTCAAATTATAAAAAAAATAATTGAAAAAAGGTTTGTTGTAGACGTGGACAACCGTTCGGCGAAAGCAGAAGACATATTTTAATTAATTTGGTTATTGATAGCTCGGTGGCACAGATATCTCTGAAAACATATTTCTTGACAATCGATTTATTGATCTATTGATTGAAATTCTTATTTTATTTAGGTCTTTTATGTATTTTTCGTGTGAACCTTAACAAAAGAACATTTGTTAAACCTAAAAGTAGTCGAATATTAAACTTGTCACAGACCTAGATATATATTAATGTATTTTATAGATAGGCATATTAAGTATTTACAAATTTTCGAGTGACCGCACAAGCAGCTATAATGTATATTTTTATGACGTCACTAACCTATACCTTAATTTAAATTATTACATATTACCCTATTTAGGAATATTAACAAACACTAGGCTTCCCGTCCAAGAAATGAAGGTAAAATATATATTAAAGTATCATCTTCGTGTGTGATGACTCGCTATAATATATATTACAGTACGGTATATAGTAATTATATTATAGCTAGGTGTGTGACGGGCTTTAGTGATATGACTAGACACCTAGTAAAACTTGTAATCCACAGTTAAAGACATAGACATTGATGTAGTTGTTGAAATGTTTGACTGTCGATTATCGATTATGTTATCGTGAGTTCAACTACCACGGGATATAATTAAAGGTGAATATAAAATATATATATCAGGCGCCCTACAAGGTGGACCCATGATCTGGTCAAGGTCGCGGTGCGCCGCTGGATGCGGGCAGCGCAGGACCGATCGTTGTGGAGATCCTTGGGGGAGGCCTATGCCCAGCAGTGGGCGTCGTACGGCTGAAATGATGATGATGATGATGATAAAATATATATTGTGAGTACTATGTATTTTCTCAAATCCATTGTTTAGCATAACATTGAACAAATTTCTTATTTTATGGTAAGTTAGCGTTATCTCCTTCTTTCTTTACATCAATCTCTCACACATCCTGGTTGGCTGGAAGAGATCTCTTTTTGATATAAGCCCACCTATGCATACCTATTTTCAGTCATTGTTCATTAAACTGTGTTTTGTTTAAGTGCAATAAAGAGTATAAATTAATGTGTCGTTAATATTGATTGAAATAGAACGACGGATAACAGACGCGCGAAGGTATCACTTTTGTATGTCTTTAAATGTTATTTAAGGTTCATTCATCATCATCATCATCATGTCAGCCGAACGACGCCCAGTGCTGGGCATAATTAGGCCTCCCCCAAAGATCTCCACAACGATCGGTCCTGCACTGCCCGCATCCAGCGGTTTTCCGCGACCTTGACCAGATCGTCGGTCCACCTTGTAGGTGGCCTGCCCACGGAACGTCGTCCGGTACGTTGTCGGTGACGTTAAAGTTCATTGGTTTTATTTATTTCTTTCACTTTAAAATCAATTGCTTTACTTAAAACCATTAAACTAGTAACTCTAATAACAAGTTTATTTGTAAGTCCCGGTTAAGATCGTAACTTTCGGCGCGGTCATGTCCCCACGACCGATTGAGAGTATCACGAAAATATAAGCTACGCTCGGTACCGCTACACGGGTTGTCACACTGGTACCGCCGACTCGTACCGCCAGGGGTGTCACCGCAGAGAATAAAATTATAAAGTTCTATACGAAGTAATTTTTTTAATTTAAGTTTATGTTCTACTAGCTTTCCGCCTGCGGCTTCGCCCGCGTGGACTACAAGACGTTATCCCGCGGGAATATGAATTTTTTTCGGGATAAAAAGTAGCCTATGTTCCTCTCCAGGCTACAAAGTATCTGTGTCCCAAATTTCAGCCAAATCCGTTCGGCCGTTTTGGCGTGATTAAGTAACAAACATTCAAACATCTAAACAAACAAACATCTAAACTTTTACATAATATTAGTAAGAAGTAGGATTTACGTATTGCGTTTTGATAGTATCTAAAATAAGTTAAGTTTCTTAATTTTTTGGCATCTTTTTCAAGCCTAAGAGGTTTTTTTGTATATAAAAATTTGAGTCAACATTTAGTAATCTCAACTAATAATAAAGCAATTGAGAATTTGTTTGTTTTTTAAATTATTTGTGATCAAAAACTACAAGAAGAAGAACAAGAGTAAGTTCCTTTTCATTTCCGAACTTGCAAGTTATTTTTCCTTTTGCTTAGCCTACTTTTGCGTACCTTACTGGGCACGTTAACATTGCTCCTTTTTATTCCCGACCTAGCTAGATGTTCGACCTTGTTTTGCAGACCTTACAGTATCGGCTTGCTCACGAACTGTCGATGAAGTTGTCTGCTGGCGGTACAGGCTCGGATCCTGGTCGCCAATAAATTTGTCTTTTACTCACGAATTCTTAGAAAGTTCTTTAAAGTACAAATCAACATGATTTCGCTAGTGGTTCGGAAGAGGTAAATTAATTCAATTTAAATTCAATCTGAGGTGTAATAAATACCGACATTTAACTCATAATATAGAACAGCAAAGTAAATTATTGTTTTTACAATTTACCCATTCATAAAAATGTAGTAATAATATGCCTAAACATCTAATATAATTTGTAGTCAAGTCTTATTTGTAATTAAAAAAAAACATTTAATTTTATAGCCTATATTTCTGCAAGTGTAGTGAAACAATCCAGGCTGAATATAACAAAAATAATTTATTTTTAAATGGTCTCAAAGCGACTGATATAGTAATAATAATTACGAAAGCCTTTTCATTACTCTAAAATAAGTCATTTAGCGTTAATAACCGTCTCGTGCTACTAATAGCGCATTTTACTGAGTTTACTGTAGCGCCCAGTTATTATCGGTTATAATTTAATTGACTTACGGCCAGAATTAATAACCTATTCACAGATAGGGATAGGTGCGATCCAGATTAGTTGCTAAGCAACACCTAGCAACACCCTGGCAACTGTCGTTAATTCTATGTTCATATCAAGCGTTCCATAGCAACTAATCTGGATCGCACCTATCCCTATCTGTGGATAGGTTATTAATTCTGACCGTTAGGATATGAGATGATAAATCTAGTGGCGAAGTTATCTTCGAGTACCTATCATACTGACGAAACTTAATCTGAAGTCTAGTGTTGGGGCGAAAAGAAAATGTATGTACAAGTTACTTCCTAACTAACATAATACGATTGAAAATAAAGTATTACAGAAAAATCGCCCAAGTGCGAGTAGAACTCCCCATGAAGGATTTCGTACCCACTTAACGTACCGATTGCCTATACAAATTGCCTATAGCCAGAATTCCACTATCATTATTCATCAGCAAAATATAACTGTGTTTTTCATAGTGTTTGTATCAATGGCAAAGTTACATCGAAAATGTGTTATATCTCAGAAAGGCTAAGTATATCTCGTTCAAACTTTCATTGAAAATCGGTATACTAAGCACTTATAATTTTTTCTAGATTTTTCACTCTTTTATTTCAAAAGTTACGTTTCGGCCACATATTTTACCGCTTTGAAAGTCTCTACATTTCAAAATATTGAGGAGAAGTGGTTACGGACGGACAGACAGACAGACATGACGAATCTATTAGGGTTCCGTTTTTTGCCTTTCGGCTACGGAACCCTAAAGATCGACTCGTCTCACAACTAGCTCCGATGAGTTGTTGGACCTGTCGATTCTTCTAATACTTCATTTTCAATGATAAAAATTGCATTGCGAATGCAAAATAGTAAAAAAAGAGAGAGAGAGAGAGAACTAAGATTTATTTATTAATCATTGTTTGTTAGTTTAGTCTAGTTTTAGTGACAATGACTAAATGCCTATTATTGTAAATTCTTTATAAAAATATATTTTTTCGTAACTTACTTTCACTATTTGTGTTGATCAAAATATTCCTTACTCTACCATAATTGTTACCTAATTAAAGACTACATTGCAATGAAAAAATTACACAAAGAAATATTATGACGAAATAACCAAAGAACATTGTATATTATTATGGAAGAGTGAGTTGCTTTACAAAATTAAATACTAAAGCTACGATCTACTAATAGTTGACGACCTACTTGGCGCAGGGGTACGGTACCTTCTGCGCCAGAGGTCTCGGGTTCGATCCCCGAACAAGACAAATTTGTATACAAGAGCATGTCTATTTCTCATGGTCTGGGTGTTTTCTATGTAGATATAAGTGCCAAGTTTTTCATGGCACAGTTTCTTAAGAAATTTACATGGGCTTAGATAATTGGTGTGATTGTAAAAAAGTTATTTATTTATTTATTATTTTAAGCTATTTTGTCACCTTAACCGAATACGTTATCGGTTCACAGCCTAACCCATAACCGCGACGTTAAGTGTCGAAAAACGTCGCGGACTAACGATTCGGAACTCTTTAAGCGCTAATTACTTAGAAATTAGCCAGTTTTGCGCCATTACCCGCTTTTGGACAAATTTGTAAGTATTTCGACATTAGAACTATTGTTGCAATCACATTGTGTTTCGATTTGCCAACCGGTGAAATTCAGTTTTCTTTACCTTAATTGATAAAAGTCACTTTGTTGTTAATCACTTGGCAATAGACACAGGCGCTACTCGGAAAAAGTATGGACTTTTTGATTTAAAACTATAGGACGGTTACAGTTGTTATAAATCTGGTAATAAGATATATATTTCTTCATACCTTTATCTAGAATCGTATAGTTTCAGAAACACGATTTTATGATTTTGGCTAGACACTTTTTATTTTCGAAAATACCTCTAAAAAATAAGAAATATCAAGATTATTCTTAAATGGGGATACATATACTATTGAAAATTGGTTTAATTAGTGGACACCAATAATATTTAGGATCATATAGAAGCATTTTTTTTAAATCGCTGTAGTTTTTTAATACGCAGTGATTTTGTGTTTTTTTAGCCGAATCAGCAAAAATCGGTCTCGCTCCCGCGCGCGTCGTTGTCTCATTGCTATCTCGCTTTTGCATAATTTTTACGAGTATCGCCTAAATCACTTAGCTATAGATACTAGCGTGGCTTTGTCTAAGATTGAGTTGAAAATAAAGATAATTATAAATAAATATTAGACACCATCACCTGACATTGTTCCATTACCAAACTATACTTAGTTGCTTGAGCACAAGTATTATGGAAATTGGAAACAACGACGGGTATTACTTTAAATTATATACCTACGGGTATTAATAAAATATTGAAAGTCTGTTTTCAATATTTACCCGACCGGGAATTGAACCCAGGACCTCCGAGATAGCGGCACTTCGAAAACCGGTGCGTACACCACTCAGCCACGGAGTTCGACAACATCTAACACAAATCTAAAAAAAAAAACACTTATTTGTGTATATCTCATTAGCTATGTCTGAAGTGAAGACTTCGTATGATGCATACATATTGCAAAATAATCGTATAACTTCACAAGACAATTAAGTATGTAACTGATTTTGGTTATTAATGTAAAAGATACAGATTTAAATTGACAAATCTAATATTAAAGCGTTTTTTAACCTCACAAAATGAATAATAATTAAGCTATATATTCGTGAAAGTAAATTTTGTTAACGATATTACGTTTCCGAGATATGAAGCGTGTAATTTTATAAGATAAAAAATAGGTGCGGCTTAAGAAAAAAAATTTAAACAGGTAACATCTATATTTATATTAGTATACTAATCGGGAGTCAAACTTCGTTACACACGTAATTTTTAACGCCAGTTAATTAGATAGGCCTTAATAAATCTGCGAGTAGAATCGAGAAATGTGAACATCCTAATGTATTTCAAATTTTTATCTTCAAACAAATCAAATTTATGGTCGTTTTTGCGTCAATAGATCTTTGGGAAAGGAGTTTCGTCGACCCACGCGTTGATTATGCGAGTATTTTTATTTTATGACTGGCAACACTCCTTTTCCGATGATTATAAAAAATATAGTATCTGGAACACGGACTGAAGCGAAATGATTGGTCGCATAGTAAACCTTATTAGGTTAAAGTACATTAATTAAGCTAAATGAGCTATCAAGTAAAGTAAGACCCTCTGTGATACTGCGTGCGAATATCACCTGTAAGTCTTAAATACAAGATGTATTTTTGTTCAACTGATAATTAGTCGATCTATTTAAATTATTTGCTTAAGACAATAAAATCCATTTTAAGATCGTGGCCATGATTTCCACGAAATTATATGGAATAAACTGGGAGCTGATCCATTAAGCAAGCTTGATGTACCTAGAATTGCGTTTTTATTTTGCAAATATATTTAACTAAGGAAAATACGTAATAAACGAGGGCGCGCCTTTACGTCGTAATAACGTAATTTACACTTTTATTTTCTTGTAAAAATGTAGAGTTTGTAAAAGTTGTGAAAAAAATTAAATAAACATGTTTAGGTATTGTATTATAAGTACCAAATTTCCTAGAAAAAGTTCTTGGAAACTAAATACATTTTCATTAAGTACTAATGACTTGTACCTTACATTTTGGTTACTATTTTCTAGTTGCGACTTTAAATAATTTAAAATTGTTTTACATCATCAAAGCTCCACTTAATATGTACATATACCTTCAAGTTTTACATTAAGACGAAGAGTACAAAATAAAAACTGGTCCTAGCACATCATTCGTTAAGCATTGATGGACAAAAGCTACCGTTTAAGAGTAGGCTTCGATGGAGGCGACAAGAAATCGTATGTAAAACCTAGTGTGACCTTATAAAGTAGACCCATCTACGCCTTGGCAAGCTTAATAATGATATACATAATACTAGCTACTCACCCCGGCTTCGTATGGATAAATGTAGATATATTATACATTTGAATCACTCATCCCCTTGATGAGAATCGCATTAAAATCCGTTGTGAATAGCAAGAAGTGATTTCATTTAAAACTATGTAGAGATGGAAAATAAGCCAAGAAAAATATAGTTTAACTATCGCAGTAACATGAAATAGACTATGAAATAAGATACATATAACAAGACGAGACTTTGCGTCTCATTCGGAACTGTCACCCGCTTGGAATGTTAATTTGATTACAGTTTGAGTTTACGACGAAATAAAAAGTGACATTGATCTGGTAAAATGTGTTTTATTGCGATAATTTTGAGAGAAATATAATTTCATTAAAAAACAGCAATCCTACTAGCTGTTTTTAAGTAACAGTTTTTATTTTTAGTCGTAAATCTAGATTAAAAAATTCTGTATTGCAAATAAGAAATGTGTAAAACTGTTTAATTTGGAATTCGCATAAATGGGTATACGAAAGAAAAAGTTTTATACAATAGAGTACCTACACTAGTAAAGTACGACTTATCTTATCACAAATGAAGTAAAACTAAGTTAGAGGAGGCTACTATCGAATGCGGAGTCTGTGCGGCTCAATAAATTTAATCGTTTTCACTGCGGGACGGGCGTTGACTTGGCAAACGCTCGCAGTTTCCTTGCACCGTTCTGACAATGTACGATAAACTAGCGCCTTTCTCGCTTATATGCGGGAAACATTGGAAATTAAGCGTGGAACATAATTATTATAATTAAATTTCCACTTTTAGGGGTTCTTGAAGATTTAGTAATTAATTGCAGTCGCTGTAAGCGCCGATGTCCGACGCTTATATCTAGGCTCCGTGGTCAGTGGTTACGACTCTAAGGTCCGATTGCTCGTACATTACAGTAAAGTAAAAGTTAAAATTTTACTGTCGTCAATTTTGACATCGGTAAAAGAAAAATAAGTTGGTTATCTTAGGGTTAAAAGTGTTGTCTGTACTATTTCATTAACCTTCCCTTAATTACTAATGTCAAAATTTAAACCACCCCCACCCTGTCGGTTATTTTGACCGCCGTTTAATCTGTAATTTCACTGCTCGTTAAAGTAACCGCTGCTTCAACAACCTTTTTAAATTTGACTGCTGGTTAATTATACTTTAACCATATTTTAACCCTAAAGTTAACGTAACCAAGCTTCGAGCAACCGGACCTAACAGGATAAAAGAGACACAAGATTAATTTTATTTAAGACTTATGAATGTTATAACTGATAAGAGGTTTAGACTTCTATGCGCTTATTAAAATGTAACTATTGTGTTTGAAAAATATATGTTCAATTTGATCTCCCAATCTTACGGAGAGTATCTTATTTCAGTTATAAGCTAACACACTAGTTATAGCTTGAAATTTACATGAATCTAGCAGCAGCAGTGACTATTTTATTGATTAATCGATAAAAATGATGATGCAAAACAGAAGAGTAGTCGAGTACCTTATGTCCGCTCACCACAGCGCTCGCAGCTAAACTCTAGCTCGTAGTAAACTCAACACTGCCGATAGCAGACCGCAATTAAAATTACCCCAAAACGAGCTATTTGTCGTTATCAGTAGCTAATTCATTTAACAATCGTGATTGTCCATTGTCACTTGTTCTGGCCGAGGCGCCGTGAGAGCGGTTCGCACGCCGACATATTGTACCGCATTATCTGCCTTTTTATGAACCACTCATAATAAACATAATAGCGAATTGTTCAATTGAAATTCGATTCGAAAATGGGGTCAGTATGTTTGGGCTTTTGTTTAAATTTAATTGGTTAGTGGCTTTTTATGGATTTTACTATTTATTACTTGTTAGTTATGTTCCTTTTTCAAGCTGATGTTAATAATTTGTCAAGGACTTGGCGTTAGCGATTAGGCAGCTAAAACTTAAATTTTATAAACGCGTCCATTAGGATTTTTTTTTAATTGTTAAATAAATCTTTTACACCGTTTAAGATTAACAATAGTACCTAAATCATAGACACAATTTTGTAATTTTAATCCGTCACCCTATTATTAAAAAATGGTACTAAAAATAAAATGTTTTAGTTTCAAAATTGTCGGATTATTTTACAATGCTAAGCGGAGATTAAAATTAATCTCACTTTGGCTTTGGCAAAGTACTGCAAACCTGAAGAAGCGGCTAGAATTTAAATGCCACTTCACTTTAAATATATTTTCGTTACACTAGCTACACCGCGTGGTTTTACCCTCGTAGCTCTCTCTTCCATGGCAATATCGGGCAAATATAGCCTATGTCACTCCTAAATACGTACATACTTACTATAATTTTAATACATTTGAATCGGTTAGTACCTATGGGCAAGTCTGAAACCTTAAGATATACATAGTTCTGTTCTTAGGAACCATGTCATCGATTTTAGTGACAAGAAAGACTACATTCATAGACACACCAGAAAACGAGTTGAATTTTGTAGAAAATATTGTTGTAATTTCAAACACCTACTAAATTAAATTAAAGTACCCATAGGTACTAAAAACAATGCGTTTTGTTAATTTTCGATTTCATGTTCCATAGTTACATTTACTACGTAAGACCTACACACAGCCGATATCTCAATAGAAATAATAATAATAGTTTTATTTAACAAAAAGTTCGGCTCCGATTCTCAAACGTAGTACTAGTTTTTAAATCTATGAATGTAGTTTTTTTTGTCATTAAAATTGATGACAATGGTTCCTATAACCGATCTTTGTATGTCTTAAAGTTACAGACTTGCCCATACTGACAGATTTAAATGGGATTTAATTTTGATCTTGTATAAGGCATTATTCAATAACCATTTACCGCAATATATTATTAAATGAACTGTTTACGAGTAAAATATTGGTGTTTCGCAAGTGTTTACAAACTTGTAGTTTTAGTACGATGTCACTAAATAACTGTTCGGACACATCTAGATTGTGTGAATTGAATGCCAAGGTGACCTATATCCTTTTACGATAAATTCGGCTCTATTAGTTAAATAAACAATAGCTAAAATAGTTAAGTATAAGGTTTTTTTATAAAAAATAGTTTTAAAATTATGGTGAAAATGGTGAATTTGTAAAAAAACTTACAAGAAATAAGTGTTGTTTTGTATCTCTATAATTAACTACAAACTATGTTTAATAAAAATAATTTTTTATTTTGATAAATCTTGGTAAGCAAGGAGATTCCATTTATTTAATATATTGCATAAGTATTTAACATTACTCAAATTATTATAATTTTGCAATAATTTTTGGGCCTAAATATTTTTATTGTATTCTCAACACATTAAGATTTTTTAATAATTATTAAAATGCATTTATGTAAAATTCAAACAAGGGACTATAAGTCATTATGATGAAGTAGTTTAAAACGAGAATGGAAAATAATTTACAAAGGTAATTATAAAATTAATTGCCATTTACTACAGTGGATCGTATCATAAACTCTCGTTGATGTCTTTTGTATGGAGCGTTCCAATGCAACCGTCTGATGCCCGATTTCATCCCGAAAAATGATTATTTAGTGGCAAAAATACTTAAAATAATATCCCTTCTTTGGCCTTAAGGTGTAAAAATATACTTTCCACTAACCCGCTGATTTTCAGTACAAAAAGTCAATTCACTTACCTTTAATACTTTGGTGTGAAATCAGGGTAAATGTCACCCGAGGAAAATCCCACATACACTTCACAAAGTACTTATAAAGTAATAATATTTTTTTGAGTCAATAATTTCACTAAATCAGCGCACAAGCGCCTCAATATAGATATGTTACAAAATGTCACAATCCAGTCACTTTCCTAGCGAACAGTCAATTTACAGGAGCAGCTAACTGAAAACGTAAACTGAAAAGCACTCGGCATAAACACTATATAAAAAAGTAAGTCCACTATTGAAGAAAAAATAATAAACAAAAAAAGTAAAGTTCAAATCAAATTGCGAATTCGCACTTTTGGCATTATTAGCGATGCTGAATTCGCGCCGATTCCATTTTCGAATGATCGAATATTCACGCGAGCCGCGTGTTGCTGGGTCGGCGCGGGCGCACGAATGCGCTCGGAGGAGGATTCCGCGCTTCCACGGAGACGGGGCGGAGCCTATTCTAACGCAACATCTAACAATCCCGCTATCTCTTTCTTACTTAAGGCTTCTTGTATATTCGCGTTTCGCTCTCTAACGGCGCCGTGCGATACCGTGGTGGGACAGTTGAACTTTGCCACTGCGCCTGCGATTAATAAAACGATACGAGACGAGACGTTATAGATCGGTCGATTATCGTAACTCTAGAGTTTGGAGCGCATTTTGTTTTTACGCATTAATTTTTTAACGTCGCGAAGATAACTGGTATTGATTTCAATGTGTAAAGTGTTAGATTACGACGATAATGTTGCACTTTTCTTAAGTTTAATTATTAACGCATTCGTCAGATTATTATCAGGCGCATAAAATAATTTTATTAACAACCTTGCGTATCGAAGTGGTTAACGTAAATTTCTCTACATATATAATTAGATCTGCATTTTTAATTGACATTGGTTCTATATCGGATAAAAAGTAGATATACAAATAAAAATATATCTTGATATATGCATCAGTCAAAAGTTTAATAAAACTTAGGCACTTAAAGTCGTAAACTGCATTTCAGACTACGCTATAATAACACAATCAATAACAATCAAGACCAAAATTAGCCAAATCGGTTTAGCCATTCTCGAGTTTTAGCGAGATTAACGAACAGCGATTCATTTTTAAAATGTTACTGATTGTTTTAAAGGATTAAAAAAATTAAACGCATAATAGCATATAGTTCATAGCACAACAATTATCGCTCGCCATACATTTATTTCGAACACGTTCACACGTAGCTATAACATAATTCTAAATAAATGTATTTATTATATTATAGCGTAGTCTGAAATGCGCTTAATGCGGTTTTGTGATCTCCATTCCTACCGATACTAATTTTACACTTAAATCTAAAACATTTTCCATGAAAGTATATAACGTTAAACTCAAGTACAACTGTTAAATAAACATTGAGAATTAAAACAGCCTTATGCGAGTGAAGGTGACTACAGTGATCTTGTCATAAACAACTGGTGATCCGTGCTGATGTTGACACATGTCTCTTGAGATATGGTCTATGATAAGACAGTGGGGGCTAATTGGATTATTTCGTTATTTTTGTTGTTTTTTGATTGAACATTAATTGGGATATAAAAAAACAGAATTGATAACAATGGAACAACAAATGTTTGTCTCGGGTGGGGATAGAACCCAGTACCTATCTCTAGCTCAGTAAGTATGGTTAGTAGGCATGGAAATGATTGCTACTTTTTAATCATTTTTATGTGATCATGAATGATTCATCAAAATCATACGATTTCACCTGTGATTTATCACAGGTAAATAAAATATGATTATGATTAAATGATGCGAGATATATAAAAAGTACTATAATATAATTAACCAGAAAATTTAAATTAAATACGATACATTTTAATAAAATCAAACAAATATGGAGGGACATGGGATAACAATAAATGGAGGGAATGGAGACACGCACTGACTGCCCTTCTCTATGTTATTTAGCCTCTCACAGTCCAGCTGGAAGAAATTTCAATATGAAATAAGCCGTGCCCCTGTACAATACTATTAATTACTTCTTTAATATTTTTAATATTCACATAAGTACATACTTTGATCTTTGAAACCTCTTGAGCTCGTGAACCTTCTGAGATCGTAACAGTTATTGTAACTTACCAGATACGGATATCAGAAGTACAGAATTCATCAATTTAATTATGTTAAAATTAATAAAATAATGAAACTGAACCAACTCAAATCTACCACATTAATTATAAGTTTTGGTTAAGGATTAGAATTGAATCTTACAACGTCCGACATAGTAGGAAGCTTTACTTCCAACAATTTAAGAATATTTGTAAGCTTATGGTTTTATTCGAACTCCACTCATGTTTTGTTAATATAAACTTCAAGCAACTGAAAAAAACGAAACAGACAATAATTGCTGTTTTAAATTTGAACATTATAGTCTTGACGTGTACCACCTTATCTTAGAGGTGATGCGTCCACACTCCGACAAATAGTAAAATCATGACTTTTGCTTACATTTATGGTAATGGCAGGTATAAAATTATGTTTTACCCGCATGTGTGCATTGTATTTACATAAACGAGACGCGCCATGATGGAATATAATATAGATTATCCGAGAATTATGCTTATCGATAAATATATTGATTATTATTGAATGTTCACGACTCTTCTTGGGTAAGTATTTCTCGTAATACCAGTATAAATGCCTTTGGAAATAATATTTGATTAGGTATATCATTAAAATATTGACATATTTGCAGCTATCGTAGGAGGGTGTAATATTTCAGTAGTGTATATTAATAGACTTAAGGCATGTATTCACTTTGATTAGTGATAAGTGCAGGTGCTTAGTGATTAGGAGAAAACACGTGTGGACAGCGATTGATTAGTGCTAGTGATTAGACCTGCGTAGCGTTTGCGAGTGGAGTGCGAGTAGACTCGTCCCGCTAAACACGTCTGGACAGCAATTGTCAGTGTTTAGTTACTTTATCAACTCTGTGTGTGATTGTTAACAACTGAATTTACTAAACATAGCCACTAATCAGAATTGGATAAGTACTACTCGCACTAATCACTCGCAGTCACTCATCACCTGCACTCGCACTAATCACTCGCAGTCACTCATCACCTGCACTCGCACTAATCACTCGCAGTCACTAATCACCTGCACTCGCACTAATCAAAGTGAAAACAGGCCTTTACGCCCGAATACTCGAAAGCGATTCAACATTGAGAGCGTCTCAAACATTACGTTATCCTCCTGGATTCTACTTAACACAAATGTAAGGTAAGCACTGTAATATTATCCACCTAGCTTACGATAGTAAATTTTTAAATAACTATGATTGATTTACAGATTGTTTTTTGTGAAGTACTGAAGTAGGTTAATGATTTAAAATATACTCCTTCCTGCGGGAACCTGATATTTTCCAGGATAAAAAGTATCCTATGTAAATGTCCAGCTTCCGAACTATCCCCATACCAAAAATCACGTCAATCCGTTGCTCCGTCTTGACGTGAAAGACGGACAAACAAACAAACACACTTTCACATTATTAGTATGTATTGGACAACATTACAGATATCATTCCAATCCCAAAGTTGGTAACTTGGGTAAGCAACAGTGCTATGGTATTTAGAAACAACGGCGGGTTTTATCACAGACACTCAGAAGCGAGAAAATGTATAAAAATTAGTTTTTTACCCGACCGAGAATTAAAACCGTTACCCTAGAGATAGCGGCATCCTGAAAAACAGCGCGTAGGTACACCATTCAACCGCGGAGGTCATCTGAATAAACGATATTACTTTTATAATGCTCTTATAGCTCCTACTAGCGCTCTCCTAAGCAACTCCAAAGCCAAAATATAAACAAACATGATTTCATATTTTCTATAACCTACTGTTAAAGGGCAGATTAAGAGGTCGATCTTTAAAAATGATCTGTATATTTCTGTTCAAGGGAATACTAAAGACAGCAAAATCATCTTATCTAAGTCTGACGCCATAACAACGATGTTTTTAGCATTGTTGTGTTCAGTCAGTTAGATATAAGATAGCCAGTTCCTCAGTAATTGAGGATTCCGGGAGTAGAGCGCTTCCACCTTCAGCCTTATCATCACTTAACACCAGGTGTGATGAAGGCTAAGTCCTAACGCGTTGTGAATAAAAAAAGAGGTAAACCCTACATAAAAAAACGAATAACTGCATAAAACCTTGTAACTGGTTCAAACAAAAAATAGAACTCATATAACTTTCCTACTATGTTTTGTGATAAAAAAGTGCAATACTTACTTTTAATGGTTAAAAGGAGCACTTTCTGCTGTACCTATATTAAACCTTTTTTTCAACTGTTAACATCTCAATAACAGTAGAGACAGTTAAATAAAAAAGGTGCACTTTACAGTCTACTGTTTAACACAAAAAAATTTGCCGACAAAGTAAAAATTCGCAAGTTATAAAATGAATGATTTCTTAGAAAAGAAATTTTGCGCAAGTTTGTTTAATTGTTTATTACTGAACTGTTTTCGGTGATTGTTTTATTACTGTTACCGTTTGAGTTAACCTTTTTTTTAACAAACATCCTGTTTTAACCGTTAGTGACGTCAGAGGTTTGTGTTTTTTTTTCTTGGCTCGGGGGTGTTTGAATAGATATCGTCATTTATAAAGATCGGACATCTTTTTTCTGTTTGTAAGTGATTGTTTAAATGTAAGAATTATTAATTTGATGTAGGTAATAACGAAAAGTAATAAATTTTTCAGCTTTTTTTGAGTGTTAAAGAACCTTTTTAAACTTTTATGGTCATAAGCACTGTAAATATGAGGAAAAACGGGTTTGTTTTGATTGGTTGAGTTATTCCGTGATCATGGCGTGTGTAGTTACACAACAACAATCAAAACATGGTAAAAATTTCCCGTTTTTCGTAATATTTACAGTGTTATTGAACCATACATAACATTGATTAAGACAATATAATAATACCTATTCAAGTTTAAAAAGCTAATGACCAGCCATACATTATGTGTATTTTGCAAAACAATTTGACGATTACTAGTAACAGTTAGTAATAACCTTTAGTTCAAACACATGTAACATAACAATCAGTAAATTAGTATTTAAATAAAGTCTAACATTAAGTAAACATAGATAAAAACGAACTTTTGATGCAAATTTACGTAATGCTAATATTACAAGGTTCAACCAAATTGATTCACTGTGGTTGAAAGGTGCAGAAATACAGGGGCACATTGACATTGAATGATTCACTTTTACGTTTACATTATTTAATTTGGTTGCTTCATCCAAATTGAAAGGCAAAAGTGAACCGTGTATTTCCGCCATAACGCGTGTATATGCATAAAAAAAATAAACACACTCACCAAAGTACATTGAACTTGAAACTTGATACAAACGAAGAAGAAAAAGAATATCGAAGGCACCGTTTATAAGTAGTTCTTAATAGAAGCGACATTCTTGTATCCTCCGAATAAATCTATCAGGGCCATAAATCCACTTTTTAGATTAGATCGCGTACATCTCAATTTTACAATAAATTTATGTGGCCGCGTGTACCGCGTGTACACTTACGGTGACTGTACCTAATACGTCGTTATCCGAGATAATAGCTGAATGTATTGAGTAACGGGGCTTTTTAATATTTATTGGTAAAGTTTTTGGGTATGAGCGAGTCTTTTACACTGGTCGGAGGTTCTGCTGGTTAGTAATGTAAGTAATGTTAGTTTAATTTGTAGATAAAGCTTGAGAAGTACATTTACCTTTATGGTCAAAATAAATAACGAAAGTTTAAAAAAAATGGTTAATAATACAAAAAAACTTTATTAAAAATGGATATACGACGTATGTAAGTACAGTTATTTTTAGGAAAAATTTTGTGGGGTGTATAAACCATGAAATAGCTTTGAAACTGAAAGAGATATGTTCTAATCAGAATTTGATTTAGCCCTTTTTATTACCAAATTCTAAGATTCTTTTTCTTCGAACATTTTTTTATAACAAAACAAAAAGTTATGGGTTAAGGAAAAAGTTTTTCGTCTCTCCTGAAAAGTCGTGTTTTGGTTTATACGACAATTGAACCCAAAGGTATCGCCCCAAAGGTATCCGACATGTATCTGAAATTTCGTTTTCAAAAACACGTTTTAAAATCTTGAAAACATAATATATAACTTTTTTGTTGCGCAATTTCAATGTTTTTAACAGTCAAGGCATATAACACAAACAACAAAAACTAGTAATGTAAGACATTGTTTGAACTTTGACGCAAAATTAAACATCCCATTTTTTCAGTTGTAGGGTAGAGTTCAGGGTGCGTACCATCAACTTTAAGACAGCGATTCAAAATTAGCGCGATGCAGAATAGGTTCCTAAAATGAATTGCTTTCTTTCGTACTATAACCTTCTAAAATCTGGATCGCAAATGAATTGCTAAATATAAATGACCGAACGATTTGTGTCCTTATTTCTTCTACTCGTCTCTTTCACTCGATTCTGTCAGGCCCGGAGAGTGAGAGGGACGGGTATAACCTGCAGGTGTCATGTTAGCTTGGCCGAGTTATAAGACAAATAAGAGTTCTTGACAGCTTAGCGGCTGTGAAATGTTATTGAATGATCACTGAATCGCTGTCATTGATATTAAGCTGTCGTGGTACGAATAAGCGAAGCAGATCAGTTTAGGTCCTAAACAAAACCGCAATAAGAGTTGATGGTAGGCACCCAGGTGTGTAGTTTTACACGTGGAGTATGAAAATCATAACTCAGTACCTACCAACCTAAACCTTAACGGAATCCAGAATCTAGTAAAGGATTTCACTAACAAAAATAGTTTTAGATTCCGGCGAGACGGGTCAACTAAAATGAGCCTCCCATACAAACGAAATACCAGAATAATTAAAATATTGAGCTATTTTTTCTGTTCTTTCAAAGAGTTGATCGAGTTATCGTTATGGAGCTAACGAATATAGTGCCATCGGCACTGCAGTAATTAGGGTTCTATTATCATTTTCGACATCGAAGGTTACATATGCGAAACATGTAATACATTAAGAGAAAGGGTGAGAGTTACAATCTTTAAACTTAGCCCCCTTTTAAGAAGCTATGCTCAGAAAATTACACCCTTCTCATAAGTAGCCAGCCAATAAAGTGAAATAAATATATCTTTTCATTTTCGTTCCTATTTTTACGTAAGTAGGTAAGTACGTAATGAATTGTAAAGTCTTTGAGACTTGCTAATCTGGTATGCAGCCGTGTGTAGGTACACGCTGTTATATAATTTTATTTTAAGTAACAACAGAACTCTACTAGGTAAAGAAATATCTATTGAAAATATCACATAGGGAATATGGCAACAAACAAACAAGCGGCATTAGGTTAAATAAAAGGACTATTTATTTGTATCGACGTAAAGTCACTTGGTCTAGGACTCTAGGCGAACGAGTTTGAAGATAAGACATAAAAGTAACAAAAATAATGACGTTTTGAAGCCCTCGCATCTTTTAGATTTACTAACAAATATATTTATTTAATCTAATTACGATTATAAATTACTAACGAATAACTGTTGCCGTGACTAACTGACGACAAAATATAATCATCACGAACCACAGGGGTACTTTTATTTCACTAATCCGACAATTGTTTGAATGTGAAAAAAGACAATTGTTGTCAAAGCACACCTTTTTAATCCTTAAATATAGGGGCGGTTTTTTTAATGAGTTATTTAGTTGAAACTTGATCCAGTTCTCAACTTAACAATATTAGTCAATGCGTTTGTTAACTGATAATAATAGTTTTTTTTATTACAAGTATTTATTTTACTTATTTTACAATTTGTTTTTGAATTTGGGAATTAAAACTATTTTTGATTTGATTTTGTATAATGATTAAGGTAAGTATATAAAATCCTGGTGCTTATGTGCCGAAAGCTTTTTGGACAGAAGGGGAAATTTAACATTTATTACGCATATGGAGTAAGTCGTTCGAAATAATTTGGAAGGCCATACCCATCAATTCATGTTACTGATATGTATTAAACTAGTTATGAGTATATCTCAGTATATTTTCTGCTCTAACTCACATTCTGACTAATTAAGGCGATACTCGGAAAAATTATGCTGAAGCGAGATAGCAATGAGAAAACGACACGCGCGGGAGCGAGACCGATTTTGCAGATTAGGCAAAAAAAAAAACAAAATCGTCAAAACGTTTGTGCATCAGTTGGTGAGTAACATTGACTTTTGATTAGACGTCTGTCGCGAGCGCGCAATGATCACAATTTGCCCGCACCGCGCGCCGCGCCCCTGGACGCTCCGCTTCTCCTTGAAGGAGCCCTTAGTCAAGATTTAGTGTTATTAATATTTAAATAAATAAAAGAAAACTCTATGCTTAATAGATTCTCGAAATGCAAAGTCTTGTGGCTAATCCATGAAGCTCGACTTAATACTGAGTTACCTCAGAGTATTAAGTCAAACTTCATGGGCTAATCAATTAATAAGCTTTGCCACAGATAAAATTTATAAAATAAGCAACAGTCTGCATTTTATGACAGCATAAAGTAGGTACCTATTGGCACAAACAAAATAGACCACACAAATGTCAATGCCAATTAACGCATAGGTGCAGTTTTATTTATGGTACATACCCGATTTCTGAAATTGGTATTTCTTTTTAAGGCGCTACTAAAATTTTTAATGGTTTTAAACCAAAAGTGGATAGATATAGAAAAGATGAAAACTGTTGAAGAGTTATTCAAAAAATATTAGAGACTTGGTGTGCTTGTTTCCTTTTTAAAATATTGATCTGGTTTACTTTTAATAAAATTAAATTAATTGGTGGCGCTAGTAGGCAGCAAGCAGCGCCTTAATTTGTTATTTGGGATACCTCTAGCTAAAGGCAGATACTGACATCCACGAGGAGCTTGTATTTTTCCCAGAGCCAGAGATTCTTATTTATTAATCTTTTGAGTGTTATTACAACTTTTCCTAAACACAAAAAGGGAAAGTGGATATTTTTTTACACAAGATAAATTAAGAGCCAATTACAAATAAAAAAATGCTTTAAAAGATAAATTTTGCTTCAGATTTTCGTTTAAACGTGTAGACATGAATTGTGGTAAAATCTTCTCAATTTACGAAGATAAATATACCAGTGATAATATCAATTAATAATAAATCTGTAACAAGGAAATATGCCTAAGCTATTAATATAGTAACAAGATAAAAATCTAAAACCTTTTCAAACAAGTAATAAACAAGTTGAACATCAGATGAGAAAAAAAGCAATTAAAATTACCAACAAGGTCAAACGTGCAATTTTATTGCTCCAAAACACGTATAAAGCCAAACCAATCCTCACAAACTTTGACAAATGGTTACACATTAAGAGCGAAAGATTTAATAGTATCAAATAAAATTTAATAGATTAAAAAGCTCGGAATCAGAGGAATAGAGACGTCAATGATAATCTTAGATAAATGGTGGCGAACGGAATTGTCGGGCCAATGGAGTAAAGCCCTTTGATAAATTATCGACATTTATCTGAAAGAGATTGTATCAAAATATTTTAGACGATCTCGGGGATAAGTGTCGGGGTGTAGTGGCGGGTTGAACGCTCGGGCTGGGCACACGGGCGGCTTAAACGCCAGAAATTATTACTGCCCTACATGTTATACAATGGGCGATTTTCTGAAAGCTCAGTCACTAGATGGCGCTGTCCCACCTATGCAGTTAGAAGGAACGGAACGTTATAAATTTTACTTTGACGCGACTTTTTTACGTAAAACGGAACGTCAGACAGATGTTATTTATTTACCTAAATCTTTAAATTTACCTATTTCGTTTCTGTTCCTCACAGTAGTACTTATTTAATAAATTATTAGTTACCTTTGGGTTGATAAAAAGTAATTAATTTAAATATGTTTCATACCAAAATATACCATAGACATGTACATACTTATTCAACGCCATCTAGTGAAGCAATTGGAAGCTTTTTTTTTAAATGGCCTCTCAGAAAATCGCTCATTATCTACATCATTAAATACATAATAACATTATCACGCCTTTCTTCTTCCGAAAGAGATAGGATCACTTCCACTTGCTACGAATCCTTTCATTTATCTACATTCTCATCAATTTGTTATCTATACATATTCCCTGATTTCGAGTATTATTAATATTACTATACACTATACACACAGCAAAATGTATGGAGTTAATTATTACAAAAATATTACCAGTTCATACTATATGAGACGAAATAGATTATCCATAATTAAAACTCACCTCCTTGCTGATTTAGCGTTTAGTAATAAATGCCATGTTGAATGAAACAAATATTTGAGCGGATCAGATGCTGTATACCCAACCAATGTTTTATTGTACTGAACAGTGAACATTATACTTCGAGTTAAGTATTTAATCAGATCATCCTTTAAGTGTCAATCTATAGAAACGAACATGTAGAATTGAAACAACAAAACAATGTTTGAGCCTTGGCATTACAAAAAAAAACAATTATTTTGAAATCTATAATTTAGTAACGTCTAACTTAGTGTAGCATGAAAATTAGGTTTCTTATTTTTTTTGGTTTCACAACGTGAGTACTCTCAGTGTCAGTAGGCCTCGCGTTTAACGCCCGAATTCTCGAACGCTAATCATCTTTGGGAGCGTCTCAAACATCATGGCATCTCTTTCATACGTTTGACATTTAAAGTGACAAGGCGATGTGTGAGATGCTCCCAAAGTTAAGTAGCGTACGACATTATTTGACATTTTAAATTTATTATGATATTATTTTTTTTTACATAATTAATAATTAATTGTTTTGACTTTCTCTATATTAGTTTATGACATTTTGATCAGTCTGTTATTTTTAATTTAAATAATAATTGTTTTAAATCAATAATTGTATATTTGCATGCTATGTAAAATGGTTAAATAGGTTAAGCTCCACTTTGTTTTCAAAATATAATATTGTACCCAACACCCTATAAACCCTATTTAGAGCAAATAAAGATATTTCTATTTCTATTTCTACGAGTATTAAGGCATAAGTCTTTCTTATGACATTTATTACCATACAGTAGCCGTAATGCCAGGGCTTCACCTGCGTGACGCCTGACGGCGTTAATAACGGCATGCGCGTCTTAGCGCGCTCATTGTATCAAATTAGTGCGCTAAGACTCGGCTACACCTGCGAGTTATATCAAATAGCGCGCTAATTAATGGCATTAGACACAGGTGAAGCTCGGGCATAATACGGAAACACTATCGTTATTCTAATCGTAATAGTAAACTGTATTATCCGTAAGTGCTATCGTCAAATATCAATTTGAGTTACTTATAAGACCGAAAGAGGCGATGCTCTGGTTTTCATACAAAATAATATGATTACCATAACGATATTTTTAGTGCTAGGGGTACTGAATGGTACTGATCTGCCTTAAATCGATGCCTATTTAAATAAATATTGGTTAAGCATTTGACCATCTTTAAGCGTCAATAGATTTTTGGTTTCACTACGCAAATTGTAATGTTTCGTAGTCCGCCATTTAAGGGAGAGGATGTCCTTTAGCTCATTTCGTTAACGCCTCTTAGAAGACACTTAACTATAAAGTTTACTGTGTAATAGTTAATCCTACTAATATTATAAATGCGAAAGTTTAGATGTTTGGAAGTTTAGATCTTTGGATGTTTGGATGTTTGGATGTTTGTATCTCAATCACGCCATAACGGCTGAACGGATTTGGCTGAAATTTGGAACACAGATACTTTGTAGCCCGGAGAGGAACATAGGCTACTTTTTATCCCGGAAAAAATCACATTCCCGCGGGATAACGTCATTTAGTTCACGCGGGCGAAGCCGCGGGCTGAAAGCTAGTATGTATATTAATAACTAAACGTCCGTCTACACAGCAACTCGTATGCTTTATAAATCCCACCTATCTCACACTATATTGAATAAAATAGCGGAATCCATTATCTAAATGAATAATTTAGGAAGTGTGCGGTGAAGATTTGCGCGTTTACTCATAATGCGGTAATAACTCGGGATTATCTATACGATAGTGGCCGAGAGGGTCGCGGGGTCAAAAGCCGGTACGAATAATTCCAATTGTCAGGTGGGTACCGTTACGGTGGATCTTCCCAGGTGGTCTGAGCCCTACTTTACTTCAGGGCTATATTTTACCGTGCCCCTAGCATGAAAAAATCTGGTACTTAATCATTATCGTATTATACTGTATAAAAATCAGAGTAGCAATTCCGTCAACTGCTGAACAAATTTTTTTCTCTATTTGGTGAGCATAAGAGCTGACATAATTTCGCTCCACAGTTAGATACGAGGATAAGGATTTTTTTTGACGGATAATATAGTTTGCTATTGCGATTACTATGATGACAGTTTTCATTCCACGACTATACGAGTAATCATCAAACAAACCTATATTAAATGTAGAAAGAAGAAAGAAAGAAAGAAAGACATTTATTGGCACATCACATCACAAGTTCACACTACAATAAAATACAAAAAGCAAAAAATACAATTGACATAACAAGTACATATATAAAAAATAAAAATAAAAAATACTAAAAATGTACACAAATGAACAATTTAATGTGCACTTCCTTAAGCATTAGCTCTTTCCATATTTTTTATTATTGTACTATTTTGTATAGCAATGACATAACTATTTTGTAAATGCGTTGCTTCTGTTAAAGCTGAAGACTTTTTTTCCCAACCTTTTTTCTTGTCAGTTAAAAAATGTCCATAACGGGTGGCATGTAAAAAATGTTGGACAATTCTTAAGCATTAATTTTATTTAATCTATGTAAATAAAAAGTTTTTGACTTTGACTTTGACGACCGATTTGGCGCAGGGGTAGGCTACCCACCTTCTGCGCCAGTGGTCTCGGGTTCGATTCCCGAACAAGACAAATATTTGTGTGCATGAACATGTCTATTTGTCTTGGTCTGGGTGTTAACTATGTATATTAAGTATGTATTTACAAACAAAAAGTATTTAAGTATATATTTATCCGTTATCAAGTTTTCCATGATACAGTTTCTTAATGAAATTAAAATGGGCTTAGATAATTGGTGTGAATGTAAGAAGTTATTTATTATTTATTTATTATTACTTTGCATCTGTACTTTTAGTTGATAAATTTATTATGTTCCATTTTAGGTATCAATTTGGATTGAAAAGAAAAGCAAAGTATTTTTTTCCTAGCTGTAGAAATAAATTTTTCAATCGAATTCTAGTGTAAAACAGTATTAAAAATATTATTATTTTCTATCAAATTTAATCAGAGTGAGTACAGGGATCTAATCACACTCACTACAAACTATAAAACTATTAATCCTTTCAGTACACTTGAATTTATTAAAAGTTCTACAATTTAGAAATCGAATTTGTTCCTTAAAATTAAACTTAACTTTGGCTCTAAGGTAAACTTTAGATACGAGAAATAAAAAATACGTTACATAGTTGACAAGTAAATGCTGCTGAAAAGCTTCTTAATCTGCGTAATAACAGTATATTCATAACGTCATAATATTTACTCCCTTGTCAAGGTTCACCGAGTCCAAGATATTAAATAATACTTAAGCCTTATTCACGAAAAGTGACATAAAATAGCAAGAAACAGCTTTTTATTTATTATTATTAGCCAAGTAAATGCTATGTGATACTATAATGACCCGCAATCCAGTGAGATGTCTCATTAGTACCGGAATTCCATAAGGTAACTCAAGAATAGCTATAGGTACAGGGTTAATTTTTGAACACACTATAAATTTTTACGCTCGTCTCAGAATCTGTAAGTGAACAACTTTCTCCTATAAACGTGGGTCGAAATATGACATAAAATGTTTGACTCTTCATACAAATCAGACTGATCACGTGATCGATTTAGTATGGGAAGTCTAATAGTTATTGTCGTATTTCGACCCATGTTTCTATAAGAAAGTTTTTCACTTACCGATTCTGATTCTGAGACGTGCTTAAAAATTTGTATCTTGTTCAAAAATTGTATTTCCTCGCATTTCGTGAGAATAGTTTTATACATGCCTTGTACTGGAAGCTGTTTGCGTTGCCTCGAATGATTAAAACCATCCTCGACAATGCATATTACAAGCTTCCCGTTCTCTGCTGTAATGTACTATTATCTATCTATCTATATATATAAAATTCAAAGTCCTGACTGACTGACTGACTGAGATATCAACGCACGGCCCAAACCACTGAACCTAGAGACTTCAAATTTTGCACATACATACGTTATACAGTGTAGGCATCCACTAAGAAAGGATTTTTGGAAATTCCACCCCTAAGGGGGTGAAATAGGGGATGAATGTTTGTGTGAAAGTTCGTCAGTTTTGAAGTTAGGATCTTCAAACTTTGTATTTAGGCTAAAGTAAAACAAATAAGCAAACACATATTTCGTATTTTTTCGAAAATCAACCCCTTAGAGGGTAAATAGGGTATAGAAACCTAAATCATCTTAAGTACCCTAAAAGTTCTTGGTACCGAACAAGTTCTTGGTACCTAAGCTACTCAGAACTAACTTTTTGATTGTGAAACAGACACTTATTATTTACTAGCTTCCGCCCGCGACTTCGTCCGCGTGGACATTCGAGAAAATTCTTATGGGACCAATAACCAGGATAAAAAGTATTCTATGTTTTAATTTCATAAAAATCCGATCAGCCGTTTCTACGTGATTAGGCGAGGCCCGCCGCACGTGGCAAACGTTCTGCCTCGCCCGAGGCTGCTCGCTTGGTGAGGGAGGACCCGCCTAATCACATAGAAACGGCTGATCGGATTTTTATGATATTAAAACATAGAATACTTTTATCCTGGTTATTGGTCCCATAAGTATTTTCTCGAATGTCCACGCGGACGAAGTCGCGGGCGGAAGCTAGTCTATCATATCATAAAGAAAAAATAATCAGCAGTGGAATTAGAAAATTCTAGTGATTATTCAGTCACCTTAACGTAGACTTTAACGTGTTTGTGGCGTGCCTCTGTGATTAAAAAACTAAACTTAATAAATTAATCACGCGTAAATAATATCTATATCGTCAACTAAGATTAATATTTGATGACTTAGCCGTTATTAATCTGAAATCGGTTTAACTGATTAACATATTAGATTAATACTTTTGCTTTAATTTAATAGCTACTTTCCTTTAATCGTTTTTCACGAACCGATCTCATTCTCTCCCAACGATATAAATTAATCTACTTTTGATTAAAATCAATATAAAGAGATTTATTGCTCAACTTAATAGTTTTCTGTGGGAAAGTAATTAATATTCAAATTCATAGGATTTTTAATTGCGAAATTTGATTACTGAAATAACACAAATTATGTTTGGTCTAGTTTTGCTTGTTTTAGATGTATTAGTCTTATTTAGGCTGGCTTATTGATGGTCCCTTTGATGTCGCCGCTAATTTGATGTTTAATAATCGAATAGTATATTAATAACTCATAAATGCGTTTAGCTGTTCTTTTATAGAAGTAGTTTGGCTTAATTAGGACTAATTAATATATCAAGTTTGGGTCACTTTTATAATTTGAGATCATCAAAGCTTGGTGTCTTCTTTTATTATAACACTAGGGGCTCCGCGCAGTTTTGCCAGCATGGTACCTTTTACCTCATAAGGACAGATTATCATAAGGACAGATTATCATAAGGACAGATTGTCATAAGGACAGATTGTCATAAGGACAGATTGTCATAAGGACAGATTGTCATAAGGACAGATTCTCAAAAGGACAAATTGCCAGAAAACTGAAAATGGTACAGGGCCCCAAGTCTGCTAATTTTAATTTAAATAAGATTCTATTGATATTCAATTGAGACTCAATTACGATTCCATTACGATTAAAACAAATTGGGTATTCTATAAAAACTTGTACGTCATCGTAATTGAATCGTAATGGAGTCTCAGTTGGATAGTTACCTTCGGGTATGTATCATAATAACTACGGTCGTTTCGACTATGGTCGAAATAACTACGGTCAAAAGACCTACTGTTCAAAATAACTATTGGTCGTTACACCTATTTTTAAAATAACTAATTTTTAAAATAACGGTTTATTAAGTTTAAAAATAGTGACTCATGTACAGACACGAGCAATAATATTATGTATACAATACAACATAGAACTTTGTCACACTGTAGCGTTCCAAAAGAAAACGATCAGTGTCACAGAAGTCATTCAATATTGTAATATGATATAGTCCTATGTTGTATACATATTATTGGTCGTGACTGTATTGCTGTTAGGTGCGAGGAGCGAAGCGACGAGCATGTTCGGTTTACATGAACATACCGCGCGAGCCGAGCGAGCGAAGCGAGCGTGCCGCGGCAGCGGCCGGCAAAGCGCCAGAAACGACTATATATACATTCCCATTTCCTATTAAACTGAAGTAGGGGTAGGGGGGGTGTATAAAGTCGATTCTGGCGCTTCGCTCGCTCGGCTCGCGCGGCGTTTTGGTCACTGTTCTAACCTAACCTAACCTAAAACGTCTGTTACATTTTGTTGGGTGGCAGGGGGCTTCGACCCCCGAGCCCCCTTGGCGGGGGGCTTCGCCCCCTGTCCCCCCTTTTGTTTTTCCCAAAAGATATAAAAATTTTGAAATAACAAAAATTTTTTGAGCAAAAAAATTAAAAAAAATATTTCTATATGTCCATCGGATGCCTCCTAGGTATCTCCGGAGTACCGTAGGGGATCGAAAATTTTGTTTGATTTCAGCTATGACGGACCGTTTTTGAGATATTTGCATTTTTATAAAATTCATTCTTGAAAATTTTGCAAGTCCCCGCTTCATACTAAAACAGTCAAAAATTTTATGTTTGCGACACCCTAACCAAAAAAACAATCCAACGCGCCCAAATCCATTTAATAAACTTTCCAATTCATAAGCTTGTTGTAGGCGAGTCGTTCATACTCGAAACAACCAGTAGATGAAATGAACATTAGGCCAATCGTCCGTTAGTTGAATCAACTGTAGTTCAATCAACCGTAGGTGAAATTAACAGTAGTTGAGTCGTTCAATAGTCATTACGAAAATATGTGAATCGATCGTAGTTATTTCGACCATATCAAAATCAAAAATCAAAATCAAAAATCATTTATTCATTTTAGGCTGATACAGCACTTGTGAACGTCAATGAAGCTACGCTATCGGTTCGCAAATCCTACGGCGGGAGGCCTTGTAACGAGAAGAACCGGCAAGAAACTCGCCAAGGGCTATTTTTTTCTCCCTGTCATATTTCATACAGAGTCGTCAAATTGAAAAGTGACTTTAACATAATATAATATGTAAAGTCACTTTCCATCACAAATTAATCTTAAGTTTAAAAACAAAATAAAAAAACCCGGTAATCATAGCAGTAAATAATTTTCAATAACTAAGAAATAGACATCCAAAAGGTAGTTTCTTTAAAATACACACCAACCAAAAACGTAGCAAATAAAATAATAAATATAAATGCCAAACAAGGGTAATAAAACTTTGAATAGTTTAAGAACATAAGAGTCAATAATAAACAGTGCCATACAAGCCACGATAAAATAAAACTAATAACAATAAAACATTAAAAATCTGCATATTTTGAGACAAGAAGCCAGGAGCAGACCCATCCCACTGGTAGCACTCGTTCACGAGCATGACGCATGAACCAGCCATCGCTTCGCTTAACCATATTTTAGGGAACGTAACGACCCGCCTCACACGACACCACCGCAGAAATGTTTACAGAGAGCATGACATACTCAAACTTCTCATCTCAAAACGCAGAAACCAATATAAGAATGTACCCAGTATTAATAATTTTGTTAAACACGACTCACAATTAACTAGAGAAAAAATCCTTCTCAGCTTATGACCAAGTTGCTTTGTCATTTAAGTAATCACTTACAGTATAGTAGCCCTTCTTGAGGAGGCAATTTTTTATATGATTCTTAAACTCTTCAAAGGGTAACTCCAAGATATCACTTGGAATCTTGTTAAAGATGTGTATACCTTGACCCATGAAAGACCCATGTACCTTCTCTAATCGGTACCGAGGCATTGAAAGTTTATCCCTATTTCTTGTATTGTAACCATGCAAAACGCCATGTTTAGTATACAAGTTAATATTACGACGCACAAAAATAATACAATCCTACTAATATTATAAATGTGAAAGTTTGGATGTTTGGATGTTTGGATGTTTGGATGTTTGGATGTTTGGATGTTTGTTACTCAATCACGCCGAAACGGCTGAACGGATTTGGATGAAATTTGGAACACAGATACTTTGTAGCCTGGAGAGGAACATAGGCTACTTTTTATCCCGGAAAAATGTCACATTCCTGAGGGATAACGTCGTGTAGTCCACGCGGGCGAAGCCGCGGGCGGAAAACTAGTTTAATATAAATTGAGATGCAGCTGTCAGTATACCAATTTCTTTGAACTTCTCCCTAAGAGAAGTTTTAGAGCTTAGTTGATAAATGGCCCTTATTGCTCGTTTTTGCAGAATAAATATAGCATTAATGTCAGCTGCTAATCCCCACAAAAGAATGCCATATGACATGATGCTATGAAAATAACTAAAGTATACAGTCCTAGCAGTTTCTATGTCAGTTAACTGTCTAACTTTTCTAATAGCGTAAGCTGCAGAGCTGAGCTTACCAGCTAATGCAGCAATATGCGAATGCCACTGAAGTTTTCTGTCTATAGTTACACCCAGAAAGACTGTTGATTCAACTAAATCTAATTTTTCATTATTTATTACAATTTCTACGGGTGGAGATTGTACATTTGGTAAAGAGAATAGAATGCATTTCGTTTTCTTTGCATTAAGCTGTAGATTATTAAAACTAAACCAAGTGAGTATTTCCGAGAGTGCTTTGTTTACATCGTCAAAATTAGATTGATTTCTGTCAATGTTAAATATTAAGGAAGTATTTTCAGCAAACAAGACAATCTCACATAAGCTATTTGCAAAGAAAGGTAAATCGTTAATATAAACCAAAAACAAGAAAGGGCCCAAGATAAACCCTTGAGGTACACCTAGCTTTACATCAGAACCCATTGATTTTACCCCATTTATATCAACTGTCTGAGTTCTGGAACTAAGATACGAGTGTAATAGTTTTTGGGCATTATTTTTTACACCGTAATGATTTAGCTTCAACAGCAGCGTCCGATGATCTACACAGTCAAAAGCTTTGGACAAGTCGCAGAATATGCCAAGAGCATTCTGCGACCCCTCCCAGGCCCCAAAGACATGCTTAAGAAGTGCAACCCCGGCATCAGTAGTAGACCTACCCTTCGTAAAACCGAACTGTTTGTTATGCAAGAGGTTATTTAAAGTAAAAATAATGAGTTAATAATTGCTCCAGTATTATTTTTTCAAAGATCTTGCTCAAGGCGGGTAAAATAGATATTGGTCTGTAATTACCTGGGTCTTAGTCGTAATGACCTTAGTTATTATGATACATACCCCATTGAGAGTCCTGTCAAACAAATGTCAAATGAGAGTAGAATACGATTGTAATACGATTGAAGAGCAGACTAGCAAATATTCCGATGGCAGTTCAATGGCAGTTCAGTCGTATACCATTGGTCTTAAGTTAGTAGCAGAATACCAAAAATGTCAAAAACCGCTATTGAGATCCAATTAAGATTCAATTGAACCATTTGTAAATTAGCAGACTTAGGGCCCTGGTGCACTGCACACATAAATCCACTGTTTCCACAGTATAAATTAGTTTTTTTCCTAAACTAACTTACCATCTTGTACCTACTATGGATAACTGATATACTTAATTAAAAAATAATAATTATAAAAAATTTAAAGCTTTCACTTTTTCTCTGAAAATAATAATAAAAGTAATAATAATTTGAAGATCTCCAGGGCCGAGTGGTGTACGCACTGGTTTTCAAGGTGCCGCTATCTCTAGAGGTCCCGGGTTCGATCCCCGGTCGGGTAAATATTGTAAAACGAACTTTTCAATATTTCCTCGGGTCTGGGTATGTATGTGGTAATACCCGGCTTTGTTTCCAATTTCCATTACACTAGTGGTCAAGCTACTATAATTTGGTATTGGAACAATGTATGTGATGGTGTCCAATATTTAACAATTTAACAATATTTTTTCTCTTTATGTGCTTACGTGTACTCCTGTCCTTTTGAGAATCTGTCTTTTTGAGAATCTGTCCTTATGAGATAAAAGGGCATGGTACTCGTTTCCGAGGAAATAGCGGGATGAAACTATTACATACTCGCCTTGCACCTGCGGCTTTGCACGCGTGGACTACACAACGTTATCCCGCGGGAACCTAATATTTTTCCGGGATGAAATGTAACTTTTGTCACTCTCCAGGTCCCAAACTATCCCCGTACCAAAAAACACGTCGATCCGGTTCTCCGTTTTGTTGTGAAAGACAGATAAACTATTGCAAGTGTTTGATAGCTGGTTTGTATGGGAAAAGAAAAATGTGGTATTTACAATTTTCCACGCTATTTTTATGTTTTTTCTCTCCATAAAAACCTTCTGTGGAACATTCGCAATTATTGCGCAAATTCGTACTATGGAGCAGCAAAAACTTGCTGCGATTTGCGATTTTAGAGCAATAATTGCGAGATTATCTCTAGCGCTTGGCTTTAGAAGTTACGTGATGATAAGCCTGCCGAACTTAAATCTTGACGCGTAAGCACGATTCCTAGTAAAAGAACTACAAAGCTTGATACGTCGTCGCCAGTACACGCGGATATGCCACAGGGGCGGTCAAGGCGCGGCCCGGTTCGCACGCGACAATCGTCATTGTGCGGCTTATTGCCCGTACTGCGTCCGCGCCGCGCCGCTAATGACACGGGCTGCAAACTCGCGATCTATGCCGATAGTCGTGGCAATGAACGTGAGGTTGCATTTTGCGGATTTTCGGGAAGTTTATGATATTACGGAAAGCGGGCTTTTCCCAGGTTTTGATATATGTTCTTGCGAATTTTCGGGAAGATATTGATATAACGAAAAGCGGGATTATTACCATTTTTTTGCTTTGCACACGGCATGAACTCACGGAGTAACTCTCGACACAAATCAAAACATAGTATGAATACCGCTTTTCGTAATATTTGCAGTGTTAAAGACTATGAAAGTTTAATAAATTATTTTGAAGTTTTGATATAAGAAACTGTGTAGTGCCACAGGATTGATATAAGTAGGTACTAGTAGTGCTTTAATACTTCGCAGGAAAAACTGGACATTTATCATTCATAACGATGGTAAATGTTGTTTACACTGAAATAATATTAACTAAAAATCTTTCACTTTTAATCGTCAAGCAACTATTTTCATGTCTATGATTAGGTATCGTAACATTAAAAAACTTGTTCTTAATTATCTTTTTAGCAATTAAAATCATCGGTTTTTACTGAACTGGTCAGCATTGCAAATAGTTTTGTAAATTAGTTTAACTATTTAATTTTTAAATAGGTAATTACTCGTGATCTACATCTATTTTATTAAACGTTTGTTTATGATGTATTTTAGGTAGGTAAAAGTTGTTTAAATAAACTATACTTTTTCATTAATCCATCACAATAAGATTGTTAGTCATGCCGCCTATTCCATTCATCATGAGTCATTATGATACTAATAATAATTTACCTACAATCGCACCAAATATCTGGCTCAAAGTTAGTTCCTTCAGAACTTGTGCGCTTGTGGTAGAGGACAACGAATAGATTTCGTAAATAGTTACATTACATACATAGAAAAGACCCAGACTAAGACAAATAGACATATAAATAAAATTTATTTATGATTTATTATTATTATTCATGCAAACCAATACTTATCTTGTGCGGGAGTGGAACCCGCGACTTCTAGCAGAGAAGGCGATATACCTACGTACACCAGCGCGTTACAGGTCTTCAATAATGTAGTTATTAGTAGTAGTAGTAGTAGTAGTTAAAAAATAAATAAAAATATAAGTATTCAATGCATATGTCATTTTAAAATAAAAATGATAATGCTTAATGATTAAATCAAATTCAAAATTAAACATTACAAATTTATAAGAACAATCAGAATACATTAATATCAAAACAATTAAACAAAAATAAAATAAATTAAATTAAAACAAAATCCATCAACATTAATCTATCAAATACACATTATACATTAAATTTGTAAGAAATTTATTTTAAAATTAAAATCAAATTAAATTAATATAAGTTAAGCCATAACTAATTTTACTATGAAACCAGAGTACTACAGAACTAACAGGAAGCCCAAAGCGTTATTCATCTAACAATTAATTAAAGAGGCGCTGCCGTCAACTGTTTATTTTACATCGACGCGCAGAACTAGAAACCTCATCACAGATTCAAAATGGATTAGATTTAGCAGCCATTTTATCTCGTCGACGATCTGGGGACAAACAAACCAATTTGTGGTGTGTTTACGAGTGGTCGTGCGAGCGCTCACAGGTTGACTTTTATGTTACCGCCGTAGGCCTTTAACACGAGTGTTGTTGAATTTAGTACAAAACGGTAGCCAGGACAAATTAATTGATATGTATTTTATTAGCATTATGGGTTTAGCTGTATCGAATTGTTTTTACCCTTTTGAACCTTGTTAGTTTGTTTTGTCCAAGCCTGTTTTGTAAATTAATTTCATTTAAGATATTAAATTATTTTTATGCATTCACAATGCAATTTTTGTAAGTATAGGAAAAATGTGATAGTAAAAAACCACGAGCCCTATAAGTAGCTTTCAGGCGGGATTCGAACCCGCGCACATTTTTACAAATGTTTAACAGTCGATTAAGATGAAACAGCCATTAAATAAGATTTTAAATTATTTTTATGCATTCACAATGCAATTTTTGTAAGTATAGGAAAAATGTTTCTTTCGGATGCGAGGGTTTCCTCACATTGATGAAACAACGCTGGCCTACAGCGTAGCAAGTGATAGCAAAATTCGACGAGTCGTGTAAGCCTTTCGGTAGCTTAGGTTGGTCAGAGCATCGGGCCGGATTCCCGGAGGCGCGGGTTCGAATCCCGTCTGAAAGCTACTTATAGGGCTCGTGGTTTTTTACTATCACATTTTTCCTATACTTAATTTCATTTGTGTAAATAATGACTGTATAATAATTAATTGGGCATTTATTGAAAACCATGCTTTCCAAACTCTGTTATGATGTCCAATCTTAATAGAGATGAGATCTAGTTTACATACATACATATACTCACGCCTGTTTCCCACGGGAGTAAGCAGAGACTTTGGATCGCCACCTGCTACGATTCTTGCACAGTTCTTTCGCTTTATTCACATCCATCAATGTTTTTATGCATGCATGGCGTTTTTCGTCACTGCGTACACCAACCAGCCTTTTTTATTAAACCTCCTATTTGGTCCGTGTAGGTTAGGGTGGAGCGAATTTTCATTTTTATAGAATTTCAAAATCGCAGGGTGCGCGAAAGTTGCTTCATGTGATAAGGATCAAAACTTATTATGAGGACAACTTAATCAAATTAGTAGAAGTACCAAGAGCTTTGGATTTTAAGGCGCTACTCGGAAAAAGTACGAACTCTTTGATTTAAAACTATATGACGGTTACAGTTGTTACAAATATGGTAATAAGATATATATTTCTTCATACCTTTATCTAGAATCGTATAGTTTCAGAAACACGATTTTATGATTTTGCCTCGACACTTTTTATTTTCGAAAAGACTTCTAAAAAATAAGAAATATCAAGATTATTCTTAAATGGGGATAAATATACTATTGAAAATTGGTTTAATTAGTGGACACCAATAATATTTAGGATCGTTTAGAAGCATTTTTTAAACTCGCTATAGTTTTTGAATACGAAGTGATTTTGTGTTTTTTTTGCGTAATCGGCAAAATCGGTCTCGCTCCCGCGCGCGTCGTTTTCTCATTGCTATCTCGCTTTAGCAAAATTTTTCCGAGTATCGCCTTAAGAAAAATATATGATGTATGAAAAAAATAAAGTTATGTAATAATAAATTTAGTATTGTTGTATTGAAATAATACAATAAACATGCTACAAAGAAAATGAGAATGGAAATTAAAACAGATAAACCAAACCATTTGAAAATAAGATAATTCAGAAAATAAGAAGGTTAAAGAGATTAAAAAAAAAATTTTTTGGAGGCGTGTACTTGAATATTATTTTTATTGTCTTTTATTGTTTTTCTTTTCATTTTACAACTAAATCTTCATTAACGATTTAAGTTATGATATTTATAATTAATTCTTTATGACTTTGAAAACTTCATGATTTTCAAACTTTGATGGCCTTGGGGGCAGTACTTCTACTAATTTGATTAAGTTGTCCTCATAATAAGTTTTGATCCTCATCAGATGAAGCAACTTTCGCGCACCCTGCGATTTTGAAATTCTATAAAAACGAAAATTCGCTCCACCCTAGTGTAGGTTTTTCTGGGACGCCCTTGCACAACCGATCAACCAATCCTTCCACATTCGCACAATATATCTCTTTCGTGATTCGTCTTTCATTCATTCGGATTCATTCATTCATTCTAGTTTACGGAAGTATAAGTTCATTTAACGGATTTGCACAAACTTAACATAATACTTTTTTAAGTTCATAGAAGATTTTTAAGCGCCTCTGTGGTCTAGTGGTACACACCACCGGTATCAGACCCAGAGGTCCCGGGTTCGATTCACAGTGGGAGTACATATTGTATTCGGTTTGGCCTTATTATCACTTAACATCATCGTTGTGTATTCAAAAAAGAAAAAAATGATTAAAACTAATTTGATTAAGTGCAGGTGTTAATTGATCACAATAGTAAGTATTATAAATCTTAAACTACATACCTATTACTAATCAATAGGTAGTACTTATCTGATTCCAATAATAATGACGTTCAAACACAATCCATTAAAACGCCAATGTTTAACGACGGAGTGAAACATCTCAACATTCATATCGTCTGTGGAATCTAACTTGGACTATATCATGTCAACCATCGGCTGACATAATGTTTGAAACAAACTTTACGCCTCAGAATAGCTGGAATTGAGTCTAGTTCCTGCACAGATGCGATCTCCGTTAACATGAACATGTCGTGTGTATGTTCTACTTTTTATTGGGTGCTCTTTTAATATTACTTGGCTGCATACACAATTAGTTTGTTTGTCATTGGGTGAAGCTACTTCATTTGCATGTCAAATAGTTTCTATGGTATGTGTTATGTTCTCAAAGTAATAGTACCTAGTTGTACGAGCAATTATACATTTTTCTTTAATCATTTTAAACGACAAATCCTACTTAATATTATTAAATACGAAAGTTTGTGAGGATGTATGTGTATGTTTGTTACTCTTTCACGCGGAAACTACTGAACGTATTTAGATGAAACTTTACAGTAATATAGCTAATTATACATCAGTATAACACATGAGCTATTTTTTATCCCAATATTACCACTGGAACGGGTACCACACGGGTAAAACCACGTGCATAAGCTAGTACACATTATTTTACAAATTCTTCATTGAAACAGAGAGAGAGAGAGAGAGAGACAAAAACTAAGAATTGAATTCATAATTAAAACGTGCTATTAATAGCAAAAACATCACAACACGACCAGTTGTTTATAATATAGTATCGTTCAGTTCGTCGTTACAAGATTATAATCTCGTAATCGGCATCACTGCAATATGATAACTAGCCGTAACTCCCATACGTCGCTGATAGTACCAGATCATAATTTTCGCGAGCAGCCGTAACGACGACTAGACCGGTCACCACCTCGTGTCAGGTTACGCGCTGCCCCGCAACTATGTTTAAGTCGATTATTTATTCGAATAGCATCGATACTAACCACATTACGCCCACAGCCGAGATCGAAGCGATCCCCGACCAGATTTCTCCCGTCACATTCATAAAAAAACCGCTTATTATTTATCCTTTATTGAGTTAAACATATACTTTAGATCTCACTTAACCTGTCCGATCACATCTATTACTTACCAAACGATAATATTGATTTCATTATAAAAAGTGGATCTGGTTACCGATACAAATAAAATGTATCCAGTGAAAGCATTGTAAATATTGATTTCGATTCGTTTCTCATATTGGGCAATAAAGTATAGACAAACGTACAGTTATAAATATGGATAGCCTATAAATGAAACAATAGCAACATTTGCCACAAAAAGTCATTAGCACAATCGTTTCATATGCAGTATGGGAATTAGTAAAGACTCAACTTTAAATCGTGTACGTAGAGTTAAAAATAGGCATTTCTGGTTAAAATTGGCTTGGCACAGATATATCTAAGCAAAGCCTTTGACAATGTTGACCTTGACGCGCATAGTTCACACAGTCCCTTCACTGTGAAAATGTGGAAAAAACTCACAATGGCTGGCCCTCACTTATGTCTCTGGACAAGACAATCGATTATACCTAAGCATTCGTATGCACTTTATTGATTATTGTCAGGCGTAGATAGAATTGGGAAACAGGCGTCCCTCAAGGTTGCGTTTTATGTCCGCTATTGTTTTTACAACAAGCATGCATCGCGAGTAGTTAACGCTTAATGCCTGTCCAGAAAGAGCAAATTTGCAGCGATTTCAACAGCGTTTTTTATTACATCACTGTCAGTGTGGCAGATAAGAGGCAGACCGCTAATATCAAGCGGACGATGTATATCAAAACGCGTAGTAACACGCGTTTTCATAGCGCGTAGTTCTGGACAGGGTCTTAGATAATTATCGCCTGGTTTCGACGGTGTGGTTAAGACATGAGAATTTATGCGTCTGTGTAAAAAATAACACTATTCTACTTCTTGAAAAAATATCTGTTGTTTAAATCAATTTTACGCAAAACGTATGTATATACGCTATAATAGTTATGTATGTACAACTTAAGTGTTTGCGCGTACTGTTAATTGAGATAAAATGTGTTACAGTAAAGTAAAACACATTTTATAATAATAATGGTTGGTCTGCTAGTTTTAACTTAGTTACATACCGCTGAAATGTACGTCTTATCCCTAAACTTGATCGCTGACCTAACCTTGCCATGAAAAAGACAATGTGTCAAAAATATCTCGTTACCTTCTACGCGCATTCACATTAGTAATGGTGTAAACAAAATTAGTTTTACATCCGTTGTTTATTCCATTGAGAGGAAATAAACCTTTTCCTTGCTTCATTAACAAAGTAGCAGTGCCTACGCTAAAGTGTGTCGCGCCATCTGAAACTGATTTATTTATAGATCTTCTCGATGTTGCGAGAGCTTGAAGACGATTTCGTCACAGTAGAAAACAGATTTCCTCAGTCCAGCCACTACATTATGTACCCGACGAGCACACGGGGGTCACGGGGTCAGCCGGCTCGATAATACCTGACTTAAAGTTCTGTTGTTGTATTGACTCGGTTATCTGCGGTGACGGTAAATGTCAGGAGATATAGTTTTTTGTTTTTATTATTGGCTATAGATACAAGAGCTTTATTAATACATTTGTTTTACAAACACTTTACTTTAACGCCACTTTTACAGAAAATATGATACATTAAAGTCTTAGTAACATAAGCTACTGTTAAAAAAGATGATCTCATCGCTTAAAGCGATCTCTTCCAGGCAACCTACTAACACGAATGAGAAAATTTACAAAGAATACACAGCAATTTGGCAAGTTTAAAGCTTTGGGTATGTAAAAATTAATCTATACTAATATTATAAAGAGGAAAGATTTGATTGTTTGTTTGTTTGCATCGAATGGGCTCCAAAACTACTAGACCGATTTCGAAAATTCTTTCACCAGTAGAAAGCTACATTCTTCCCGAGTGACATAGGCTATATTTTATTCCGATATTCCCGCGGGAAGGGGTACCACGCGGGTGAAACCGCGAGGATCCGCTTGTGTTAAATATTTTGTGGTAACGATACTTCTTACAAGGAGTTAAAAATAAAAGCTGATTATGTTAATTTTTTTACAAAAACGACAAAAATATAATACAACTAATTTTACGTAACAAATGTCGAGGTTCGCGGCTAACCTTTCACACATATTATGTATCGAAATATTAAAAAGAAGATTCCAATCATAATCTGTAATTTATGGTCGCTATATCTTCATTGATGGGCTGTCGCAACTGTTTGGTCTCCGTTGGACCGCTCCCTTCGACCTTGAATAAAGCCGGTGTATTAGCAATAACTAGCTTAAGTTTGCTAATTTTTTAAACAACATTTGTAAGAACGTCTTAGATTAGGGAAAACCAAACAACACTTCTATACAAAGTGACAGGTGTCGACTCACGCGTACCACAACCACACCACATCGCAGCGACAAAATGTGGTACGTGTGAATAGTGTCGATGCAACTTTTTGCGGTTGCGTTGTGGTTGTGCGATAAAATGTCGTTGTCGCTAGTAGTTGTGATGTGGATGTGGCCGGCTGCTAGTTCGCAGCGTCGTCGCTGGTGGTTGCGATGTGGCCGGTATCACCCACGCGGTCGATAATGACTGCAAAATGTGGTACGTCTGAATTGACTATTCATTTCCAATACAAAATGCGCCGCGCCCACGTGGTGTGGTTGTGGTGTGGTTGTGGTTCGTGTGGGTTGAGCATAAATGAGCGTTTCATATCCGCCAAAGTTGTTTTAATTTCAACAGTATTCATAACACGTTTGGTTATATTTTGACTATATTACGATATGCTATCTGTAGCCCTAGCACGAAAAACTGTCGTAATGGTTACCGTTAACGTGATCGTATTATTATCGTTTTTTAAACTTCCATACCCTCCTGTCTATGCCCATATTCCTGGGAGTGGGCAGGACCCCCAAATTTTGGTAGGACTCTGCTGATCCTCATTTCATTTGTGCCAAGATAAAGTTATAAACAAAGTTTCATTGATGTACATATTTTGGGACAAAATTTAGGCTATTTTTCCTGTACTACATGACAACAGTACTTTGACAGCTTTTGCAGGACGGTATAGTTTACTATTCGATTACCATAACGATAATTTTTATTAGGGGTACTGATATTTAGTCATTGCCATGCAATGATATTTAATAAAACGTCATTGTTGCCATGTTTTAATTTAGTTTGCCTCTTTTTTTTTTTTTTGACGTTTGACGATTTTCCGCGGGAATGTGATATTTTTTCGGGATAAAAAGTAGCCTATGTTCATCTCCAGGCTACAAAGTATCTGTGTCCCAAATTTCAGCCAAATCCGTTCCGCCGTTTTGGCATGATTGAGCAACAAACATACATCCAAACATCTAAACTTTCACATTTATAATATTAGTAGGATTAGAAGAATCTTTTCGGTTGCCACTCAGGTGAGACTAGACCCTGTAACCCTTGTTATACGGGACCTATAGCTGACTATATCTCGGATGCTAGAAGATATATAAATTTAAAAATATTTGATATTCGAATAAGGCAAATATCTTCCAACAAAACAGGATGGGAGGTCTTCAAATCACCGATACTAAACACTTGGAGCGGTAAGTGATGGGTATGTTTTAAGTGACGCAAACCAAAGTAACGACGAAAGTACTTAAATTTAATTACACATTAAATATATTAACACGATAATAAACGTCACTTTACCACCAGCTGTTTAATAAACAAATAAATATCTCACAAGTCACAACATCATGCACTTAATTCTGATCCTGAAATGCACTTATGTGACTTAAATATATGTTTCATCATCATCATTTTAGCCGTACGAATACATATATGTTTTACATCACCCAGACACGAAACAAACACAAATGATCATTGAAATCGAACCCACGCCCCTTGGCTCAGGAGGTATATTTAAGATCAGTATCTTTGCGCCAATGGGCCATTTTAAACAGTATTAATCATCATCAGTATCATCATCATCATTGCCTGGGCACAGGCTTTCCTTATAGATCCCGCGGGAATGTGATATTTTTCCGAAATAAAATTAGCCTATGTCCCCCCCGGTAGTCTTGGAAGTTGGCCCCGCTTGCTCGGCCATCTCCCGCCGCGCAGGGGCCCGGAAACGGACCACCCGTCAGGCCGCAGAGGGTGCTTCTCACCACGACCCCCCCACAGTCGGTGTACCAAAAACTGACGGCGGAGAGCAAGTAGTGAGGGGTTTAGTTGGTAGTGGTGCCTGCTCGCGATCGCCCCATCTGGTCAGCCCACCTTGAGTGGGTAACCTTATGGGGAGATTGTGAGGAGGCTCCCTCCCTCTGTCCTGCCCCCTCTCAAGCTTTCGAGCTCGGTAGGGGGCCGGAGCAGGGGTTAGAACAGCCCAGCCCTGACGCGAAGCCTATTAGGCTTGGTGGGAGGGCTGGGCGCGGCGAGGGACAGGCCCTGAGTCAGCCCGAGTCCAACATGCCGTGTGGTATACGTAAAGACAGTATTTGCCCTCACTATAAAAAAAAGGCTACAAAGTACCTGTGTCCCAAATTTCAGCCAAACCCGTTTTGGCGTGATTGAGTAACAAACATCCAAACCTTTCAAAATATTCCATATTTCAATATTATAAACTAGCAGCCGCGCGCAGTTTCACCCGCGTGGTTCCCGTTCCCGTGGGAATATTGGGATAAAATTATACTATGTGTTATTCCAGCCCATAATCCATCTCTGTTCATCCAAATCCGTTCAGTAGTTTTGGCGTGAAAGAGTAACAAACATCCATACATCAATAAATAAATAAATAACTTATTACATTCACACCAATTATCTAAGCCCATGTTAATTTCATTATGAAACTGTATCATTGAAAACTTGATAACGGTTAAATATATACTTATATACTTTTTGTTTGTAAATACATACTTAATATACGTCATAGTGAACACCCAGACCAAGACAAATAGATATGTTCATGCTCACAAATATTTGTCTTGTTCGGGAATCGAACCCAAGACCACTGGCGCAGAAGGTGGGTAGCCTACCCCTGCGCCAAATCGGTCGTCGATATACACTACTCACAAACTTTCGCATTCATAATATTAGCACAGTCTATATATTTTCCTTATATTAGTAAGTAGGATGTGAAAAAACATGTCACATTTTTAATATTAGTAGAATTAGTAGGATTAGTAGGATAAGGAGAATGGACCCACCAAGCTAGCCCCATTCAGATTGATAGTTATCGACGACAGCAAACGTACGTAGTCGGGACCAACGGCTTAACCTGAACTACTGAGGAGCTCAAGCTAGTAAAGTTTTGGTCACCCATCCTGTTACCGACCATTTGCAAAACTTGATCAAAAACTCAACTCAACTTGAACTCGTGGATTCGAGTCCTATCGGAGTTGGTTGTGAGACGGGTCGATTTTTTCTAAAAATACTTCATTTTCCATTTTTCAATCATAAAAATTGCATTGTGAATGCAAAAATGTAAAAATTTAAATAACAAACTTGATCAACTTCAGCGATCGCAGGTTAAACGCATTAAATAACAAATGGCTTCGCAACTTTCACAAGCTAGCTAGCTGGCTGGGTAGGGTGTTGGCTGAACAAGGAAGCCCATAATTGGTGTTAAATCAAACAAGGGTTAAAATTCTGCGTGAATGGAATCTGGGGATCAGAGATGACCGCGGGTACCGCCGCGATGCTATCGGACACCTAGCGCTGAATGCTCTACGATCTATGCGATATTTGGATGCGGTATCATACTGGGTGGCGCAGTTAGTACTGGCACTATTTAGTTCAGCTAAAACTTTTTCTAAATTAGAAAACTAGAATTCGTTTTTTATGTTTGTGTTATGTATGCCATTAAATTTCATCTCATTAGGATTAGGATGATGTCTCTTAAATGCTGACCTCCAGAGTTGACGCACATTTGAGCCCTTTTTACGACAATTACTTATTAAAGATAAGGTTCGTAACGTTCTCAGAAGTGTGTAATATTTATTTAAGTTTAAGTTTGTATTATTTATTGCTTAAATCATTTGAAAATCTCTTTGCATTTGACACACACTCGTTGAATAGCGAGGGAAGTGGACAGGGATGTAATGCTGTGTAGCCACGACATTCGTCATGCTCCTCGTGTTGCTGCGAGACTGACAGGTTTTGGCACGACTCAAAGGAGTGGTAATGCCACCGCAAGCGTGTGGAGCGATGAGCAATAAGGCGAGCGTGTGGTGAGTGTACCTACGGGAACTAGGGCTACATTCAAGGGAACAATCGCAGCAACGCGAAGAGCAGTGCGTGGAACATTGCTATGGCCACAGAATTAAACAGTTGCTTTCGGTTTGGCATCATTGTATCATCGATATCCGATGATAAAATTCTTGTTATTAAAATTTTACCATTTTGCATTCACACTACAATTTTTATTATTGAAAAATTTTAAATGAAGTATTTAGATAAAAAATAGGCGGGTCGATTTTTTCTAAATACTTCACTTATTTCGATACAATTCTCATTCTATTTTTAAATTAATTTAATCGGTCGAATTCCGATGAGTCTTATATTAAATCTAGGTTGACTACCGCATCCACTCTAACAGCGGCCAGCTCTCGCGTAATTGTGGCTTATCTGCGCGCGCGCATTGTCCGCAAGCGGCGCGAGGTTGCGCGCCGGAACCGCCACATACTAATGATAGCCCCGTGTGTCGCTTGTGACGGTAAAACGGTATACACACGCATTTTTCTACTACTGCCCCTGTAGACAAGTGGCTTTCTATTAGCGAATTCGCCAGACGAATAGAAAGAAAATGTATGGGATTGACATTAGCGGTCACGTGACATTTCGATTGCTAATGTCAATCCCATACATTTTCTTTCTATTCGACTGGCGAAGTCGCTAATAGAAAGCCACTTGTCTAGGGGGGCTGATGCTCCATCTGCTACTTAGTTTGGGTGGGAATATAAAACTATTTTTTTTATTCACAATGGGGTAGCAGTTAGCCTTCATCACACCTGATATTATGTCAAATATAGCAGCCATCTGCGGTGTCACCCGCGTGGTTCCCGTTCCTGTGGAAATATCGGGATAAAAGTATTCTCTATGTTTTTCCAGCTGATAATCTATCTCTGTTGCAAATTTCATCCAAATCTGTTCAGTAGTTTTTGCGTGAAAGAGTATAGCAAACATAGTTCATCCATACTCACAAACTTTCGCAATATTAGTAGGAAAAGGCTGAAGGTGGAAGCCTACTACTCCCGGAATCTTCTACAACTAAATAACTGGCTAACTTAGTTCTCACTGCCGGAACACAAAAATGCTGAAAACAATTTTTTTATGGCGACAAACTTAGATACGATGGTGTACTTAAATTTTAAAACTAACTATTTTTTTTACCAAACAATGATTTTTACTGAACGCAAAGCCTAAACTGAACTTTAACCGCATCATTTTTACTCTTCTAAACACAGAAATATTTTTTAACGTCATGTTATTTACTGGTTCTGTCTAGAAATATAAGTACCTAACGAAACATGAAACTATACCAATGATGTCACATCATTCGTTTTACATGTACCCATATATTTTTCTGTTGACTATTTTGACAGTTTTCAATCATAAAACAATAATGGTATGTTTTGGTTGGTTTACAGCTTTTCGATGTTGTGAATCAAGGCATTTTAGACTTGAGCATTATGTCTGTAGATATTTTTGACAGTGCGTTGTTCATATGCTTACTTTACTGTTCAAGGTACCACCTATCTGCAGAAAACCCTTGTTTCATTCTTCAACATTTGGGGTATTAGGTCCATAGTGGAAGAGAGTAGAAAAAACCGAACAAAAATTACCAGACAGATCCAATCATAAAATACTGAAGAAATAAATAAATAAATAACTTCTTCTTACATTCACACCAATTATCTAAGTCCATTTTAATTTCATTAAGAAACTGTATCATGGAAAACTTGATAACGGATAAATATATACTTAAATACCTACTTTTTGTTTGTAAATACATACTTAATATACATAGTAAACACCCAGACCAAGACAAATAGACATGTTCATGCACACAAATATTTGTCTTGTTCGGGAATCGAACCCGAGACCACTGGCGCAGAAGGTGGGTAGCCTACCCCTGCGCTGAATCGGTCGTCGATAGAAATAATTAATTACTTACCGTAAAAACAATACTAGATGTTAACCCTAAAATTCAAGGGCTAGTAATAATTCGGTACATTAGCCTCCGTTCTTGACTCGGCTGACCGCGCCCGTTCACATGCACACTGTACGGTCCAAGATACCATCTAGCCGCTGTATATCCTTTGTTCCAGCAATCATCACAATTACGTGGCATTCGGATTAATTATTATTATTATTCGCAACTTAGTTCGTGCACGTAAAGTTGGGAGTTGTTTGAAAAATTTAAAATGAAATATTTAGAAAAAGTCGACCCGTCTCACAACCAGCTCCAGTGGGACTCGGACCTACGACCTTTCGCTGTCCGGGCAACTGCTCTTACCACTGAGTACTAACGACTCCGTAGCTCAGTGGTTAGAGTAGTCACCCGGACAGCGAAAGGTCGTGGGTTCGAGTACCATCGGAGCTGGTTGTGAGACGGGTCGATTTTTTCTAACGACTTCATTTTCAATTTTTCAATAATAAAAATTCCATTGTGAGTGCAAAAAAAGTAAAAATTTATATAACTTGGAAATTTTTATTGTTTATTTTAATTTATTAAATAAAATATCTAAATTTTTGATATTTTCTATTCGAATGACATGTTATTGGCATTTCTTTGATACAGTTAAAACGTACTTCACTAACGACTTGAAACATCTTATAAATTTCCAGGTAAGAACTGTGATAAACCCAAAGTTCTACTTTAGGATGGATAATAAGTAAAACTATACACTTAGCACTTTACATGAAAAAGTAAATTATTGTTTAGTTAGTTATTGTAATATTTTTTTGTGACAACTGTTTGTTATCCCAAATTAAGAAATGAAATTAGCTACTCAATTATATGGCAATTTAATGTAGCATTTATGGGGAAACGCTGATATCTATCTCTAAACAAAAGAAAGTATTATGAATGATTTACAGTTTGGTATATTTGTAGCTCTATATTTTTGATCATCCACAACAAAAAAGACGTTTATTGAATTCTTACATTTAAGACTTATTCAAATATCTTAGCTATATGACTTCAAATGCATTGTTCTGTATTCTTTAGCATTCAAAGTTTTAGTGGTTCATTCACGCACCGCTCCCTACAAAACAAGACACTTCCCTTCGCGCTATTGTTCTTAATACGAATAAACACATTTTTACTATCTAAATAGGCGCAGACGACTTTTTAATCCTTGCGAAAATCAAAACAATAAAAAATGTACTTTATTTCAATATCCATAATGTTTAAAATAACTTGAAGTGAAACGTCAACCCTTCGATGTTCACGTGTTTATCTGATTACCGTTATTTAACAAAACGGACTTTAAATTCTTTGTAGTAAACTTCAAATTCGTTTATAGAAAGCTGATAAAAAATTGAATAGGAGGATTAAATATGATTTGAAAAGCGACTTTTTGTATGGCACAGATAATATCTTAATATGATTGCGATGAAGGGGGTTGCGTCTAATCTGTAACTGTCTGTTTGTCGTTTTGTTATTTTTTTAATTGACATGCATTATGGTGACGTTTCGCACCTTTCGGGGCGTTATTTCGGAGGCGTGCGATAAATCTGGTTTTGATTTTTACGGTCTTGTTATCCTATTTATGATTAGATTAGCAAATGATTTTTACTATTGGCTAAAGAATTAAATAAAGGCGTGACTAATGACGTTACATATTGTGATTTTTTCTGTTTATTGATAGAACGAATATTCCAAAATCAATTAACTTATTGATTAATCAAGTTATTCTAGGTAAGTATTTATCGATGTTAATGACTTTACCCTCAAAAGAAGTTTATAAAATTAGGGGTCATGAGATTACAATATCATAATAATAATAATATAATAATAATAAAATTATTATTATTATGGTATTGTAATCTCATGACCCCTAATCATGAAATTATGATTATGAAAGCAAAGTTTGAAGACTTCAAAAAATATCTATTCTTTTTTAATGATACGAATGATAAACTCTACACTAAGCATATCGCACGATTCAAGAATACCTGCAAAACTTTCAGTTAGTGAATGTCCGTATTATGCGGCAACACGAGCCGCGATACGGATCGGATGCGGGTTCGATTCCCGGCTCGTACCGTTCATCCGACCGTTAAAGTCGCATTGTTTTCGGATCAACCGTTTTCGCCTTTTGAACTTGTAAACATCGGTATCGACGTGGGGAGGAACAGTTGATATGCAAGAGGATGTGTATTTATTTACTAGTATAAAATCATTATTAAAATAATAGAACGTAGGTACTTTTTACTCGACTGCGATAGAAGGAGGGTTATGTTTTCTATTATTTAATACAATAATTTCATATTTTCTGTTAGGCAGCAGCCTCTCCTGAAATCTATACTAATATTATGAAGAGAAAAGATTTTATTGTTTGTTTGTTTGCATCAAATAGGCTCCGAAACTACTGGACCGATTTAGAAAATTCATTGACCATTAGAGAGCTACATTCTTGCCGAGTGACAAAGGCTATATCTTATCCCGATATTTCGACGGGAATGGGTACCACGCGGGTAAAGCCGCGAGGATCCGCTAGTGTGTAGATAAGTTTATCGCAAAGTAATGTGTGTTATATTGTAAAGCCTGACCAGAAAAATAAAAAACCTGGCCATGTTGCGGAAAAGTGATAACAAAATTTTTCTGTAGGATTTGACAAAGTGCAAATATTATTATGTATAACTATCGCGAATTCGACGGATAGATCGTAACAGTAATTAAACAAGATCTAGAATAAATATCTAAACGCGAAAGCGATAGTAAAGTTTGCACAGTAACAAACTCACACTATGGGTAAAAAAATATTTTTTTGTGTCTGATTATAATATACTCAGTTACTTAAGCGGCCGAAAGGGGTTTGACTTCCTGCTTAACTTGATCGGCCGATCAAGAAATCGGTCATTTACAACTTTGGCATTAATTTGACACGCGCGCATGATAGCTACCTAATTCGGCCGATTTCAATATAGTGCCTATGTTGTAACCTCAGATCATATAATACTAATGCCCGAATACTTGTACGCTACTTATCTTTGGGAGCGTCTCACACATCGCCCTGTCACTTTAAATGTCAAACTTATGAAAGAGATGCCATGATGTTTGAGACGCTCCCAAAGATGATTTGCGTTCGAGAATTCGGGCGTAAAAGTATTAAATGATCAGGGGGCCGATTCTCAGGCAATCGAGAAAAGTTCACATTTATAGCTCGAAATTCAAATATAACACAGTTTTTGTATTGTCAGAAATTCACAATCGAAAAAGTTCGATCGAAAACCAGTCGAACGCTACGAATGGTAAAAACCAATAGATGTTCGACGAACTTAGCTGTCAAAATGAATTTGTTGACATGTGAGACAGCTTAGTTTGTTTGAAACGTTCTAACTTTTCAATAGAAACCACAAACAAAATGTTCGACATACGAATTACCACACTGAAAAAGTTCGAATGCCTGAGAATCGGGCCCCTGAGGTTGTAACTGACCGATTTTTTGATCGGCCGATGCAGTAAGCTTTCATGCGCGCCTAGGCTTAGTCTCTAGGAGTTTGATATAAGTAATAAAAATAATTATTGTCAATGAGCGATTTTCTGAGAGGCAATTCAAAAAAAAGCTTCCAAAAGCTTCACTAGATGGCGTTGAACGAAGTACGTAGATGTCTATGGTATATTTTGGTATGAATCATATTTAAATTATTTACTTTTTAAAAACTCAAAGGAAACTAATAATAAATTAAATAGTACTGATAGGTACTACTGTCAGGAACAGAAACGAAATAGGTAAATTTAAAGATTATGGTAAATAAATAAAATCTCTCTGACGCTCCGTTTTATGAAAAACAAGTCGCGTCATAGTAAAATTGATAACGTTCCGTTCCTTCTAACTGCATAGTTGGGACAGCGCCATCTAGTGAGCTAATCACAACGAGATTTCAGAAAATCGCCCATTATTTGTCCAGTTAGCCTAGCATGACCGCCCAAAACGTGATATATATCGCATGATATAGCAATTTATCGACACTCAAACGTCAAAACCCTTGGTTTTTTGACAGTTAAAAGCGCTATATCATATCGCGTTTTGTTGGTCATGCTAGGGGGGCTGGTCTAGATAGCGCATGTCAATTGCAACAGTTTGACGAAACTCGCGGCTGGAAAACCGCGTGGCGCATCTAGCTATAATAATAGTACGGATGTTATTATGTTTGTTTACACGCGGTAGTTAAGAAAAGCTGAGTCACCGCACCGGCGCAGATCCGACGGACAAATTAACCGACACGGTCGGCTTCCGAATTGAATGTTAACGACGTGTACGCACTACGCTACTAGCTTGTAGGTAACATTCTGATGAAAATATTAGGTAGAAGATGATCAGAAAAACCCACAATTTTATTTGATTAAATCACCAATAATTTCATTATAATGCACAATATACCCCACTGAAAGCGTTTGTCAAGACAAATAAGTGTCCATGTTAATAGAAATCAGCCCCCCCCCCCGATTCACAAACCGTCGGAAACGCTCCCGACAGCGGAATGCATGCCCTGTCTCTGCCACTCACTATAGTATAGACAAAGACAAAGCACAGAATTCGAATCCGATTCCGTTTTCAATGGTTCGTGAATCTGGGGGCTGATCTCCTAGAGCGTAAAACGAAGCAGGAAGTCAAACTTCTTTCGGCTGCCTAGGAAACTGTGTTTTCTATGCAGTTACGAAAACAGACAATTTTCTTGTTCTTGTTACCAGTTATTAACTAAATCCTTTTCTGCCACCTTTGTAACTGTGCATGCGTTTTGTAACTGCAATGAAATTACAGCAAAAAAGAAACTGTTTTCTTTTCTCGTTATTAGCTTACAAGCTGAGAATTTTCTACTGTGCATGCGTTTTGTAACCGCAATGAGATTACAACAAAAAAGAAACTGTTTTCTTTTCTCGTTATTACCTTACAAGCTGAGAATTTTCTACTGTGCATGCGTTTTGTAACCGCAATGAGATTACAGCAAAAAAGAAACTGTTTTCTTTTCTCGTTATTACCTTACAAGCTGAGAATTTTCTACTGTGCATGCGTTTTGTAACCGCAATGAGATTACAGTAAAAAAGAAACTGGAGCTGGTTGTGAGACGGGTCGATTTTTTCTAAATACTTCATTTTCCATTTTTCAAAAAAGAAACTGTTTTCTTTTCTCGTTATTACCTTACAAGCTGAGAATTTTATATCTTTCACAGTTGAATATTTTTCTTACTCAAGTTACACATCTTTAAAACACAACACTATGCGTACGAGCATCTCATATGACGAACGATATTAAGCCCAGCGATCTATCGACCATTTGTTCACCGACCAATCGCCTTACTAACTCGACGGAACCACGACAAAAGAAACTATAAGCCGACCGAACCACCGTTATAACAAGATCTCCCATAAGTCAACTTTAGTCTGAAATATCAAACAACTTCGTGCCCAGATGGGTCTAGTTAAAAGTGTGTGAACATAACGTATGATAATTCATATTTGATTCGAACCAATTAGTGATGCTTACGTGCGAATGTAGGATTGAGATGTTTTTTATAAGAAATGCTTAGTGTAAACATACGGGGTAATACTACAGAAGGTACGTATGTGACACCTAAATTTATTTTTACCGACTAGAACTACCGATTTAGAAAATTCTTTCACCATTAGAAAGCTACATTCTTCCCGAGTGACATAGGCTATATTTTATCCCGATATTCCCACGGGAACGGGTACCACGCGGGTGAAACGTGAAAAAAAAATTATTCCCTCGACTGTGCCGAATAAATGTTTTTGATTTGATTTGAGTATGACCAGGAGGAAGTATTTGAGCAAAAATTATCGTAACTGGTAGCAGTTTACCTATACTTGAACTAATTTAACTTAAAATGTTAAATACCCTTCTTCATATAAAATGCTTTAACCCAGTCTTTAGTCAGCAAGCTAGTTTTTGAGAGTTACGAAATGAGTTTATAATAATTATTTAGGCAACATGGCTGTCTTTTCAAGATAATCTATATTGTAACGTATAGGAAAAATGTGATAGTAAAAAACTTTTCCTATACTTACAAAATTGCATTTCGAATGCATAAAAATAATATAAAATCTCAATATGGCTGTTTCATCTTAATCGATTGTTAAACATTATTAAAAAAAAAACTTTCGGATGCGAGGGTTTCCTCACATTGATGAAGCAACGCTGGCCTACAGCGTAACAAGTGATAGCAAAATTCGACGAGTCGTGTAAGCCTTTCGGTAGCTTAGTTGGTCAGAGCATCGGGCCGGATTCCCGGAGGCGCGGGTTCGAATCCCGCCTGAAAGCTACTTATGGGGCTCGTGGTTTTTTACTATCACATTTTTCCTATACTTACAAAATTGCATTGCGAATGCATAAAAATAATTTAAAATCTCTATATTGTAACGTGTTTAAAGTACCTATAAAAATTACTTTCACTTTCCATGTTTCGATAGATCAATGGGATGTGTCATACGAACTTAGAAGTTAGTGAATAAATAAACAAGACAAACAAAGAAATTGCAAATTAAGTATTAAAAAAAAAAAAAAAACCGACCAGTCTCACAACCTGCTCCGATGGGACTCGAACGACCTTTCGCTATTCGGGTGACTGCTCCTTGACTCCTCTAACCATTGAGGTACGGAGCAATTTTTCAGTAATAAAAATTGCACTGTGAATGCAAAAAGGTAAAAATTTAAATAAAAAGACAAACAACCTACTGGTGTCTACGAGTATTCAGGTGATTAAGTAAGTTTTTAGTAACAATTTCATTTTTTTTTTTTTTTTTTTTATTACAAGCTGTTTTTGCTGACTGTACTTTAATATTGTATTGTCATCTAAACCTAACCTGTATACACAATTTCAGCTCTGTCGGACACCCCCAAGGCAGTGGAAGAGAGGGCGCCTGTGCTTGCTTATTAAGGAGGGCCGGCCACTGGATTCTCCATCCGCCTACCGTCCGGTAGTGTTGCTGGACGAGCTCGCGAAATTACTTGAGCGGATTATAGCGGAGCGTATCGTCCAGCATTTGGAAACGGTGGGCCCGGACCTAGCGGAGAATCAGTTTGGGTTTCCTAAGCGAAGGTCCACGGTAGACGCACTCCTTTCGCTCAGAGAGTTGGTAGAGAGGGCGAAGGAAAGAGGGGAGGTGGTTGTCGCAGTTTCGTTGGACATCAGGAACGCGTTCAACTCGCTTCCCTTCTCGGTCATTCGAGAGGCTCTGCGATTCCACGGCCTGCCGCCGCATCTGCTCAGGATCGTGGAGAGCTATTTGGAGGACAGAGAGGTCCTCTATCCGGCTGAAAATGGGGAAATTGTAGCCAGGGAGATGGTGTGCGGTGTTCCACAGGGACCGGTTTTGGGTCCGCTCCTGTGGAACATCGGATATGACTGGGTGCTGAGGGGCGTCCTTTTGCCTCGAATGGCAGTCATTTGTTATGCCGATGATACGTTAGTCGTAGCTAGGGATAAGACGTATGAAGACGTGAGGAGGCTAGCGGGGATTGGAGCCTCCCTTGTGACGGAGAGGATTCGTTTGTTAGGGTTGAACGTGGCCATAGAGAAAACAGAGGCGGTGTTCTTTCATGGCCCACGAAGGGGCCCTCCAGCGGGGGCGAATATATGCGTCGACGGAGCGAGAATCCATCTACGCCCGTCGATAAAATACCTGGGGTTGGTACTCGATGGGCGATTGAAGTTTGACGAGCACTTCCGTCAGCTGGCCCCGAGGGTGACGAAGGCGGCTGGGGCATTGGGACGGCTCTTGCCTAACACCAGTGGCCCGGGGGACACATGCCGGAGGCTCTTCGCCGGTGTGTTGAGGAGCATGGCCCTGTACGGAGCGCCAGTCTGGGCCGACAAGCTCAACGATGAGAACCGAAGATGCCTACGTCGGCCCCAGAGGGCGATTGCAATAAGAATTGCCAAGGGGTACAGGACCATGTCCTTCAATGCAGCGTGTGCGCTGGCAGGTACACCTCCCTGGGAGTTAGGTGCCCGGGTGTTGATAGAGGTGTACCAGCAGAGGAGAGATATGTTAGCGAGCGGGAACAGCATAGCCCCGGCGGAGAGGATGGCTGCCCGACGCCGTGCGGAGGAAGACCTGATGGTCCAGTGGGAAGCACTGCTGGATGCGGATCCGGCGGGCAGGCGAACGGTTGAGGCCATCCGCCCAGTATTGAGAGAGTGGTGCAATAGGAGCTTTGGGTCGCTGACCTTCAGGCTGGCACAGGTGTTTTCCGGGCACGGATGCTTTGGGAAATACCTGTTCCGGATTGGAAGTGAAGCGACCCCTCGGTGCCACGATTGCGGCGCTGAGGAGGACAGCGCGGAGCACACTCTACAGGTGTGCCCTGCCTGGTCCCCGCAGCGGTGTAATCTTGTTGCTGTGGTAGGCTTGGATCTCTCGCTGCCTGGCATGGCCAGGGCCATGCTCGGTGGCGAGAGATCCTGGGAGGCGGCGGTCTCCTTTTGCGAGGACGTGATCTCGCAAAAAGAGGCATCGGAGCGGATCCGCGAAGAGGAGGCTCATGCAGATCGGCTCCGACGAAGGCGAGTGGGGCGGAGGAGGCGGCGATTCGCGCACCTCATTCCACCCTAGCGGGGCGGTGCGGGGCGGGAGATGGCTTGTTGGCTGTCTCCCGGATCGCACGGTCCCCCCCCCACGAGTCTTAGAAATGGCAACGTTTTGCCATCGATGGAAGCGCAGAGGCCCGGATAGCCGGGCGAACCGCTGGTCTGAGGGGAGCGTACCACTCTGGTCCCCCATGGTCTAAAGCGAAGAGAGGGATAAGAAAAAAAAAAAAAAAAAAAAAGCTCTGTCGGACACTGGGAAGTGGGTCAAGTTAAGCTTGCAAGATTTGTCCCCCACTAACTAACAATCTAACTAACTAACTAACATGGCAAGTTAATAAAAAGCGTGTAAAAAGCTTGTATTAGCTGAACACACACTGAAAATAGATTTTCAAGTAAGTTGACACGTAATACCTAACCCTATGTTTCCACCGAGTGAAATTTTGAAATCGCTCGTTACTCATTATTTCGTTATAGATTCGTGTGTCGGTCGGGATTTATTTATCTATTGGTGTGCATGCGCATGCTCAGTGGCCACTCATTAACTGTTATGCTCCCATACAAACGGCTTCAAAAGGCCAATCAATTAAAATTTACCACTTCATCCAACCAGTGATACAATACTGGCCTTTGTGCCTCGAGTACTCGGTAATTATTGAATTTGATGGTCATTTTCGTTTCGACTGCTGTAAAGGTGAAGGTAGGTACTGACTGACTTAGTTTTCGGCGTTTCAAAGGGTTTGCCTGCTACACTATTTGTGATGCAATAAAGTGAAATGAGATTGAATCAAATAATGTAGACTAATACTACATTCATTTGGCTCAGAGTTATGTAGAGATAAAGCTATAATCTTCAACGTTTCCAAACGGGACACAAAATATCAAAACTAAAATCATGCATAGCTTAAGAAAACTATTTTATCTATCACTCAAAGCAGTAGAACCGTTTATATACACAACTATCACTAAGTTATACCAAAATAGTGATGAATCCAACACTTTTTTTACCTATAACGGGAACTTCCATAAATGTTGTATCATAAGAAGTGCATGTTTTTTTATACTTTAAAAAGATGCATTTCTGGGTTGGGCTAATTTATAGGTATTATTTAAGGTATAAATATTTTATAATAAATAAAAAAAAGCATTTTTATAATACGTTCATTTAGAAATCTACAAAGTTAAGGCACGATCTATTTAAACGGATTATACCTATCAAATCTTAAAACTGTTAACATTTCAATCAACGTAAGCTGACTGTCAAAACCCAAAATCATACAAAAGCTTAGACCGTATTATTTGATTACATCACATTAACAAACGTCAAATTAATATTTCATCCCTTTCACGCTACGGAAATGGCATAAACCTATGAGCGTGAAGATTTCTATTCAATCGTATGGTATAATGCAGTTTGACTTCTTTATTGCAGTTTTCTAAAGACCATTTGGTTGGACGAGCATATCCATCACTCTGATCCGATCTAGCCGTGAAAGGATTACGATATATCGATTCTTAGTTGTTTATTTATCAATTTGACATAGTCGCAGTTCGGTATTGCGAATGTGCAATCGATTTGCGTGAGAATCGAATATGGGAATCGCATGAGCGATTTATCGCGGAAACTCGAGGTGGTATTGGAATGTGACAGCGCTGTGGCGATGGTTATTAAAGTGGAACTGATCAGGAATTCGTAATTGTCAGGAAAAAGTTATGTTAAAAACTTTGTTCTTGTGACAAGCTTTTTTGTTGACTGTATTTTATAATAATGTATTGTCATCCAATCCTGTATACAAAGTTTCAACTCAATCGGATACTGGGAAGTTGGTCAAAGGAGAATGAACAAAAGTGGTCCAAATATCCACCACTAACGAGACCTATACTGACTTATAGTCCATCAAATAGAGAGTAACTTTCAGTATGGGACAAAATAATGATAAGCTGTCAGTAAAAAGTTATTGTGTATTCTCCATAGTCATTCCTTAGGTTGATTTCTCTACGACTGTGCGAATTATTATGTATAATTCCTTGCGATTTTGGCTATCTTTTACTGGACTTTTGCTGATACTCTTATTGCGACCTAGGCTTTCCACTTCGGATTTTCTATTTTTGCCTAGTGATTGTTTTTTTTTTCTTCCGATCTTTTGATTTTTTTTTCTTTCAGCCAGAGCCTAACACGGCATACCAAGTGACATGACATAACATGCGTTGATTAGTTCAAAATGTAGAATAGAAAAATAGAAAATAGAATGATATCAACAATAATGAAAACAAAAATACTGAAAAACTTGAAACTGACATAAACAATACACTTTCTGACGTAATTAACTGGATGGACAAAAACAATTTGAATATCCTACTAATATTATAAATGTGAAAGTTTAGATGTTTGGATGTTTGGATGTTTGTTACTCAATCACGTCAAAACGGCTGAACGGATTTAGCTGAAATTTGGGACACAGATACTTTGTAGCCTGGAGAGGAACATAGGCTACTTTTTATCCCGGAAAACATCACATTCCCGCGGGATAACGTCGTGTAGACCACGCGGGCGAAGCCGCGGGCGGAAAGCTAGTATTAATATAAATAAGACTACTTAAAGCTATCAATTTCCATACTTATCAAGCAAAAAAACTAAATCTGAATATTCTCCACAATAATGAAAAAATTGACTTTGTAAATAGTACTCAATTTCTAGGAATAACGATAGACGAACACTGCAATTGGAAAAAAACACATTGACGGTCTTTGCAAAAAGCTTAATAAATTTGTTTATGCACTCCAAAGATTAAGAAAAAATGTATCCTTTGAAGTTGCTCTAAAGGCCTATTACGGATATGTCTCATCGTTATTGAGATACGGTATTGTAATGTGGGGAAATAGCGTAGACTGGGAAAGAGTTTTCAAAGCTCAAAAAAAATGCATTCGGGCACTATGTGGTCTAAGAAGTAGTAGGGATAGTTGTGAGCCCTATTTCAAAAAACATAAAATAGCCACTCTTCCCTGTATATACATTGCCGAAATGTGTCTGCTGGTAAAAAACCATCCCGAATATTTCACAAAAATTGAAGACATTAAAAATAATGTCCGAGACTCCAGGAAAAACAAATTGAAGATTCCGCCTTGTAAGCTAACATTATATAAAGAAAATGTATATTTCATGGCAATTAAATTGTATAATAGACTGCCATCAGACCTTGCACAAATACCGTTAGCAAAAAATAAGTTCAAAAACTGTTTGTTGCGCTGGCTCATTGAAATGAACTTCTATTCGATAAAAGAATATCTAGATTATAAGTAACTAATAACTTTATTGACAATTTATGTATGACCTTTAAAATATTGTTTTTTTTTCTTCAACATATGACATTATCCATTATTGTAATTTTAATTTAGTCCTACTAATATTATAAATGTGAAAGTTTAGATGTTTGGATGTTTGGATGTTTGGATGTTTGGATGTTTGTTACTCAATCACGCCAAAACGGCTGAACGGATTAGGCTGAAATTTGGAACACAGATACTTTGTAGCCTGGAGAGGAACATAGGCCACTTTTTATCCCGGAAAAAGTCACATTCCCGCGGGATAACGTCGTGTAGTCCACGCGGGCGAAGCCGCGGGCGGAAAACTAGTCATTAAATAATAATCAAATTTCCTTTTGACATCCTAATGTAAATTAAATTCGCAATTTTTTATTGACACAATTATTTTGCATGCCTACAATATTTAAGGCAAAATACGGTAGACCTTGTAAGACATATTTTTAACCACCTCAATGTTGAACACTGTATTAAGCAAACAAATATATTTCATTTCATTTCATTTCATTTCATTTCAATATTTTTCGCATAAAAAGGTACAAAACATGACTTGTCATTTAGTCATAACTTTTTACTGACAGCATATTTTTGGTTGCGGTCTGGTTACAATTACTCAGTATTTAGTAGACTATTTATTACAAGGGTCTCGTTAGTGGTGGACATTTGGACCAAACTCCATACATTTTTGGTCAATCTCCTTTAGCTTGCAAGATTTGACTCGAACGGACATTCATACATGCATACCATACGCACATCATCATCGGACGTTAATGTCTCCGCTACTGGGGCACTGGACTTCCTTATGAATGGATAAGGAGAATGGGCCAGCTCATAATGTAGTTATCATATGGAAACTAGATAACGGATAAATATATACTTACTTAAATACCTTAATTATTTTTGTAAATACATACTTAATATACATAGAAAACACCCAGACCAAGACAAATAGACATGTTCATGCACACAAATATTTATCTTGTTCGGGGATCGAACCCTAGACCTTTGGCACAGAAGGCAGGTCTATCATACCCCAACGCCAAATCAGTTGTCAAATTTTTTTGTAGTTAATTAAAATATTTGTAGTTGTTACTACAAATACAACCGGGACCAACGGCTAAACGTGCCTTTCGAAGCACGGAGAAGCTCGAGATAATAAATTCTTGATCACCCATCCCATTATCGACCATTGCAAAAGTTGCTTAACCACTACGCCACGGGCTCCTCAACAATTAATACAATAAACGGGATAAATAGCAATTGTCGTGACAACAACCAAGAATATTTCAAATGTTATTTAGATTAGTAGCACGTGTGCTTTTATAAATGTATGTATTTTACATATTTCTCAAAAACTAAAAGTCACATCGATTCATTTGACGACCTCCATGGCCGAGTGGTGGACGCACTGGTTTTCAAGGTGCCGCTCTAGAGGTCCCGAGTTCGATTCCCGGTCGGGTAAATATTGAAAACGAACTAGAGATTTAAAATTGAGATTTAAAATTATTTTTATGCATTCACAATGCAATTCTGTAAGTATAGGAAAAATGAATTGAAAACGAACTTTTCAATATTTCTTCGGGTCTGGGGCCCGATTCTCAGGCATTCGAACTTTTTCAGTGTGGTAATTCGTATGTCGAACATTTTGTTTGTGGTTTCTATTGAAAAGTTAGAACGTTCCAAACAAACTAAGCTGTCCCACATGTCAACAAATTCATTTTGACAGCTAAGTTCGTATACGAACATCTATTGGTCTGTACCACTCGTTGCGTTCGACTGGTTTTTAACCGACTTCTAAATCAAAAAGGAGGAGGTTCTCTATTCGTCTGTATGTATGTTTTTTTTTTTTTTTTTGTGTATGTCCACCGATTACTCGAAAACGGCTGAACCGATTGAAATGGTTCAAACGTTATTACATCAGGTTGGTTTCCAAGTTGGTCCCATTTTTTGAAATTTTGAAATCGGTTCAGTAGTTTTCAGGAAATATTGAAAATACTGTCGTTTTCGTTACCACGTTATGTGAATTTAATACGTATCTTTAGGCATAACTCCTTTGTTTATAAATCGATTTAGATGATTCTTGTTTTGTTAATAAAAGGGGATACCTCAAGGTATTTTAACCGACTTCGAAAAAGGAGGTTTTGAGTTTCATCACATACCTATTTACCAGAAAACACGTAAATTGCCTGCACGATGCACTAAAAAGAGTGAAATAAAAATTATTTTTATAAAAAAATAGAACCGCCTTCAAAAAAACCACATCAAAAAAGTAAGAAATAATTCCTCACCAAATAAATAACGTAAGTACTTTGAAGTCGGGCGGGTTTTAACAAAAACAACAAGAAATTGTACATGTTTCACGCCCGACTTCAAAGTACTTACGTTATTTATTTGGTGAGGAATTATTTCTTACTTTTTTGATGTGGTTTTTTTGAAGGCGGTTCTATTTTTTTTTGATCGAACTTTTTCGATTGTGAAATTCTGACAATACACAAAATGTGTTATCTTCGTTAAATAATTGAATTTCGAGCTATAAAAGTGAACTTTTCTCGATTGCCTGAGAATCGGGCCCCTGGGTGTATGTGGTAATACCCGTCGTTGTTTCCAATTTCCATAACACTGGTGCTCAAGCTACTATACTGTATTGGAACAATGTATGTGATGGTGTCTAATATTTATAACGAGATGATTCTTTTTTATTTAAAACAGGTGCCAGCCAGAAACAAGAAAAAGCCAGAAAAAGGCACCGACCTCAAAAAGGTAGGTACTTTAAATATATAATTTTTTCCTTTTCAGATGACAAGTTCTTTTAGAAGTCGGTTAGATTATTAAATTACTTTTTTTATGGTTTAATGTTAATAGATTTTGTCTCAAAACGTTTAATATCCTTTTAAACATCGTATAGGTAATTAACACTCTAAGATTAAGTATACATGAAGTTCTCAGTAATTTTGCTATATATGTTGCTTGTAGTACAATGTGGGGCAGGTTGAGCGCAGTGTGGGGTCAAGTTTACTGCCATCTTTTATGAGGTTTGCGACTTCTGCTAAGGTGACTACTGTGCGTTTGGACTTGTTATTTTAACCTAATGTTTTATTTGAGCCTCATCATCAGCCGCACGATGCACACCGCTGGGCACAGGCCTCTTCCAAGAATCTCCCCTGTGATCGATCCTGCACAGCCCGTATCCAGCGACCTTCGCGAGATCGTCAGCCCATCTTGTACGGGACCACGGAATGTCGCCCGGTACACAGTCGCCATTCGAGAACCTTTCCGTCGCCGTCGTCAGTCGCCGTCGTCCGCCGCCGCGTCAGTTCTCCGCGCTATGTGTGTGGTGATTTTTTTTTAAATCCAAAACGAGATAGCACTTAGCCTTTATCACACCTGATGTTAAGTGATGATAAAGCTGAAGGTGGAAGGAAGCGCACTACTCTCAGGATTCTCAATTACTGAAGAACTGGCTATCTTATCTCTAACTGCCGGAACACAACAATGCTGAAAACATTGTTGCTATGGAGTCTAAGTCTGACGCCATAACAATGATGTTTTCAGCATTATTGTGTTCCGGCAGTTAGAGATGAGATAGCCAGTTCCTCATTGATTGGGGATTCCGGAAGTAGTGCGCTTCCACCCTCAGCCTTATCACCACTTAACAACAAAAACTTTAAAAAATACGACACTAAAGCGAGCACCCCTAGCTCAAGTTCCCACTTAACGTAGTCACCTCATCCGCACATGAATAGGTGTACCACACTTTGTTGTGACTTCCTGGTGCCAACACACGGAGGTATGAGCTGGAACTTGAAGATAGTCCATTATACTTTGTTTATTGGAACTGAGCAAACGGTAAAGGATCCATAAAAATGCATGTATGATTACTGTATATTTTCAATGTGTAGGATTTGATTAAAGCTTATGTGAACTTGAACGCTGGCTTACAGCGTTAACAAGTGATAGCAAAATTCGACGACTCGTGTAAGCCTTTCGGTAGCTTAGTTGGTCAGAGCATCGGGCCGGATTCCCGGAGGCGCGGGTTTGAATCCCGCCTGAAAGGTACTTGCAGGGCTTGTTTTAAACTGTCACATTTTTCCTTTAATTACAGAATTGCATTGTGAATGTATAAAATTAATTTAAAACCTTATATTGTTCGTATTATTTGAAATAATTAATTGTCTATCGCTTTCTAGCGTCGATGTTTCTTTTAAGACGTAACTTTTAAAAGCCTTAATAGGTGATAAAAAAAAAATCGTTTGCTTTTACAAACAAATTAATAAAAGTCTATGAGTATGTAAGTTTTGATACTGTAAGTATTAATACATTGTTATTTAATTTAATTTTTTCAGATGATACATATAATTGAAATACCGTATTCTCTGTTGTGATGGAAAATGACCTTACTAATGTGTGAATGTCATTTTTCAATATGAAGACTCTTTATGAAATATAACAAGGGAAAAAGATTGCCCTTGACAAGTTTCTTTATAGTTTTTCTCGCAAAGTCACCCGACACAGGATTTGCGAACCGACTTCTTAGATGTTTATTAGTGTTGTAATCATAACATAAACTAAATAAAAAAATTTAGAGTTTTTGAATAATAACCGTATGTATACCAATAACAAGTTATATGCAACTCTTAGAACCAAAAAAATATCTTTGTTCGCTCTGATATCTTAAACACAAGTGCTTAATTTGAATATCTCTGAATCGAATCATACATAATTGATTTGATGTAAATACATGTGATGTTAAAGAAACGACGATACAAAAAATAATCTCAAGCTCGTTATTAAAACTGCACAGAATAGCATCCAAACATAAAAACCCGTGTATACAATAACGCCAAGATCTAAATATGTGTGGTTTTTGTTCTTTTAAACGATGTTTTAATTTTCATTGTTCGAAGAAGTCGAAATCGGTCGTCCGCGGCTAATCTGAACTGGTGCAATGTCATCCGTCACGCTCGGGAACAGGTACAGGTCACGTGAAAAGTGTTTTGGCATTTTTAACGGCGTCAGTTTAGCAGCATGCAGTAACTTGTGAAATTGTTCGTCTCGAAGGTCAAGGGTTCGATTGCTGCATAAGAATAAAAAAACGCTGCTATACCTACTATACGTGCTTTCTAGGTATGTCATGTAAGTATGTATTTTGGGCTAGATCATTGGGTATGCCCAGCAGTGGGCGTCATATAACTGCTGAAGTTAACTTTATTTAAGTATTTATTTATTATGATGGTGAATTGGTGATTAAATGGCATGACGTTGTATATATTTATTTTCGATATTTAGTAATTCAGTATTAAAAATAAAATAAAATAAAATTTACCAGTGCATGAGTCTACTGCTCCAAAAATGAGTTTCTTTGTTCTAATTCCATCGTATTTCGTATTTTACAATTAGAAAATACTAGCTTTTCGCCCGCGTCTCTGCCCGTGTGAACTACACGATGTTTTTATGGGTAATATGACATTTCCCCGGAGTAAAAAGCTTATATGCTTATATTATAGACCATACTCTATCACTGTGCCAAATTCCATCCAGATCCGTTTAGCAGTAATTGAGTAACAAACATGCAAACATCCAAATTTCCACATTTATAATATAAGTACGAAACTAAAATCTTAGACATATTTGTCTTTAAACCAGTACCATTGAGCGAGTTGAATGAGACTACCTAATATCGGAAAACACCAGTTAAAGATAGAACGTGCAGAGCAAGAACAAACGACCATTTAACGCCAAACATTATCAGCACTAATTTAATAAATCAGCAAGGATAGTATGTAACGTAGATACGAAAATAATAATTATGAGATTTTAAATTATTTTTATGCATTCACAATGCAATTTTGTAAGTACTTATAGGAAAAATGCGATCAGAGCGTCGGGCCGGATCCGCGGAGGCGCGAGTTCGAATCTCGCCTGAAAGCTACTTATAGGGCTCGTGGTTTTTTACTATCATATTTTTCCTATATAATATTTAGGCTCGATTGTCCGAGAAACGCTCAAAATAATTTTAGAACACATAAGTATTTTCTCTTCACTGTTACGTTGAGTGAGACTACCTAACATCTGATAACACTAGTTGAAGATAGAGCGTGCAGAACAAGGTCGATTGAGCCTTTAACGCCTATCATTATCTATTATTATTATTATTATTATTATTATTATATTATTATTATTATTATCAGCACTAATTTATTAATCAACAAGGATAGTATTAATATCTAAATTATATTAAAATAATATTTATGTTAGATTGTCAGCGAAATTCTTAAAATAATTTTAGAACACATATTTTATCTTCCCTGTACCGTTGAATGAGTTGAATGAGACTACCTAACATCTGATAACATCAGTTGAAGATAGAGCGTGCAGAGCAAGGTCAAATGAGCCTTTAACGCCTATCTTTACCTGCACTAATTTATTAATCAACAATTAAGGATAGTATGTAATGTAGATACGAAAATAATATTATGTTAGATTGTCAGCGAAATTCTTAAAATAATTCTAGAACACATATTTTCTCTTCACTGTACCGTTTAATGAATTGAATGAGACTACCTAAAATCTGATAACATCAGTTGAAGATAGAGCGTGCAAAGCAAGAACAAACGAGCATGTAACGCTTAACCTTATCAGCACTAATTTGTTAATCAACAAGGATAGTATGTAAAGAGATATGAAAATAATATTATGTTAGATTTTCCGCGAAATTCTCAAAATAATTCTAGAACACATATTTTCTCTTCACTGTACCATTGAATGAAACTACCTAACATCTGATAACATCACTTGAAGATAGAGCGTGCAGAGCAAGGTCGAACGAGCATTTAACGCCTATCTTTACCTGCACTCGTTTAATCATAACAAGAAGTGGTTTTTCTATGTTGTGGGTTTTCGCAATGTGAGTGTGTGCTATTTTAAACCAAGTTCTGAAAAAAGAGATAACTAGTAATAAATAAATAACAAAATAAATAACTTCTTACATTCACACCAATTATCTAAGCCCATTTTTTAATTTAATTAAGAAACTGTATCATGGAAAACTTTAAACGGATAAATATATACTTAAATACTTTTTGTTTGTAAATACATACTTAATATACATAGAAAACACACTAATAATATCACCCGTATTTTCAAAATTTTATTGGGGTTCCTTAAAATTCGCATGATGTAGTTTTAGGTCAACGCCAGCTCTTGACCGATAGTGGAACTAATATAATTTTTGTTGATGATTTCTAAAAAAGTTTACTATTTAGAGACATTGTTTTATTTTTCCTGTAATCTTTACATATTTTTACTTTTTTCGCCTTACTATAAAAAAAAGTCGTGTTGCAAATAAAATATAAATATTTTTATTTCTCTCTTATTTGCAAAATAGTTAGGCAAACGTCATCTAAAACTATTCCAAATTTCACGTCGATAGCGTCGTTTCACCCTACTGACTTCTGTAAGGTCGTTTCTAGTGAAAACTCTTTCTCCTCTCTTCCACACGACAAAAATTTAGATGTTCAAATAAAACTCAGATATAGAAACACTTACGTGATGAACTTGTAATTATTTTTCTTGTGATAAATTATGATTTCAACAAAATTACAGTAAAATAAGTATTTTAGCAACTCTACTATCAAAACTCATATTAAAAAAAGGAAGTTTTGTTTGTTTGTCAGTTTGTATCAGATGAACTCAAAAACTAGGTACTGTATTTATTTAAAAAAAATCTAACACCAGTAGAAAGCTAGGTACATTATTGCCAAGTGACATAGTATATATTAATGAAAAATGGAAAATGAAGTATTTAGAAAAAATCGACCCGTCTCACAACCAGCTCCGATGGGACTCGAACCCACGACCTTTCGCTATCCGGGCGACTGCTCTAACCACTGAGCTACGGAGTCGTTACGAGATGCGTCGAATTTATCAAATACTTCTTACACGCTGTATAGCCAGCGTTAATTTCATCAAATGTGAAGATATTACTACCCCCACACGCGAAAGAAATACCTTTCCAGGTATTTGGCAATCGCTGAAGATGAAATTACTATGGCAAGTTATTTAAATTTTTACTTTTTTGCATTCACAATGCAATTTTTATTAATGAAAAATGGAAAATGAAGTATTTAGAAAAAATCGACCCGTCTCACAACCAGCTCCGATGGGACTCGAACCCACGACCTTTCGCTATCCGGGCGACTGCTCTAACCACTGAGCTACGGAGTCGTTACGAGATGCGTCGAATTTATCAAATACTTCTTACACGCTGTATAGCCAGCGTTAATTTCATCAAATGTGAAGATATTACTACCCCCACACGCGAAAGAAATACCTTTCCAGGTATTTGGCAATCGCTGAAGATGAAATTACTATGGCAAGTTATTTAAATTTTTACTTTTTTGCATTCACAATGCAATTTTTATTAATGAAAAATGGAAAATGAAGTATTTAGAAAAAATCGACCCGTCTCACAACCAGCTCCGATGGGACTCGAACCCACGACCTTTCGCTATCCGGGCGACTGCTCTAACCACTGAGCTACGGAGTCGTTACGAGATGCGTCGAATTTATCAAATACTTCTTACACGCTGTATAGCCAGCGTTAATTTCATCAAATGTGAAGATATTACTACCCCCACACGCGAAAGAAATACCTTTCCAGGTATTTGGCAATCGCTGAAGATGAAATTACTATGGCAAGTTATTTAAATTTTTACTTTTTTGCATTCACAATGCAATTTTTATTAATGAAAAATGGAAAATGAAGTATTTAGAAAAAATCGACCCGTCTCACAACCAGCTCCGATGGGACTCGAACCCACGACCTTTCGCTATCCGGGCGACTGCTCTAACCACTGAGCTACGGAGTCGTTACGAGATGCGTCGAGTTTATCAAATACTTCTTACACGCTGTATAGCCAGCGTGTAAGAATGTGGGGGTAGTAATATCTTCACATTTGATGAAATTAACGCTGGCTATACAGCGTGTAAGAAGTATTTGATAAATTCGACGCATCTCGTAACGACTCCGTAGCTCAGTGGTTAGAGCAGTCGCCCGGATAGCGAAAGGTCGTGGGTTCGAGTCCCATCGGAGCTGGTTGTGAGACGGGTCGATTTTTTCTAAATACTTCATTTTCCATTTTTCATTAATAAAAATTGCATTGTGAATGCAAAAAAGTAAAAATTTAAATAACTTGCCATAGTAATTTCATCTTCAGCGATTGCCAAATACCTGGAAAGGTATTTCTTTCGCGTGTGGGGGTAGTAATATCTTCACATTTGATGAAATTAACGCTGGCTATACAGCGTGTAAGAAGTATTTGATAAATTCGACGCATCTCGTAACGACTCCGTAGCTCAGTGGTTAGAGCAGTCGCCCGGATAGCGAAAGGTCGTGGGTTCGAGTCCCATCGGAGCTGGTTGTGAGACGGGTCGATTTTTTCTAAATACTTCATTTTCCATTTTTCATTAATAAAAATTGCATTGTGAATGCAAAAAAGTAAAAATTTAAATAACTTGCCATAGTAATTTCATCTTCAGCGATTGCCAAATACCTGGAAAGGTATTTCTTTCGCGTGTGGGGGTAGTAATATCTTCACATTTGATGAAATTAACGCTTGGCTATACAGCGTGTAAGAAGTATTTGATAAATTCGACGCATCTCGTAACGACTCCGTAGCTCAGTGGTTAGAGCAGTCGCCCGGATAGCGAAAGGTCGTGGGTTCGAGTCCCATCGGAGCTGGTTGTGAGACGGGTCGATTTTTTCTAAATACTTCATTTTCCATTTTTCATTAATAAAAATTGCATTGTGAATGCAAAAAAGTAAAAATTTAAATAACTTGCCATAGTAATTTCATCTTCAGCGATTGCCAAATACCTGGAAAGGTATTTCTTTCGCGTGTGGGGGTAGTAATATCTTCACATTTGATGAAATTAACGCTGGCTATACAGCGTGTAAGAAGTATTTGATAAATTCGACGCATCTCGTAACGACTCCGTAGCTCAGTGGTTAGAGCAGTCGCCCGGATAGCGAAAGGTTGTGGGTTCGAGTCCCATCGGAGCTGGTTGTGAGACGGGTCGATTTTTTCTAAATACTTCATTTTCCATTTTTCATTAATAAAAATTGCATTGTGAATGCAAAAAAGTAAAAATTTAAATAACTTGCCATAGTAATTTCATCTTCAGCGATTGCCAAATACCTGGAAAGGTATTTCTTTCGCGTGTGGGGGTAGTAATATCTTCACATTTGATGAAATTAACGCTGGCTATACAGCGTGTAAGAAGTATTTGATAAATTCGACGCATCTCGTAACGACTCCGTAGCTCAGTGGTTAGAGCAGTCGCCCGGATAGCGAAAGGTCGTGGGTTCGAGTCCCATCGGAGCTGGTTGTGAGACGGGTCGATTTTTTCTAAATACTTCATTTTCCATTTTTCATTAATAAAAATTGCATTGTGAATGCAAAAAAGTAAAAATTTAAATAACTTGCCATAGTAATTTCATCTTCAGCGATTGCCAAATACCTGGAAAGGTATTTCTTTCGCGTGTGGGGGTAGTAATATCTTCACATTTGATGAAATTAACGCTGGCTATACAGCGTGTAAGAAGTATTTGATAAATTCGACGCATCTCGTAACGACTCCGTAGCTCAGTGGTTAGAGCAGTCGCCCGGATAGCGAAAGGTCGTGGGTTCGAGTCCCATCGGAGCTGGTTGTGAGACGGGTCGATTTTTTCTAAATACTTCATTTTCCATTTTTCATTAATAAAAATTGCATTGTGAATGCAAAAAAGTAAAAATTTAAATAACTAGTATATATTATCCTGAAATTTATACGGGAACGGGAACCGCGCGGGTAAAGTCGCGGGGAGCCACTAGTTACCTATATATGGAGGAGAAAATAAGTTAATAAGAAAATATAAAAAAAATAAGAACAACTATAAGTATCAAAAATTATACGAACGAAGTAACCAAACCATTCTTTTTCTTAGACGCGACATAAACATCCGTGTAGGCTAAATTTCGTTAAACAATAAACTTAATCTGAACTTAGATAAAGCCTAATCTAGCCCAAGGTCTAGGCCAGATTAAATAGGTCACAGATACATCTAATGTGAACTGTTTGTTCAACAGACGTGGGAGAGACGCGCACAATGAAATAAAAACGCAAGCTCATTTATTTCGCTAATTACTCTAATTATATAACTTTATGCCTCGTAATATTTTTTACCGATGTTATTTTGATATAGTTTTGTTTTTAAAGGTCGTCGCGTCGTATACTATAGCGGTTAGTGACCTTGATTGGATTCTACAGTGCACAGCAAGTTTGAGTCCTGGATGGAGCAAATGTTGTTAAACTTCGACGAAGCTTCGACATGAGAATGCGGAAAACAGCGTCTTTTGAAGCATTTAACATAATCAATATATAGGATTTAACATTGGGAAAAAGGGAATGAAGATAAGTTTGCTTCCCTTATTTTCTTTTAGGGCGCGCTTACAAGGGCAACTAAAATTGTCAATCCCCGAAAAATATGATGTCACGACTACATCAAGCAATAGGGTATTTTACTGTTGTTGAAATGTAGATATTTAATGATGACGTTAAAAAATATTGCAATTAAGAATACCAAATGTGAAAAAATAATTTGAATCTGTTTTATAATAAAAGAATTATAGTCTGTTTGATTTTGACTATAGCTGTCTCTTTCTAAAACGAAATCTTCTATGGCGTGACTATGACGCTACTAACCCACTGACGTCACTAAGATAGCGTCCTGTCCTTGTCTAATTATAAAGTTTGAAGTCCTATATCTTTGAAAATATTCAAGATAATTCAAAACGAAAACTTGTTTTGTGTAGCTAATATTTCGAAAAACATTTTAAAGAAATAAAAAAAAATCAGTAAAATACCGTATTAAGGGCTTCAAAATGTAGCAACCTGTTACTGAGATACGGCTACATAAAAGGGTGTTTGGCTGTTGTTGAAATGTAGATTTTTATTTATGACATTCAGATAGGTATATAACATTACTGAATAACAAAATAATGTGAAAAAAGAAATTTAATTTGTATTACAACAAGCGAATTATGAGCTACTTAATTGTGACTCTAGCTATCTTTTATAAAACGATATCTTCTATGGCGAGAGTATGGCGGTACCAGCATTTGACGTCACTGGCTGGTAGCGCTCTCCTTGTCTAATTAGAAATTTTGAAGCTATGTATCGCTGAAAATATGCAAGATATTTGAAAATAAATACTTATGTTGTGTTGCTAACATTTAATAAACATTTTAAGCCAATAAAAAAAAATCCGTCAAGTACCCTACACCACAAAATATGGAGCAACATCGCTCCACTTAAGTGCTCCGCATTGATTTATTACTTACAGTTACCAGGTAATTATTGCCAAAAAGTAGCCCGTGTAACCGCGCCTTTAGTTTCCCTCGCTCGGAAACTTTCCTACGCTGCTATATTTTTCTGTCATTCTGGACCGTCATGTGCTATAGAGGGAATGCGACAAGACATCGCAATAGTGGTAAAGCCCCACAAAACTTATCTAGCAGTGAAAGTTTTACACGCGGGAATAAGCATCATAATAAAATTGTTATTACTAGCTGTTCCACGTATCCGTTTCCGTAGGAACTTTGGGATTAAAAGAAACTTTTGTAGGCTTCATTACTCTTAAGTTTCATGTAAATCCATTTAGTAGTTTTTGCGTGAAAAAGTAACAAACATACATAAATACCACATGACTAGCTCCACATCATAACCCTAAGGTTGAATGGTAGAGAATGACTACATTAAGTCCGCCTATGTCCAATGTAAGAATTAAAAATATAAATAAAAACAAACAAACTTCTACATTTATAATATTAATTTAGTAATGCAATATTTATCTTCCTCGGTTAGTTTAGTACTAAGTATTTGTAACAGATAAGATATCCGGTTTTTTTTAAATTTAATATAACTAGGAAGCAAAAGAATAACAAAATATTTGTCTCAATGATTACGGCGTCAAATTGTGATTTAATATATCCCATAAATCATTACAAATGTCAAGTCATCTTAACTACCATCAGATTCGTAGATTGAATTAATTTCTGATGCTCAAAAACGTTTAAACAAATTATACGTTAGCTTGACAAATCGCCCTAATAAATTTGAATATTTGATCTACTAATAATATTGCAAATATTTTTTGTATTCAAATTAAAAAAAAATGGGAATAAAAGTCATTAGATTTAGTTTTAATTATTTGTGTTGACGCTAAATAACGATTTTAATAATATAATTGTGATCTTGGTATCTATTTAAAAGTTGACCGTTGCCAGCTTATCATAATTAGTTCCAAAAAGGCAGTGCGAAAGTTTTAAGATGGCTACCGAAAACGCATTTGTTTTTCTTCTGCAATTCATTGTTAACTGACGAAACTTGAGTCATCCTTAGTATTTTCGCCTTGAACAAAGGACAAATCTATACGTCGCAGTAAGATAGATAAAGCCGTGATATAGTTGTATCCCTGGGGATATTTATGTACCGCAAGATAGTTATACGAAAGCAACAAGTGTTCTGTGGTGTGAAAAAAAATAACCACGATAATTTCTAACCTATCACGTGTTCTACAGGACTACACTCCTACAATTATTTCATCAAACAAATCTAGTAATATAACTATATCACTTAACTTGAACCGTATTATAAATATATTCCTTGTAAGATAGTTATACGAAAGCGATTCATTACTATCTTACGGTACATTATTATATCCCTAGGGATAACTATATCACTGCTTTATCTATCTTACTGCGACATATATACTTACCACTAAATACTTGTCTATTTTGCCGGCCCTGGCTTCCAACTACTCAATACAGTTGTCAACTGTCACAGAGTATATTGTATTACACAACGCCGATAGATTGTTTCTCCATCGATCTCATTAGCATCACATGGTGGGTAACTAATTCAGTAAGATTGTATGTTAATAGTCTAGATCAAATTATACAGCGGGTCGCCAAGGCCGGTAGACAAAGGGAAGGAACATTGTTACCGACTTACAATCGTGAGAAGTTCTCTGGATGTGACATAACGTGCAGTAATAACATAGGTGAGCTGCACTCAGTATGTGAACTTGTAGTTTTACTTAAACCTTGGATTTTTTAAGTCCATAGGTTCTATAGTCAACATCACATCATTACATTTTGAGTAAAACACTACCAATTATATTACGAGCGTCCTATTAAGGGCGTCATAAATGTCAAACTGTAGAGTCTTGCGTTCTGTCGTGTGAATCTTTCAATTTTTGTGTAAGTAGATAACTTTTACTTTTGAAAATTTGAAATAGACTGACGGACGAAAATAGAGAGGAGAGAGAGAGAGAGAGAGAGAGAGAGAGAGAGAGAGAGAGAGAGAGAGAGAGAGAGACAGACTGTTATACTTGATGGAATAGGGACTTTTTTCTGAATATATATGCAAATCCCATTGTTGAGGCAGGATGTTTCGCCAGATATTCGGCGAAAAGGGAAGTACTTCCTCCGAGCTAGGTGTCTCTACTCGGGGACCGCGGCCCAACTGTTAGTAGTTGGTAATTGTTTTATGCAACGCATCTGAGAAACTCTGTAAGCGCGATTCATGTTTCCATACAATTCTTCAGTTCTGTCTTGTCGTAGTGTGTGACGTCAAGCTTGCGCGTCGATGTTTACTTTTTGCTGATCCTGCATTTCTCGATACTATGTTTTTACTTATGTAGCGATGTGAGTGCGTCGCTACACCATCGTACGCTTTTTACTGTAACTTAGAGAAGCTTCTATTGCTGATATTAATGTAATACTGTCTCGCAGTCAACTATGTGGTGGCGATATAATTAGATGTGACTTCGATTTAGTGCGAGGCCTCACTTTGAGGTCATGTACGAATGTCACATTTCGTAACAGTGTAATAAGGTTAATTTTTGTATTGAGATGCTTTGCTTTGTTTGTTCAAGAAAGAATCTTATAACCTGCCATTGTGTGGGGTCGTAGTAGCAATTGCTTTATCAAATTTTACGACTCCTTTTGTTGGACAGGTCTTTTGTGTGGCTGTTAACAGTTAATTAGGCATGTCTGTTTGTCTAAAATATAGGTTTAGATTAATTGAGACCTTGGTGGCCTTGGAATTATTTTTGACTATTATACATATAGAGGCTAGCTGCGTCTTGTACGCTTTGAAGCACAGAACACGGAAAGATTTTTTCTACTTTCCATGTTCTGTGCTTTGAAGTTTGTCAAAATAAGGAGGATTTAACTTTAAACAAGAACAGGGTGCCTACCATCAACTTTAAGACAGCGATTCAAAAATAGCGCGATGCAGAATAGGTTCCTAAAATGAACCTTCTAAAAACTGGATCGCAAATGAATTGCTAAATGTGAATGACCGAACAATTTGTGTCCTTATTTCTTCTACCCGTCTCTTTCACTCGATTCTGTCATGCCCGGAGATTGAGAGGGACAGGTATAACCTGCAGGTGTCATGTTAGCTTGGCCGAGTTATAAGTCAAATAAGAGTACATGACAGCCTAGCGGCTGTGAAATGTCATTGAATGATCACTGAATCGTTGTCATTGATACTAAGCTGTCGTGGTACGAATAAGCGAAGCAGATCAGTTTAGGTCCTCAACAAAACCGCAATAAGAATCGATGGTAGGCACCCAGATAGTTTATAATAATTGAAGGTCTTGATTTTTCTTTTATACACAACGGGGTAGCACTTAACCTTCATCACACCTGATGTAAATTTTTGGTGATAAGGCTGAAGGTGGAAGCCGCCGGTTCTTCCGGAATCCTCAGTCACTGAGGAACTGGCTATCTTATATCTACCTGCTGGAACATAATCACGCTAAAAACATCATTGTTATTACGTCAGACTTAGATAAGATGGTGTTAGCTAGCCAGGCGGACTAAGAACAAGTCCTACTACCAACCAAACCGAATACAATATGTACGCCCACTGGGAATCGAATACGGGACCTCTGGGTCTGATTCCGGTGGTGTGTAAAACCAAACCACAGAGGCTGTTAAAAAAAAAGTCAAAGTTTCATAAAAAACTGCTACATAGGCTTGGATTGCATTTCAATTACAAATTTAGACACACAGTAGCGTGTCAAGCCAAGTTCCAGCTAACAGAACTGGCAAGCAGCACCGTGTGTATATTACACGAACCATTTGGAGCCATAGTAGGTACTTTTCTACGCTTGCCCCGCCTACTTACTACTTCTAACGTCATTCTTGTGTTTTATGGTCAATACGATTAGTAATTCAGTACCATCCAGCCCAATAAATGACATTTTAGTTATTATCACTTTGGTGTCATTATCATTTTTATGTCTTATTTCACTAGTAGGTACATTCAAATTAACTTGTGAGCTTACTTTATTACTTTATTTCTTTGGTACAGTACTTACAGTATACCTACTCCAGAACACAGTGGTTGACAGAATGTGTTTTATCAGTATTGATTCTATAACTTAGCAATTACATTAGGCCTTCAAAACAAGGGGCCATCATCGCCTACTTTGAGAATCACTGGTCGTTCAGTAAATTTCTTAATTTATTTCTCTCCAATACGCTCACAGCTTGATTCACCCGTATTCTCCAATTTTCTCCTACAACTTCACATAGTGCCGTCACGCTCTCGCGCACTAAATCCACAAACAATTAACTGTATCTTTTACTGACACCGCAATTATACGGAATTAATACAAAAATTGGTAAAGTGGGCGTTATGGTTCAGTGACACTGTGTCCATTGTGTGGTTCCGATTTTTGACTTAGATCAAGCATTCTCGTTAGTGTGATCGTAATGTTTTGTATGAAAACCGTCCGTCGTGAAAACCGAAAAAAAATGAAAATCGTTTACGAAAAGAAAGGTGCTTAAATCTCTTTGTATGGGAGCCTGGCATAGAGATGACCATGATTTTGCAAGACTGTGGAAAAGCGCGACGCATCATGAAACCAGTGTACATCGATAGAGGATCTATGGACGAACAAAAAAATTTCCGATGACATTAATTGTCCTAAGGCGTCTGAGATATTCCATTATAAAGATCCGGTTTTAAGGTAGTTTTTATATTGGATCTTTAACATGTAGTATCCGAAACCTGTACGTTTTAGGACAATGTCTTAAGACATTTTTTGTTCTTATAAAGATCCTCTAATGGAAAACTCCATTCGGAAGGTTGGTTACCACTATGCCAAAATGTTCAAAAGCACTGAGAGTTTTGGTAGCATTGACGGATGATGGTGTAGTTGACTACATAATAATATATGTTCTTGCAAGAACTCAATGTTGTCACGGAAGTCTTAATGCATTAATTAAATAAATGATCAGGATGAGGTTTTGTTATCTTTGTGAGAGTCAGTCGGGTACATTTTCCGCTAGTAAAACTTGTCAAAATAAAAACTCTATTTTAGTAAGTACCTTTTTGTAACATCGTGGTACAATGGAAACCAGCACCAATCGATCGCGTGTTCACACCATTCGGCTTGTCCGATTGAGTGCTTCAATTAGTGGTGCCGGTTCATTTCCCGACCCCCTGCGGCCGATAATCACTATTTGTTATTCATGAACTGCGGCTTAAATGTGATGTTTACTAAGGTCGCCATTACTGGCTTGATTTGCAACCTGTAAGCGGTAATTGGAGGCTCTCCTTTAGATGAATATTCTTTGTTTGTAAATAGATTGGTAAAGAATAAGAAGCTAATAAACGTTGAATAAATAAATGAACATTCATGATAATTTACCTACACTTTTGTTCATTTAGTATTTGTGTGTTTGTTTGTTAAATATTTAGGTGTGCAGGCTAAATAGGCTCTAAGCTTATATTGTTGTCTTCTAAATAAGTAAAGAAAATAAACCATGAGTTATATATTTTTTCTTCAAGATAATTCTTAGGACCCAATGGTTGATTCTTCACGATGTAATAAGAGGTTTGAAAATGAAGTATTAGAAAAAAATCGCTCTGTCTTAAACTCGAACCCACGACTTTTCACAATCTGTGCGAATGCTCTGTAATAAAAATAATTTGAAACTCTTAGGGAATTTAACACTTCTATCATAAAACAATAAATTCTAAAATGTTAATCTTAAAGTTTTTAATCAGACATTCACCACACAAGTACATCTTTTACAATAAATTCACTGCATTAAAATTAATAATAAAAAAATGTGTGACTTATGTATAATTACAAACTCAAATAAAAGAAAATATCAAAAGTACATCCACCCAACTGACGACAATATCTAAAATAATTGTGTATATTTCATAATAAACGTATGTAATTTGAGATCTATTTTACGTTATGCTAATAAGTCTGTTTAATATAAATAGTTTATGACTTGACAACCTCCAAATGGATCCCAACATTGTGTGGTCCCGGTTATTACCTCTTTGTTTCCGAATATTTTACAAATATTAATGTTATTGTGTTTTTATGTTCAGTGCAGTGTCAAGTTCTTAAGAATGTAGCCCTGTGGTTACTGCTCGAAAACTATTAATATACTAGTTAATAGTTCAAGTTTGTTTATTTCAATAGAGTAGCTATGAATATTATGGTAACTTTCATAAATTAACAGTGGATCGCTGAGCTGTGTATTGTGACAACAGAAAGTAAATATGTAATATTATTAACTCGCATCACTCGAAATAGAAGCTTAAACTTGAATTGTGATATTTTTAAGGAGTTAAAGTTTAGGCTTTTTACCTGAAAAATACGGTATTAAATCGGGTAAATCATTAAGAAAAATCAAACTAAAGCAAAATAACTTAATTTATGTCATTCTCTTATTGATGTTCGCCACATCAAAGACTTTGTTATACGACAATCAATAATTCCAATTGTATGAACCAACAGTAAAGTATCTGTTTTAAATGAAAAATTAACCAAAATAATCTCAAATGAGATAAACAATTCCAAAAATAAAACAAAGGACGTATCGATACTGATTCGTTGCGATGTATCTAATTTGTCTGCCTCCCTGCAGCTCACACCATCGATTAATCTGGGCCGATTGCTTAAAACAAAACAAAGTTACAAAAATCAATCACTCAACAAACAAACAAATCTTAAAAACGAGGCTGTGTGATCGCTTTTCCTTTGTTTCTACGTTTCGGAGTTTTGACGCCATCTTTGTTTTAAGGTAAGGTGTTGTCTCCACGACATTTTTCATATATTTCGGTTTCATTCTGGTCTGTTTGGACACGAGTGCTAATGGTTATAATCAATTAGACGCGACCGTGTCGACTTGTGATTCGATTCTAGATGCTGACATCACCTTTTATTTTGTAGAGTTTGATCGAATTTGGAGCTTGTGTCCGAAATTCCGATCGGAATCAGTCGCTGCGTAAACGTGTGTCTTGTGTAGTTGTTTTGTTGAAATTATGTTTAAACTAGCGGATCCTCGCGGTTTTACCCGCGTGGTGCCCGTTCCGTGGGAGTATCGGGATAAAATATTGCCTATGTCACGCGGGAAGAATGTAGCTTTCTAATGGTCAAAGAATTTTTAAATCGGTCCAGTTAGTTTCGGAGCCTATTCGATGCAAACAAACAAACAAACAATCAAATCTTTCCTCTTTATAATATTAGTACCTATAGATATAAATATAACAAAAAATGCCACAACTGCTAGCATGTTATTTATTCCGTGATGTTAGTAAGAGGCACAGAAATACGTATAACAAAATATATTTTTCACTTCTCATGCTCGTAAAGTTCGTGTTTATGTTGGGTATAGGCTGCATAAAATCGCTTTTTATGCTCTAGTGCATAAAGTAAAATCTTCGTCTATGTCACAGACTCTAAGACAAAGGTCGTCCGGTAAACAGTCACACACGCAATTAAACTTCGTTAAATAAACTTGTTGTTTCATTCTTTTTCTTAAATTTTGTACATAATCCATGTTAAATTACTAAATAAATAAAACTAGGCAAAATTAATGAGTTTTGTAAGAAATAAGTATTTTAAGAGCATTATGGACTACGATCTATGCTAAGTATCTGTGCTGCCACTTCCACGTATAAAAAAAAAGAAAAAGAAAGTTTTCCCGCCAATATGGCGAAGTCTTTATTTTTTCTTTTTTGCAGTATTGTAATTTATTTTCCTCACACTCGAAGTGAAAAGCAGAGTGTATAACTCGTACATAAAACCCATTTTACCCTCGAATTGACTATCCATCCTCGCCTACGGCTCGGGTGGATATATACGTCTCGGGTAAAATGGTATGTTTTATGCACTTGTTGTACAATCTACTATATTTTATTTCCGAACTAAGACAGTTCTCCATTATACATATAGGTAATTGTAATTTAGGGATTAAAAACCGACTTTAAGTTGTGACTTTTATACTACGAATATCCTCTATATCTATCTAATAAAATATTACTATTAAAACTTGAATTAATCTATAGTTAATAACATTGGGCTTGGCCTATTACCTTTACAATATCAATAATATGGAATACTCAATTTGTATAGAATTCAAAATGCTAAATTTAATTTATTGGATAAGTTTAGTTTAATATCTAAATAAAATTTCATTTGTATTGAGAACTCTAAAAAATACATTAGCAGCGTTGATTTGTTAATATTTTATTGATATAATACTGATGCAAATTTTATTTGTCATCTGTATATCAAAATCATGAACACGGATGTTGTCTATGAATGGATTTGATGGAGCTTTTTAGCACTAAGCTTTCTAATCTCGCACCTATATTTTTATTACCATGAAGATATGACACAACTCACTCACTCAGTAGGAATAAAGCCTAAAATGGTGTATAAACAGTAAACTAATATTTCGTTATGAATGCCCAAGACATTATTTATATATTTGTTAATAAATTTATGGGTTTCTTTATAAAGATGTTTTATTGGTCACAAGCGAATCAAATATACATAGATCGTGTTTTTTAAATTATTGTCTGTGAGATAAGAAGAGATTGTGTCAGTTCGGCGTGGTGCAGGCTGTAGAAAGTAGTACTGTGATATTTGAATTTATTATGTTTGTTTAAATATGAATTATGGCGGACGATTGTTTATCGTCTATAAATATGAAGGTGTCAAATGTTATGTGGTATTACATATTTCTTCATCAGGTTGAGGAAATATTTTTATTTCTCAAAAATTTTAAACTTACGTTTCAAAAGAATGTGTGCTAGATGAATGAAGAATGAGAATTCATCAATTAATTCATCGTTTTTTGCACGAATGTGCATTTTAGCATGTTCTACACAATAATCGATTTATTAAACAAACGTTATCGGATAAGTGTATTAAATTATTACTGAAGGAACAATTATTCATTCAAAAAACTTGCAAATATTTCAGAAGATTGTATTGATTAGAATATTTCGATTGATAAAGTAGGTACGTTAAAAAGCAGTAAGGTGGTTTCAAGTATTTTAGTTATGACAAAACTTTCAAAGCAATATAAAATACATTTATACAAATCTATGTACACATGAGCAATAAATATGTAAACATCATTGATATATGACTATGTCATAATGAAATATAAGGCACAAATAGTGTTGTTTCGGAACGTTTCGATGTGACAAAGTTCCATAGTGCGAAAATGGGCACATAAAAACTCCTCATTAATTTATTAAAATTCCTTTAAGTTCCTATTTTCCTATTCCCAATAGTGGAACAATTAGAAGCGGGCGATGTCGCCTGCGTCACGATACCGATCGTGTGATTTACGCGTTTGCGCCGGCGCACCCGATCTTATCTTACGAGCTTTTACTCGCCAAGGTAAACTCTACCTTATCACTATGTTAGGACAGTCTAGTCTCTCAAAAGGTAATGGGAAAAGCGTATATTCTCATTACCAAAAGCGTAAGAGCACTTTTCTTGTACTATGTGTGTGTAATTTAAATCTAGACTTGGTTCACACGGTTGGGGTGGTTTGTTTTCGAATTAAAAAGCTTACGTGAAATTTTAGAGAGCTTTAGTGCTTTTAATTTTTTCGTCATAAAATATTATACACAAATCATCCAGTCTTGTTGGCTCTTATGGCTCATTTTCATTGGTCGATGGAGCCCGGATGCGGGTTGCGGCAGATTCCTGAAAAGCATACGGGGATCCGTTTTCATTGGTCGTTTACCCGCATGTGGGAAACGCAATAAGAGCAGTTGAAATTGCTGCTTTTTCTTAGTATATTACTTACCTATAAAACCTATGAAAGATGTAATTTATTGTCTTTTTATTCATAAAATAAAAGAAAATAATTACTTTAAAATCATTAAGTCATAGAAAAAAACACACATCACCACCCCAGTCACCGGTATTGGTGGCCTAAATTTTATATTCAGATTAAGACTAGCAAATGATTTCAAGAAATCAGATGAACTTTTTTAAGAAGTTATTTTGTAAAAAGAACAAAAACATAGTACCTAATGATCTGATTTTAACTATTAATTGATTTTTTTAGTTGTGTCGCTTACTTATGATGCCGAAAGGAGCACAATGCAAATGATGGAAAACTGCAATCAGAAATGTCAATTACCTATTGACCGGTCGCCGCCACCTGCATTTTAATACATCAGTCAATCAACGATCATGTAAACATGTGTCTCATTGTTTTCCTAACGCTCATTTTAATGTTTTATTGCTTGTCCTGCCATTAAAGCGACGTGACTAATCCAAGACCAAAAACACCGCATAGGTACTTATTTCCATCACCAACAATCAAGATATTTGTTCCTCCAAACTCAAAGAATTTTCGCACTTATTCTGAAAGGATTAAGAGTTAAAGAAGCTAGTTCTAAAAGTGGTATTAAAAAGGTGGTGTTAAAATTCAACGCATACTTTCGATTTTGCCGTAAATGTGTCTTTGTGCGCAGGCGCAGGGTGATTGGCTTCGCCCGTAATCCTGCCACCGAGCAATGTCATTTAAGTGACATTTGTAAAACGCAAGACACTTTGTTGTGGAAGCACTTAAACTGCGAATCATCGACTTTTTATTGTTTAGGTTAAATATTTTAACTTGTAATATAACTCATTTCTTAATCATTGTTTCAATGAGTGATTAGTTACGAAGTGTCTTTTAGCTACATGATATCGTTTGATTCGTTTTCCGGTGTATAAATTTAGAGTTAAATATACAAAACAAAGATTAAGAAAACTGATCTTGATACATACACATTTCAAAATGAAAAAAAAATAATTGTCTTGCACAGGGAAAAAAGCGTTTTAGAATTGGGCGGTTGAACTTTTTTACCAGAAGGCTATGGTATTTGAATGTGGCTTATTTCATGTTTTGTAAAGATAACATTATTATAGTACTTAATTCATACGTGATGATCTTGATAAAAACTATCTATTGTAAAATAATGTCGAAGACCCCACGTTAGGGAGGTGCGCACTATAGTAAACACAGCGTAACCTTCATGCGTTAGACTAGGGGTTCGTCATCACCTCCTTTCTTCGCCGAGGTCACCACACAATGGCTGCGATCTGCCCATCCTGGCCTTTTAGTATTTAAAACTTATTGGCGCTACTTCACTAATCCCACCTCCAACCAAAAACCAATTCAAGTATCAAAGCAATAAGTCCTCATATCCCTTGCTTGTCAACGTCACTTGTGACGTTTGACGTTTTCAAGACATTCAAATGTGGAATTTGGAGGCCGCATTGTTCGTCGAATCGCCAACAATATTGGATTTGTTCCAAAGCGCGGGCAACAATGCATCTTTGTTGGCGGCAAGGCTGCCTCTTCGCCTTGGTTTGCTTCCGATTGGATTAGAACCTTCGTGGTGACGTGAAATTGGGGCTTCCGTTTGAGGATTAGCGATTAGTGGGTAGGTGGTTCAAGTTTACTGTGTTGGGGCTGTGGTAGAGACGGTGTAGGTCATAATCCAAAAAGTTACATGAAACACAAAAAACTGGAATTGCAACAATTGGTTTTTCTGGAAATTTGAATTTACTGAAACTAGGGCAGGCGTACCGGTTTTGGCCATTTTTTGCTCTAAAAGTTTTCTAAACAACTTTGAGCCATTTATGATAAAAGCAATTAAAATAAGGTATTTTAAGGTAATAAAAACAACCGTTAGAATTCCATATGTCTTAAGATTTTTTTTCAATAAATTCCATTTTCTGTTTGAGAAAATGTTTTGTATGAAAATTTTAAGAAATTTGTTTTGGATGAAATACTATATAAACCTTTGTTTTTTACAATTAAATTGTTGTTATGCAATTGACTGGTTTCTAGCGCATTAGAATATATTGATTTTACCTGGGTCTGGTTTTAATTTTTCGCAATACTTACAAAAGTTTAACTATAAGTAAGTGGCCAAAACCGGTACATTTGGCACCTCTCACACATTGTGTGTAATATAAAAAAATCTATTTTACTTTTATAAATTTGAAAAATGTTCCTTTAAAGGTAGATAAATTATCTATAATTTGAGATATAATTTGTGTCTTAAATACCTAAGACCAGAAAAATGGAAAATGAAGTATTTAGAAAAAAAAATACCTAAGACCATTTAGTACTTCGTGCTTAAAAGTCAAAAAATCCTTAAAGTGGCCACAAAGGGTACCTCTGTCCTACTTACATTTGCTAAATCTCTCTATAGTGTGGATTAGCAGCCTGATGAAGAAGATTGATGCGAGTAACGTAGAACTGCTCATTTTGGAAACAATTGGGTAAGTAGGTACTATCATACCGATTCCCCACTTCCCAAGTGGCCGATTCTGGGGCCGCACTGGCTAAGGCTCCGAACCTCGGCAAGTTTGCCGGGCTTCAAATTAATAGCCGGTGGCCCCTGATTAGGTCCCGGAAAAGGAAAAAGTCCTTAAAAATGCATAATTTAATACTAGAGTCAGAGATTTGATTAGCTGTTACGTAAAATTAATATCATCATCATCATTCTCTACTTATCCCAAATTCTATTTGGAGTCGGGGCAGTATACTACACTACTACTACACTACACACAGTATTATACACTCCACTCTGTTACCCGTCATCTCCTTATTCACTCCTTCAATCTATCCATCTCTTAACTGGTACGCTTGGAGATTTGATACAACGTGACAACCGTCAGTCTCGAACTTGTAGTGGCGGAATTCTAAGTTTAAACTGTATTAATAACACTGTAACAGCATTTTTCGAGTGGTTGGCTGAAACACATGTGTGCCTAATCCTAGTTAGCGTGTTATAATGTTTAGGACGTGTGTGCCTGATCCGAGCGTACAGGTATGCGGTCAGAAACCAATATATTTTCCTAAAAATGACGATTACTTGGTGCATTAGTAGTAATCCTGGGTAACGTCCTTTAAGTTCCAGCGCTAGGATAAAGGTTTGCTTAAGGAGGCCGATCATTGAAAAAAAAACAACAATTCACTGTATTTAATCTTTTATAAGTAAGTAGTGGACCCGGTGAACTTTGTACCATCTACAAATTAATAATCTTGAAGCGAAACTAAATTCACCAAAGTAGTTTTATACATTGCCACAAATGTAGGTGACATTTGTGGCAGTGTATAAAACTACATTAAAAGTAACAGAAACGGATAAAACGATAGTGATTAAATACTCTTTGGAAGCGACCATGCAGTTCAAGCAACGAATGCTCCAAAAAAGGTAGGTATATAGGGAAATGCTTGGAACCCTTGGAACGCTTTTTGATCTAACGGTAGAACACCAATTTTTCGTATTTTTGTTCAAAAGGAATCGATTCATACACAAAATTCATTGCGGGACCGATCGAAACCTTACAACAATATCGTATCTTTAATGTGTTCTACGTTTAGATCACTCAGCCAAAGAGCATGTAATCACTATGTGAGTCAGCGCCTGGGGTACGAGAATTGACAACATTTCATAAAATTTATCATGTGTTTTTAATTGCTATTTAGAAATAACATTTAAAAAGACGAAACTAGTATTTTATCCTTTTCCAAAAATTTTATTTTTAGTCATCGTAAAATTAATTTGAAAACTTACTCATTCAAAAAGAGCCTAAGTAAGGAAGAAGGCAGGTTGGCGGACATACCTTTGCAAATTATTTAAAAAATACATTCTGACGTCGTCAAGTCAGCGTGAAGCTAATGACGTTTGTTGTTTGTCGTTGTTACGGTTTCCCGTTTGGTTTAAGTTGTTTTATTTGATGTTATTTCTTTTCATAACTCGTAAATTTAATTCAAAATGGAAAAAAAACGGTTCGTGCATTAGATCCCTTAATTTTATGTGTAGTTCCTGGCTGCAAAAATACAGTTCTGAAATGCCCAAAAAAACATTTTTTTACGTGCCCATGTCCACACGTTCACAGTGGTGTGCTGCTTTATATAAAAATAAAGTACCATGTGGTAGTGTGTACTAAATTACAGGGATTGGATGGAGAATAAAGTCACAAGACCTCTAAAAACTAAAACTCCAAGTACCAAGAAGGCTTCAAAATGTTAATAAAGATCCAACATTTCCTTCAACATCAGGACATTTAAATCCCTTCCCAAATACACAAGAAAAAGGTGTTGTGTTTTTTTGCATTGGTTATGTCCCAGTTGTCTCTAATCCAACTGTTTTTTTCTGGAATATATTCAATATACAAACATTTTTCTAGTTTTTAGTAGTTTAGAAAGGTAGATTCCTAGATCAGGAAGTAGATAAAGATTGAAATAAACGCATATCAAAATGAAATTGTATTTTATTAAACAGACAAAACACGACTACTTTTTAAATATTATCAAACACTTCTATTTTAAATAACAAAAATAAGTAGGTACTTAAATACAAAACTATAGCCTGACTTGATATTTCACACCACACATGTAATGGCGGGCAGAGTAACTACTGAACGAAACAACAATAACACTGCTATTTCTCAAACATGCTATTTGTTTGGCTATGTGGTTTATAAAGCATACTTGTGTATGTGTGTATACTAAACTCTCATCAATAACTGCTTTAACTATATACATTTTTGATCGAACTTTGTGTTCAGGAATTACTCTGCCCTTGATGGTACACATGGCTTGCTCTCGTTTTACTTCCACATAGTCTACAGAAGTTTGAAGTTTCTACGTAGGCATCTCTCGATGAAAATAAAACTAATTCAGCTCCCCTTATTACCGCAACGTTAAATGAGTCGTGTTCACGCATATTCCAATAACATCATCATGTCAACTTTGGGAAGGTTGCGAATGTCTGCCATAACAAAGCCTTCAGCCACCTTCATAATTTTCAATTGTTAGTTTAGTAAAGTTATGATAAGTTAGCTTTCTGTAGGTGTAGGAGGCACAATATTATTTTTACTGATATCGCAAGTCCATAGTTCTATCTATGTCAAAATATGTCAATAAACAAAACAGGTTAGGTTTAGCGAAGAGTATCACTACAACTCGTATAACTTGACATCTGCAGTTTATACCCATCTCAGTCACTCTCCGGGCATGACAGAATTGAGTGAAAGAGGCGGGTATAATTTATGTACTCATTACTCATCTTGGCAGCGACAGTTTTTTTTAATGAGAGGCGTTTTTTTATGTTATGCAAAGGAATGTCATTATAATGTTCCTTCATCAAGGTAAAAGGGGCTTTTTTCCGAATATTTCAATAAATAAGTGATTTAAAAATCCGAAAAAATATGTACAGTGTTAGAAATTGAAAAATCTCGAAATGGTTTTCGATTTAAGGTACCTTGTTAAAAATGAAAACATGTCAATTATTTGATCTACCGTTGTCTCAGGCAGCGCTCCACGGGCTCCCAAACTATCTCCATACCAAATATCCCGTCAATCCGTTGCTACATTTTGACGTGAGAGACGGACAAACACACAAACAAACACACTATCACATTTGTAATACTAATTAGTATGGATTAATAAACATTTATTGATAAATATTCATTGTTATTAATTACATAGTTCTACAAAAAATAACTGTGTGTCTTGTCAAGGGAGGTCGTCGTAACTCGAACTATTAGTTATTGGCGGTTATATCAATAAAAAATCTTTTATTGACAGTCCGATCCACGCCCTTGTCATACTATTTAAAGTTAAAATTCGTGTTTTCTATATCTATCATTAATTTCAATAGGTCGTGTTAATTTTATAGAACTATAAATAAAAATAACGTTGTTCATATTTTAGGGTTCCGTTGAAAAGCCTGCTAGTGGTTTTTTTAAATCACATTGAAGAGAATATATATTAAAAAGGTACAGACTTTCAGGAATACATGATGAAATGAAAGTTATTCGGGAACTTATGTTTGCTACCCTCTTCGGAACGAACGTCTTTCCAAAGCAGGCAGGAGCTTACGAATTAGTGACTAAAATACAATTTTTGGTCACCCATCCCGTGAATAATCCTCTTGAATGTTGCTTAACCATCGCTATTGCAAGTCAACGCAAACCAACTGCTCTCTCGAGGTTTTTACTTCTAAATCATGCTGTTATAGCTGCAGACATGATTTTGTGTTCTTATAGTGTCTACAGTTTTATAGTACCTACCTAAATCTTTATTTGGAAAAAAATAATTGAAAACAAAACAATAAAAGCTGAAAACAAAACAGTAACGCTCCCGGTCGCGAAAGTGTGGTGTTACGGCAAATAATCGCGTCAAATCAGCGGCGTAAATATTGCAATCTATATGCAAGAAGAAATTCAAGATAAAAAATAAATTGGTCACCCATCATGTGAACGAACTTCTTGAAAGTTACTTAGCCGTCTAGTTGCTAATGGAGATCGAACTTGTTAGCTGACTGACCTGACTGTGCCATCTAGGTTTTTGTAGATAACACATCTACCTAAATCATACTGCTATAACCAACCACAGACTTTACCAATAGTTATTCTAGTAAGTAGGTACCTATAGTTATAAAGTACCAAAATCTTCCCATTCTTTTTTTTAATATGAAAGAATTTAATAATATCTGAAAAACAAAACCACAACGCCCCCAGTCGCAAAAGTGTCGCATTACGGCGAATAATCGCGCCAAATCGGCGGCGGTGTAAATATTGCAATCGATATGCAAAAAGTAGCACAAGGTGAAAACAATTTTGGTCACACATCCCATAAAAGATCCTCGTGAAAGTTATTCAACCATCCATGATTTCACGGGTAACACTTCTAAATCATTCTGTTATATCGAGCCGCAGACATGGTTTTATGTGTTGTCTTAGAACCTACACTTAATACCTACCTGAATCTTTCCACCACTTCTTTTTTGGAAATATAAATCATTTGAAACAAAACAATAAAAGCTGAAAAACAAAACAACAACGCTCCCGGTCGCGAAAGTGTCGCGTTACTGCGACTAATCGCGCCAAATCGCCGGCGTAAATATCGCGCGCGCGCCGATCGATATCCGCGCATCCGATCGGAGTTACGAGCGGCGCGTATCCGATCATCGCCCGCCATATTTCGCTTGTACGGTGCGCATGCTCAAAGGAGATTCTTCACATGGAAAGAGAATGCTTGTGTTGTGTGGAACTTGGATTTACTTTAAGGTCCTATTGAAATATAATTTTCAGGATATTTAAATACTTATTAGTAAAAGAAAGATTAATAATGAATTATCCTCAAAGGAAAAATCATACACGGATCAGTACCCCTAGTGTAAGTTTTTATGTCAAGCAAACGCAAACTATTTCGACTCCGTATTTATGTCAATTTGTATGAAAACTATATAAGCTCGCTACTCGCCGCTAGAGGCGCTAATACAGTTTACATACAAATTGACATAAATACGGAATCGAAATAGTTTGCGTTTTTTGACATAAAAACTTACAGACACTACGGGCACAGATCCGCATCCGATCAGAGTTACGAGCGGCACGTATCCGATCATCAACCGCCAATATTTCACATGGAACGAGGATCGCCGTGTTAGACCCGGTGGTCATTTTTGGAACCGGGTCTTATAATATGTATGTGGGACTTTACGGTGTAATGAAAATGTAATTTTCAGAAACAGAATATGAATATTATAGTTCAGTAGAGTCAAATTAACTTAAAAATGAAATACTAAATACGCCAAATGCACTTCAGTCTATTAAACTCAGATTAAAATATCAATAATGTTTTTAAAACTGTGATCGCGATAAAAAATCTGTTGTTCCAAACATTTCGATTAAATTTTTTCGCGATTTCAGTTTTGCTCCCATAATAAAAGTTGTTTGTTTCCATGAGTAGAATAATCCCTGAAATTATCCGGTATGATTAAAAAATACCGTGAATATTTAAATATAACAAAAGTTTTCTTTCAAAGACAGCAAGTCTGAAGTCTCTTACCACCTTATTATAGGTACCACACGAAAAAGTCAAAAACTTTTAATACAAAAATATGGTCAACCTCCTCAGAAACAGCTTAAAAAGCACAATAACAAATAAGCCTCAAACAAAATGGCCACATATCTGTCATCAAACGTTTTTTGTGAACCCTACTGGCAGCCATACCGCACGGGCGAATACCACTGCGCCGGCGCAGGCGCGCCGATATCGTAAATCTGCGCATTTTTGTGGCGCGAAACAAGAATTAGCCATAAACAAACGCGTTCCAACATTAAATATTATCTGATTTGTGAAACGAGGTCACAGTTCGACTATGCAAGTTTTGTTTTTTATTTCTGATCGATTGTGAACATGAAGCTCGACTTAATACTGAGGTAACTGGAGAGTGCAGTACGAACAATTTTTTGAATACCACAAATAACACAGTGGCTGTCTTCCGTCTCACCTACACTTTAAAAAAATACGTATGGTCACATGAGACAGCTGACAGCCACTACATACATAAATGTCAAATTTGCTGGCGACACTTTTTTATTCAGGGTGAGAGCTCCAGTTACCTCAGAGTATTAAGTCAAACTTCATGATTGTGAACGACAGGATTTTGATACTATTGTATCCAAGCAGAATGTTAGCGACAAAGCTGAGGTTAAAAGGTAATAAGGATGTTTTTTCACCTTTCCTACATTAATTATATTATTTATATTTAGTAGCTGTTTAAACATTCTTTTGGCTTTTTTATACATTGATTTCTTCAGCCTTTCTATGCATATAATTAAGTTTGTGAAATCCTCGTTGGAATGGAAAACAAATTTTTTTACGGATTGAAATAAGCTTTTTAATTTCAACACACTACGTAATATAAGGCTTTTTAGATGTCCCTGACGTTTTGACGCCTTTCCAGAAGCGAGGGCAGTCACCTGCGATCACAGCCCTTGGAAAAGCGTCGAAAAGCACTGGCTTACCCGTGGTACTACCAGTAGTCCTACTGGTAGTACCATGGGAGATATTTTTTGCCAGTGGTACTACTGATGTGTCTGGTAGTACTACGGGCAATTATTTTAACCCCTGATACTACTCATTAAATGTGTCAATAAAAGAACACCCTGTTAGTATATACCATGAAATATTTTTTCTATCCAAAGCGAAGGGGTAGGTCATTTAACATGTTTAGAATAAATTTCGTGAATTTTTCTTATTTTTTTTTTATTGTTTGAAATGTTTTATTTTAATATTCTAAACATCTATCGACAGTAAGTTAGAAATACCGTAAAAAAATATAAAAAAGTCACGAAATTTATTCTAAACATGTTAAATGACCTACCCCTTCGGTTTGGATTGAAAAAATATTTCATGGTATATACGTATATACGGTAAGCACTGGAAAAGGGGGACATTTTAATGAACAGTGCGCGCAGAATTCTAAGATGAAATCCTCGTCACGTTTTGTCTTCCCAGTTATCGTTTTAAAATAATGCATTTTTAGTTTATAGCCGATGTAGCAATACACCCGTTTTGTCATGAAATGAAATGTTTTTGATATGTTTCTAATACACGGTGCCGATCGGCACCCGCCGATGCTCCACAGGTCGGTAGCGAATATTAAAATTTAAAGCCTCTGAAATAGAGTTTTTGTTAAATATAACCCTTATCGAGCAACCGATAACCTCACATCCTATATCAAGTTCAAGCAGCAATTATTTAGTTAACCCCCCGTCTGCCCACTAAATACCGCGGCGATAACAGCGATACCCTGCTACCGGCCGATGCAGCGATACACCCGGTTAGTCATTTAATAATCGGTAGCTAATTTTTTATCGATAATTACTGAGCTTTATGGCCCTGCCGTGATCGAAAATCTTAAGTAGTCTACATGAATATATAAAAAATATGGAATGAATCATGCTTATTTTTCAGTTAAGTATTACGTTTATCAAACATTATTACACATTACGTTCATTAAACACTGATTATTATATTTTAATTAAAATTTTGTCAAGAACTGGATTTTGCTCTAAATCAAATACTTTATCGTGGATGGGTTCTAATGGAATAATAGCGTTCTAAATATAAAAATAATAACTTCATATTTCGTAATTTAATATAAAACTTAGACAAAGCCATGATTCAACCAGTTTTCCCTCAGCAAAACCTATGCAAAACCCAAAAGTCTATTTTCCACACACCAAAATTACTAGCTAGCTAGGTTTAAGCTTCCACAGTAAGGCCGGCTAGAACACCTGTGGTGATTAGCACCAGGTACTTAGACGCACTAAACAATGCGGTATCGTAGAAATATAGCAGCCACTATGACACGTCGATAGGACCGCGCTATGCAGTAAAGGTACAGACTATGATGACATGAGACAGTGCAGGCCAAACGACGCCCACTGCTAGGCGTAGGCCTCCCCCAAGGATCTCCACAACAATCGGTCTTGCGCTGCCCACATCCAGCGGCTTCCCGCGACCTTGACTAGATCGTCGGTTTACCTTGTAGGGGACCTGCCCACGGAACGTCGTCTGGTACGCGGTCGCCATTCAAGAACCTTTCCTCCCCAACGGCCATCGGTTCTCCGCGCTATGCGTTCCGTCCACGCTTTATTGCACACAAAAAATACATATAGAAAAACAATCACAACAAAGAAAAGCATACAAAAGGCAGCCTTATTGCTTAACAGCTATCTCTTCCAGATTGCAAATGTAATTGAGGTAAAGAGAAGATGATGATTGCGATGATGCATTGGCGATTTATTGGGCGCACATTTATCCAGTACCACATTTTTTTTATAACTTCCTATGTTGTTCTGGGGGTCTATTTTGAATTTCACCACTTGTGTCGAGCGCTCGCTTCGTACTCATATTTGACATATTTTACTCATATTTGACATATATTACTCTTATTTGACATGAAAATGAGTAAGCTAAGCGAGCGCGCGACGCGAGTGGCGACTGGCGAAATTAAAATTAAGCCCCCTGCTCCTTTATGGCAGTAATACACAGTTCACTTCTGCCTTTCAATTTGGATGAAAAAAAAGCAACCAAATTGAACAATGTAAACGCAAAATTGAATCATTCAATGTCGATGTGCGCCTGTATTTCTGCACCTTTCAACCAAAGTGAATCAATTTGGTTGAACCGTGTAATATTAGCTTTACCGCATAGTACCATCGCTATCTGAACAGAACTCGACCACCCGTGCTGCGAGGCGCGTAAACCGCGCTATTTATGGTCCTTACGCCGCTCCACCTAGATAACCTGTCAAAAGCCGCGCCACTATAAATATGGGCCACTTAACGACGTCAATGTTTATACACTTACTTATTTACCGGATGCGATGTTAGATTTCCTAAATATTTTTTTAAAATTCAAGTTCAAATTGGAGCATTATCATCATTTACAAAAATCATAATTATAAAGTATATACCGTTGACACGAAAAGAAGAATGGGAGAAAAATTCTCATTCATTTAATTCATTATGAATAAAAAAATCTGTCGTTTACATGTACTTTTTACATTACGATACCAAAGTGAATAATATTTAAAAATAACATGTTTTTTGTGTTTAGGCGGGCGTTGATAGAGATTACTGTAATACCACTTTAAAAAAAAACTATATTTACCAATGTCATTTTCGTTTTGCTTTAGTTTCTCCATTTGGTTAGAGAACTCCGTTACTTATTTAATTTTTTCGCAAACACTTGGTTGCCTTAATTCCAATTTATAATACCTTGAATTAATAATGTTACTTTCTTTGAGGGTCTCGTCCAAGATTAGACCATATATTTTACTATTGTGATTTCAATATTTTATGAGAAGATTTTTTAGAGTGCATAATAAACAAAATAAAACAATGATGAAGAAACTAAAGGAAAATAAAACCTTCAAGAATTATGGAATTTATTTTTAAAGCTTAACTTTAGATAACAAAATCTTATCTCACTATAAAGACCATTAAGAAAACTATGAACCCGTTCAAAAATATTAAAACGGCAATTAAACAGTGGCGCCCTCATTTAAACAAACTAGTTCAAGATACGGCAATAAATAAAGCCTTGGCCATCAATGTCGAGGAGTCAACTTAACCGTCGTGCAGACAATAAATTGTGATTCATCACGACTGTAATCGTAAATAACCAGGACACTTTTAATACGGACCTATTTTGAACTATTACTGGGGCGTAAAGCTTAAACAATTTCGGCTTGGAGTCGTAAAATGTGATAAAAGAAGGGTGGGCATGATTTGGAAAATGTAGGGATAAAAATCCTTGAATAATGAATGAAAGGTGAATGGTGAAAGATGATAGTGAGTGTTAATCGTAAAATGGTGTAAGATGATAAAGTGCTTTCGGTATTTTACAGGCTGTACCTCGGTGAGTGTGCTTCTGAGCTGCATGATCATATTCCGCTATCCCCGTTCTATCACTATCATCCTTAGTTAGTTAACTTAGTTGGTTAACATCCCGCGAATGCATACCAAGCGCTTATCTTCTTTCTTTGTGATGCGCACCGCCAAGGAATGGAATACCTTGCTTGCGTTTGTTTTCCCGGATGACTACAACCCTATCATTTAAAAGCTTGAGTAAAAAGGCTGCTTCTGGGTAAACTCGCTCCATCTTAGGCTTCTTCTCAACCCTTGGGTTCAGTGTAAAGAAGCCATACGCAAGCCCATAAAACATAAAAAAGAAATGAAAAAGCGTTATTTTTAATTTAGATAAACTTAATGGAAAACTATTGGATTGGTTGACTAATGCTTACCTATCAAGCCGCATTGGGCCCCCGTCATGGGTTATGACTAATTTATCCCTGTGCCCCAGCAGTGGTGATATCAAATTCCTAATGTTGATGAATGGAAAACTGTTTTTCTTAGCGTTCATGGTTTGTGCTATTGGGCTATAAGAAAGCAAAATCGTTTATCTATGGGTTTTAATATTACCTCTTATTGATCGAAATGAATTGCAAGTATAATCGCAGTTAATCGTAACTGTCAAACTTTATCCGGTCCTTTATTCGGAGGACTTTGAGAGCGGAATCGATTGAGAAATTAAGAATGAGAATAATAAAATAATGTAAGTAACTTAAAAACTATAATTAAAGTTAAATACAGTATCTTTTTGGCTTTTTGTTTTATTATATACTAGCTTTCCGCCCGCGGCTTCGCCCGCGTGGACTACACGACGTTATCCCGCGGGAATGTGACGTTTTTTCGGGATAAAAAGTAGCCTATGTTCCTCTCCAGGCTACAAAGTATCTGTATCCCAAATTTCAGCCAAATCCGTTCAGCCGTTTTGGCATGATTGAGTAACAAACATCCAAACATCTAAACATCCAAACATCCAAACATCTAAACTTTCACATTTATAATATTAGTAGGATTTTGCTTTTTTTTGTTGGTGTCACCCGTTAGGCCCCTCCAGAATACCAGCGTTGCGACGGTACATTTATTTTTGCTGTCGCCTTGTTGGCTACACACTTACTAATTTGTAACTTTGTTTTAAATATTATTTTATTTTGTTTTGTGGAGTCAAAAATGAATCTTATCTTATCTAAAGTTGAGTTTGACCATCATTTTACAATAATTTAAACTATATAAGTGAAATAATCCTTTAATCTCATCAAATGATGGCCACCCCGGCACTTGTAGCTCGGTCTTCAATCACTATATTGTCTGAGTTGTTCCGTTTGATTCATAGTGAGTCCACATCGATTTGATTCGATCTTAACTGTACCTCGACACTTGTGTGTGGTCCCCACTTTACGACACTTTGTCCGAGACTGGACGTATTTGTACCAAACCCGGTGAATGGTGCTGCTTTTACAAGTTATGAACGCTACAAAGATTTACGAGGATTGCAAGTCGTTCATTTAATTTGAAATTATTACAGTGAAGTCGTTAGAGTACAGTTAATTGAAACAAAAACCAATTGATTTCTAGGAAGCCAATAAAATAGATGATAAAACGATTTCTTGATTTCTAGAAAACAGTATTTTAGTCGTATCTCTGAAACAAGTGTAGCTTGTGGCGCTGTTTACTAGGTTTATACAACGTGTTAATAGTTTTAGCGAAACAGAGAAAATAGTTTGTTCAGAATCGAGAGTAGAATCGATTCCACACATTATTGATGGGGGTTAAACTTTTCAAACAATGTTTTTAAATTTTTTGCCGGTTCTAAAAATGTTAGTGTCTACTGCCTATTCATTCAATACGCACACGACCCGTCACGTGCTCTATTACGTCATAGTAGAGCTTAAAATCTGTCAGAAAGTCACGGAGACCTGTGAGTAAGAATATCTTGCAAGTTTCTTTAAAAAAAGTTTTTTATGGAATTTAATTTAATATAAAAATAATTAGTTGGTGTGTATGGGCTTTTCGCTTATTGCATTAACACGTTGTATAAAGATTTACTCAAAATGTAGCCAACGTACAAAATCATACAAACGTGCTTTTAGCGTCTCATGGATGGGAAACTACACTCGTTTAAAAAAAACTGGCACAAGCTTTATTTTTATACAAACATGCTCAGTCCACAGTATCTATTGCAGATCATCTACTCGTTATTTCTCTACACTATCACTATTAATCAAAATGCAAAAGAATTCCTCTTTCAACTAAGACCTAAGAGTGCTTGTATACGGTACAAGTAGCTCGCGCATGTTGAGGCACTTGCGCGAGTTATATGGATCGTAAACTTACCGTTCAAAAACATGTGCGGCTCTAGCGACTCGAGCATGTACCAAAACGAGCCACCCGCGTAACTAATCCTCGTGCTCTGCGGCGCCCGCGAGTCACTCGCGCATGTTACTTGAGCAGGTTCAACTCATAAAGCTACCGCTCGAGTAGCATGCACATGTAGCTCTTGAACACGAGCAAATAACTTGTGCGTACTGCTTGCGCAAGTAGCCCGTGTCATTTCTTGCTCCAGTCATTTGCACCGTGTACAACTACAAGCGAGTAACTTGAACAAGTAGCTTGCGTATATTACTCACGCGTGTAACCCGCATCTTTACTAGCTCCAGCTACATGCACCGTGTACAAGCACACTAAAATAAGAACAAACACCTCCAAATATCCCTCAATCGCAAAAACATTGAAAGTTTGTTTATGTTCGATACATTGCTCTATGAAACTCGACTAATGTTTTCTATGTTTGGGAATGTGAAGAGATTTTCATATTTTCCCACCACACTTGACACATAAATCATTGCAGAAATATCATCATCATCATCAGCAAATTTAATGTCCCCACTGCTGGGGAACTGGGCTTCCTTATCGATGCAAGTGCTGTGCAGCCGGGAGCAACGTCTTAACATGCCTTCCGAAGCACGGAGGAGCTCGAGATGAAATGTTTTTGGTCACCCATCCCCTGACCGACCACTGCGAAAGTATCGCAGGCCGCGCGTGCTAACAGTAGCGGTATAAATATAAGGACAGTATTCATCATTTCAGCCGTACGACGCCCACTGCTGGGTATAGGCCTCCCCCAAGGATCTCCACAACGATCTCCATGTTATAGCACAATGGAAACACCTCTGGATGAAGCTCATTCCTCATCGTACAAGTTCGGGGTAGGAACGAACGTGACGCCCGAACAGTTTTTGTTTTCCAGGCTTCTAGAATGTGGGGGTGTTTAGGATGAGTGCTACTTACTTGGCGTGCGGTGCGGTGGCGGAAATGTGACGGTGGCACCAGTTCAAAAAGCTCCACAGAACATTCCCCATTGTATAGACGGTAGAACACACACAGAGAGCTTACATCTCTGCGGTGACTAAGTGGTTCTAAACCGTCCGTGAGTCTCGGATCGTCGACAATACGAACCGCTCGGCGCTGAATGGAGTCAAGTAAAAGAAGCTGGTATTCAGGAGATCCCGCCCATAATGATCATAAGCGTCTTGGGAATGTCATGTTTATCAAGGATAAATAGTAGCCTATATGTCACTCTTCAGCTCCCAAACTTTCCCCATACCAAAAATCACGTCCAACGATCCGTTGCCCCGTTTTGACGTGAAAGAAGGAGAAACGAACAAAGACACTTTAAATTTATCATTATTAGTATGGATGTCTAGAAAGTGGATAGATATTTTATCGTTACGAGTTTTAGCGTTCTTAACCTAACGCCACTAGGCTTCTCTTTTAGCTGTGACTTTCAATTTTACGAACCTTACTCGCATTTCTCTATAACAAAACCAAAAACGCCGCACGATCCACGTGACGTTCAAGTTAAATAATATAAAACCTTAAAAGTCACAAGTTGTCGTACTCTATCTGTCTTTTTTCTCTTTTTTTCAGACTGCACTTTTTTGTAAATATATTACACGTACGAAATTTGCATACAATGACGGTGGCGCAGTGCGAGAAATGTACCGAAGATGTCGGTATTAAATGCGATTTAGGAATTTCTGGGAGAGACAAGGGAGGGAACAAGCGATAGTGAAAGCTTAGCAACTTTGATAGGTGGGTACCACAGTAAATAGTTAAATATCTTTGTTTTAGTATCAGAACCATTTAACTATAACCGCCTCTGTGGTCTAGTGGTTCACACCACCGATTTCCGACCAAGAGGTCCCGGGTTCGATTCCCAGTGGGGATACATATTGTATTCGGTTTGGTTGATGTTAGGACTTGTTCTTAGTCCGCCTGGCTTAGCTACTACTATCTTATCGAAGTCTGACGCCATAACAATGATGTTTTCAGCATTATTGTGTTCCGGCAGTTAGAGATAAGATAGCCATTTCCTCAGTGTGGAGGATTCCGGGAGTAAGTAGTGCTAGTAATATTATAGTATTTTTTGGTAGTGCGCTTGCACCGTTAGCCTTATCACCACTTAACATCAGGTATGATGAAGGCTAAATGGTAACCCCGTTGTGGACAAAAAAACCAATGATCATGATTATAACAAAGCTTACTATGTAGTGTCATAGCTTGAGATTTTTTAAATGTTTGTACTGGGTATGCATTTGCCACCATTCAGCTTAGCAGACAGGATGCAGTCTAGGGTGCTACATGCTTACCCAGGAGATGCCCATTCACTCTTACTTTGAAAAGGCCAACGTTATAATGATCGGGGAACACATTCGCAGGCAGCCCATTCTAATCTTTAAAAACAAAACATATTGTACTCATCTATATCCATACTAATATTATAAAGAGGAAAGATTTGATTGTTTGTTTGTTTGTTTGCATCGAATAGGCTCCGAAACTACTAGACCGATTTAGATTATTTATTTAGCTACATTCTTCCCTAGTGACATATCCCGATATTTCCACGGGAACGGGTACGACGCGGGTAAAACCGCGAGGATCTGCTAGTTCTAAATAAACTAATGGAAGTAAGATATATTTGTTTAAGAATAAACTTAAACAATTATATATCTTACTTCCATAACAACGAATATTAATTTATCAAATGTTCTAATTTGAATAACATCTTTGATTAAAACATCGTCAAGTGGCAAAAGTGGCAAGCAGGATGAACGAAGCAATAAAAATAAGCAACAAACTGCTCTTGCCTCAAGTTCTAAGTACGCCGCTGAATAATTTGTAAATTGAGTTGAATCGTTATTATTACGTGCTCGTTTCTAGTTAATACGCGTTTTATTTGTCAAAGCCATTCATTGTGTAGCTATTCATCTATTTCAACTAGTTTTCGTAAAGCTGCCCCTGTTTTACCCCCGTTTTTCAGACACACTAGATGCAAAACATGCAAAAAAGCTTGCCTTTAACTAGTTGCCTTTAGTAATTCAAATGGAAGTATAATAAAACGAGCTAGTTCCTTGTAACTAAAGCTTTCTACCTGACAACGTCTAATTGCGTAGCTCTCACATCTGTTTCACCTAGTTCGCGTTTTCGTAAGCGTTAACCCTGTATAACCCCCGTTTTTCAGACACACTAGATGCAAAACATGCAAACAAGCTTGCCTTTAGCTAAAATACTAGACACGACACGCCACGCCTAAGCGTTAGTTATTCAAATGCAAGTATAATACAACGAGTTAGTTCCTTGTTCCAAATGTTTTCTACCTGTCAAAGTCTAGATTGCGTAGCATCTGTTTCACCTAGTTCGCGTTTTCGTAAGCGTTAACCCAGTTTAACCCCCGTTTTTGAGACACAGTAGATGCAAAACATGCTTGCCTTCATCTAAAATCCTAGACACGCCATGCCTAGGCATTGGCAAATCAAATGAAAGTATAATACAATGAGCTGGTTCCCTGTTCCTAATGTTTTCTACGTGTCAAAATCTAATTTGAGTAGCTCTCTCATCTGTTTCACCTAGTTCGCGTTTTTGTAAGCGTTAACCTTGTTTAACTCCCGTTTTTCAGAGACACTAGATGCAAAACGTGCTTGCCTTCATCTAAAATCCTAGACACGCCATGCCTAGTCTTAGTAAATCAAATGGAAGTTTAATATAACGAGCTAGTTCCTTGTTCCGAATGTTTTCTACCTGTCAAAGTGTTGTTGCATAGCTAGCGAGCTACGCAATAAAACTTTGACAGATGAGAGCATCTGTTTTACATAGTTCGCGTTTTTGTGAGCGTTAACCCTGTTTAATCCCCGTTTTTTCAGACACACTAGATGCAAAACATGCTTGCCTTTATCTAAAATCCTAGACACGCAATGTCTAGACATTGGCAAATCAAATAGAAGTATAATACAATGAGCTGGTTCCTTGTTCCTAATGTTTTCTACCTGTCAAAGTCTAAATCGAGTAGCTCTCTCATCTGTTTCACCTAGTTCGCGTTTTAGTAAGCGTTAACTTTGTTTAACTCCCGTTTTTCAGAGACACTAGATGCAAAACGTGCTTGTCTTCATCTAAAATCCTAGACACCCCATGCCTAGTCTTAGTAAATCAAATGGAAGTTTAATATAACGAGCTAGTTCCTTGTTCCGAATGTTTTCTACCTGTCAAAGTGTTGTTGCATAGCTAGAGAGCTACGCAATAAAACTTTGACAGATGAGAGCATCTGTTTTACATAGTTCGCGTTTTTGTGAGCATTAACCCTGTTTAATCCCCGTTTTTTCAGACACACTAGATGCAAAACATGCTTGCCTTTATGTAAAATCCTAGACACGCCATGTCTAGGCATTGGCAAATCAAATAGAAGTATAACACAATGAGCTGGTTCCTTGTTCCTAATGTTTTCTACCTGTCAAAGTCTAAATCGAGTAGCTCTCTCATTTGTTTCACCTAGTGCGCGTTATATTAAGCGTTAACTTTGTTTAACTCCCGTTTTTCAGAGACACTAGATGCAAAACGTGCTTGTCTTCATCTAAAATCCTAGACACGCCATGTCTAGGCATTGGCAAATCAAATAGAAGTATAATACAATGAGCTGGTTCCTTGTTCCTAATGTTTTCTACCTGTCAAAATCTAATTTGAGTAGCTCTCTCATCTGTTTCACCTAGTTCGCGTTTTTGTAAGCGTTAACCTTGTTTAACTCCCGTTTTTCAGAGACACTAGATGCAAAACGTGCTTGCCTTCATCTAAAATCCTAGACACGCCATGCCTAGTCTTAGTAAATCAAATGGAAGTTTAATATAACGAGCTAGTTCCTTGTTCCGAATGTTTTCTACCTGTCAAAGTGTTGTTGCATAGCTAGAGAGCTACGCAACAAAACTTTGATAGATGAGAGCATCTGTTTTACATAGTTCGCGTTTTTGTGAGCGTTAACCCTGTTTAATCCCCGTTTTTTCAGACACACTAGATGCAAAACATGCTTGCCTTTAACTAAAATCCTAGACACGCCATGTCTAGGCATTGGCAAATCAAATAGAAGTATAATACAATGAGCTGGTTCCTTGTTCCTAATGTTTTCTACCTGTCAAAGTCTAAATCGAGTAGCTCTCTCATCTGTTTCACCTAGTTCGCGTTTTAGTAAGCGTTAACTTTGTTTAACTCCCGTTTTTCAGAGACACTAGATGCAAAACGTGCTTGTCTTCATCTAAAATCCTAGACACGCCATGCCTAGTCTTAGTAAATCAAATGGAAGTTTAATATAACGAGCTAGTTCCTTGTTCCGAATGTTTTCTACCTGTCAAAGTGTTGTTGCATAGCTAGAGAGCTACGCAATAAAACTTTGACAGATGAGAGCATCTGATTTACATAGTTTGCGTTTTTGTGAGCGTTAACCCTGTTTAAACCCCGTTTTTCAGATACACTATATAAAAAATATGCTTGCCTTCATCTAAAATTCTAGACACGTCATGCCTAGGCGTTGGCAAATCAAATAGAAGTATAATACAACAAGCCAGTTCCTTGTTCCTAATGTTTTCTACCTGTCAAAGTCTAAATTGCGTAGCTCTCTCATCTGTTTCACCTAGTTCGCGTTTTCGTAAGCGTTAACCCTGTTTAACCCCCGTTTCAGGCGCATTAGCATGTGTACGATTGTTTCGAAAGCCATTGTCTCTCATGTGGATCGTGCCGAAGCACAGATACAGTTCACAGGCTGACACGGGCTAATCAATGAGACGTTTTGGGGGTCCTTTATTATCATAAGTTACAATAGGAGAGGGTTTTTTTTTTAATCTACAACGAGGTAAGTAGCACTTAGCCTTCATCACACCTGATGTTAAGTGGTGATAAGGCTGAAGGTTGAAGCGCACTACTCCCATAATCCTCAATCATTGAGAAACTGGCTATCTTTTCTCTAACTGCTGGAACACAATAATGCTGAAAACATTATTGTTATGGCGTCAGTCTTAGATAAGATGGTGGTAGCTAGCTAGGCGGACTAAGAACAAGATAATACTTATTATTAATAAGATATACTTATTATTACAAGATAATACTTATATTAAGCGCTTAACATTAATAACGCAAGAATAAACTCTGAAACAGAAATTGCTAATATTTTTGATAACTTTTTTGTTAATATACCATTAGTAACCACCTCTAATTTGAATTCTTCACCAGCTTCTGCTGTCTCGGTTCTTGAAAAACATGTATCTGAGTGTAGTTCATTATTTAATTTTAAAGAAATTAATTCTAGCGATATAATCAAAACATTTAATTTACTTAAAATGAAAACTACCACTGATTTATGGGGCATATCTGTTACTGTACTTAAAAACATTATTCATGCTATTGCCCCTTATCTTGCTATTATATTTAATCAGTGTATCGCTCAAGGAATTTTTCCTGATTTAATGAAATTTAGCAAAGTCATACCTTTATTTAAATCAGGAAACAAAGAAGACCCAAGCAATTATAGACCAATATCAATATTACCCGCCTTAAGCAAAATATTTGAAAAAATAATACTAGAGCAATTATTGTCTCATTTCTCATTAAACAATCTCATGCATAGCAAACAATTCGGATTTATGAAGGGTCAGTCAACCACGGATGCTGGGGTTGCACTTTTAAAGCATGTGTTTGATGCCTGGGAAAAGTCGCAAAATACTCTTGGAATATTTTGCGACTTATCCAAGGCTTTTGATTGTGTTGATCACCGGACGCTGCTGTTGAAGCTAAATCATTACGGTGTAAAAAACAATGCCCAGAAACTAATACTGTCGTATCTCAGTTCCAGAACTCAGACAGTTGACATTAATGGAGTGAAATCAAACGGCTCTCAGATTAAACTAGGCGTACCTCAAGGCTCTATTTTAGGCCCTTTTCTATTTTTGGTTTATATTAATGATTTGCCTTTCTTTGCCAAAAACTTCTGTGATATTGTGTTGTTTGCAGATGATACTTCTTTAATATTTAACATAGACAGAAACAAAACCAATTTTGACGATGTAAACAAAGCACTGTCACAAGTACTCGGTTGGTTTAATTCTAACAATTTGCAGCTTAATGCAAAGAAAACAAAGTGCGTACTTTTTTCTCTGCCAAATGTACAGACGGTACCTGTAGAAATTGTAATTAACAACGAAAAACTGGATTTAGTACAATCAACGATCTTTCTGGGTGTAACTTTAGACTCGAAACTTCAATGGCATGCGCATATCGCAACATTAGCTGGTAAGCTTAGTTCTGCTTCCTACGCTATTAGAAAAGTACGACAGCTAACAGATGTTGATACTGCTAGAACTGTATACTTTAGTTATTTCCATAGCATCATGTCATATGGCATTCTTTTGTGGGGATTAGCGGCTGGCATTAATGCTATATTCATCTTGCAAAAACGAGCAATCAGGGCCATCTATAAACTAGGCTCCAAAACTTCGCTTAGAGACAAGTTCAAGGAAATAGGTATACTGACAGCTGCATCTCAATTTATATTAAATTGCATTCTTTTTGTACGTCGCAATATTAACTTGTATACCAAACATGGTGATTTACACAATCGTAATACTAGAAATAGAAACAAGCTCGTAATGCCTCGGTACCGTTTAGAAAAGGTGCACGGATCTTTCGTTGGTCAAGGTATACACATATATAACAAAATCCCAAGTGATATCTTGGATTTACCATATCTAGAGTTTAAGAATCATATAAAGAGTGGCCTCCTCAAAAAAGGCTATTACACTGTAAATGATTATTTGAACGACAAAACACCTTGGTCATAACACTCGTAACGAATGTTCCTAGTATGATATTGTGAGTCGTGTCCTATATTTTATATTATTAGCGTTTATATTAGTTAAGCTTTTAATTCGGTCATTTAAGGTAGGCAGTTTGAGTATGTCATGCTCACTAAAACATTTCTACGGTGGTGGCGTGTGAGGCGGGTCGTTACGTTCCCTAAAATATGGTTGAGCGAAGCGATAGCTGGTTCATGCGTCATGCTCGTGAACGGGTGCTGCCAGTGGGAATGGGTCTGCTCTTATCTGCTTGCTTTAAAATGTGTTTTCTTTTGTTTTTATTCATTTTATTAAGAATTACATTTGAAACATGTATGGCGCAACTTGCAGTATATAGTAGAATTGTCTTTTGTTTTTAACTAATATTAAAGCTTTAAGTAGAGTTCCTAAGTACTTAATTGAAAATTGTTCACCGCTATGATCATTAGTTCGCCTATACTTAACTGTATTTATCATAACCCATTGTGTAATTGTGATGGAAACTGACCTTAGTCATACCATGTTAAGGTCATTTTTCAATTTGACGACTCTGTATGAAATAAAACAGGGAGAAAAAAACAACCCTTGGAGTTTCTTGCCGGTTCTTCTCCAAGGCCTCCCGCTGTAGGGTTTGCGAACCGATGGCGTAGCTTCTATGACGTTCACAAGTATTGTAAATAACAATCTAAATTGAATAAACAAATTTGAATCTTGAATCTTGAATCTATTTACTCAGTTTGAATGTTTTGAGGAGTGGTTAGCGCGCTCAGCTTACGACTGTTGATGTTAAGCAACTTTCGTAATGGTCAGACACGAGATAGGTGACCGATGATTGATTATCTTAAGCTCCTCCGTGCTTTGGAAAGTATGTTTAGCTGTAGGGCCTGCGTGGCAGGTCATTGTCTAATTCTTTTTTTTAATCCATTTAAATTTGCTCTGAAGAGATTGTTATATAGCAATAGGGCCCGACTTTTGTATGTTTACTTTTGTTTGTAATTTCTCGGTATTTTTGTCCTTCTTTATGTGTAGCAAATTATTTTATTATTAAATAATAATATTAAAAGGAAAAATATCTAAATCATTTATTAATGCTTTAGCAGTTTTAACTACACAACTTCTGAATATCAGAAAAATGACGCTCACTTGTCGCAAAAATAAGAGGTTTTTAAAAATAAATAAACATAACAATTATACAGAACCCATTCTAAACCACACACTTTAAAAGAGAACACAGCAGTCGGTGACCTCGCTTTTGTGGAAACAGAAGATCACGGCGGTCGTAGACATTTTTACGAAATCCAAATTTCTCGTACTAAAACAGGCTTATATGTAACTTGGCCTTTCACCTATGTCACATTGTTCCTCTATTTGGATAGATAGTGATGGCTTTTTGTCGGTGTCAGCCAGTGCGCGACATGGATGTAACTTGGAAATTGGTATGAGTAAAAAAAACAGCCTTACCATAAAAAAATAGAGTAGGTTTTAGACACTGTTTAACAAGTGTCTAAGAAAATCTCTACCATCCATGTTTAGCGTTGAATGTAACTTTAAAACACTATTTTTTGTTTTTTGAAATTAATGAAAACTGTTTACATATTTCATCACGTTATGTACTTTGATTTATAAACTCTAAAACGTCTACTACAATAGTCCTGGTTTAAACTGGTACTAAACTGGTGCTGTCACTTTCATTTTCCAAATAAAAGACAGAATTTGCATCAGTTTTAAACCAGTGGCCCGATTCTGCTAACGTTAAGTCATAATCGTGTCTCAATCGTGTTTCAATTGTGTTGCTTTTTTACACACTAGTTTCAAGAAATGTGAACTTTTTTCACAATACTACTGATGGTCACACCACACACTACATTCACATCACATCATACTGTCATAATTCTTGTAACTAGTGTGTAAAAAAGCACAACGATTGAAACATGATTGAGACACGATTATGACTTAACGTTAGCAGAATCGGGCCACTGGTTTAAAACTGATGCTAATTCTGTCTATTATTTGGAAAATGAAAGTGACAGCACCAGTTTAGTACCAGTTTAAACCAGGACTATTGTAGTAGACGTTTTAGAGTTTATAAATCAAAGTACATAACGTGATGAAATATGTAAACAGTTTTCATTAATTTAAAAAAACAAAAAATAGTGTTTTAAAGTTACATTCAACGCTAAACATGGGTGGTAGACATTTTCTTAGACACTTGTTAAACAGTGTCTAAAACCTACTCTATTTTTTTATGGTAAGGCTGTTTTTTTTACTCATACCAATTTCCAAGTTACATCCATGTCGGGCTACAGGTCTAACTTTAGTTCACGTTTTGGAATAAGGGGGACAATGTTAAATGAATTATTTTAAATTGGTATAAGCTCTCCTTTAAAATTTAAATTGAATATATGTAGTAGGTAGTGAAGTCCAGAATAACGGATAACTTGCCATAGTAATTTCTTCTTTAGCGATTGTCAAATATCTGGAATAGTAGATTGTACAACAAGAGCATAAAAGGTACCATTTTACCCGAGACGTATATATCCATCTGAGCCGTAGGCGAGGGTGGATAGTCAATTCGAGGGTAAAATGGGTTTTATGTACGAGTTATACACTCTGCTTTTCACTTCGAGTGTGAGGAAAATAAATAACAATATTGCAAAAAAGAATAAATAAAGACTTAGCCATATTGGCGGGAAGACTTTCTTTTTCTTTTTTATTATACGGGCATTGGCAGCACAGTGACTTTAGCATAGATCGTAGTCCATAATACTCTTGAAATACTTATTCCTTAGAAAACTCATTAATTTTGCCTAGTTTTATTAATTTAATAATTTATCATGGATTATGTACAAAATTTAAGAAACAGAATGAAATACGTTAGTTATTAATAAAGTTTATTTAACGAAGTTTAATTGCGTGTGTGACTGTTTACCTGACGACCTTTGTCTTAAAGTCTGAGACTTAGACGAAGATTTTACTTTATGCACTAGAGCATAAAAAGCGATTTTATGCCGCCTATACCCAACATAAACACGAACTTTACGAGCATGAGAAGTGAAAAGGTATTTCTTTCGTGTGTGGGGGTAGTAATATCTTCACATTGATGAAATTAACGCTTGGCTATACAGCGCGTAAGAAGTATTTGATAAATTCGACGCTTCTCGTAACGACTCCGTAGCTCAGTGGTTAGAGCAGTCGCCCGGATAGCGAAAGGTCGTGGGTTCGAGTCCCATCGGAGCTGGTTGTGAGACGGGTTGATTTTTTCTAAATACTTCATTTTCCATTTTTCAACCATAAAAATTGCATTTGCATTCAGCAAAAAAGTAAAAATTTAAATAACATGATCTAAGTCGTAAAAAATAGTTCTTCACATACAACATTCTCTACTTGTCACATCACTGGCTTTAAACAAACTCAGTTGACTAAACTATTGAATATTCATAAAAAGAGGTGACACGCAACGGCATTCGTCAATTTGACTTAAAATTTCACACAAACAGACGGACGTGGAACGTTTTTTATTATTAAACATTTTGACGCACGCCGCGCAGGCGCCGGTGAATCTATTATCTTAAATTTGAATAATTTTCTTTTATTCACAAGCCTACGAGGTGGTATAAAAAGTGTTTATAATGATTATAACGAAAACAGCTCTTAAGAACTTACATGTTAGAGTAATCGTTATAAATTAAAGAAACGATTGTTGACAAACAATAGAAAGTCAGGTTTACAAGCGGTTGGGTCTGATATTGATTTTCCCATGCAACAACATACATTTTTTTTTGATTTGGGATATGTAAATTAACGCCCGAATTCTCGAACGCAAATCATCTATGGGAGCGCCTCAAACATCATGGCATCTCTTTCATACGTTTGACATTTAAAGTGACAGGGCGATGTTTGAGACGCTCCCAAAGATAAGTAGCATACGAGTATTCGGGCATAAGAGTCTTAAAAGATATCTGTCTAAAGGAGACGCACCAAAAGTGCATTTTAGAACAGTAACCTAGATCGAAAAACTGTCGTAATGGTAAATTATCATGATCACATTATTTTGTATGAAAACCATACATACATCCAACCACTCTCTCGAATATAGCTTAGTTGCGGCGGCCCGCGGTTTCACCCGCCTGGTACCTGTTCCCGAGGGAACATCGGGATAGAAAGTATCCTATGTGTAATTCCAGCCTATAATCTATCTCCGTTGCAAATTTCATCCAGACCCGTTCAGTAGTTTTTGCGTGAAAGAGTAATAAACATACCTCCATTCATCCACACTCACAAATTTTAGCAATTATAATATCAGTAGGATCCATTTGCTTAAGGTACAGATAAAATAAAAAATTCACACCTAACCGTGCTAATTCACCGATAAGTGTACTTCCGCCCAAACATAGTAAACCCGATCGATCATCGAACCGGCAACAAACAGCAAATGATCAATCAGCCGGCAACGAGACAGCCGTTTAGATCAACTATAGTGTTGCTGATCGATCGATTGATCTATTATTGCATCCGCGCCGATAGATCTTTGAGTTTTAAGCGCCGATTCTTACATAATTTTAAACTACATTCGAATTGTTCATCAATCATCCGTATCTTATGGAACAAAGACAAATAATTTTTTTCTCTAGCGACTTGCTTATTGAGAAGGCATTAAAAAGTATATGCAAAGGGCGAATATAACAGAAAACGCCTAATACTCGTACATCCCTCATTATTATATGATCATTACGGTACTATAAAACATCTACAGCCTTTCATGTCAAGGTCATGTTCGAATCGAAGTCGAATTTTAAAATAATAATATGCACCTATTCTGTACACCGATGGTAAAGTACATAGGTATATATTTGAATTTAATTTTCTTAATTAAGAGTTAACACTTAAATTAGGGAAAATTATAACGAATTACGCTAAGGTAGGATAAAGACAAAGTTGTTAGCTATTGTTTTAATTTGTATGCTTTCATGAGTAGAATAATCCCTAAAATTATACTGATAAAAAATTACCGTGTATAATGTTACCGATATCCATACACATTTTTCGTTAATGTGTGGCTCTCCTAATAGTTTAAAAAACATTCTTGACCTATGATCTATTTATCGTAAAAAACAAACATTTAGCTTTTGTAAGCTCATCTTAGATTTCAGCGTTCATTGGTTGATTTGAAATTTAACCACTTTTTAACGGATTTCTTATCACGCGTATTGTTATACATGGTAATATTGAAATAAGTTTTTAAAAGATTTTTGGCTTTTTCCGACCGACGTTACGCCACCAGGGGCCGCGGTCACAGACCCATTTCGAAATATCCAATGATGTGTATAATTTACTAAAACGTGATAAAGAATCCGTCAAAAGTAATTTTATTTCAATTAAGCTTTTAAATCAAAACTCCAAGCGATTAGCTCCACCTTAATTTTTTCTTAACCTGATTGTTCAGGTGTGTGTGACCCAAAACCTCAAACAATACATATATCCGAGTATCGACAGGCTATCATCACATCTAGCCTTTGTTTGACAATGACATGTGTTCGTGTGTTCGCATCCACATTAGCGATACGGGCCATTGTCTACACGGGCCGCGTGGGACGACATTTGGTAATGGACGGATTAGTTTCGACAGTACCACTGATATCGGTATGCCTTATACGTTTCTTAGTTAACGATTAGGCGTTGAAAGTTTTGATGTTTTGATGATCAGAAGACGAAAAACTATTGTTAAGGTAATAAAGATAAAGAAAACAGAAAAGTACTAATTTTATGTTTACAGTGGAGTAGTTTTATCACAATTAATGTTTTTTGGTAACAATTCAGAAAAATATCTAAAAAATCAAAGAACCGTCACAACTCGGTAACCATCCAGTTTTGACCCCTGGTTCACTGGACATAATTTGTTGCTAATGACCTCTTGTATAACCCCTTTCAAGGAATAGGTCGAGTTTCACTGGTTTACATTCATGCTCACAAACTTTCGCATTTATAGGGTTTGTGAAACCCCTAATTAGTCTCTCATACCAAGTTTTGTATGAAAGTGCGCGCATGTAGCGGCGCGATAGCTGGAAATTTTTCATACAGTAAGCCAACGGACTTGATATGAGAAACAAATTAATAAGTAGTTTGTTTTAGTCTTTTTAAATACTTATGAAGTTATAAATTGTTATTGTTACTCAACACTTTATTGCAAAGTATGGTATAGTATTTTAATACTTAGTAGTGGAAACTGTTTAGGCTAATGTATATTGATTTATGTTGTAACTACATGTAAAAATTAATGCTATATGTTTTCCTATAACTAAATATTTTAAAAGAATATACAATATCGAAGACAAAAATTGCTTGTACACACTCTATCGCTAAAATACTTTGGTGGTTGAGGCTTGGTATCGCTCGTGCTTCACTCTGATTGCGGGTATATAGGCATGAGAAGCAATAAGCACCAGCGTAAGATCCCGGGCACGGTAAGGAAGAGCCCGCGATTCCTCCCACGTGACGGTTTACGGCGTCATCCCACTACGATGACGCTTTTACGATAATAGCGGGCGTTTCCGCCCTACGGACCGTTTAGACGAGCGTTTTAAAATGAAAGGTATATACAGTCCATTCAGTGGAGCAAAAGTTTTTACCTAAAAAATCTTGACATGTCTTCTAAAAAATGCAATCCTACTATATAATATTTTAAATGTGAAAGTTTGGATGTTTGGATGTTTAGATATTTGGATGTTTGTTACTCAATCATGCCGAAACGGCTGAACGGATTTGGCTCAAATTTGGGTAATAGGTAATAGAGGTCCCAGGTTCGATTCCCAGTGGGGGTACATATTGTATTCGGTTTGGTTGGTGGTAGAATTTGTTCTTAGTCTGCCTGGCTAGCTACCACCATCTTATCTAAGTCTGACGCCATAACAATGATATTTTCAGCATTATTGTGTCCCGGCAGTTAGAGATAAGATAGCCAGCTCCTCAATGATTGAGGATTCCGGGAGTAGTACGCTTCCACCTTCAGCCTTATCACCACCTATCATCAGGTGTGATGAAGGTGAACTACCCCGTAGTGTATAAAAAAAAAGATACTTTGTAGTGTGGAGAAGAACATAGGCTACTTTTTATCTCGGAAAATATCACATTCCCGCGGGATAACGTTACGTAGTCCACGCGGGTGAAGCCGTGAGCGGAAAGCTATTAAGTAATAAAAGTATGAAACACTGATTTATTCAAAGTAACTCTATGTTTTCATATAAAATGGATAATGTCTTTAAAAACACATCTTTCTTATTTTTACTTTAATGCATTTCTTAAAGAGACATGAGACAGACTTCAGTGTCCATTGTGCCCCAACTCCTGCACCATGGACGGCCTAATAGAGGGCAATGAGTTGGCAATAGCGGTCGCTAACTACTGGTCTGCCAAAATATAGAGAACGAACCACTGACACGCAAAGAAGAAGAAGAAAGAGACATATCAAGATTGTTTACTAAAAATCTTATGCTTCGCTGAATGGAGTGAAACTGCTCTTGTTTTTGGTCGCGTCGGTATTCACTGGTGCATAGTAAACTATGCCCTATTGGCCTTTCTTTGGTTACTTGATGAGGCACTGCCCAACAATAAATGAATTTTAACCGGACACACCTAACGTAGATATCGCCGAATTCTATAAAGCATCGCGGAATCGCGAAAAAAACACACAGTGTAACGTAACAAGTACTGTTTCTTCTTCTTAAGGCGCCGATTCCCAAAAATAGGGTATTTTAAATTACGGATTACTCGCAAACCACAAGTACTCAAAATTTGGAAAAAATATATGTTATTTTACAGTTATCTATCTAGTGCTTCTGGTAATTTTTTTTCGATTGGTAATATTTAACTGTGTCAAATAAAGTCCCAAACATCCGTCTAATCTTAATCCAAATATTACTTATAACTACTACTACTACTATTACTTGCAGTATACTTGGTTTCAGTTAATGAAAAATATACGAAAATAATTGTCTTTGAATAGCCGAGGGATTCCGGCCGTCAAAAGTTTAAAGTTATTTTTATTGAATTTTTAAGTAAATTTTAAGTGATTTTCGATTTCCGGGGCGCTCATAGGGAATCATCGCCTTAAAATAGGCACGCTAACTCTTGCTCGGCCGCACGCGGTACACTTCACGCGGACGCAGCGGCAGCCGGCAGTGAAATGAGAACTCGCGAGCGCCCCGCGAATCGAAAATTACTAATTTTAATTCAATTTAAAATTAAGTAATAAAATTTTTTACCTTTTGACGGCCAGAATCCCTCGGTTATTCAAAGACAATTATTTTCGTATATTTTTTATTTACTAAAACCAAGTATACTGCAAGTAATACGATTTTTGGGATTTTATTTGACACAGTAAAATATCACCAATAGAAAAAAAACGGCGGAACGCACTAGATAAATAACTGTAAAATGACATATATTTTTTCCAAATTTTAAGTACTTGTGATTTGCGAGTAAGTAATCCATAATTTAAAATACCCTATTTTGGGGAATCACAGCCTTAAATTTCACAATACACAATGGCACAGATACAGATTTAAAGCATTTCTTTGATTTATAATTCAAAAGCAAGCAAAAGGCTACTTTCCCATACATACAACCGCTCGTGTGCACACCCATAAAGCTGGTGTTACATGGCGCCAAACCCCCGTAGTTCGCGCTGGAATCGAACCATCTCGGACCGCATAATAAACCCAGCGTCACACTTTACGGCGCTATCAAACTGTTATGGCCTGGGTTATAGTATTTGGCGTGACCTATTAGATGTTGCCCGTTTACAGCTACACGCGCCATCTTATGTGTAACAACCGTTATTTCAGAAACAATGCCTATACAGAACATGTATTATCATTTATATCGAAGAATTATTGACGAGCGACGATTTCTAAAAACGTGTAATTTGTGAATTATTGTAATAATACGAGTAGTATCTGGAAGTAGGTTCGGATTGTCGAGTTTCAACAGCTTTAGCTCGGTATTACATAACGATATTTAAGGTGGTTCGATCAGCTCAGTAGCGCCACCAATGGAAATAAATCAATAACATTTTATTAAAGGCTTAGATTAAAAGTTTCGGTTATTTTGCGCAAATAAAAGAGTAAAATGCATTTTATAAATATACTTTCAAGAACTCAAACATAAGCAATAAGTCGTGAGTTTCAATAGTGCCAAAAGTGGCCACATTTAGCAATATCGAAATCCATAACTTAATGCTCATATTTGAGGCCATGAAAAAATACTTAAAAATTGCACTTTACTCTTCTATTTGCGCAAAATAACCGAAACTTATATTTTAAACCCTTGATATATCGTAAATGATTTATTTCTATTGGTGGCGCTACTGAGCTGATCGAACCACCTTAAAGACGGCTGGTACCTACCGTACGCCAGTCACAGAGACGAGTCGCCGTGACGTATCTCCCATACATTTTTTATAAATATCACACAATACAAATCGCGAAGGGCGACCAATACCAGTCGTATGTAAGTTACGTAATGTAAGAACGGGCTTAGACTTAGGCTGTCTGCGGAATCCCTTAGATTAGACTACTTACATCACAGGTATCGAAGCTGATATTATGATAGTAATATGTAGTACTATATAGAGAGTAAACTCCTCATTCGATATGGGTACACAGTACAGTCCCGACGTGCACTGGGGCGGGTCGGGACGCAGAGTTAACGAATTTAAAACTACTCTCCTGTCCCGCAAGTTATTTCATAGTCTCACTGTCTAAGACGGCTCTTGCCTAGATATTACTATAACTATCTTATAGTAGTACTAAAATTATGCCAGAGAAGTTAAGAGCTAACGGGCTCACTTAGAGCACAAAATAAAGTAATAAAGCGACCGCCCGCGTACTTACTTTGTGCTTAGAACCAATGCAGACCACGTTTTTTTTCACGCGCGTTCGTTGCGCATTTGTTTCGATACAGACGAGTTTGTCAGGCAAAAGTTGCAAAGTTCTACAAGCTACATCCGACTCGCAGGAGTATCTCGACTGTATTGATACAAATGTGCGACGATGGCGCGTGGAAAAACGCAGTGTGCATCGTAGTAAGGCGCTACTCGGAAAAAGTATGGACTCTTTGATATAAAACTATTGGACGGTTAGAGTTGTAATAAATCTGGTAATAAGATATATATTTCTTTATACCTTTATCTAGAATCGTATAGTTTCAGAAACACGATTTTATGATTTTGGCTCGACACTTTTTGTTTTCGAAAATACCTCTAAAAAATAAGAAATATCAAGATTATTCTTAAATGGGGATACATATACTATTGAAAATTGGTTTAATTAGTGGACACCAATATAATATTTAGGATTGTAAAGAAGCATTTTTTTAAAATCGCTATAGTTTTTGAATACGAAGTGATTTTGTGTTTTTTTGCGTAATCGGCAAAATCGGTCTCGCTCCCGCGCGCGTCGTTTTCTCATTTCTATCTCGCTTTAGCATAATTTTTCCGAGTATCGCCTTAAGAAACATTTGAACAATCTCTAATTGCGTTTTAGATTTAAAACAGTAGTTAAAAGTACACAATAATAAAACTACGACCGTCTCCCGCCTGAAAGCTACTTATAGGGCTCGAGGTTTTTACTATCACATTTTTCCTATAAGTACCACCGTCTCTTAAGTCCATTTTCAAACTAAAAGAGGACTTATAATTTTATACTCAAAAGCTGCATTAATAAAGTCCTTTATTCAATACCAATAAAAATCGACCAACAATCATCCTATTTAGCGGAAACTGATTCATACGCTATCATATAAAACTAAAAGATAATTTCCTTAATTTTCCCCGCATCCGCTTTTACACATTTTGTAGTTTCCCGTCTCTAACTAACATTCCAAACAGGACAACAGTCTACTTAAACTCATTAATGCATAATTTAATCACAGAGTTACAAGTTGAGTTTAGCTCTGCATATGAGTCTGTGCACTTATGCATAGTTCGTCCGTCCGCGTTTACGACCGACGGAATATTACGGCTATGTAAAATACAATTTTACGGTGCGAAGTGCGACAGGCGTGTATGCAAGCGTTGCAAAGATTATGTATACTAGAGGACCCAGTGAACTTCGTTTTACCTACATCCTATATTATCCTACTTATCTATATATATAAAAATGAATCCCTATTTCCCTTGGTCACGACATCACGCGTGAACGGCTGGACCGATTTGGCTAATTTTGGTCTTGAAATGTTCGTGGAAGTCCAAGGAAGGATATAGGGGTAGGTTAGGGGTAGGGTAGGGTAGGGTTGGGTAGGGGTAGAGTAGGGGTAGGGTAGGGGTAGCGTAGGGGTAGAGTAGGGGTAGGGTAGGGGTAGAGTACGGGTAGGGTAGGGTGGAGTAGGGGGTAGGGTAGGGGTAAGGTAGGGTAGGGGTAGGGTAGGGGTAGGGGTAGAGTAGGGGTAGGGGTAGAATACGGGTAGGGTAGGGTGGAGTAGGGGGTAGGGCCACGGGAACGAAGTCGCGCTGGGTCAGCTAGTATATAATATTATGTGAAAGTTTAGATGTTTGGATGTTTGTTACTCAATCACGCCAAAAGGGCTGAACGGATTTGGCTGAAATTTGGAACACAGATACTTTGTAGCCTGGAGAGGAACATAAGCTACTTTTTATCCCGGAAAAATATCACATTCCCGTGGGATAACGTTGTGTAGTGTGTAGTGTCCACGCGGGCGAAGCCGCGAGCGGATAGCTAGTCTAACTAATAAAGATTTTCATTCACCAAAGGAGTTTTTTACACTGCCTGCCACGTCATAAATGTTTACGCCGACGTTTTATTACAAAAGTAATACAAAGCCAAAGCGGCTAAAACGTCAGTGATTACTTACTCTTAGGAAGCAGCCATCGAATTAATGACAGTTTTGTTAGCACGTCAGTTATACAATTTTCCGTACAATCTCGCGGGATTGTGATATTTTTCCGGGATAAAAAGTAGCATTATTATGACACTCTCCAGCCCCAAACTTTCCCCTTACCTAAATTCACGTCGATCCGTTGCTCCGTTTTGACGTGAAAGACCAAATCAACAAACACACTTTCACATTTATAATATTAGTATGGATAGAAGTATTATCTATTTGATTAAATGAGGCGTCACTTGGCGGAAGTCCCTACCCATTGTGTAAAAAGGAATATATACATATAAAAATAAATAAATAAATAACTTCTTACATTCACACCAATTATCTAAGCCCATGTTAATTTCATTAAGAAACTGTGTCATGGAAAACTTGATAACGGATAAATATATACTTAAATACTTTTTGTTTGTAAATACATAGGGCTGAGGTACCCTTTGTGGCCACTTTAAGGATTTTTTGACTTTTAAGCACTAACTACTAAATGGTCTTAGGTATTTAAGACACATATTATATCTTAAATTGTAGGTAATTTATTTACTTTTAAAGGTACATACTTCAAATAAAAAAAAGTGAAATAGTTTTTTGTATATAACACAAAATGTGTGAGAGGTGCCAAATGTACCGGTTTTGGCCACTTATTGATAGTTAAACTTTTGTAAGTATAGCTACTAGTATAGTATTATATTATCTGTGGTATAGCGAAAAATTAAAACCAAACCCAGGTTCAATCAATATATTTTAATGCGCTAGAAACCAATCAACTGCTAAACAACAATTTAATTGTAAAAAGCAAAGGTTTACAAAGTATTTCATCCAAAACAAATTTCTTAAAATTTTCATAGAAAAATATTTTTAAAACAGAAAGTGGATTTTATTAAAAAAAAATCGTATGACATAAGAAATTCTAACGGTTGTTATTATTACCTTAATATGTCTTATTTTAATTTTGAAAATGGCGAAAAGTAGTTTAGAAAACTTTTAGAGCAAAAAGTGGTAGGTGGTAGGTACAGTGGCCAAAACCGGGGCTTCTGTCCTACTTAATATACATAGTTAACACCCAGACCAAGACAAATAGACATGCTCATGCACACAAATATTTGTCTTGTTCGGGAATCGAACCCGAGACCACTGGCGCAGGAGGTGGGTAGCCTACCCCTGCGCCAAAGTGGTCGTCAAAATATATAAAACACAACATGCATTTCGCATGCATTTTGGTACTGGATTTCGCACGATCTAACAACTACTGAAGATGCCCTGGGTTTGGGCGAAACACGGGTAGATGAGTCTAATCGGTAAAGGTGCAAGATGTGTCGCTGTCTTGCTATCTGCACCTGCAGGTATTATGCACTGATAGTTTCGTGGTGTGCATGGGAACGTCGTGGTGAATCCGCGGGTAAAGCTGCGGGCGGAAGGTTAGTTATCAAGTAAATATAGCAATATAAGATTTTAAACTTTCGCGTTCCATTATAATTATAAACAATAGTATCGGGACTCAACGCGACATTTATTATGAAGTACATATTATTATGTACTTACAGCTTGACGTTTCGGCTGTGTTGCTACAACCGTGGTCACAAGCAGACTTCTTGTCTTGTTGTTGTTGTTGTTGCAGTCTGCTTGTGACCACGGTTGTAGCAACACAGCCGAAACGTCAAGCTGTAAGTACATAATAATATGTACTTCATAATAAATGTCGCGTTGAGTCCCGTTACTCTTGTTTATAAATATAGCAATGCACATGCAAAAAAGTCATAAAAACAATAATTTGAAAAGATAAAACCAAATTGAAGCTCTATATTGTTCTTTCTGTTTTCAATCCTTAATCTTTGACCACACAACTTTATGCTACGCTTCAAGCGAGAAGATTTGAAGACGAAGTAGTTTAGGCTTCGGAATGACAGCAAAAAGTACGAGCAGCATTGTGAGGGCATCGGGCAGGCCGAGACTAGGACATAATATGGGCCATTAGAACCAGGCTGTTTCACTGCCCGACTATAAATGCGGCTGGGCATCTAAGTTGCCTGCCTGACTATAAATACGGCTTCAGTTGACTCTTCGCAGATAGGTTTTTGTGTGAAGTATGCAAACTTCTTGGAAGTAATATTGACTGTAGTTCGCAAGGTAATATTATTAAAGGAATTAACTTTGTCTTATTTTATATTAGCTAGGCACCACTCGCCATATTACGTTGAGTCAGTTTATTATGCTCTGGGTCTAAATCTTATTAGAACATTCTTTATTTCTTAGCAAATGTACAATTACGTTCTTTGATATGTATTTTAAATGTCTTCAAAATTTTTAATGTCTTCTCAAATGTAAGTATTGAGATTGATATCTTTACTTATGTAAAAAAAATATTATAAAAATATTTTCATCATATTTTTAGGTATGTGGTGAAAATGTGTAAGATTTTCTCATGAAAGACAATAAACCTCTTGGTGAATCTTTGTGTCATTTTCCAGGATTCTACTAACATTCAATTAAATATTTTATTATTTAGTCGTAAGTATAAACTATTTATTAAATGTTATTGTAAAAACAAGTAGACTGACTAGTAACGAACTGACTCATGAAAGTTCTACTAAATAGTTCAAAAATATCTCATTTCTCCAAACCAAGACGAAGGTCACTGACCCGCATTCCAAAAATTTTAAATTCAAAAGCGTAAGTGCAGAAGCTGAACTCCTTTGTTTTCCCAACAATTTTTTTTGAATTGAGAACACTGGTAGCTGACGCCGCGCGTAAGCGGAGCGTGTAGCGTGCAGCGGGCAGTCACGGCTTTTACCGAAGTAAACAGCGGGCGCGGCGGCCAAATATTTAGCCAGAGACAAATCTCTTTGAGGTCTCTTTCCTCTGTCTTTTTCTTGTCATGTCCCGGCACCGGCTTATGGGAAATTCTGAATTACTGAGCCTCTTTGTTTTGCCACTTGAACTAAATTACTTCTTTGATGTGGTGTTTGCTTTTGTTAATATGCGTGATGTTAATGTCAAAGTTCTTTTCTGTAAGATTTTGAGGTGCAGCGCATAGGTTGAATAAAAATTAAGATAATGCATTGATTGAATAATAATTAAGATAATTCACCAATTTTTAGTGGCAAAGACAATTTACTTGTAGGCACGCAGTCAATAGCATAACAATAAAATTGTCTAAACTGAAGTTGCTTTTTACTTTTTAAACCTCTTTACTTTTCAAAACCTTCGGTTATCAGAGTGACCTCATTTTGTTTAAATAAAATTGCGCGATAGATTGAAATGGAAAGGATTGTCTATCAAAATTACATTGAAACTGGAAGTCAATACAAATGCCTAACATGCTCAGATCAGATGTGATGCCTAGAGTTTAATGATGAGGAGTCGATTTGCAACGCCTTTTCCGACTTCTACAAGTCGTCTTTTCTTCATACAAATACTCGCCGGTTTTCCAAGAAGGATTTAGTCAAGCAAGTCATATTTCTTCAATTACCTACAGATAATAAAACCGAAGTTTATAATTTGCTTACACGTTTGGACCCTTCCAAATCAGCTGGGCTTGATAAATTGCTCGGCTAAATTATTAAATCCACCATTTTTTAATTCACAACGGGGAGCACTTAGTGGACCTACCACTAACCAAACCGAATACAGCATGTACCCCCACTGAGAATCGAACCCGGGACCTCTTGGTCTGATAGTGGTGGTGTGTACCACTAGACCACAGAGGCGGTTAAAAAGATAGATCCGATAGCATTACATGATCATGTAGATATTAATGTAACAGTTGTTAGGTGAATTTTTCATTGTTGTGCGAAACTTATTAATGCACTAAAGCTACTCAAAATTATGTAACATCACTATTTTCAGGAAATGCTAAATGTAACATTTACATGCAAAAGACTGCACCATAGTACGTCTCTCCAAAGCTTTTACTGCCCAACTAAAACGTTTGTTAAAAAACAAAAGATCACCTACATTTTATCGTCTACGTGACTTTTATCTTGGTATTTAATTACGATGGAAATAACAATAGAAAATAAACTTTGGGGAAACTGAACATAAGAGTAGTTTTTGCTTGAGGATTTCAATGAGAAGTGTGCATCGCTCAACTCGGTAAGTCAATACAAGCTACCGTGCTACTTAATGTATTGTAAACAACGACTTGTTTGCACAATCCGCTACCGCTTATGGACTGTACGCGGCGCTTCTGCGAAAAATAAAAAAAAAAGAGAATGAACTTTACTTCGTTTGTCAATCATCCTTCATTCATGGTTGAATTTTTAAACGATTTGAGGGTGCCTACCATCAACTCTTATTGCGATTTTGTTTAGGACCTAAACTGATCTGCTTCGCATATTCGTACCACTTTAGCTTAGTTTGCGATCGAGATTCTATTGCGACAATGACAAGTGATTTAGCGACATGTCACAGCCGCTTAGCTGTCATGAACTCTTATTTGACTTATAACTCGGTCGAGCTCACATGACACCTGCAGGTTATACCCGTCCCTCTCACTCTCCGGGCATGACAGAATCGAGTGAAAGAGACGGATAAAGGACACAAATCGTTAGTTCATTGACATTCAGCAATTCATTTGCGATTCAGTTTTTAGAAGGTCATGGTACGAAATAAAGCAATTCATTTTAGGAACCTATTCTGGAACTCACCAGTTTTGAATCGTTTTCTTAAAGTCTACTATGCCTACTATCAGTAGGCATTCAGGAGCCTTTCTTTGAGCTGTTAGAGCAATGTTAAAGTAAAATGGCAGGAAAGTGTAGAAAAGCTTGGGATTATTAAGTAAGTTCTTTTTCAAATTATATCACATTTATAATTGTATGGTTTAAGAAATTAGCTACGAAGAATATTTACATTTTAAATCTCTTTAAGGCACTTCCTCCGACAGTATGTTTAGTGATTATTTTGACCAATCAACGTAGGTATCTGAAATATGGTTTAAATAAGTTTTAAGGATTTTCCCTCGTACTAAGCTCACTAGTGGTCTTACTAATAATATCCATAACGGGGTAGTACTTAGCCTTCATCACACCTGATGTTAAGTGGTGATAAGGTTGAAGGTGGAAGCGCACTACTCCTGGAATCCCCAATCACTGCTAAACTTGCACTCACTAATTTGCAAAAAAAATCTAATGAAACAGATGAGTAAAACACCATAGAACCACATCTTACAACCAGCCCACAACATCCGCACCTACATCATGCGAGTTCAAATCGATTAATATGACTTTAAATCGATTAATACCGATCGTAATCGGCGTACCTGCCGGCTGGGATAGAATTAAACAAATATAGCTCGCCGAATATAGCGTAATAAATATAATTTATAATGTTTATTCGATTGTTATCGCACCGAAGATCGCGGCGACGCCCGCGTTCGGGCACAGCTCGGTGACACAGAGTATGTTGAAGGTACAGAGACAATGAACAATATGAACATGGTAGGAAAGTGGAACGAGCGCAAAATGAGGATGTCTCCGAAAACATTAAAAAAATCTGCAAGTTCACTCAAATCGGTTTCTGTAAACTTTTTAACGGAATGAGCAATCGAAACCTTTAAAGATTTCTTAAAAAAAAATTTATGAGTTTGCAATGCTATTTTGTAAGTAAAGGAAAAAATGTGATAGTAAAAAACCACCAGCTCTGCAAATAACTTGCAGGTTGCTGTCCAGTGGCTCAGGTGGATCTTGCCTGAAAGTTGCTTCCTGCAAGTACTTATTACTATCACATTTTTTTCTTTAATAGAAGTCTAGTTATTGTACAGCTGATAGAAGTATTCGCGAAAGCAAATTAGGCAACGTTTGTGTATTTTTAACCTACTTCATAATTTGTTTTTTAAGTTATCAATATAATATACATGGAACCTATGGTATTATTAGATATCTACTAGCCTTCCGCCCACGGCTTCGCCCGCGTGTACTACACGACAACGTTATCTCTCGGGGATGTGATGTTTTTCCGGGATAAAAAGTAGCCTATGTAACAAACGACCTCGAGCTACCAATCTATCCCCTTACCAAAAATTATGTCAATCCGTTGCTCCGTTTTGACACTTGACGTGAAAGACGGACAAACTAAACAAACACACTTTCACATTTTATAATATTAGTATGGATAGGCTATTAAGGATGCAGCTTTATAATGTTTAATCAGGAAGCTTTGATTCAACAGCTAATGATATTTATGCTATTGCTTTAACTTGACTTAAATTAAGTATTTACATAAATACTAGCTTGAAAAGTTAAATCTTTTTAAACTCGTAAGTCGCTATTCTTGTAATATTAATACTTTATGTTAGTATTTTTTCTGCTTCCATTTACTAATTTATTAAATTAGGTTACTGAATGACGTGCTCTTAAAATATGTCCTGAAGTATCTGACCACAGGTACTCTGTGTAAACTATAAAAGAAATAAAATTGTTAGCGTTACATATGACTTGGGCAGTCTCTCTCATGTTGTTCAAATATATCTTATCTCGTACTTAAAGAAATTAATAATTAAATACACTAATTTATGAGAGGGGGTGGGTCAAACTGCCTTTAGTACAGACCACAGCGAAAGTTTCTACTAAACTGAACCTTATTTATATGAAGTGAAAGAGAAGCTTTCGGTGAGCTTTGTACCCAACTTAAAACATATCTTTCAATAATTATTATGTCGGATGAAGTTTCACGAAACCAATAAAGAAACTAATAAAAGTGTGTAACATGACGTTTTGCGTTTTTTTCGAGTATTCAGGTGAATATGTGAAAGTTCTCGACAGAAAATATGTGCAGGTTTATTTTCGGTAGGTACCTATACTTTTGCACTTTTTTAGAACAAGCTTAAATAAAGGAAAAATATTTGGAACATTTTAAACAATGCGGTCTAGTCACTGAATACAAAACTTAAATCCTACATTTTTATTGAAAACTTTATTGCACCCGATACACACAAATAGGTACAGAAAAATGACAACAAAGAAAACCACAGCGGCCTTATTGTTTTATCTTCCAGGCAACCTTGGGTGAAATGAAATAAATCAAAAGTGGAAAAGGTGCATGTAAAGGAGAACAAGTACGTTGTAAGAATATCTATATAAATAACTAGCGGATCCTCGCGGTTTCACCCGCGTGGTACCCGTTCCCGTGGGAATATCTAGATAAAATATAGCCTATGTCACTCGGGATGAATGTAGCTTTCTAATGGTGAAAGAATTTTCTAAATCGGCCCAGTATTTTCGGAGCCTATTCGATGCAAACAAACAAACAATAAAATTTTTCCATATAGGCTATATTTTATCCCGATATTCCCACGGGAACGGGTATTTTACTACGCGGGTGAAAGCGCGAGGATCCGCTAGTTAATAAATATTGATAGAGTGGGAAAGATAACATTATAAATTTTTCTATCTCACTCCTTCAAGTGTCGTTTTTAGCGGTACTTGCAATAAATCTGTTGCACGAATGTGGTTAGCTATAAACTGGCCGCTCATAGCTATGACACCTGCGCCCGCGCTGGCCAGAGTTGCGTGCGGTCGTGGCCCGCTTTATGCAACATAAATATAATTAATAAATAACACACAAGAACTAGTTGAAAGTACGCTTTTTTCAAGTACATATTTGTATAAATAATTGTGATGAAGTCTTTATTATGCATTCTGTAGTGTATGCTTGTAACTACGTCTCCCGTTTTAACGTAAATCAGCGATAAACTGGCTGTTCACAGCTATGAGCTTATATGAATTATACCTGCAACGATCAGAGTTACGTGCGGTCATGGCCGGCTTTCAACACTAGACATAGACACACAAACTTTTTACCAGCGACTTCATTCGTATGGAAACAAATAAAGGTTGGTTCTGTGCATTTTCACACTTGGGCTTACAGAACTCTCTCTGTCGTTTCGGAGTGAAACAGTTATAAACAATAATTAGGAGGGACTTTCCTATTAGGTTTTGTATTTGTAAAGCTTTGTATAACGTGTATGATGAGACTGTATTTACGAACTGTCGAAAACGATATCATATTCAAAAACTAATTATTGCTTGCTATTCTGTCTCGCTAAACTATTAGATCGGAGTACACCACAATATTTTAAAGCATTAAAATCTTCGATCAACATTATCATCTAGGTCTCGATATATTTGGAGTGACAAACATGGCCGAGCGATATACACCCACTTGAGCGTATATTTATAAGTAGTTCCTGTCATTTATGACGTGATATCGTAACATATTAACATTTTTTCTCTGTTTTAAAGGTGCCATAGAAAGTTTTGATTTAGTTCGTGAGCCTTCATCTAGTAATATTGTTGATCGGAGATTAAAATTCTGTTACTCAACAAAATCTATTGATGACATCTCGCATAATTCATCCAAGCGTGTAAAGGTGAAACGCGTTTAGCGACGACAAATGCGCGCAGTCGGCCACTGCGCGCGCGCAATGCATCAACGCGCAAAACATATTCCACCCTGCCGTGAACATGCGCTCAGGGCCTTACCACGAGATGGTAAAGGTTCATTTACGCAGAAGCAACACTGTGCGACATTGCCGCATGCTACGTATTGTGGCGTACGTCATCTTGTGGTATGCTACATATCCAACATCGAAACATCACGTTGATTCGTTGCTCCGTTTCGATGTGAATGGCGAACAAACAAACAAACACATTTTCACATTTATAATATTAGTATGGATACTAGCGTCCTGCCCGCTTGAACTTCAAGACGTTATCCCGGGGGAATGTGATATTTTTCCGAGATAAAAAGAAGCCTATGTCGCTCTCCAGCCCCCAAACTATATCCACACCAAAACTCACGTCGACCCGTTGCTCCGTTTCGACGTGAAAGACGGACAAACAATTAAACAAACGAACACATGAATAATATAAGTATGGATGTTGTAAGCGAGATTGTGTGCTACACACAGCCTATAGCCCCGTCCTTTACTCAAGATTACTTCAATATTGCGATGTCAGATGGTAGGGTCTTGAAGTGTCGGCGCTCTCGCAAAACTAATGATACTGTTACTGATACCGGCGACATCTGACCCCTATACTTATACCAATAAGGTTGAAAATGAAAAGGGATATTGATCACGCACAATTGTGATGACCACATCTACTGTGTTCCACAGTTTATTGAATCGAAGGTTTCTCATGCAAAATTAAGTAAATTAAAACTAGTCCTACCTTATGGTAAGGGATACTGTCCGTAATCCAGGGGGGCTGAACGTTGTCTCGCCGGCGCGCGCGCGGGCAAAACGATCTCCACACAACCCCCGATGGGATACTCTTACAGCTAACACTCTTATACTACACAATGCCCTAATAGGCTGCTAAAACTTCCCGGCGCTTTTCAAAGCGAACACACACGGGTTACAAGTCCGTACCCCGACCGGAGCCCTAGTAGGTGCTAAACGAAATCTCGGTCCCCAATATGGGTAGGTAACTTGCGCGGCACGTCGCTACAGAAACACACGAACTTGTCTCACGGCTGCTTACGGCCAACTGGCGATCCTACACCGGCCGGCCGAGCGCATTGTCTCGTGACCTTGACAATGACAACGCACCGCTCGCAGCGCGGCGCGAACATCCCCCCGTCCCGGACAGTAGCAAACTGTCCGCCAACTCAATCTAAGGGCAGGCGAGAGAGGGTAGCGATCGCTCGCTTCAAAACAGAGTCCCCCACCAGGACCTCGGCAAACCTGGGCACACCATCCGACCCCGGATGAAGCTGAACAATGCGTCCTAAACGCCAGCGGAGGGGCGGCAGGTTTGGATCCTTTACCAACACGAGGTCTCCGGTCTTGGGTGGGGTCGTCCTATCCGACCACTTAACGCGTTGCTGCAAAATGTGCAAATACTCCAGATGCCAACGGCGCCAAAAACTCTGCGTAAGCTGCTGGAGCAATTCAAATCGCGAGAGCCGTCCGGAGGGCACTTCGGAATAAGGATATTCCGGCAAGGCGTTAAGCGGTCTGCCAATCAAAAAATGGCCCGGCGTAAGGGCCTCTAAATCATTCGCGTCCGAAGACAACGGACATAACGGACGCGAGTTGAGGACCGCCTCAACCTTACAAAATACGGTCGCGAGTTCCTCAAACGTGAGGACCGTCTCCCCAATAACGCGACGAAGGTGAGTTTTAGCGGCCTTTACAGTTGCTTCAAAAATCCCTCCCCAGTGGGGGCAGGATGGCGGGGAGTACTGCCATCGTACCCCTCTGCGAGAGAGTGTGGATCCGATCTCAAAATTATTCCTATCCAAAAATTCACAAACTTCCTTTAAATACCTATCGGTGCCCTTGAAATTGGTTCCACAATCGGACCTGATTAACGACGGCATTCCGCGGCGAGACACAAAACGATTCAACGTGGCTACAAAGGCTTCTGTGGTGAGGGCACTAACCACCTCCAGGTGGACCGCTTTAGTGGCCAAACAAACAAATACACACAAGTAAGCCTTTTCCGTTCTAGCATTACGAAGCCGCGATGTCTTAACGGTAAATGGCCCCGCAAAATCCGTTCCAACTCCTGAGAAGGGCATCGATTCGTTCACTCGATCGGCAGGCAAATCACCCATCTGGGGCTGCATCGTATCGGCGCGCAAACGATAACACGGGAGACAACGAAAAATAACGGATCGGATTATTCTCCGCGCTGACAAAATCCAGAACTCTCGTTGGAGGAGCGCGGTCAAAGCATTACAACCGGCATGAGCATTCTTTACATGTCGGTCTGTAATCAACAGTCTAACTAACGGTCCATCCTTGGGGAGCAACAAAGGGTGGCGTGATCCGTACGGCAGGTTGGCATGTCTGAGCCTACCTCCGACACGCAGCAATCCGGTACTGTCCAAGAAGGGATTCAACCGCACCAAGGGTCCCTTCAACTTGGACTTACTTGAGCGCAGGGCTTTCAGCTCCGGTTCAAACTCTCGCTGTTGCGTCACTCGCAACCAATGCAACAGAGCGTCTTGCCGCTCTTGTGGGGCGAGGACCGGAGACAACGATTTCTCCTGAGGCTGGCGACAATTTCGCACAAAGCGCCTCATCCAAGCAGTCACGCCGAGCAACTTATCAAGAGAACTGTAGCGGTCTAACAAAAACTCCATCTGCGGAGCCGCCACTGTCTCCACGGCGTGAACACGCATGCCTAGGTCTGGGACTCTGGCCACAGCCGGGGTGGCAGGCCATGAGCGCTCAGGCCGTAACAACCATGATGGACTCCACCATAGGTGGTGGTCCACTAACTCAGGCGCCTCGCAGCCGCGGGAGGCACAATCTGCGGGGTTCAGTTCGCCCGGTACGTGGCGCCAAATCAACGGGGCCTTTGAAGCCTGAATTTGTGAGACCCGGTTGGCCACAAAAACCTCAAGGGTGTGGACTGAACTCTTCAGCCAACAAAGGACGACCTGGCTGTCAGACCACGCAAATATCGACCCCAAGTCGACACCGTTTCCCAAGGTGTCGGCAACATGATTGAGTAGCCGTACTAAGAGAGTGGCGCCGGACAACTCCAACTTCGGAATGGTTAGCCTAGTCCGAAGGGGGGCGACCTTACTCTTGGCCGTAACTAAGTGTACGGCGACAACGCCTGCTGCATCCACCGTTCGGATGTAAACGGCTGCCGCGTATCCGCTTTCGGACGCGTCACAAAAGCCGTGCAGGGAGGCTTTAAACTTTCCCGGAGGCAGCATTTGCCTCGGTATACAAACCCGATTGACGTCGGGTAGGGATGACACGAACCTCACCCACTCTCGTAGGAGGCTACCAGAGAGGGGCTCATCCCATGACAATTCCGCAGCCCAGAGCTCCTGTAGGAAGCACTTCATCGAAAACACTACAGGGCTGAGCCAACCGTTCGGATCAAAGGTACGGGCTACAGTAGACAGCACCGTGCGTTTAGTCCAGACCTTTGGGTCTGGCAGTTCCAATCTATATGTGAACAAATCCGGGACTGGTCGATACTGGACTCCCAAAACAGACAGCATGTCTGGAGTCTCCGGATTTTCAAAGAGGAGCGGCTCTTGCTGGTGGTCCTTAGGCAAATCTGCCAATAGGTCCGGTGAGTTAGACAGCCACTTCCGCAACTCATAGCCACCAGCCCTCAAGAGCGCAATCAGCTCATCACGTAAGACGAGAGCCTCATCTAAGCTCGAGGCCCCCGTGCAGATATCGTCGACAAATAAGGCCCCCCCCTCAATAAGAGCAGATGCCCGGGGATAGCGTAGCCGTTCGCGCTCTGCGAGCTCCAAAAGCGAACGGATCGCCACAAAGGGGCTCGACCGCAAACCATAAGTGTTGGTGTTCAGCTCGTAAGCCAACATCGGATCCTGGGGATCCTCACGCCAAAGGATGAGCTGGTATCGTCTATCCTCCGGGTGAATCACGGTCTGTCTGAACATCATGCGGATATCGGCCACAAAGACGACAGCGTGCCGGCGGAAGTTGGTCAAAACATCACAGACATCGTGATGCAACTTCGGCCCCGCATGCAGACACTGATTCAACGACACTCCGGTTGACGTGGGCGCTGAACCATCAAAGACCACGCGGATCTTCCCATTGGAAGTCTTCAAAACAGCGTGGTGTGGCAGGAAGTAATGTTCCACATTACGCCAGTCCAACTGCGAGATGGACATGTGCCCAAGGTCCAAATACTCCCGCATGAAGTCTATATACTTCTCCTTGAATGCGGGATCCCTGGCCATCCTACGCTCCATGGACAACAATCTCTTCTCGGCCATCGGTCGGGAGCTCCCTAAAGGAGGGCGAACCGCCAAGAAGGGCAAGCGGGTAATCAAGCGACCCGAGAGGAGGCGCCCAGTGTTGTTCTGGTAGAACAATTCGCACTCCTCGGCTAACGGATCCAACCGCTTGGCAGTGGGGGGTTCCTCCACCTCCCAAAACTTTTGGAGAACGTCGGACAAAGTAGAACCGACAATGGTCTGGCGGTCTACCGACGGGGTCTCTGGTGTCTGTGGTACCTTTCCCATCACCACATGACCCAGCGACGAGGACAAGGCGACAAGATCGGCTGTCTGCAAAACTCGCTTGCTTCCATACAATACACGACCGAGGACATCCGCACCAATCAACAAGTGTATTGGGCCCGGTCGGTGGAAGGAAGGATCAGCCAAAGCCAGTCCAGACGTCAGCTCAATCGTGGATGGCGGCACTCGCACTTGCGGGAGTGGTCCAACCACCTTATCAAATACTATCGCCGAAGCACCGATCTTCGGCCTTGGCGTGAAGTGGGGGGAGAAGGAGAACTCAACTCGACCAATCGGATCAGGGATCCGCGAGTCTCCCACCCCCCGTACCGCTTCGTGATGCGGCACAAGCAAAAGACCCAGCTGTCGGACAAGCCACCTGGACATTATGCACCCCTGGGCACCTGAGTCCAAAAGGGCACGCACCGTGACAACATTGCCCTTAGGTCCCCAAACATTCACGGAGGCTGTTGGCAACAGCACAAGCTCCGGAGGGGTGGTTGGGTCCGACAGGGGCGCCATTAAAAATTTTGGGGGGGTACTTGTCCCCCTCGCGCCTGAGTCGGCGTGCCAAATGTGGGACGCTCGTACCGGGCGAGCGGGTCCCAATCGGGTACATACTGGCCCCGACCAACAGCACTCCTAGGTGCAGGGTAATACCCGTGTGGGGCGTGCCTCGGTACATAGTACCCCAATCGAGGCCTCTCCATTAGGGGGGGGGGAGTAGCAAATAGGGCCCGTGCCCATCGCCACCGTGGCGTACTCTTGTGGTACCCCCCTACCCCCGCCCGTGGCGGGGGCGTCTCTCCTATAGTTCCCCCTCTCCGGGGGGGACTGAACGGGGGGGCTAAGCCCCGCCGAATCTCTAGGGGACCGGTTCCGGGCTGCCGGGCCCCCGCCCGTGCGCGAGGAATTCGAACCCCGGTCGCTCCCGGCGTCCTTGCGGTCCAAACAAAGGAGGGGGTGATGCCTCCCTCCGCAAAGACGACAGTCCTCGGTCTGGGGACACGCCGACTGCATGTGTCCCCCCAAACACCTATAGCACCATTGGCGCTGTCTTGCAACGGCCCTCCGTCCCTCTGGGCGGAGGCCTCTAAATTTGGCACATTCGTGCACCACATGCCTATCTCCCCTGCAATACCTGCACCGCTCACTCGGTGCGGGGGGAGGGGACTGCTGGAAGGCAGCATAGCGATTGGTCGGGCGACGGGGCTGTTCCCTCGCCGCCACCATACGACCAACACCTGGAACCGGGGCGGGCTCCAGGTGGTCCGTCACCCTACATTCGTCCTCCAAAAAACGAAGGAGGTCCGCGAAGGGCGGGAGATACGAGGCGCTGTCGCCTCCGTACCTCTGCTCGAAACGCCCCTTCATTTCAGCGGGCAATTTGGCGAGGACTATGTGCAGCAGTATAAAGGACCACTGATCCACCGGCAGGTCCAATCGCCTTAGGGAGTTGACCGCTGACAGTAGCGGGTTCAGCAACTCCCTCCGTAACAGGTGTACCCGCGTGATTCGCGGGAGGGCCAAAATCGTGGCCACGTGGGTGTCCGCCAGTAACCGGACATTCTGGTACCTGCTAACCAGAAGCTGGCGAGCCACCTGGTAGTTGTCGTCACTGATGAGCAGGTGTTGAATTACCGCGCTGGCCTCTCCTCGCAGGGAGGAGCGCAAATAGGCCAACTTCTCGCTAGGGGATAAGTCCCGTCGTGAATCCACCAAACTGTCAAACAAATTAATGAAGCCCATCCAGGCTGACAGATCCCCATTAAAAGTGGGAATCTCCAAGGTAGGCAATCGGCCTAGCAACGCCGTCGGGGTAGGTTTGACCTCCCCGCTCAAAACCGGCTCCCCCTTCCGAACAGCCAGGGCCCTCTCAGCCGCCTCCGTGAACTGGTCAGCCAGCTCATAGGCCTGGGCTACATCCTGCTCCAGCTGTTCCGACACGGCATCATCAGCTGGGGGGTTCTCCATATAATACGCGCGACACTCCATGGCGTGGCGCTCCAGGTCTTGCAGCCGAGCTGCCAGCCCGCCATACCGAGCTAGCAACGCGCCTACCCGGTCGGCTCGGTCTATTAATGTGACCGCACAAGCAAGCCAACGCAAAACTCCTTGGATGCCGGCCCTGGATACGGCGAGCGGATTCGTAGGAGCCATTTATAATCCGTTTTATAAACAAAGCAAACAAGGAAATATAAAAGTGGTAAACATCAACAAAAAAAACAATAGAAATAGGTCGCGTCACGATAATATAAAACACAAGTAATCTGTGCCGGCCGGCGCCTGGTCAATATTGGCCGCCCCGGGTTTGAGTGAACGTTGACAGCTATATGCGTGGTCAGAATTGGCCCCAACGGGGTTCAAGGGTTAAAATTCGGACGACATACACGGACCCTACTAGTTTCATAAATTATTAGCAACTTACCAATTTCAAGGGCTAACAATATAACGGTATAAACAAAACGTATAGGATTAACGGTATGGCATACCTCGCAAATCAACTACTAAACCGTTATCAACAAACGAAAACAAAACTATTTTTAATAATAATACTCGTAATTTAATACTACTAATAATTAAAACTAGTTCCACTTTTTTAACTAGGCAAACGGACTCGGAACAAACACTAGTATGTGGTACTAATAAACAACACTTTCGAACGAAACTATTCGTCAAATAAATCCCGACAAACAAAAAAAAATATACACATCTAGGCGAGTAAACTCGTATCAAATCACTAGTATGTGATACTAATAAACACACTTTCGAACGAACTATTCGTCAAATAAATCCGGACACACAAACAAAAAAAAAAAATATACACATCTAGGCGAGTAAACTCGTATCAAAACACTAGTATGTGACAACAATTATATAAGTGTCTATCTATTATCGGATCCACCAAGTGAGAAACATTCGCTTCGAGAATTTACTAGAACAATTTCTTAGTACTTCAAATCGTCTCGGGATCTTCAAATACCCTCGAGATTTCAACAAAAAAAAATAATTTTTAGGTACTCTTATATCAACTAACTACGCTCTGCTACCAAAATATGATCACGCACAATTGTGATGACCACATCTACTGTGTTCCACAGTTTATTGAATCGAAGGTTTCTCATGCAAAATTAAGTAAATTAAAACTAGTCCTACCTTATGGTAAGGGATACTGTCCGTAATCCAGGGGGGCTGAACGTTGTCTCGCCGGCGCGCGCGCGGGCAAAACGATCTCCACACAACCCCCGATGGGATACTCTTACAGCTAACACTCTTATACTACACAATGCCCTAATAGGCTGCTAAAACTTCCCGGCGCTTTTCAAAGCGAACACACACGGGTTACAAGTCCGTACCCCGACCGGAGCCCTAGTAGGTGCTAAACGAAATCTCGGTCCCCAATATGGGTAGGTAACTTGCGCGGCACGTCGCTACAGAAACACACGAACTTGTCTCACGGCTGCTTACGGCCAACTGGCGATCCTACACCGGCCGGCCGAGCGCATTGTCTCGTGACCTTGACAATGACAACGCACCGCTCGCAGCGCGGCGCGAACAGATATATTCCCTGACATGTGTGGTCTTCGGGATTAAGAATATCGCATTGAAGTAGTTAGGACGACGCAAATATGCAATAAGCAGTGACAAATGACTATTATTTGTGCTGAGTAAGATTTTAATTGTAGGAAGCTCTGGCTTAGTGAGTAGTGAAAATTTACTTTGTATGGAGAATAATGAAAAATATGGGCACAGAAAATGTGTGGTCCTTTAAAGTATAGGTAGTGAAAGAAAATTAATATAGTAGGGGCATGTAACAGTATTAGTAACATGATGTGTTAGTAATAAGTCGCCATAAAAAAAATAAAAGAGGTTTTTTATGTAGCAAATACAATTTTTGTTTTAAGTAAGAAGATTCTAGCTATTGAAAAATTGAAAATGAAAGTATTAGCAAAAGTCGAGCCGTCTCACAACTAGCTCCAATGGGTCTCGAACCCACGATCTTTCAATAACCGGGCGAACGCTTTAACCACTGAGCTACGGAGTCGATTTTCTAATACTTCATTTTCAATTTTTCAATAATATAAATTGCATTGGGAATGCAAAAAAAAAAAAATTCTAGCTACATAACTAAGGTACAGCCTAACATAGTTTATAAAGAAATGAAAATAATTATATTTCAACCCTGGCACAGGGCACTTAAATTGAGCCCTACTTTAAGATACAGACTGACGGACGAAACCCACTCGATTTTTTTAACCAAATTATATCATGGTACTTTATAGCCAAAAGCAGACTATATGATAAATTCTATTTGACACAAACAAATAATCGTCCGTTAAAATCTGAATCTACCATTAATAAAAGTGACAGCTTAAGTGGTGAATATTGGTCATTTTTTCGTTAATCTGGCTATTTCTCACAGCACTCAGACCTATGGGTGTTAAATTTGCTAAAATGATAAGTAGGCCTAATAAATAGAAAATCTGTAGAGTCGAAAAGACAGCAAAAAAGCTTGTCATAAAAATGATTACTTGTTGATTTTATATTATTTTTATGCATTCACAATGCAATATGGCTGTTTCATCTTAATCCATTGTTAGTTTCATCTTAATCGATTGTTAAACATTTGTAAAAATGTTTCTTTCGGATGCGAGGGTTTCCTCACATTGATGAAGCAACGCTGGCCTACAGCGTAACAAGTGATAGCAAAATTCGACGAGTCGTGTAAGCCTTTCGGTAGCTTAGTTGGTCAGAGCGTCGGGCCGGATTCCCGGAGGCGCGGGTTCGAATCCCGCCTGAAAGCTACTTATAGGGCTCGTGGTTTTTTACTATCACATTTTTTCCTATGATTACTTGTTTTCAAAAAACTCGTAAAAAAGCTTGTCATAAAAATGATTACTTGTTGATTTTATATTATTTTTATGCATTCACAATGCAATATGGCTGTTTCATCTTAATCGATATGGCTGTTTCATCTTAATCGATTGTTAAACATTTGTAAAAATGTTTCTTTCAGATGTGAGGGTTTCCTCACATTGATGAAGCAACGCTGGCCTACAGCGTAACAAGTGATAGCAAAATTCGACGAGTCGTGTAAGCCTTTCGGTAGCTTAGTTGGTCAGAGCATCGGGCCGGATTCCCGGAGGCGCGGGTTCGAATCCCGCCTGAAAGCTACTTATAGGGCTCGTGGTTTTTTACTATCACATTTTTTCCTATGATTACTTGTTTTCAAAAAACTCGTTCTTATTTTATCTTATAAATCAGACAAAAGGAGACTATGAAAAACAAAACAATACTAAGATAGTTTTCAATAAATATTACCTAACTGCAAAATGAAACATAATCCATGAAACTTAAATATGTCTGAAAATACATATTTACTACAAAATATACTTAAATTAAAAGTCACACATTCAAATAACGGGACGAAAAAGTTTGTTGTAAAATAAAAAAAGGTATTTACAGACCCACAAATACTGTTAAAACTTCCCTGTTTGTTTATAAAATACAAGTTTACTTACACTCCTGTCATGGAAGGATGCATTTTGCACTTGTTTACGTATAAATCGGGAAAGGCAGTATAAACATACATCGGCAAATATTGACATTGTGCTTTTTATAAAAGTTGGTTTCACCCAAAGGCACCTTAAGGGTTTTGTTTGAACTTGCAATCGGGTCAAGAGGGAGTGTTATAATGCAAAATGATGACCTTTGGTATATATTATGTACTTCAATTGATTAAAAAAATAATTCTTTATTAACAGTGACACTAATATGTATATCAAAACATTAATATAGTAAGTACAGTCATGAGCATTAATTTGTTAACAACATAGAACTTTATCACATTGAAGCATTCCGAAACAAATCTGTCTGTGCCATAGAAGTCATTCATTATTGTAATATAACATAGTCCTTGTATGGTTTACAATTACTGCTGGTGACTGTGCAAAAGTAAATCGATAATTACAGAAATTTAAAAAAATGCAAGTACACTAATAAGATAAATATCACACCTAATATTGAGTACGAGTTGTAGGTATTATATGTTCAGCTTTTTACTTCTTGTATTCATGATAATGGGATTGAATTGTCTAAAGTTTTATTTTAAAAAAGCATTGTAGGTTTGTCTGTAAAAAGAATGCAGATGACATAAAATAACTTTTATTAATTGTAGATATGCAAGTGTTTGCCCGCTATCTCTCCATATAGTAAGCGATGACAATGATCTGGGATGAATAGCGATTGCCTAGAACTGTCAAACACAAACAAAAGAATGGTGAAGACGATTGCCTAGAACTGTCAAACACAAACAAAAGAATGGTGAAGACCTATCCTCAGTGCTGGGTGCCTACCATCAACTCTTATTCCGTTTTTGTGTAGGACCTAAACTGATCTGCTTCGCTTATTCGTACCACGACAGCTTATCAATGACAGCGATTCAGTGATCATTCAATGACATTTCACAGCCGCTAAGCTGTCACATACTCTTATTTAACCTATAACTCGGCCAAGCTAACATGCAGGTTATGCCCGTCCTTCTCACTCTCCGGGCATGACAGAATCGAGTGAAAGAGATGGGTAGAAGAAATAAGGACACAAATCGTTCGGTCATTCACATTTTGCAATTCATTTGCGATCCAGTTTTTAGAAGGTCATAAGTACGAAAGAAAGCAATTCATTTTAGGAACCTATTCTGCATCGCGCTATTTTTGAATCACTGTGTTAAAGTTGATGGTTTGCACCCTGGTAGCTATAAAACAGTAGCATGAACAACTCCACAGCCTTCCCTGTGCTGTTATAAGATGAATCATCGATTCCATAACCCGAGCCTACGTACACCCAAACAGAGATCGGTTAATCAGATTACGGAGTGTAACTAATCGTACGCCTACCGCCAAACGCAATATTTGCTAAACGAGCACTGAGAAACAATGAGTGGTAATGAGTAAGTAAGTAAGTAATGATAATTATAACAGACAATTATTTTTATAAAAAAATAAAACCGCCTTCAAAAAAACAACATCAAAAAAGTAAGAAATAATTCCTCACTAAATAAATAACGTAAGTACTTTGAAGTCGGGCGTGAAACATGTAATTTTTTTTGTTGTTTTTGTTAAAACCCGCCCGACTTCAAAGTACTTACGTTATTTATTTAGTGAGGAATTATTTCTTACTTTTTTGATGTTGTTTTATTGAAGGCGGTTTTATTTTTTTATAAAAATAATTTTTATTTCACTCTTTTTAGTGCATCGTGCAGGCAATTTACGTGTTTTCTGGTAAATAGGTATGTGATCAAACTGAAAACCTCCTTTTTCGAAGTCGGTTAAAATACCTTGAGGTATCCCCTTTTTAACAAAACAAGAATCATCTAAATCGGTTTATAAACAAAGGAGTTATGCCTAAAGATACGTATTAAATTCACATAAAGTGGTAACGAAAACGACAGTATTTTCAAGATTTCCTGAAAACTACTGAACCGATTTCAAAATTTCAAAAAATGGGACCAACTTGGAAACTAACCTGATGTATTAACGTTTGAACCATTTCAATCGGTTCGGCCGTCTTCGAGTAATCGGTGGACATACACAAAAAAAAAAAAAACATACATACAGACGAATAGAGAACCTCCTCCTTTTTGATTTAGAAGTCGGTTAAAAAAGCTCGAACACTAGGCTTCTCAACTTTAATGGTTTGAATGTCAAAGTATGAAAGAGACACCATGATGTATAAGAAGCTCATACAGGGTTATTTTTTTACCATCCCGGGTTATTTTAGGGATTAATCTACTCATGTAAACAAACAACTTTGAAATTGAAATCGCCAAAAATTAAATATTTTTGCACTTTTGTATGGAACAGCTGAATTATTTTTCGTGATTTCAGTTTTGGTCCTGTATTAAAAATTGGTTGTATTCATGAGTAGAATAATATCTAAAATTATGCAGGATGGTAAAAAAATATATGTACCTATAACATAACAGGCTACCTTCTAAATACTTGAACGCTACCAATCTCCTCCAACTACTTCCAGCAAGTCAATTCAGTAAGTGGATTCAGTTAGACGATGTACACAAAAACAATTATTACGAAATGTAAATATGCTAACCTTACTGCAGTTATAAAGACTGCAAAGAGGAATAAAAAAAACTAATACCATATCAGCGCTATCTTCTACATTGTGACAGTTACAAAAACCTATTGTCCCGTCATTGTGAATTCAAAACTGTAAACGTTAATATTACCTATCGCCATAAAATTCCCAATATAAAAACTTTTACGCAGGTGGCACAAGTCAAATTGCTATGCGATCGGTTGAAAAACGGTCATGTATTGGTACAAAAAGTAATCATGCGTACAGAACCTTACCATAAAAGGAGTGCTTATATGTTTACTACTAGCCTTCCGCCCGCGGCTTTGCCCGCGTGGGCTACACGAAATTATCCCACGGGAACCTAAGAGTAACTTTTGTCACTCTCCAGCTTCCAAACTATCCCCATACCAAAAATCACGTTGATCCGTTGCTCCGTTTTGATGTGAAAGACGGACAAACGATTTACCTCAAATGTTTGATAGCTGGTTTGTATGGGAAAAGAAAAGTGTGGTTTTTACTGTTTTCCATGCAATTTTTATATGTTTTCTCTCCATAAAACTAAGACGTTTAAGGAACATATGAAAAAACATGCCGACTTGGTCCAGCGGTTCTTGAGCTTCAACTTTCATTTTTATTTATAAATTAACGATCGCCCAGTATTTTGTCAGTGTGGATGAAGATGAGTTACTTTTCATAAAGTTTCCATAGAAATGAGAGATTTGCCACATCTAAAATAATGTTGCTGCAGTCATTGGTTGCTGGTATATATGTATAATGTAATGTAAATGGTATATACTGTATAATCTATTTTGTTGAAATAAATATTTTTTTATTTCATTTTCATTTTTTTCAAAAGCATAGTCAATAATGGGTCAAGATTCAAGATTCAAGATTCAAGATTCAAATTTGTTTATTCAATTTAGATTGTTATTTACAATACTTGTGAACGTCATAGAAGCTACGCCATCGGTTCGCAAACCCTACAGCGGAAGGCCTTGGAGAAGAACCGGCAAGAAACTCCAAGGGTTGTTTTTTTCTCCCTGTTTTATTCCATACAGAGTCGTCAAATTGAAAAATGACCTTAACATGGTATGACTAAGGTCAGTTTCCATCACAATTACACAATGGGTTATGATAAATACAGTTAAGTATAGGCGAACTAATGATCATAGCGGTGAACAATTTTCAATTAAGTACTTAGGAACTCTACTTAAAGCTTTAATATTAGTTAAAAACAAAAGACAATTCTACTATATACTGCAAGTTGCGCCATACATGTTTCAAATGTAATTCTTAATAAAATGAATAAAAACAAAAGAAAACACATTTTAAAGCAAGCAGATAAGAGCAGACCCATTCCCACTGGCAGCACCCGTTCACGAGCATGACGCATGAACCAGCCATCGCTTCGCTCAACCATATTTTAGGGAACGTAACGACCCGGTCAACCGGCATAGCCTATTCTCTCACAATCTTTACAAGTAAGTATACTGTTACTTTTACGTTTTTGCATTCGCAATGCATTTTTTTTAATTTAAATTCAAGTATTAGAAAAAGAGCATTAGCCCGAACAGTGAAAGGTCGTAGGTTCGAGTCCCATCGGAGCTGGTTGCGAGACGGATGGGTTTTTTCTAATAAGTAATAAGTACTTAATTTAAAACAATTTTTTTAAAATTATAATATATCATTAAGAATTAGCTGTTTTTGGAGAAAGATTAATGAATATTATTAGTTATTTATTTTATTTTATTTTTATTTTATATTTGGGCAAAGCCTGGTGCTCTTAACAGGCTTGCGTGGGGACATGAATAACACAGTTATTATTATGTATCTGAATGTAGTTTATATATGACAAGTAAGAAAATAACAGCTATTTTGTAAACAATGAAACAGAAAACATTGTGAAAGGAGAAATATATGTATCTTACTTTCGCAAAAACACAACATGGAAGATGCAACGCCCGCCCGCCCGCTAAAACTGCACATGCACACCACGAGAATATCAGAGCACAATACCTGCATTTAGCAAGACAGCAACAAAACTTACTATATAATTGGTGAAGGCACCAATTAGACTACTCAACACGTGTTTCGCCCTACCTCAGGGTATCTTCAGGAGTTCAGCAACGAATTCGGTGAATTTGCGGAAGTAAGCTTCATTAATGGCGACCTGTGTCACAGGTTTCTTTTTGAAACCTACATCGGGCACCAGTCCCTCACAAATTTAGTGACCTTCAGGTATAGCTTTTAATTACCCCTTAAGTCCTTTATTTGTGATGGGAAAATAAACAAACATTTTATTTATTTATTTATTAATATTTCTTTTTTCACAATGCTTACAGACTTCCGCCAGGTGACACCTGATTCAATCAAATACAGAAAACATTGTAAGGGTATCTAATAAAATAGGTCTACTATCTATATTCAACACTCAACAGGTTTTGCAATAAAGCTATTAAAAACATGTACTATATGGTGTCTGTCTTTATTCAACCCACAATACGTAGCAATCATTATAAAAAAAAACATGTCCATATTTGGCTTCGATCCTAGATCGCTATTTGTTTAATAGAGGTGTGGTGTTTCAATAAATGAGTATGGTGAATAAATTGACTATTTATGTATCAATGATTTAGTGCATCATGTCGTTCTATAATTCACTCGTTGTATCGTGTTGTCGATCAGTCGCACGCGCCGAGTTTTGATAATGTGTCCAAGCGCGTGCGCAGGAAAACCCAGGTGACTGTGCAGAATGCATTGTGGCTTTGTAAAGAAATTATTGGAAGAGGGCATTCTGTATTAAAATTTACTTGAGAAGCGAGTGGCGCAGTAGTCAACGCTAAATCAAGATTGGCAATGGATGGCATTAGGATGGCTCGTCAGTATAATTAGTTTGCAAAAAAATAACTTTGACTTGGATATCTTTTCTCCTTAAATTACAGTTTACATTTAATCACTTAAAGATATCCTCTATATCACACCAGATAATCTGAACTCCGAAGAATAATAATATGAGTATAGACAGTCTGATTTTGGTTGTATGATATACAAGCTTTCCGCCTGTGGCTTCTACATTGTAAGTGAGATGGCACTTTACGCAGTGCATAGCTCTGTCCTGTAGCAACGTAACTTTAACCACCTCTGTGGTCTAGTGGTTCACAGCATCGATTTCAGACCCAGAGGTCCCGGGTTCGATTCCCAGTGGGGGTACATATTGTATTTGGTTTGGTTGGTGGTAGGACTTGTTCTAAGTCCGCCTGGCTAGCTACAACCATCTTATCTAAGTCTGGCGCCATAACAATGATGTTTTCAGAATTATTGTGTTCCGGCAGTTAGAGATAAGATAGCCAGTTTCTCAGTGACTGAGGATTCCGGGAGTAGTGCGCTTCCACCTTCAGCCTTATCGCCACTTAACATCTTTGAATGGGTGGTAGGAAAATATTGACGATTCATAAGTACATATTTATTATGTCTAAGTGAATAAAGAATATTTTTATCTTTTTATCATCAGGTGTGAGGAAGGCTACCCCGTTGTGGATAAAAAAAACATTGTTTGGAGTAGGCCCCTGTTCATACATAGATTTTCATAAATATGTAAAATACTAAACAATAATGCGTTAAAAACAAAATATTTGTTGACTGATGTTTTGACTAGTTTTACATAATATCTAATATGTAATTCCATGTTACGATGACAATATGAAATATTCAAAATAGTATATTACCATAACACGTTTAGATAATGTACCTAAAAGCAGGTCTCGACTCTGTCTTTCATTTGAAAAACTCAGGATTTGGGTTTAATTTTCTGTCGATAGAATTTTTTCGAATGTTAAACGCTTATGTTATTAGTATAAGCGTAAGCCACATTGCCGAGCAAGCGTGCGAACGAACCGAGCTATGTGACGTTTCACCTGTTTTCATACTGCAAGACAGACAGAGAGAGAGAGAGAGGCAGTGTTTTAGCCTCCGGGCAAAAAACTACACTGAGCCTTGGGTTATTTTGCTGCTGCTTTGATTATTATATTCTTTCCTGACGACTCTGTATAAATTAAAACAGGGAGAAAAAATAGCCCTTGGCGAGTTTCTTGCCACGTTACTTCTCGTTACAAGGTCTCCTGCCGTAGGATTTGAGAACCGATGGCGTAGCTTCATTGACGTTCATAAGTGTTGTTAAACAAACTTAAATTGAATAAACGAAATTGTTTATTTTTACCTTTTTTATTTATAATTACCTACTTAATTTTTCTTTTGTCAACATAGCCCTTTTGTTCTTATCTTAACCTTGTCTACAATTGTATGTATGTGAAATAATTCAACAATAAATGATCGTTCGGCGTGTTAACTCGCTCACCAGCTGGCGGTGACCACGACCGGAGGTGTTTGCGATCAAAAAGATTCTTTTGGGTCGTCATTTGCGTTATGATAATTTGGCAACTATCGATAGTTTCTACCGATTCAAGATTAAATCTTTCCGCATTAGGTAATTGGCATCTGTCAAGCGCGTCGTCAATGCGCGGTTGCGTACTTGATCCCCTTTGTAAACTTTTTGACAAACCTGTCGAGAACAGTGTCTATTGTTTTCGATACTTTGATGATCTTGACTTGTTTGAACTTTTCGGTTTAGAGGTGGTTTGTAAATTTTCAAAAGCAAAATACTCTCAAACTACTATATTCAACTTATTTTAATTTTTAGTTTTTTGCATTCACAATGCAATTCTTGTTACTGAAAAATGGAAAATGAAGTATTTAGAAAAAATCGACCCGTCTCACAACGAGCTACGGAGTCGTTCTCGAACGACTCCGTAGCTCAGTGGTTAGAGCAGTCGCCCGGAAAGCGAAAGGTCGTGGGTTCGAGTCCCATCGGAGCTAGTTGTGAGACGGGTCGATTTTTTCTAAATACTTCATTTTCCATTTTACTATATTCAAATTAAGTAAAAACTATTCTTGTTGTGGTTGAATCTAGTAAATGCCAAACATAAAACCCCAGCTTCATTTGCAGAACTATTTATACTTAGTTCAATGAAGCATGAGTCCTATGACAGCTCATTTTCGTGCAAAGCAAAATGTTGAAAACGAAGTATTAGAAAAAGTCGATCCATCTCACAACTAGCTCCAATGGCACCTACTACTTTCCACTGTCCAGGCAAATGCTCTAATGACGCTAGCTATACGGATTTGCTCTGTGTATTGTGAATGCAAAAATATAAAATAATTCAAAATGTTGTTTCTTAAAAAAGGAATAGCATCTTATTTTCTAGCATAAGCTGCATGAAAAATGTCTATAATGCTATTTCTTGAGTTTTTATCCAATACCATAAAGAATATTGCTTTTTGCCATGGCATGCTATATTTAACACAGTATAGCAATCACCATATCAAGCGACATTAGTAAGTTTTGTCAGAGAAATCTTTGAAAGATCGAAATTGTTTAACTTTGAATGAAAAAATGCGTATGTTTCACAATCACTTTTAGTATATCACTGCAAAAATAAGCTATTACTCGATAAATACGGTATCGAAATTTAAAGCGAATGAAATCGCAGACAGAAGCTAGAAGCTAGCTAGCTAGAAGCTTCTTTTATTTCGAAGTGGTGGCATGGTGTTTGCGAATGTAATGACGCGAGGCTCCTGCGGCTCGAGAGCGCAAACAGAAGCCGTTGTCGCCAAGAGAGCTTGGCGACGGCTGGTTCAGCCAGAGGTCTGCATGCAGTACCTACTTGCTTACTGCCTTTATTGCTGACTTTAAATTAGATTTAGCCTCTAAGGACTCATTCACTCAGGATGCGTCATTGGCGATTTGTCAAAAACTCGGTAAAAACAAAACATAACCTTAAGAAAGTCGTTCCCTCTTTCAAACCAGCAAAATATTTGTGGTTTCACAACTATGTTAATAAAAACATGGATGCCAAGTGGACGAAGCCGCGGCCAAAGTCTCATGCTGAATGGATGCTAACATTGCATACGGAATCATGTTTTTCATGAATCTACAAAATATCCCAATTTATGTTCACATTCGTTTCGTGATTCAAAATTTAATCTAGGAAACATTTTGCAGTGGGTCCGTCAATAAATGTTAAGTGGCGTTGCGTATATTATGTGGTTCCCATTCCCGTGGTAATAGCGGGATAAAATAGCCTATGTTACTCTGGAATAATTAGACTTGTGAAAGAATGTTTAAAATCGGTCTAGCAGTTTTGAGTTTACCCATAACAAACAAACAAATAATACATCTTTCCTCTTTATAACATTTAGAATAGATAACGAAATCGTAGAATTTCAGGTGAACCGCCAGATTGACAAAAGCTCACTTACACTGTGAGTCACAGGTCGCGTTTCATAAGTCAGCCTCGCGCCCACGGCGGAACCAGAGCAGACGAGCAACAAAAGTAAATTAATCAGTATGACTGACTCACGCCTGATGGGGCGACACGGATGTAGCTTGGGGTATGGATATGAAAAGAGAACCAATAATAGAACAAACTAAAAGCAGTAGTTTGCTCTAGTTTGAGGCAATAGTGGTAAACTCCACGCTGCGAATATTGCCAAGTCTTATTTTTTTTGAGTTGACAAGCTTAGAAATATGGAAGCTTTCCTAGTCTTCCAGAACTGATGGCAATAATACGACTTGACGCGCCCCAGAAATGAGACACAATAGATTTTCCATTGTTCTTCGGCCCTATTCGGCCGGTCGGCCATCAATGGGTTAAAATAATAAGTTTTATGACAACGTTCGACTAGACTTCATTACTATTTAAATGCAGACTAATTAAGTAATACGAGAAATATAATTTTATGCAACAGCGATACTGAGTGAGATTAAAATTGCTTTGAAATTTTAATTATTACACAACTTCCCAAAAAAGGAGTATATTGCATTTAAGGTAAGTGAGGTAAAAAGTATTTGTGTAATGAAAAAAGAAATAAAAAAATGTTTTTCAAATTTTATCACACAATAAATTTTAATTATACCGCGTTATAGTTTTATGGATCCACGAAACCGAACGAGTGCGGTTCTCAAAACCACGTGGGCTCATTAATACAACTAACTATATTATATACGACCACGTTAAGTACGCAATAATTATAACAAAGAGAATCGCTGTTGGGAAATATAATATTTTATTATGATTTATTTTGATATATTGAGATCGTTCAAATTTTAGTAGCTCAAGCACTTGTTATATAGTATAGATATAGTAGTAGTACCAGGGATGGTATTTACCAATCATAATATTTATAAAGAGATAGGTCATAAGACCTAGATGCTGAGCAAATACGAATGTTCCTGTATTCCCATTGTCTACCACCGGGGTCATCGGGAAAATTATTAGATTAATTAATTAGGAAAATCGGGAAAAACGGTAAAATAGGGTATGTTAGGTTTTGCCCAATGTCCCCTAGTGGTGGACAAAAAGGGGGGACAACGGAAATATACCCAAAAATTTTGCCATGCCATGCCATAAATGTATGTACAGAAATGGAATCAAACCCTCATAAAGCTTTCTAAAAATATGCGTTTGTAGTTTTTTCGTTAGAATCGAACAGTCAAAGCCTAACTAAACGTGCCTATGAACAATACTGTAGCTAAAAAAAAATTGGTCAAAGTATTTCTCGATCAGTAGCCGTAGCCCAAAAAACTGTCGTCATGATAAATAGTATTATTAAACTGAAAAGCTGTCAAAGTACTGTTGTCAAATATCTACTGAAATGATGTTCCTTTAACAACCGAAAGAGGCGCTGCTCTAGTTTTTATACAATATAATGTGATCACTTAATGTGTATGATCACATAATGTTAATTAATGTGATTGATGTTTTGTATAATAAATACCGTTTTAATTAAAGTAAATAAATAACTTGAGATTTTATATTATTTTTAGGCATTTACAATGTAATTTTATAAGTATAGGAAAAATGTGATAGTAAAAAACCACGAGCCCTATAAGTAGCTTCCCGTAACCCCGCCTGAAAGCTACTTATAGGGCTCGTGGTTTTTTACTATCACATTTTTCCTATAAATAAATAACTTATTTAAATTTTTACTTTTTTGCATTCACAATGCAATTTTTATTACTGAAAAATAGAAAATGAAGTATTAAGAAAAAATCGACCCGTCTCACAACCAGCTCTGGATAGCGAAAGGTCGTGCGTTCGAGTCCTATCAGAGCTGGTTGTGAGACAGGTCGATTTATTTAAACACTTCTTTTTCTATTTTTCAGTACTTAAATAAATCAATAAAATAAATCATATTACGATAATAATAACGATAGTTTTTCAACATGCTAGAGGTACAGAGTACTGGCTTCTCTACAAATACAATAAACATTAAGCGAGTTATTATTATGTACTTACTTTAGGATCATTAGCAAAACTTAAGCTCACATATTAAGTGGTTGTTGAAACGCACGTGGGTTCGACTCCGGGGGAGTGCGATCAGATCGTCATTGTTATCATTCGTTCAAGGTCACTATGAATGAGTGAACGGATCCATCCGTTCATCACTCACTTTTCTTTGGGGTTAAGGTTGTGTAGGCATTGTCGATTCATTTGTTTTTAATTCATTCATTAGGTCAACTTTGGCACTGATTTGTTTTGAAAACGAGAGTGGTGGTGTTACTACACTGTTTGCTGCCTACGTACGTTTGTGAATGAGAGATTCGTTTGTAACCATATAAGGTTACGTTGACTTACGTTGGAGTTTATTGTTTTGTAATTATGTAGGGCTTTGCGAACTCATGAGTCATTTTATGAAATGCAATAACATTTAGTACTTGTTTAATTCAAAATTGTAGAAAATGTATCCTGGACTGATTTTATTAACTCAATGCCTTCTTGATATTTCCTATGATGACACTGAGAGTCTGCTTCATCCAGTCATATAAATGAAACAATAAATAATATGAGTTTCATATTATTGTTCAACTGATGTATCTTGATGTTAATTATTGTTAAAATGTAATTATTACTATGTTTTATAAGTATATATGATATAACATAGGGTTGTAAAAGTTAAAGTAGTTCTTAGTGATTTTTGTTATGATAACATACCTAATTACACTTTCTTATTTTTGTTCATGTTCACAATTCTCATCTGGTCCCGTCACAGAGAGGAGAGTACTGGTGCTCGGAATACAGGCACTTCGCTTAGTTCGGAAACCAGTCTCTCACAATCTAATTGTACTCCTAGTATTAAGATTTGTTGTCAAATTATTTTTGTTGTTAGATTGTGGAGAAAAATAAACGTTTTTATTATTATAATTATTTTAACTTTTCGATAAAAAACAATGAAACTAACGCCCGGACGACTGCACTGTAGGAAAGAACTTTTGAAACTACTAAACCGATTTTGTCAATAATAATCTAGCTCATAAAGTAGTTTTCATTAAAAAACTGTGTTATGTAAACTTTTTTTGTAAGATACATAGATAACACCTAGACCAAGACAAAGAGACATGTTGAATTGTTGACGCCTTGTTATTGTTGATCGAAGGTTGACGCACACAAATATTAATTTGTCTTGTTCGGGTATTGAACCCGAGACCTCTGGCACAGAAAACGGGTATCTTACCCCTGCGCCAAATCGGTCGTCAAAATTATTAGTATTTGAGGCGTTGTATTTGCTCTAGCGATTCCCTCTAAATCCGAAGCGAGTGCGATCACCTCACTGATGATGTGTTTACTCGGCGGACTTCTGGTCCGATTTGCGACTCAAAACTCGATTAGCCCAAATTTCTCTTGAACAAACGAGTATTTGGATCAGTTTGTCAACGTTGCGAGTATGTTAATAAATCAGTATTTTTTGGAAATTCCCTGGTGTCCCAATTGCCTGACTGGATGGGTATTTTGTCTTCGTATGGGTCAGAAAACAGAGTTTGGTATGCTGTGAAAATAAGATTAGCACGAAATTATTTTTAAATGTCTTGATGAAGTGCATATCCATTACATAATAGGCTTGCATTAGCACATTTTGGTAACGAAAATTGTATAAAGCAGAGGTCAAAATGTAGTTTACATAAGTGTAAATTATATTACAAAAGTAAATGCTGGTTGCCAGTTCTTCTCGCAGGTCTCCCGCCGTAGGGTCTACATCCTATGGTTTTTGTATTTTGTTTGCGTTTTATGACGTTCATAAGTATTGTATAGGAATCACAATATAAATTGAATACCAATTTTAACTTAGAATTTTGAATAAAGTTTTTTAGTTTGTCTTCGCATACTATTGAAGTCTCTACCACAAGATGAAGATGATCCAGAAATGTATAATTATTGTTCTTAAAGCTCATGGCTACCTAGCCATCCAATCGGACATTTCTCAAAACATCCAAGACCTCTATCCGCATAGTGACTACGACAACATATCGAGTTACCAGCAGTGCACAAACAAGGCCCCATTCCAGGTGGTAATGGCTCAGACAATATTGTCATATCGGTATCGGGAACATGTATTACGAAGAAACGTGATCCATTTTAAATTCCATTATTTTCGCAAAACTCTAATGACTGTTTGATTTGTGACTAAGCGGTTGTTCACATCGGACATGAGGAAAGTAAGTCGTAAGTATGTTTAATCCCACATGCCTATCTGTTCCGATGACAGGCGTGATGGAGGAGCCACTGGCAATACAAAAATGAACTGCCTAAGATGAAAATCGTTTTAGTCCCTAAGATTATCACCGGAACAGATATGCTGGTCGCACTTTCAAAATTACATAAACTACAATTTAAGGTCTAGGTATGCGATATAATATTAATATAAATCACCCTTTTAAGCGTCAGGATATTGGCTGAAATTGTTAAATAATGAAAAGAAAAAAGAGACAACAATAGTCTTTTGTTTGCCGTGAAACAGAACTTACTACTCTCTTGTCCTGAAGAGTTATTAATCTATGTCTCTTGTCCATCATTTAATAATTATCCATATTAATATTATAAAAAGGAAAGATTTGATTGTTTGTTTGTTGGCATTGTCAAGGACAGGCCCACCTATGTATAGTCTTATTGTTTTATACTATGTAATTAGTTATGTAAATATCTATACTATGGTTTTGCCTCTTCACTCTATTCTTGTCATATTGCTTCCCTTTGCCTATTGTTAACGTGTTTCCAATTCATTGCTATTAAATCTTCCTTTTCCCCTTCCAACCGCCGTTTCCTTTGCTGTCCTCGACATGCATCGAATAGGCTCCGAAACTACTGAAACGATTTAGAAAACTCTTTCACCATTAGAAAGCTACATTCTTCCCAGTGACACAGGCTATATTTTATCCCCATATTCCCACGGGAACGGGTAACATGCGGGTAAAACCGCGAGGATCAGCAAGTGTTTTAATAAATTATTGCAGCTATATCTCTTTTATTCTATTAAATACGCTTCTGATTTTTTTTGTTGCAAAATATATGCTTTTAACAAAAGAAAACCAGTGACATTGTCGATTTAAAAGTATTTAATAAAAAATTACAAAGGGCGTATCTGATAAAAGTCACTTGATGAACCATTTTCAAATTCATTATTTTTACGAGTATTGTCATTACATGCATATTAATCATTTAATTCCATGTCCAGGCCCTCTGAAAATAAGTAAGTTATAATAACGGTAGAGCGTGTAACCTCCTCCTTTTTATCTTAGAAGTCGGTTAAAAATAAGGTCGCTTTATAAGCGTTTCCGTCTCGTAAGACTAACATCAATCGAAACCAGTCTTTCAATTTATCGCAATAAAACATCAACTTTAATAGATTTATAGTAAAAATTAGTTACTAATGTAATACATACGTTGCAAGAAAAACGTTAAAATTTCTCGCATTATTAAAATGCTAGTATTGTCGGTCACACAACTGTGGCGCGCGTGATCTTGAATAAAATGCCGTCAATGTATTTGCGGCGGACGACACGGGTTCTTAGCACAAATACTTTCTTGAAGATGAGCGTTAAAGCAATATTATAGTAACCTGTGTGAGACATTGTATAGCTGCTAAATCAAATAATGCCCTTGACTGCTTGTCTCAAAAGAGGTTTGTGAAAAACGAAATATATGTAGCTTACTTCCGCAAAAAACACAATATGCAAGACGCACCGCCCGCCCGCAAAAAAATGCACATGCTCACCACGAAAATACCAATGCACAATGCCTGTATTTAGCAAGACAGCAAAATACCTTTTTACCTTCACCGATTAGACTACTCTACACGTGTTTCGCCCCAACCCGGGGCATCCTCAGGAGATAGTTCGTGCTAAACCAACATCAAAATTTGGTGGTGTGCATGTGCAATATTTTGAGGGCGGGCGGGCGGTGCATCTTTATTGTGGTTTTTGCGGAAGTAAGCTACATATATTTCGTTTTTCACAATGGTTAGAGATTTACGCCAAGTGACGCCTGATTCCATCAAATACTTAATAACCCAGTAAATAGAGACTAATTAAGGGGGGTCTTTTACAAGTGGTCCGGTAGTTCTGAATTTTTGATATGTTGTATAGGATGGTTATAGTGAGTATTAAAAATGCAAAATGCACAATTCCTCGCCCTCCGCCCCCGCCGTCATATTGAAAAAATCGGCAGTTTTTTTTAGATTTTTGCTTCTGCTATGGTGACCGGATTATATATTTTGTTTTTATATCTTACTTATATTAAGTTTAAGTCACTTTTCAATTTGACGACTCTGTATGGTTGAAAAATGGAAAATGAAGTATTTAGAAAAAATCGACCCATCTCACAACCAGCTCCGATGGGACACGAACCCACGAACCCACGAAGCTGGTTGTGAGATGGGTCGATTTTTTTTTTAATTTTTTTTCTAAATACTTCATTTTCCATTTTTCAACCATAAAAAATGCATTGTGAATGCAAAAAAATTAAATGACTCTGTATGGGATAAAAAAGCGAGTTTCTTGCCGGTTCTTCTCGTTAAAATTACAAGGCGTCCCGCCCCGTAGGATTTGCTAACTGATGGCGTAGCTTCATTGACGTTCAGATGTGCTGTATCAGCCTAAAATAAAAAAAAGTGATAAAAATTTTCAATTTTCAAAAAAAAAAATACTTAGTTATCTTTATCTGACAAAACCAGAAAATAAAGTGAGTCAACGACGATTAACACTAACAGTAGGGTTATGTCCTGGTTGTCAAATACGCATCACAGAATTTTTTATCTTACTTCTTAATAATATTATAAATCTGAAATTTTTGATGTTTGTTTCACAATCAATAAGCGGATCTGAATCTCTACTTTTGATTTGCTCGTATGACACATAATTCGTACATAATTTGTATTTTTTTAGTATTTTCACAAGAAAAACTAAGAAATATAAATCCCTTCAGTACAAAGCCCATGAAAATCTCATTTACCCAGTGAATCAAACGTTACCCAACTGCGTAGGAGTGAGTGCGTGTCTGTTCTCAAGTTTCTGGTAATTGGGTGAAATAATAGCCACGCCCACACCCCGCGCTGATCAACTAATACAAGAAGGGCCAGAGAAATGGGGCATTCTTTTTGAAGAAAGTCTTTCCAGACTCTAGACAGCTGTTTACTTTTTAAATCAAAATGATATTTTTAGTTAGGCAGCTACCAATACCACAAATACTATCCTATCCTTGCATGGCTATCTACTTCGTTACTTTTCACCTTTATACACAGACTTTACCTAAATTTCTGTTCTTACCTAAAAATCACAATATTTTTACGTTGGTGTTTATTTCACTTTTTTTGCATTTTCCCTTTACTCATGTAAAGGTGAATATATTATAATAAATAGGTAAGAATTAATAAGCTAGGCGATTGTGCTTATGTATCTCTCTACTTAGCACTTATTATTCCTATCTTTCTCGAGATTGTGCTTATGTAAGTCATTAAAATGTTATATTTTTAGATTAAAAATAACAAATAATGTTCCCAAAACCAATATAAATCCTAAACATAATATGTTGCTCTGATAATGTTATAATCAAAATTCATGTTTATTAAAGTAACTTAAAAAAAATCTAACGCATTTCCTTTCATCATAGATTAATTTCTCCCATTTACTATTTCGGTGAACACTCGCACTCGGCCGCCAGTGTACGGCCGCTAATGATTGTAATCATTATAATTTATGTCTGTGTACTTACTTCTGACGTGTGATCGTCTTGATCATAAGATTATCGCTTGAATAGCGCTTAAGACTTATTAATGTTTGGTTATTATTAACTTTTATATGCTCCATCAATTTCAGTAATTAAACAAGATCTGTTTTATTGTTTATTTAAATATTTGGGATTGTTGTAAAATTAGGCAGCGTTTGGGATCAATTTTTAATTGATTGGTCTGTATGTGTAGTGGTACTGATCACATGTACCTATTCACGCAGAGGCCCTGTGTTTGATTCCCACCAATCTCAACATTCATGCGATCAATGTTTGTGTTCTTATGTGCAAGTTTCTAATTATTTTTATATATCATCGTTTGTTCTGATATGAAACTCAAGGAAGACAAGTGCTCTTGCTTCGAATTCTGAAATCTTTTTTAGGTATATCGTTTTGCTATTTTTGATAGACACAAAATTGATAATGCTTAATTTTGATGACACACAATTTCGTTAAGTTAAATTTATTAATTTTAACAAGTCTTGCGTCTCGCTAAGCCTCACAATGCGACTGCCAAACAAACAAAATATGCTTACGTCATTAAAAAAAACAACAGGAGTGACATACAAACATAAATTCAAGCTGCACCCGAAAAAAGGACAGTCCCATACTTAAGTTATGCGTTATCACTTGCATACAATACCAACACGCTACTTGCTACTGAACTACATTTTAATACAAAGAGAATTTAAATGTTTTATTTTTTATTATCCTTTAGACGGCAATCAAAAGGAGGTTTGTAAGTTTTAATTATGTTAAACTCTTTTGATTTAGGTAACTTGTAAGTACTCCCACGCAACGAAATCGTAACCTTAAGGTGATATTCGGAAAAGTATGAACTTTTTGATATAAAACTATAGGACGGTGTTGTTGTTCTATAGTTGTTAGAACAACAACAAACAATTTTTTTGTTTGTTTGTTACACATCTGGTATGGTAATAAGATATATAACTATTTATACATACCTTAATCTAGATTCGTTGAGATTCAGAAACACGATTAAATGATTTTCCCTCGACACCTTTTTCTTTTCAAAAAGACCCCTAAAAATACGAAAATTCAAGATTATTCACAAATGGGGTACACTATTGGAATACTATTGGAAATCGGTTTAATTAGTGGACCCCAATAATATTCAGGACCGTATAGATCCATTAAAAAAAATATTGCAATAGGTTTTCACTACGAAGTGATTTTGTAGTTTTTTTGCCAAATCTGCAAAATCGGTCTCACTCCCGCGCGCGTCTTTTTCTCATTGCTATCTCGTTTCAGTCGTATAGCGCCTTAATAAACAACATGCAATAATTATGTTGTTGTTTTATAGAAGGGGCCTGTGCGGTGACGCAGTGGTTAGAGCGCTGGGTCTGCAATCCTGGTTGTTAAGCAACATTCGCAATGGTTCGCCGCAGGATGAGTGACCAAAAGATGTTCCTCCGTGGTTCGGAAGGCACGTTAAGACGTTGGTCCAGCTGTTAGCGTTGGGATCGCGTGAAGATTCATGTCAAAATCTCTGTATCCATCCATAAGGAAGAGGGACTTGAAAATGGCTGGTGTTGAACCTCTGGAGCTACGTGTGGAGTGACGTAATATGTAATAAGTAAAGAAGCCAAATTAATAAAAATTATGATTAAATCTCTGTCTACGATAAAATTCAATTCAATCAGACTGGACCTCCATAGATTTGGACTTTCAAAAATTAATCAAAACTTTCTGGCTAAAACATATTTTTTATATTATGACCATTTGAGCATAAAAGAGTCTTACTTAAGTATAGAAAAATGAAAATGAAGTATTTAGAAAAAATCGACCCTTCACACATTTTTTTACTTTTAAATTTTTCAATAATAAAAATTGCATTGTGAATACAAAAAAGTAAACATTTAAATAACTAGTCTTATAGACTTGAAGCAAAAACACAAGTCTCGAGGTTGGATTAAAAATAAGCAATGTACCGGTCGTTCCACCACCTTAATCAGTTGCCAAGTAAAATTTCAATAATAATCCGCTTGTGATGCGCGCATGCGCCGCGCACTGAGCACGTGTCCTCCGAGCGCTAATACTTTTTTAGCCGCTCAAGATCATCGCTATTGTGTTTTGCAAATACGCGGCCGGAATAAAAAATGGCCGACTAGCTTGGTGCTGCGGCGATGCTTATATATTTTGATGTAAATTATTCTTATTTAAGATCTAATAACAATGATGTTTTCAGCATTATTATATTCCGGCAGTTAGAGATAAGATAGCCAGTTCCCCAGTGATTGAGGACAGCCTTATCACCATTAAGATCAGGTGTGATGAAGGCTAAGTGCTACCCCGTTGTGGATAAAAAAATAAATATAAAAGTATTTTAAATGAATTTCTTACGCTACGTAAAGTTACTGGTATTAAATACCCATGTGAATACTATAAGTTTTCTATTGATTGTTATTGTAATAGAAAAATAGTACCCGATGCCTTATGAGGAAAATAATAGCTTATGTATTTATGATGACATAATTACAGTTTGATTTATTATCTACAATTCTATTCGTATAGTGGTGTATGACCAATTCTTGTGCATAATTTGTTAAGGCGATACTCGGAAAAATTATGCTGAAGCGAGATAGCAATGAGAAAAGGACGCGCGCGGGAGCGTGACCGATTTTGCCGATTACGTAAAAAAAACAAAATCACTTCGTATTCAAAAACTAATGCGGGCAGCGCAGGACCGATCGTTGTGGAGATCCTTGGGGGAGGCCTATGCCCAGCAGTGGGCGTCGTACGGCTGAAATGATGATGATGATGATTCAAAAACTATAGCGATTTTTAAAAAAATTCTTCTATACGATCCTAAATATTATTGGTGTCCACTAATTAAATCAATTTTCAATAGTATATGTATCCCCATTTAAGAATAATCTTGATATTTCTTATTTTTTAGAGGTATTTTCGAAAATAAAAAGTGTCGAGCCAAAATCATAAAATCGTGTTTCTGAAACTATACGATTCTAGATAAAGGTATGAAGAAATATATATCTTAATACCATATTTATAACAACTCTAACCGTCCTATAGTTTTATATCAAAGAGTCCACACTTTTTCCGAGTAGCGCCTTAAGCTTAGTTGCTTGACAAAATTCTTTGTTTATTATTACAAGCTTTTTATTAACTTGCCATGTTAGTTAGTTTGTAGGGGACAAATCTTGCAAGCTTAATTTGACCCACTTCCCAGTGTCCGATGGAGCTGAAATTTTGTATACAGTTTTGGTTTAGATGACAATACAATATTTAAGTTACAGTCAGCAAAAAAGCTTGAAATGAAAATGAAATTTTAACTAAAAACTTATTTTTGTAGCTGTGACAGACAGACAAAATATTCCTCGCACAGTACCTACCATAAAAATTGCATGATTGTAAAGTGTCGGTGTTAACAGGACTACACATAATCGTCAACCGATCGAATCTGCATACTACAGACGTTTACTATGTTTTGTATGACAAAACGCGTTTTTGCATTGTTCTCGCAAGAGCGAATGAACTGGGTTTTTTTATTGCACATATTATTGAATATGAAGGGTTTAACTTTAGAATCTCATTTTTTTATTTAAATTTGTTGTCTTTTTTTCGCTGCACAATTTTTACGGTCCTTTTTTAAAGAAGCAACTTTTGTACCTAGTCCTTGTAATAAAGTGACAAATAAATCATTGATAATGAGGAATAAAATTAAAGTGGCAGTGGGCGGGACACATAACGCGGAGAACCGATGGCCGTTGGGGCGGAAAGGTTCTCGAATGGCGACCGCGAACCGGACGCCGTTTCGTGGACGTTCCCCCTACAAAGTGGACCGACAATCTGGTCAAGGTCGCGGGAAGCCGCTGGATGCGGGCAGCGCAGGACCGATCGTTGTGGAGATCCTTGGGGGAGGCCTATGCCTAGCAGTGGGCGTCGTACAGCTGAAATGATGATGATGATGATGATGATGGTGAATGAGGAATATGTTTGATTGTGTTTATTTTATTATCTACGAATCAAATAGCTCTGACTTTAGGTATAGAGTATAGGCCTACGTATAGTAGAGAACTCTCTAATATTTTCGCATGAAAAATGAATATCACACATTACTTTTCCTTTATTGCATTCACAATGTAATTTTTATTATTGAAATTGAAATATTAGAAAAAATCCTCCAAGTAGCTCCGCCGGGAATCGAACCCGGGTCCTTTCACTATTCGGGCGAATGCTCTGACCGCTGAGCTACGGACTCGTTACCCAGCGGTCAGAGCATTCGCTCAGACAGTCAAAGGTCCCGGGTTCGATTCCCGCCGGAGCTTCTTGGATGGCTCGTTTTTTTTCTAATATTTACTTCTCAATAATAAATGTCACACAGTTGAAATAAGTGTTGGAATGATGTCTTTAATAGTAATTATTAATTTGAAGTAGTAGTGGGAAGCGCTTGGCGTAGTGGTTAGCGCGCTCGGTCTGCGATCGTTGAGGTTAAGCAACTTTCGCAATGGTCGGTCACGGGATGGGTGACCAAAAACTTTCATCTCGAGCTCCTCCGTGCTTCGGAAGGCACGTTTAGCCATTGGTCCCGGTTGCATTTGCCATTTGCCCATTCTCCTTATCCATCCATAAGGAAGGCCAGTGCCCCAGCAGTGGGGACATTAAATGGCTGATGATGATGAATTTAAAAGTAGTAAAATATTATTCATCCTGAAAAATGGAAAATGAAGTATTTAGAAAAAATCGAACCGTCTCACAACTAGCTCCTATGGGACACGACGTGTGAGACGGTTCGATTTTTTCTAAATACTTCATTTTCCATTTTTCATTAATAAAAATTGCATTGTGAATGCAAAAAACTAAAAATTAAAATAAGTATTAATCATCCTACTAATATGATAAATGTAAAAGTTGAGATGTTTAGATTTCTGTTACTCAGGCCCGAATACTCGTACGCTACTTATCTTTGGGAGCGTCTCACACATCGCCCTGTCACTTTAAATGTCAAACGTATGAAAGAGATGCCATGATGTTTGAGACGCTCCCAAAGATGATTTGCGTACGAGAATTCGGGCGTAAATCTCGTCAAAACGCTGAATCGATTTGGCTGAAATTTGGGACTCAGATATTATGTAGATGGAGAGGAACATAGGCTACTTTTTACCCCGGAAAATATTACGCATTCGTCGTGTAGTCCACGGGCGCATAGCTAATAAAATCTAAATTCCGATGCCAGCTTTTCACTAGTTCTAGCAAAATCTTACCTTTAAAACAATATGAGTAACACATTCCTCGTGGCACATACCGGTGTGAAATTACAAAGGATCAGGTAGGGACAGTCAGACAAAGACTCATTAATCTTGCATCGGTACGGTCGGCAAAGAAAGCCTGCTGGCCAGTTGCCATGGGTTGGATATTGTTTAAGGTTATTGGGTGAAGGCAAGGTGAAGTGCATGCATACTCATATGCATTGTGGAAATGCATGACTGTTATTAGAAAAATAAGTTTGAAATTAAATAAAGGAATATATTTTTTGATAATCAAAGTTAGTCTCATTCCTCAACATGAACACTGTGTCTTTCATCATAAAAAAATACACCAATTTAGATTTCTAGGTGTGATTAAACCTAACTTTTGTATTATTGTCTCAAGTTCTTTAAATACTTACTTTGAGGACAGAACGATGTAGTATAATATAACCCTTTACAATGCACACAAAAACTTATCAACATTCCAGCTCATAGTAACTCTAAAAGATCCCAATGGATCAGTTTGTTAACAGTGCCTTCTCGTGCTTTGAACAGCATTTCTAAGCCTAAAGTGCATTATATTTGTAAGTAGGTATTCAAAAACGTAGTAGTAACGATTCAGTTTTAATTTTATCGTTAAAAATTGGTGCGAGTGGCAAATAACTGCTAACTGAAGCCAGTATAGCAGTTGTTTGTTATTCGTATGAGACGAATTTGGAGACATTTTCGGCCCAACTGAGTGAACAAATTGACCTCAGTGCCTTAGCAGCGAATGAAACCTTGATTTTAACAACTGTAGCCCTAGCACGAAAAACTATGAACATCCTACTAATATTATAAATGTGAAAGTTTAGATGTTTGGATGTTTGGATGTTTGTTACTCAATCACGCCAAAACGGCTGAACGGATTTGGCTGAAATTTGGGACACAGATTCTTTTTATCCCGGAAAAATATCACATTCCCGCGGGATAACGTCGTGAAGTCCACGCGGGCGAAGCCGCGGGCGGAAAGCTAGTTTGATATAAAAACGTTTCATATAATAAACATTTACGTCGTATTACATAAAATCATTTCATATAACGTTCATTTCGTATAAAAATCGAATAACTATCGTTATGGTAATCGTTATCGTGATCGTATTATTTTATATGACAACTAGAGCAGCGCCTCTTTCGGTCGTATGATGAACTGAAATCCAATGTATATTTGACAGCAGCACTTCAACAGCTGCTTTTGATGGAAAGGTATAGTTTACTATTCAATTACCATAACGATAGTTTTTTATGTTAGGGGTACTGAACTATTTCATTTCGAGCTTTTTGCAATATTTTCTCTAGACGGAATAATCGTATGTGCTGTTATGTAGACGGAATAATAAAAGCACAATAAAACCTATTTCGCTCGTCCTCTGGTCAGCGCACCTCATCACTATACACGGGCGCATGCACGCTCCGTACGTTAATCGTAATTCGAGCGAAGCTTCCAGGTTACGTGCCATGATGTCACACATTCGCGACCGATTTAAATTCATGTACCGTAGTTTTCGTTAACGAGACTGAGTCATAGGCGGTAGCGTTATGGGTGAGGTAAGTCGAGTGATAAAAAAAGTTTGCATAACATTTCTCATGTCAAAAGTTATGTTCCGAACTCTCAGAAATAAAAATATTTAGCTGTCTATGCAAAGAGTGTATCCGTAAAATAGTGAAAACGTTTTAAATTTTGTAATGAAATAATAATAATAAAGATCTTGTTTAATAATTAAGAGGTGATTTACTTTTGTTTTGGGGAAAAATAGACTGTAGGAATAACATTAATATATTGTGTGAATTGACAATCTTACTTCTTACTAGTATTATAAATGTGAAAGTTTGGATGTTGTTTACTCAATTTTGGCGGAACGACTAAACGAATCTGTATGAAATGTGACACAGACTCCTACTAAGACTACTTTTTACCCTGGGAAAATGCCTCATTTCCAAGGGAAAACTTCGTGTTGGTCACGCGGGCAGAAGTTGCAGGTTCAATTTTTAATTTGACGACTGTGTATGAAATATAACAGGGAGAAAAAGGTTGCCTTCTTCTCGCAAGGTCTCCCGTCATACAATTGGCGAAATAATGGCGTAGCTTCTTTGATGTTCATAAATATCTAATCTGAATAAACAGAGTATGGTTAAATAGATAATAATCGTAATTTCTATCGCAGTGAAAACCGCTGTAAGTCCCTCACTTGTTCCCATCACCTCAAAACAGACAAACGGACGACAAATCAATCGCGCACGCGCCTGCGCATGTAATGGGACCGTACTCTGAAACGCTAATCCGAAACTTCGGTTAGCCCCGCCCCTTTCACTTGATTCTGTCCCAACTAGAGAGTGAGAGGGACGAGTATACCGAAGTTTCGGGCTTAACGTTTTAGAGTAGGCCCTCTGATTCGCGAGCGTTACGCTCCACACATGTTTGACTATGGGCTTTATATCAGAGAGTCTGTTAAAGCCAAGGAAAGATAATTCACAATGATTTACAATGAAAACTGTTAGAGACCACGGAAAGGTATAATAGAGTATTTCGCTCTTGTTGAAATGTAGATATTTAATGATGAAGTTAAAAAGATATAGGTAACATTAGAAAATACCAAATTTTAAAAATTAATTTGAATCTGTTTTATAGCAAGCGAAATATGAGCTGTTTAATTTTGACTATGGCTGTCTTTCTAAAACGAATGGCAAGATGCTATTGACTTGGTAACGTCACAAAGATAGTCGTTATCTCTCTGTCTACTTAGAAAGTTAAAAGTTTGATGCCCTATAATTTTGAAAATTTTCAAGATAATTCAAAATAAATACTTGTTTTTTGTGTAACTTATATTTCGAAAAACATTTTAAATAAATAAGAAAATATCAGTAAAATACCTTATTCACGGCAAATTGGTAGATAGGTACAACGGTACTGCCCAGAGACCGTAAGAGAGACGTAAGAAGTAGTAAGAAGATGAGGCGCGCGATGATCTTTTGCTCGAATCAGAAAACGATTCCACATAAAATTTTTGCTCGATTTTGAATGTCTTCAAGTCGTTATAGAAACTAGCTAGTTCCACGATTTTTTCAGTATTTTAAGCGTGACATGCTCCTTCCTATTTGGCGTGTTCTTTGGGTTTGCCATTATGAGCCAAGAATCTCGGAGTCGAATTCTAGTCAAGAAATCAATCTAAAAACTACTACTGCTCGAGCCAACAGGTTAAAAAAAACTTTTTCACTTCTCATGCTCGTAAAGTTCGTCTTTATGTTGGGTATAGGCTGCATAAAATCGCTTTTTATGCTCTAGTGCATAAAGTAAAATCTTCGTCTAAGTCTCAGACTCTAAGACAAAGGTCGTCAGGTAAACAGTCACACACGCAATTAAACTTCGTTAAATAAACTTGTTATTTCATTCGGTTTCTTTAATTTTGTACACAATCCATGTTACTAAATTAATAAAACACGGCAAAATTAATGAGTTTTGTAAGAAATAAGTATTTCAAGAGCATTATGGACTACGATCTATGCTAAGTCACTGTGCTGCCACTTCCACGTATAAAAAAAAGAAAAGAAAGTTTTCCCGCCAATATGGCGAAGTCTCTACTTTTTCTTTTTTGCAATATTGTAATTTATTTTCCTCACACTCGAAGTGAAAAGCAGAGTGTATAACTCGTACATAAAACCCATTTTACCCTCGAATTGACTATCCATCCTCGCCTACGGCTCGGGTGGATATATACGTCTCGGGTAAAATGGTATGTTTTATGCACTTGTTGTACAATCTACTATTGCTACAGAGACTTAAATTGTTGGTGCCCACCCCATTACGGACCGACGCAAAACTTTACAGACAAAATCCGCCAACCATTGTACAATCGAGCACCAAATTGATTAAAAAAAAAGACTAAAGTAGCGATTACACTTACTAAAGATTTCAATTGCTAAAGAAGAGCTCAAAGAAAGCAATCTATTCTGAATTAGGGCCCTAACTAAACTAGTGTAAGTGCAATCGCCGCTTTATTTCTGCTTGCGTCTTCGCTCGCTAAACTCGTAGCCTCTCTAGCTAGAGGGAACTCGTGAAGTTCCCTCTAGAAAGAACGAATACTTCTTTAAATAAGAAAACGCTTTTCTTAATCGATCTATACGTTATTATCTCACGATATGTTTGCCAAATTTCAGTGCAATCCGTTCACTGATTTGAGCTGAACGTTGATATAACAGTCAGTAACCCTTTATATTTAGATTTAAAGAATAAAACGTCTACAATAAGACTACCACGCAATAAAAAACCACAAATTGTTCGTATTTGCCCTTGAACCTTTGGAAACAACCGCCACCAAACTAATACGAGCCAATGCATTGCTTGTCCGGCGCGTGCGCCAGGAATGTCCCCCGATAAGCGGAACCCTCGACGAATACCAAGTGGATCAATATCTGATGCGCGACAATATATATTGCTGGGGTTAACGGCGCATTTTAAATGTTTGCCAGCTCTGGTGATGTTCTTCTGTTTAAAAAGCTTAAAATGAGGGGTATATTTGTTGTTTAGATTAAGATACATGTTTAAATTACAACGCGCTGCTTAGAAAAGAATTTGTTAATTGCACTTATACTTTTTTATAATTATTATACTACTCAGAAGAAAATAGCCACTGGGTTTTTTTCGTACAAACGTGCTCATTTTAGCGTCTCATAGATGAGTAACTGTTTGGATATCTGCAGTGATTTTTACGTCAATGGAGAGCCCAAACGCCCAATTGTCAAATCTCGTTTTCAATAATCGCCAAAAACAGCTCAATTTTCTCAAAAAGGAAAAACAATAAGTCAAACTTCATGTGCCACATAACGATATATGGAGCGTGGAGTTCTGTTAGGCCATATTAAATTTATTTAATTTATTAAGGGTGTCTCAAAAGTACGTATAGGATTTGAATTTCGCGCTATTTCCGAAATATTTAAGATGGCGGGTTGAAATTTGACATACGTCATCTTGACACATGTAAAATTATTCGTGGAGCGTTTCACAATAAAACAGCGCATAGAAGTTATACAAATATTTAACGTCAATTTACGATCAGTTACAAACACTCGTCGAAAGGTCGAAAAATCTCGTTATTTCAAGAAGAGGTGATGTCAAATGGCCACCGAGATCTTGCCATCTGATGCCACTGGATTTCTTTCTTTGGGGCTACGTCAAAGATAAAGTCTTCACCAACGATCCACAAAACATAGACAATATAGACAAAATATTCGCCGAGTTATTGGTGAGAAATAAGTAGCGAAATGTGTGAAATTAGGAGCGAAATGTGTGAAAGAGTCATGAAAAACTTGCACACAGCAAAAATGCCCGTGGCGGCCATTTAGCAGATATTATTTTCAGATAAAATTGTACAAGTCTCTTCTTTAAAATAAAATAAAACTACGAAGAAATTCCAATCCATTCGTGTTTTATTGAGACAAATCATCCTATACCTACTTTTGGGACACCAGTTATAACCTCCTATATATTTTTATACGTTTGACGTAACGGCAGCAGTCCTTTGACAGTTGGCGCGATTGAATGAATGTGCGCTGCAACTATCGCTTTTGACATATTCATTCAGTCGGAAAAATTATAAAATAACTTATTAAATCATGTCTTGGTGCAATCACAAAAAGATGCAATTTTGTCCAGTAAATTGTTGAAAATTGTTATTCATCTCGGTTAGCTTGGAATAAATCGTCAAAGAAATGTTAACGACGAAAACAAAGACAGCTACCCCGTTGTGAATAAAAACAAAACAAAAACAAAAAACAGCCAGTTCCAGGTTTCCCACAAGTATTTTCCACCGGTGCACTAGGACGTCTTTACACAGTTCACCCCTACCAAGACGGGTGTTTTTATTTGCGTTTACTATTAGCACAGATTATTAAATAGTTATGCTATTAGTCAACATTCGAAGTCCAACAAGACAATGACACTCATTGGCACCATACCCTCGAAGATATTGCGATTTCTTCAAATACTAAACAAATACGAATATTGTTGTCCACATGCTTCCATCAACTGATTGATTTATGAAACAAATATGAAGATCACATGGACGAATATGTATTACATACATCAGAAGCGACTTAGAACATCGAATGCAGATTTGCAAATTAATAAAGACATTCAAAGTATTAGAATAATAAACACTGTGTTTTTGGAACATCTTTTTATTATAATTTATTATACCACTTTGAATTCAATTCATAGTTAAGACAGGACAACATCTGTAGGGTCAGCTAGTATAATATATTAAGACCGTAACAATACTGTCGCGTTGCCTAAAAAGACCTTTAACCAGCGAAAACTTCTGCAAAACCATTAACACCAAAATAAATTCTTAATTCAAAAAACCAATTCCTTTCCTTAAAATAAATAACAAAACACTACATTAGCTTACCTCATAGGTGCTTTAACCGTTTAAAGCGTACCTTCGTTGGGGCGCCGTAGACTCGTGCGCAGATCGCGCGAGATAGCGCGATATCAGATGAGATCGCGCCGGATAGCGCACATTCCCACGGCCGCGCTCCAAATTGTTCGCCCGCTGATGCGTAGATAAATAAACGCTTTTAGGAACGAGCATTTCTAGGGAAGTTAGATTTTAATTGTTTATTTTTAGTGCTGAAAGATGCATTTTTTTAGCTTTTGGTTAATTCAAATGATATAACACAGTTTGGGTTATGAATTTATTTGTAGATGACGGTTATTTTCATACGTAGATAAATAAAACTTTTGGGTACGAATTTTTTTTGTGAAGTTAGGTTTTAGTGAGAATTTAAAATACTGCGACAAGTTAGAGTGCTATATTTATACTTGTAAGTGCTACAAATCTTTTACTTAAACCTGCTATAAGAACTCTACATTATGATAGGTTGTTTGATAACAAATTAGAATAATCATTGTAAAGGGAAAAAATAAGCTCAATAATTGCTTAATTAAGTTTAAACGTATTAAAGTCTTAAATGACCGGTATAAAAATTTACAATGCCGCTTAAATTACAATATAAACTGACCTCATACGATTATCGTTGATGCGCATCGGCTTTAAACCGTCGACCTTTCCATTTTTAGAACAAAAAGCCGATCCGATATCACAAACGAGATCGATAAAACACGTACCGTATCGAATCTCGATCGATCTCAAACAAAACCCACTAAACTAATTACTGGAATATTGAGCGTTTCAGAGAGAGCAAATCGAATCTAAATCACGCCCAATCGATAATATAAAATCAATAAAATCATTGGTACAATAAAAAAGAATGGACGCCGGCGCTTTTGATCTCGGACCGCTTTCGGCTCTCTTTGATGTCCTAATAATGAGACGAAATTAAGTCAAAAGTTCTAAGTGTGTGACGAATTGACTTATCAAATTATTTCTTTGAATTGTTGAGGCGTTGAGGCGATAGTATTGTGCTTAAAGGTATTTACGATGACGATGGAAGTGCTCGTGTCATAGACAATAAATAATTGTGAATGTAGTGGAAGCGTCGCGCGTTGTGGAATGCGGGCGTGTGGTTCGCAATGCAATTAACGATTGAAAAGATATTGTTGAGATTCGGTTGACATCATTACTTTACAGTTATTTTATTGCTGGTTGATAGGTATGACTAAGACATACAAACTATATTTAACTATTATGTAGTTAGAAGCTTTTTTGGTTGTTATGAGACATGTGGCACTTGTTTTCATTGGATTCAGAGATTCTGCTTAATCTTCAAAATATACTTGTATAAACAGCCAGTTATTTTACGTTTACGGCTTTGTAAATGTGCTGAAACTTTGGGAACCCAAAAACCAAACTAATTAACAGCAATTCTGAAAGTTGTAATCCATAAAAATGTTTTATTTCACAAATTGTGCTTATGTTACCAGTACTAAATTCAGTATATTTAAAGGGTTCTTATAAAATACATAGATTTTATTGTTTTTTTATTGATCCACCAACGTTGATTACATTTGGCATTTCATTTATGCTCATATAAAATATTATCTAAATATAACTGCTAAATGTATAAACCTTTGACGACGGATTTGGCGCAGGGGTAAACTACCTGCCTTCTGCGCCAGAGGTCTCGGGTTCGATTCCCGAACAAGACAAATATTTGTGTGCATGAACATGTCTATTTGTCTTGGTCTGGGTGTTTTCTATGTATATTAAGTATGTATTTACAATCAAAAAGTATATAAGTATATATTTATCCGTTATCAAGTTCACGTAGACACAGTTTCTTAAGAAATTAACTACGGGCTTAGATAGTTGGTGTGATTGTAAGAAAATATTTATTTATTTATTTATTTAATTACAGGTGAATACCACGTGCATCTACTATAAGAATTAGAAAACGATTCGTATCTTAAAAATGTCACAAGAAAAATATATATAGTAGGTAATTACATAATTTAACACTAAATAAAATTATACAACAACAAAAATAAAAGAACCTATGAATTATTTTGGTTAAGATGCAGCAAAATGGATGCTTATACCATTGTAAAGTTTAGATAAACGGGGGACTGGTGAGTTTGACCCAAAAGTTGTTCTTCTAAGCGGTGGCGATAAAGGCGTGATAGCGGAGCGAGGGTATCTACGAGGAACTCTAAATTTGAATTCGCTGAGCAAAGAAGGGCAATCAATTAAACCACTTAATAATTTGAAAAGAAATTTCAAATCGAGTATCTCAGCCCGTGAGCAAAAAGAGATCATATTGAAATGAGATAGTCTCTCAGCGTATTGTTTCTCTAGGAATGTTTTTCCTAGAGTTGTTGCAAAGAAGACCTCCTACCCTGTCATAGAATTAGTAAGAGTTGAAAATATACATTATCAAAATGTCTGGAAACTTAAGTGTCGACCCTAACAAGCTCAAAAGGCTCTCAAAATACTTTAACAGTAAAACAGACTACAGCAGAGCTAACACGGCAAAGCTTGGAATTATGGATAGGTGCCTGAAAGGAAAGTACTCGAAATGCTCGAAAAAAAGTCCTTGTTTTTGCCTTCTGTGGAGCACTCATATTATACTACACCTTGAAACCAAGATCAAAGTAATTAAGAGCTTCACTGTTACACACAGCCAAAGCTGTGTATACAGCTTGGAATTATTTAAGATACCTGAAAGGAAAGTACTGAAAATGGTACAAAAAAAGGAAACACCTTGTTTCTGCCTTCTGTGGAGCACTCATATTATACTACACCTTGAAACCAAAATCAAAGGAATGAAGAGCTTCACTGTTTTATATTTTATTTTAGCCTCCTGTTTAATTTCAGTAAGGGCAAATGTAACTAGTTAGTAAATGTTAAATCATGTGATTATTCCATAAAGTTAAAATACCTATCCGTATATTAACTTTATGGATTATTCTCGTGGTTTTACAAACAGTCCTTTACGTATGAGTACGTACGTTTTACGTACCTATTAGTAGATTGCACACTGTGGAAGGTCCGATGTGGTAATCTTCTCCTGCGACCCGACGGCTGGCCCGGCTTTCCGGGGCCCTCCGCGGCGCCGGCGGGAGGAGGCCGAGCAAGTGAGGCCATCCCCCAGACTGGTGAGAAGGGACCGCACGATCCCGGTGACAGCTACCAGACCGTCACCCGTACCGCACCGTCCACCACCCACTAAAGTGGAATGAGGTGTGCAAAGCGCCGCATCCTTAGTCCCATCCGCCTTTGTCGGAGCCAATCCGCATGAGCAACCTACTCGCGGATCCGCTCCGATGCCTCCTTCTGCGAGATGACATCCTCGCAAGAGGAGACTACCGCATCCCAGGAGTAACAAAATAAGTACCTAGCCCAGAAACTCATCAGTGGGTAAAGTAAAAATGCAACAGAAATACATATATTACGAACTTTTTAACTCACTGAAAACATTTTTTTTTTCGGATAACTAACAGGCATTTTATTTGTTTATATGTGTGATTTTTTGGGTTTTTATTTTCTCCCATCGTCACTAGAAGTGGAAATAAAATGCGCGTTAGTTATCCGTCAGAATTTGTTTTATTTCAATAAACAGCACGCGCAGAAATCTAAGATAATCTAAAACCTTTGATCAACAATAACACCTAGTTCTCTAAAATTTTGAAAATTAAGTGTAAGAAAAATCGACCCGTCTCTCAACTAGCACCGATATGACTCAAATTCACGACCTTTCACTGTCCGGGCGCATGATCTAACTACTGAGCTATGGAGTCGTTATTATTTAAGATGTGATTATTACTAACTTACCTTCGCATATTATTCCGTATAACACGAAAGACAACATGGAATTAAAGGGAACAATAAATCTAAATTGACGCATAGTGCTTACCTAACTTTACTTTCCTCACAATTATTTAAAGTTTTAAGTACCATGATGGTGTCCGTAGAAATTCCAAAGATAAACGTTTGAATAAGGGGTTATCTCCACCGGGGCCTATCTCGTGTAAGTGCTAATGAGACGGAGTGCGGAAGCCGACGAGCCATTGTGAACACGCCACTAGCGATGGATTCACAAACAAATTCAAAATTATAAGCAGATGGTATGGTGTGGCTTACGGATATACTGTAATGTTGACTTGGGTAAGATTTAGGTATCTTCAAATATTTATTTAGAGATACCTAAATCTTACCCTATAAAACTTTAAGTTATAAAACTATTCACATACGTGAAAAGTCTCTTACTGAGACACCCATATGCGTAACCAATCTGTCCCATACTACCAAACATTGGCAGCGACCTTATTTTTTTTACGTGTGAGACAAATTGTAAGCTATTTTAAACTCGATTTTCAAACTCGTTTGCTTAGACTTAGCATCAGTTTCACACATAGGTATTGTATTCGTTACACTTTATCTCATGCTACACAGCTACCTAATGTCTTCTTATATTTTGGTACCGATAGCTTGTAAACGTATAAAAAATTTAATTAAACCACAAAAAATACTAAGTTGCACACCTTACATACTGAAATGCACACAATATGTAGTTTAGAATGCATTTCAGTGTATTTGTAGGTAAGGTTAGATTGGCGATTGGTTTAGCGAGTATTCCCCCTTCCTGACCCCCCATCGAGTCCTTGTCACTGGATGGGGGTCAGGAAACGGATAGGAGTGTCCCACATAACAACCGTCTGCACACTTACGCGGGCGGGGTATGCGTGAACGCAATACCCTCCTCACTATGAAATAAAAAGATTAGATAGGTGATCAAATAAATACAACCCCTAAAAAACTTGTGAAATATGATGTTTTAGTTAATCCTTCCCCGCTTTGGGGTAAACCAAGACTCTTGCTGGTCGTTGTGAGGTTTACGACGTATAAAGGAAGTATCCACACAAATATTAAAGAAGCACCTCTTCCAATCAACAGCAAGTCGATATACCTATTCATGTTATGTTATCTCTCCGCATGGGAGATCACTTGATATAAAAAGCCTTCCACTCCAGTGGGTGGCAATAGGCTGAACAAAAGTAGTCATCAGGGAGATCGCTCTGACGTCAGGAATCGTTTCAAAATCGCATCTTAATTGTACGATTATTTAGATCGGCGCCCGCTTTCTCGTTGATGTCTTTTGTATGGACACTCTAGCTCTTTCATAGTACGACTCTGTGAGAATCGTTAAGAGGAAAAAATAACTTCAGTAACTACGTACGATGCATTTTTTTTGTGTATGATCCTGAATTTTTTGCAACCAATAGACATATTATGATAAGCATACTTTAGATGGTAGGTGGAAACTAATATTTCAATATTGAAAGATTTACTTGCTTAGTAAAGTGTAAACAATTGTATAAACTTTTAATGTAAATTATTGAATTTATATTATAGAATTATGTTCAAAAGAGTACCGATTAGTAGTCAATATTGTATTTTCTTGAATAAATCGAGAAATCCAAATAAGCTAGAATTAAGCATTCGCTATTATTTTCAATTATAAGCATAATTTTAAGTTATTTTTTTGACTTTATTTATTTATAATTCATAATCAATTCTAAATAATTCTAAAGTGTATCCAATCTACTGATAGCAATGAGAATACTAGCACAATGTTCGTGCTAGCCGCGCCGGCGCGCGTCTCACTCTAATAATGATCAATGATCGGCCTCCGCCGGAAAAATGCCAAATATTCCATACATCACCTCGTACTTTGAATATTGACAGGCGGATGGTGTTTGAGCACCATAGATCTAAAAGTTAATAGTTGCATAGAATAGAATTTTATCAGTGTAGTTTTAGTAGATGTTTGATGTCTAATTTTTATCCTCCTGATTCGATTATTGTTATAAAGAAAGCATCTAGTTACAAGATTTTATCATTGAATTATAAAATAGGTACGAAATTATTACTTTTTTAACTTTTTTGCATTCACATTGCATTTAATATTTTTGGAAATAAATAATTAAAAAATCGACTCTTCTCTTAACTTGCTCAATTCCCATAGGAGCTAGTTATGAGAAGAGTTGATTATTCTCTTTTCAATACGTAATTATTTTTATGGTGTTGAAAATATCGTTTACTAATAGAATAATTTTATTAAAGGCATTTGGAAACAAACTTGGAAACTTCTCAAGTTTAAAAAAACAGATTGCCAATAATTTGTAAGTTGGAATATTTTTCAAAATCAGTCACAGTATTCACAGACATTAATAATGTCATGCGCTTTATTAGAATAAGAAAAAAAATCCAAAACATCTTTAAACTGACAACTGCACATCTTTCTACTGTACTGTACTTTATATTCGTACAAGCATAAAAAAAAATGATTAAAATCAACGGTTTCTTTTAAATAGTATTCATGTCTACACACTTCCTAATCCAACTAATCCTAAACACCGTCTAAGGTCAAAAACGAAAACTTAAAAAAAAATCGATTGGCGATGTAACACGAGATCACTTTTGATTACTATTTGTAACGTTTATATTAATCCGATTGAGCAGCACTGACAACGTGACTGACGTGCCGTGTAACGAGTCTATTTTGTGCGCGTCGAATGCGGCGGCCGCAATGAGAGTTGACCTCAGGATTAAATTAAGTAGGTAATTAATGAGCTTCATGAGATGTGGTGTTGTGAGAATAGGTTGTTTATTTAGATAAATATTTAAAGCGTTACCAAATGTAGTTATTTATATTTCTGGATATGAAAAGGGAGTAAATACATTTTTGTAGCAGCTGAAAAATATACGAAACTCCACTTTCAGATTAGCAATGGACAGTATTTGCTGTGTTACGTCTTTTTATGCCTTAATCATCTTTATAGCCCTTGATTTGAAATTTTCTTTTAAATTAATTTCTCAGCTATTTATTAGCAAAACTTCTGTGATGTCAACAGTAATCTGTTTGACACCATAGAAGCTTATATTACTCATGTTTTGTCGACTCCTAAAAAGCCAGAAGTGCGCCAAAAATATTAATAGTTCTAAATGATTTCTATTCATCCATATTTAAGTATATGAAGAACTTCTATGATTAAATTATTATATGACTAGTTGCTTTCCATAGGTTCAGCTACACGGTACCCGTTCCCGTAAAAAAATTGTACAAGTACATATTATGTTTGCAATATTGCTCGTATCTGGAAAAGCGCAGTGCGCATCTTATTTCAAAACTTTTTAGCAAAGTTATTGTTATATCATTTTTTAATTATTTTTAGTTCGTTTTTGTTTACCTAATCCTTTGATAATTTAGGGAACTATAGGTTTATTAAATAATACGTTTTCTATGTCATTTGTATAAGTGTTTGTTCCTCAATAAAAAGAAAAAAATTAATATATCGGATATCGGAATAAAATATAGTATATGTCATGTCAGTCAGGAATAACGTATATTTCTAATGGTGAAAGAATTTTTGAAATCGGTCCGGTACCAAATTTTTGAGTTTATGCATTACAAACATACTAACAAATAAATATTTCCTCTTTAAAATATTAGCATAGATTTCTTTACATGCCCGTTATTTGCAAGTTCATTTCAATACTTTAGCGTGCACCGACAAAGACTTTGACACCTCGTGACCTCTATTATCGATTATAACTTCATTAACAATGACTTTACACCTTATACCAGTTTATATAAAGTATATTTTCCTATACACACCTTGTATAATTTAACTCTTCTTAATGAACTATTTGGCGCGATTCCCACGTTACATGTAAAAGATTAGTTATGTAATTATTCGATTTCAAATAAGTTTGTGCAATTGGTTTTATATTTGCTCGTTAGGTGTAATTTCCATTACTAATGATGCTTTGCTTAAATTAACTTTGATTGTGGCTGCTCACGGTAAATTTAAAGTAGATATAATGCTATTATTTGTATGGCGCAAAAATTGATTATAATTAATAGACGGTCCCTGTTCTATTTTTGTATCTACGTAAAAAAAACTATTCATCTGATTAGTGTCTCATGTTTAAAAAGGAAGTAAAAAATAAATTTAATTTATAGTGATAAGAATTTGCATGCAGTGCTTAAATTTTATTGAAATGGAGTACCTACAATGCGCTTCCAGTAATTGGTATGGATGACATTGATAGTAGCGTAAGTTGTCTCTATTTCGACCGCGCGCCAAAATATCCTTGTCATGGTTATAATATTGTTATGTGTCCCAGTCAAAATTATGTTAATTTTCCAAAAAGGGTTTACCTCTACACATTCCGAACCACAAATCAAATTAAACAAAACTCATTCAGGCACTTCGACTTCCTTCCAAAAAAAAACAAATGATTTGCGAACCCGTTTACCCTACTTCGCCAATCGTCATGGGATTAAAAAGTCTAAACTCCATATTCAAATTCGTAACAAACAAAAGAGTAACAAACGACGGTCGCACCCCGCTGTTCTGTGTACCGTGGTCATTATCACCGTGACAAAGGATCGAGCATAGACAAAAAACAGACTAGGATGATTGTGAAGTCAAAACAGTTTTGTTTCTGAGAAACATAACCTTGTGTATGGCGAATCTTTGATTTTGTCTATTTTTATGTACAGGTTGTTCTTGAAATTAAAGGACTCTTAACAGGTGTCAGATTTAATTTAAATATGAGATCATATTATAAAAATGTTAAATAACTGTTTTTTACACAATATTAAATATATTCTTTTCTGATTTTAAATATTTGTCTGAAGCTTATTTGCTTAACAATATAAAGGGGAAGTCATTTCAACAATCTTTGTAGCCATAAAAGGTATTTTGTTGGATTTGAATCTACAATATTAAGAAATCATCGATAATTTACAATACTTATATTTGCATACTGTCAACACAGTAATACATATTATCATCAACCTCAAAATAAATCATCGATATAAGCTTATACAGTTCTCAACACTCAAATATTCGAGAACTCCGTTTTACATTTCTTACAACCTCAAAGCCCACGTAAGAAATTTAACGACACAACTTTCCAATAAATCATCAATTAAATGTTAATTCTGCTACTTAAACATGCTGTATACTCGAGTTGTCATCTCAAAAACCCAAGACCCATGCTGTTAGAAAAAAATGACCCTTAATGAGTCGTAAATATTCCATAATCTGTCATAGAATGAGTAGCTCCAAGTTGTCACTGGCACGTTTATGAAAACTGTTTTTTTTTTAACAAAAACGTTCAACATGTCCAACCTCACTTTGTGGTTAATAAGATAAAAGTATTGTGATTTATTATAGACCTTATTCCTGTGTGTTAAGAGCTAATGAGTATCGATGACAAGTCAACGCTTGTTAAAGGATTAAGGATGACGAAAGGGTGGTCACTGGGCTTACGATATATCGTGTTTGGACATCTCAGTTTACTGTTACTGTTTCTTTTTTTAAAGATGTAATGATGTGAAAGCATTTTGTGGGTTAGTTCAAAATGTTTGAGCTATATTAATTACATCAATCAATGATGGAAATTCGGGTTTGGTTGCAAAAATATGAAAATAAGGGTAATTTTAATTGCTTTACATACCTACTTTTTTAAATTTTCCGTAGTAGTTTCAGTAGCACTTTTGGAGCTATTAAAAGAACAATCAGTTCCATCATTAGGAACCTTACACTTAGAAATTTCGTATCCATTCTATGTTTATAAGCAAAAACTCTTGCTAAACTAAAAGTATAGCATTTTTACCTACTGTACATGGTTTCTATATAATAGATAGAGAGAAGCGAAAGAAAGTATTTATAGAAATTTCGGCATTATAAAAATGTAAATAAAAAAAAATGTCCTCCAAGTAACGAAAGCACTTGTCATAGCAATCACAAATAATTGTTTTTATTACGTACAAGCTGACCCGGCAAACGTTGTTTTACCATATAATAGTGGACCCGGTCACCAACATCTTGTGTGTGTGTTTATACACCAAAAGTTGCCTACACCAGACAACAGATAGCGCTAGTTACACACTACCAATAAAGGGGCCCAAGCTTGGTCTCTATTTCCTACATATAAAAAATTACTCTGTGAAGTAGAGTGAGTGTCAGATAACTCTGCGCGACTGGGGCATTTTTGGCGCTAGTTACAGTACATTTTTTTATTCTAAGCTTATAGAAAAGATTAGTATTCGATTTTGACCGCGCAGACGTCAGTGATTACATACTCTTTGGAAACGGCAATGGAAGAAATGACAGTTTTGTATCGAAGGTACGACAGTTAACCGATTTTTCATAGAAAATTACAATTTTTACTCAATTTTCCGGAATAATAAGTAGCCTATGTTAACCTCCAGCTCCCAAACTATCCCCATACCAAATATCACTTCGATCCGTTGCTCCGTTTTGGCGTGAAAGAAGGACAAACAAACAAACAAACAAACAAATAAACAAACAAACAAACACACTTTCACAATTATAATATTAGTATGGATTATATGTTGCAGGGATATGAGGAAATCAGAGATTTCACGAAATCCCTAGGGATACCACAAAATCATGGAAGATGTGGAGTAGTCTTATTTACGACGTCTTCTTCTTAAACAAGTTCAGTGATATGTCATTTCACTAAACTAAATCAAGTGAAATGTCAGAAAAGTGGATTTCAGAGGTGAGAGTTTGCCTCGGAAGTGCTGTAGAACACGTGATAGGTTAGAAATTTAAGGCGTTTTTTTTTGTAAACAATCCATGAGTTGTTTCACAAAAAAAAAAACCACGAAATTTAAGGCAATCGCGAAGTTACTGTTATTACTTCAGTCATTCTTCATTTCACTAGATTTAGTTCAGTGAAATGACATATCACTGAATTTGTTTTTTTTTGTCTATATGTATTGTAACATTTTTATAACAACATGATGCAATAAAGAACTTTGAACTTTGAACTTTGTTTAGGAAGAAGACGTCGTAAATAAGACTATTTCACATCTTTCGTAATTGCATGATATCCCTAGGGATTTCGTGAAATCTCTGATTTCCTCATATCCCTGCGACATATACAGGGCGTCCCAAAACTATCTCACATGGAGGGAAAGTACCCTAAATACTGAAGATATAAAAATTTACTGAAAGGAAACTTCATTTTTATTTTAAAAAGAAAACGAACTGCACTCAAAGAATTTCAAATAATCGCATGTCTGAACTGGGAATCGAACCCGTTGAATGTGAAAAATTTTATTTTATTAATTTTACTATACCGATTGAAGGGCTCAATTATAAGCATTTGTTTATGCTGAGTAACATGACATCTTAAATAAAAGGGAGACTACGAAATTGTTGAATAACAAGTTTGTGCAGCGTTATGGATAGCCTTTTCTGTGACTGTCGTGCTCAAAACAACTGACTTTAATATTAAAATAGTTCAGACATGCGATTATTTGAAATTCTTTGAATGCAGCTCGTTTTGTTTTTAAAATAAAAATGAAGTTTCCTTTCAGTAAAATTTTATATCTTCAGTATTTAAGGTACTTTCCCTCCATGTGACATAGTTTTGGGACGCCCTGTATATCCTTATTTAGAGAATGCAAGGAGCTGTTTAACCTACTAGGAAGGAAATACGATCATCTTCAGTTAAACGCGCAAACTTTCTATCCTCACAGCGCGTAATTTGCATCATGTAACTCAATAACCGACATTGGTGCGCAGTGGCAACATTTTAGCGCACGCTTTGCAAGTTAAATGCGGCTGCTTAAGCACCGTGTCTATGATAAAATAATTTGTTTTTTAATGCTATAAAATGAACTGGAGATAGCTAACTCGTCGGAGTTTATTTGTGTAACTAGTCTGTGGTGACAGCCTGACAACGCCTTAGATAGAATCAAATTATTTAACTGCCGAGTTGAGCGGTTTATGTATCTTGATAGTTGATGCTCTTTATCCTACTAGTTTTACTATATAATACTTAGTACATTATAACTCAATGATAATAATATTATAATATTATAAATGTGAAAGATTAGATGTTTGGATGTTTGTTACTCAATCACGCCAAAACGGCCAAACGGATTTGGCTGAAATTTGGGACACAGATATTTTGTAGCCTAGACAGGAACATAGGCTATTTTTTATCCCAGAAAAATATCACATGCCCGCGGGATAACGTCGAGTAGTCTACGCGGGCGAAGCCGCGAGCGGAAAGCTAGTTTAATTCTAAATTAGTTTTGTGAAAAATGTATAATATTTGAATGGGTTATAAGCATTGACGTTCTGGTATTTTACTATATTCTACGATAGAATCATGGGTAAACTCATTTAGTTTAAATATTTGTCTTTATCGTGACTTTATGCAGACAACGATTTTATGTCTGACTATTATCTTGTTCGTTCCAATTATTCAATGGTTTGATGTTTGAAACTGTTTGGTGTTATATTAAAAGTGTATATAAGTAGTCTTTATTTGTTATAAAACCGGGATGATTAACAAAGAGATAACTAATCGTCATCGAAATTTAAACGAGCCAGTATCAAGTCGACTCAGTCGTCTTACAAAATGAATGTCACCGCTTGCATTACAGGGCTGACCGCGGAAGCGTAAAAATATAATCTATTTTAAACATTTGTCGTGGCGCTTACCTCCTCCTGTCTAATGGCTGCGGTGTGGCAGCGGGCCGTGATGGCAGGTTGTTGTGAGTTTCTCTGTCTGTAAACTATGCCCTCGTTTTAGTGTAGTTTATTGTAGATGATACTATGACTTTTCAAGTAAGTTGGTTGGTGGTAAGACGTGTTCTTAGTCCGCTTGGCTGCTACCAACGTCTTATCTAAGTCTGACGCCATAACAATGATGTTTTCAGCATGATTGTGTTCCGGCAGTTAGAGATAAGATAGCCAGTTCCTCAGTGATCGGGGATTCCGGGAGTAGTGCGCTTTCACCTTCAGCCTTAGCACCACTTAACATCAGGGCCCCGATCGCGGTATTTCTATGACGCATTAGTCAAGTGTACGTGCAGTTGAATTGCAGTTGACGTGCAAAACCGTTTTTGATAACGCGCGGCTTTGACAGAGCGAAAACGTTTTCTGTTCCGGTGGTAATCTTTGGAGCTGAAATAGTTATCATACGACAGTCTATTTTGACAGCTCATTTTGTATTGCAAGTGGTTCCTCTGTCACGGATGTCACCGGATCAGACAGGATTGTAGGACTACAGGTTTGCGTGACGTGCGCGTCGTTATGTCATTACGGCAGTACGAAGTCAAACGTCAAGACCCAAACGCGATGACGACGCGCTGCATAGAATTACGGCGATTGGCCCGCTGGTGTGATGAAGGCTAAATGCTACCCCATTGTGGATAAAAAAAAGTATACAAGATCAGTTGTCTGCGGCCAGACCACGCTACAGTGAACGACAAAACAAACACAAAAACTTCGTCATTGGGTTGGTTTTTGGAACAAAGAGTTTAAGTTAAGTCTGTATGGAAAATTTTAAAATGAAGTAAGTATTAGAAAAAGTCGACCCGTCTCACAACTAGCTCCGATGGCTCTTGAAACCATGACCTTTTACTTTAATACTTCATTTTAAAATTTTCAATAATAAAAATTGCATTATGAATGCAAAAAATTAAAAAATAATTTAAGTCTTTATGGCTTTATTCTTAGTCAAAAAATTATGTAGCATAGCTTTTATTGATTCGGGTTAATGTGACAATGTTGACCACATAATATTATTTTGCTAGTATCAATATTTTCTGTAATACATGTGTAAGCTTTTTTAAATCTCAATACAAAAAAAGTAGAAAAGACCTCCAACACTACATGAACAGTTCTGTCTTCAAATGAACTAATAAATAACATTCCACACGATATCTAACGCTAAATGCTTTACAGCTTCCTTTCCTTAGTTAAAAAGCTCATCCGTTTTAAGCAGACTCTCCACTTTGAGTAACTATTCAAGTTTCGGAGCTTTAGATATTCTGGTGGATTAGAGCAAGTGCTAATAAAGAGAGTTGATCATTTTAATATTGTTAACACGTTTAAGTTTCCCGTGTGAAGGTTTTCGTTGGCCAGCACAAAAGGCAGAGATATGACAACTTTATAGATTGTTAAATGTTGCCACGTTTTGTAGCTTTATGTTGACCTCCTTGGCGGGACAGTTAACACTTATGCTAAGATATCTTTTAACTGAGCTTAAGACTTGGTCAGCGCAAGTGTATGTTGTGTTTATTTACATAGTAGATCTCATATAGTCTCTGATCTCTGATTCCAAGTAAAAGTAGCTTAAGATTTTAAAATATCTAGCAAAAATGTTAATACATAGAAAAATCAAATAAATTTGTCATATTAAAGTTTTTCTCGAGTTATTCCCCGTTATGCACCCATGGCACAATATACCCAACACTTAAAAGTAACCCGTTATTAAATAGGTATCACGCAATGTTCCAAAAATGTTATCATCATCGTCTGCCGTACGACGCCCACTGCTGGACATTGGCTACCCCCAAGGGATCTCCACAGGTCAATCGGTCCTGCGCTTTTTTTTTTTTTTTTTTTTTTTTTATAGTGAGGGGAATGCATTTACGCATACCCCGTCCGCGTGCGGTGTGCATGCGGACGGTGGTTATGTGGGACTCACCATGCCACTTCCTGATCCTCCATCCAGTGTCAGATACTCGATGGGGGATCAGGGAGGGGGAATACCCACTAAACCCCTAACTTCTTGCTCCCTCCGCCGTCGAGTAGGTCATAATGTGGAGGGCCCGAGGTGGCAAGCTCCTCCTACGACTTGACGGTTGGCTCGATCTTTCGGGCCCCTACGCGGCGGGAGGTGGCCGGGCAAGCGTGGCCATCTCCCCAGGCTGGTGGGCGGGGACAGTGCGATGCGGGCAACAGCTTACAGGCCGTTGCCCTCACCACACGGCTCGCTAAGGGGGAATGAGGCGCTCAAAGCGCCGCATTCTTGGTCCCACCCGCCTTCGTCGGAGCCGGTCTGCATGAGCATCCCGTTCGCGGATCCGCTCCGACGCCTCCTTCTGCGATATGACGTCCTCGCAGAAAGAGACTGCCGCATCCCATGACCTGTCGCTACCAAGCATGGCACGAGCCATGCTCGGCAGTGAGAGGTCCCTCCCTATCACGTCGCACAGATTGCGGCGCTGCGAAGACCAGGCAGGGCACGCTTGTAAGGTGTGCTCCGCACTGTCCACCCCAGCGCCGCAATCGTGGCACCGCGTGGTCGCCTCTCTTCCAATCCGACACAGGTATTTTCCGAAGCATCCATGCCCGGAAAACACCTGCGTCAGCCTGAAGGTCAGCGACCCGTACCTTCTTTTGCACCACTCACGAAGGAGAGGGCGGACGGAGTTGATCGTCCGCCTCCCAAATGGTTCCTCATCCAGCTTCTCCTCCCAGGTGCTCATCAGCGCCACCTCGGCTTGCCGTCGGGCCACGATCGTCTCCTCGGGGGACACGCTGTCACCGCTTACAAGCAACGCTCTGCGCTCAAAATACACCGTCCTGAGTAGCTGGGCATCCAGCTCCCAAGGAGGCGTACCCGCCAATACGCAGGCCGCGGCATGCGACATGGTCTTATACCCGCGGACGATTCTAATGGCCATTGCTCTTTGCGGACGACGAAGCAGACGACGGTTTACGTCGTTGAGCTTATCCGCCCACACTGGTGCTCCGTATAGGGCCATACTACGGAGTACCGTCGCAAAGAGACTTCGGCACTTGCCTCCGGGGCCCCCAATATTCGGCAGCAGCCGCCCGAGCGCGCCCGCCGCCTTTACAACCTTTGGGGCCAACTGCTTAAAATGGGCCTCAAAGTTCCAGCGCCCATCTAGCACCAGCCCCAGGTATTTAATAGACGGTCGCAACGGAATCCTTGCGCCGTCTACGACCAGCGTCGCCCCCGCTGGAGGACCTCTGCGCGGGCCATGGAATAGGACAGCCTCAGTTTTTTCCAGAGCCACGTTGAGCCCCAAAATTCGGATCCTCTCAATGACAAGCGAGGACCCCACCCCCGCCAGCCTTCTGGCTTCCGCGAATGTTTTGCCCCGGGCAGTGACAAGTGTGTCATCTGCATAGCAGAATAACTGCATTCGGGGCAACAGCACGCCTCTGAGGAGCCAGTCATATCCGATGTTCCACAGGAGTGGACCTAGAACTGACCCCTGTGGAACACCGCACATCGTCTCCTTCTCCATTAATCCCCCATCGCCAGAGGGGTAGACCACCTTTCTTCCCTCCAGGTAGTTCTCCACTATCGCCACCAGGTACGGCGGCAACCCATGGTGGTGGAGACCGTCTCTTATGACACTAAAGGGAAGGGTGTTGAAGGCGTTCCTTATGTCTAGGGACACCGCAACAACCACTTCCCTTCGTTCTGTCGCTCGTTCACACATCTCCCGAAGAGCTAGGAGGGCATCAACCGTCGACCGCCGCTTCCTGAAGCCGTATTGGTTCGGGGCCAGGTCGGGGCCCACCGTCTCAAGGTGTTGGACTATGCGGTCTGCAATAATCCGCTCCAACATCTTGGCGGCCTCGTCCAGTAGGACCAACGGACGGTATGCGGTCGGGGAGTCTAGAGGTCGGCCCTTTTTCAGCAGGAGGCATAGGCGCCCCCTCTTCCACTGCTCGGGGAACTCTCCTGTCCGAAGGCAGTCACTAAAGAGTTCCCGCAGGGGCTCCCCCAGATGCTTGAGGGCCGTAGGCAGAATACGACCCGGGATACCGTCTGGGCCCGGCGCCTTTTTCTTCTGGCGCAGACGGTCAACAACTCCTTCGAATTCGCTCTCGGTCACCGGCGTGAAACCTGTGTCAAGCTCCCTGGGGCTCTGTGGGACTATCAGGGGGGCCGCCAGCGGGGGATAGGAGGGAAAAAGGCCATCTACCACTCTTGCCAAGAGCTCCGGCTCCATGGACTCCATAGCAGGCGCCTGGTGGCGCAGCTTATTTCTAACCATCAGGAAAGGGCGTCCCCATGGGTTCGCGTCGAGGCTGGCCAGGAACTCATCCCATGCTTGGGACTTGGCCCTAATAATGCCAACCTTGAACGTGGCCTTCGCCTCCCGATAGGCCGCCAAGAGGCTTTCTTCCTCAACTGATTGTCCCCTGCGGCGTCTTCTACATCTTTGCAGTGCCCGCCTTGCTCGTAACGTGACGGTTCGGAGAGACTCCATCTCAGCCGACCACCAGTAAACTTGGTGCTTGGTCGGGGGCCCGTGTGACCGGGGCATAGCGGCGTCACAGACAGCGGTAAGGGAGCGGGTGATTTGCTCCACTCTTTCCGATATGCCCCGTCCCCCGACTCTTGCCTCGTTGCACCAGGCCTGCACTACTGCCTCCTCTTCCGCTCGGTCCAAGTTGAGGTGGGTGACCGCCCACCTGGGAAAATGGGAACCAGTCAACCGCGGCCTCGCCGCAGGGTTACCTTCTCGGGGGCTGACATTGTACACTATGTACCTGTGGTCCGACATAGTCAGGGGCTCCGTTAGAACGGTCCACTCTCCGACTCTGAGGGCTAGGGCAGGTGTGGCAAAGGTTAAGTCCACAATAGACCCCCCATTCCTCCGGACACAGGTGAACGTGGTCCCCCGGTTCAAACATACGAGGCCCTCGGACATTGCCCAGTCGAGGACAGCGGTGCCCTTCCTGTTGGTTGAGTGGTCACCCCAAGCTGAATGCCTGGCGTTGAAGTCCCCCGCGACTAGGACTTGCAACGGCGCGAGCCGCCGGAGTGCGCCACCCACCAGCACCAGCCATTGCTCCAGCTCATAAACTGGTCGGTTTGGGGAGAAGTAGGTGCCGATAACGGCAATATCTCCCCAGACTGCTGCTACATAACCCGGTCCTCTTTCCCTAATCGAAAGAGGAGGGGAGCAGCCAGCCTTTTGAGGGACCAGCAGAGCTACGGTCATGTCCTCGTCTTCCACCCAGTTTGCGCGCTGAGGCACGCAATATGGCTCCGACACCACGACAAAATCGGAGTCGTATTCCACCGCCTGCTGCATAAGGAGGTCCTGTGCAGCAGCGCAGTGGTTAATATTAGCTTGGAGGATTCTGGGAGTCTTACTCGACATTGGGCGTGTTCTTAGATACCTCCATGGATGTGGCCCCTCCATTTGTCCTCTTTGGATTAGATGACTTTCCTCTAACTGTTGTCGGGTGGCAGCGCTTTCCACCCATTACATGGGCAGCTGGCAGTTTCGCTGCCAGACAAACTGCGCATTTGGGTTCTGCCTTACATTCCACCGCCTTGTGGCCATCCTGTCCACATCTATAGCAGGTCGCGGTGCGGTCTACATCGAGTGGACAGAACCGACTCATGTGCCCCGGTGCCATACACTTGTAGCACCGAAGTGGTAGCGCCTCGAGAGCCCTGACCTGGGCGCTACTCCAACCTATTAGTATGTGGCCTGCCTCGACCAGCACCTTTGCTGCGGCTATCGGGCACTTGGCGAGCACACTATGCTGCCCCCAAGGGCCCGGTCTAATGGAGCTCACCTTCACATGCTCTAAAGAGCAGTTGCCTTTTTCCGACACTCTAGATCGGACCTCCTCTTCTGTGACCGAATCATCCAGTCCGGTGATGCGGAGATCCGCGCATTTAACGGGTCTGGATACTGTGGCAACATCAGCCAGAGCCACCTTTAACTTGGCTGCCATTTCATCCGCCTTTTTAGAGCCCTCCGCGCCGAAAATTTCAATTTTGCGGGCGCCGGTCTGCGTCTCCTTTACTTGGAGACGCGTTATCCCCAGTTCCTCAATTTTAACTGCCTGCTTGGCGCGAGAAATCACCTCAGTATAGGTTACGCCATTCTCCGCTGCCTCCGCCAAGATAGACAGAACCACCGCGGCAGATCGGGGTGGAGACAGCTTTGGCCCCTTCTTCGTCTTTGGTGCCGGTTTCTGTTTCGGCTGGGGTGGTTGAGTGTCTGTTTTCTTAGGCTTTACCGCCTTGCCGTTCTTGCCGGCAGTCTGCCAACGTTCCTCCTCTTCACTAGTCCCTAGTGGTGGTGTAGATGAAGGGGCCACACTCGAACGGGAAGGTCCTGCCACAGCTTCTGCGAATGTGGACTGCACCTTCTTGACTTTCTCGGCCGTCTTGGCTGCATTCTTCTTGTCCGTTTGGAGTGGCGGACGATGGACAGGAGCCGGAAGCAGTCTCTCCTCTAGGCCCTCGAGCCTTGCCTGTAACATGATGCCGACGGACTGGAGCACCGACCTATTAATTTGCTCGAGGATCTCTGCAGGAATAGTCATCTCCCTATCCTCGTTCCCGACCACATGGACTTGAGGCTTCCCCTTCGAGCGCTTGAGTTGAGCCGCCTCCGCGCTCTTTTCCTGATAGCCGCTCTGAAAGGCTGCCATCTGCTTAGATAAGCTGGCGATCTTCTCCTCCAGCCTCTTGTTTTGTTCCTGTAGGCGCCTCACTTCTTCAGCAAGCCTTGAGTTGCTAAGACCCACCATCGCTTTGCCGATCCTTTCGGAGGACTTTTTGATCTCCTCCTTTTTCTTAGCTGTAATCCCTTTGACGCTAGAAACCAGGTTCCATATGTCGCTGAGATCTGCCTGCACCCGCTTCGACAGCTCCGCTGGAGACGGATTCGGCGACTTCGCTCTCTCCTCTGGGAAAGCAAGGTATTGTGATGGACCACGGGCCCCATCATCCTCCTCCTCGTCTACCCAATCCTCGGAGCTTCCGCGGCTGCGCAAGCGTTTCTTGGCCTGGGCCAGACCGACTGTGGTATTAGCCGCAGGACCCTTGCCCTTGGCTTTTGTTTTGGGTGTGGCTTTCACCTTCCGCCGCTTGTTAGGGGGAGAGAGTGGTGTATCGAGCACCTTCGATCCCCTCACGGCTGCAGCTGCAGCTCTTGTAATAATAGAGCTCCTCCTACTCTCCGGCGGAGTCTCACTCCTACTACAAGCCTCTTCGACTTCGATGTCAATAACTTCGTTATTGTCATCGGACATCGCGTTCGCACCCGACGCACTGTGCTTTGCACTGTTTTTACTCGGACACTGTGCTTTGTCCATTTGGCGGCCAGTGTTTCCCCCAGGAACGATCAGCTCGCTTACTTCGCCTGTGCTCTGCTCCACCTGCTCTCTTCCGCCCGAGCTGGGCTCTTCTACCTCATCAAGATTTATATTTTTAATTGACATAAATCGGTCCTGCGCTGCCCGCATCCAGCGGCTTCCCGCGACCTTGACCAGATCGTCGTTCCACATGGAAAGTCCAAAGAACGTCGTCCGGTACGTAGTCACCATTTGAGAACCTTTCCGCCCCAACGGCCATTGGTTCTCCTCACTATGTGTCCTGCCAACTGCCACTTCAGCTGAGCAATCCTTCGAGTGATGTCGGTTGTTTTAGTTCTCCTTCGAATCTCATCATTTCTGATTCGATCGCGCAATGAAATAACAAGCATTGCTCTCTTCATTGCTCGCTGGGTGACCTTGAGCCTTTTTATGAGACCCATAGTAAAAGACCACTTTTCACTTCCTTATGTCATAAAATGGTCAAGAAATTTTTTATAGTCATACCAAATAAAAAAAATACACAAATAGTTTTGAAGGCCTCATTAATGTTACATCAGTTTAGAATGTACTACTGTAGCTGATATTTGTTGCAAAATAGTAATTCTACTAAAAAAAATAAAGTCAAAATATTTACTTCAAATTTTCAAACTACAATCCATGTTATTTTTTTAATTAAATTTTAAATATTGAGCACTGCAGGTAAAAACCCAAAGAATGTCATACAAAAAGTATGCACCATAATTAAATCTATCGAAACTTTGATAACGTATTAAGCAAAAAGTGCATTTTATCAATAATTCATTGTTACATTTAATTGCAACACATATGCAGACCTTGTCAAAACTGTCGGTTTGTTGATTAATTATACATTTAACAATAAAATGTTGAAATTATTGTTTATGCAAAAAATTATGATTGACGAAGCAGGGCAATTTTGATGGCTTTATTATCTGACATCATCGGATCAAAGGATTTGCATTCTGAGTGCTTTAAAAAACTAAGTTTTTTTAATCAATCGGTATAAGTAAAACAAAATAAAGGGTGTCTCAAAAGTTCGTATAGGATTTGAATTTCGCGCTATTTCCGAAATATTCAAGATGGCGGGTTGAAATTTGACATACGTCATCTTGACACATGTAAAATTAATCGTGGAGCGTTTCATAATAAAACAGCCTATAGAAGTATACAAATATTTAACGAAAATTCACGACCAATTACAAACACTCGTCGAAAGGTCGAAAAATCTCGTAATTTCAAGAAGAGGTGATGTCAAATGGCCACCGAGATCTTGCCATCTGATGCCACTGGATTTCATTCTTTGGGGCTACGTCAAAGATAAATTCTACGCCAACGATGCACAAAACATACACAATATAGACAAAAGATTCGACGAGTTATTGGTGAAATAAGAAGCGAAATGTGCGAAATTAGCAGCGAAATGTGTGAAAGTGTCATGAAAAACTTGCACACAGCAAAAATGCCCGTGGCGGCCATTTAGCGGATATTCTATTCAGATAAAATTGTACAAGTCTCTTCTTTAAAATAAAATAAAACTACGAAGAAATTCCAATCCATTCGCGTTTTATTGAGACAAATCATCCTTTATCTACTTTTGGGACACCCGTTAAAAGATCCGGAAAACATAAAAATTTTACCTAAAAATAATTTTGGCCCTTAAGAAAGGGTTAGCATTATAATAATGGGTTTTTACCAATGAAAATATTGTCGTTTTTTTCTCACATGTTCATTGATCTCCCTCTCAGTACCTCTCAGTTTATACAATATGTCGTAATGTTTATAAACGCTTCAAAGCCTATATATTATATTTGGTTGTCGTCAATTTGAGTGCTTCGAACAGTTATTTTTTAATCTATGGCAGTTTTTTAAATGCGATTATAGCAATAGTTAGATTAATATTGTCTGATCATAATCTCTATAGTTTCGTTGAATTCGGAGTTCACATGTCCAAGAAATGTCTCCTTGGGGGAGGCCTATGCCCAGCAGTGGGCGTCGTACGTCTGAAATGATGATGATGATGTCCAAGAAATCCCCAAATATCTTAGATGATAATTTCAACTTCCTACAATTTCCCCATAGAAAACTGCAATTTCTTAGGTAAACACATTATTACAGGGTTTTCCAAATGGTGCAGTCGTATGAAATTATTGTAAACTAGCGGCCGCCTGCGGTTTCACCCACGTGGTTCTCGTTCCCGTGGGTATATCGGGATAAAAAGTAGCCTAAGTTACTTCTTATTACATCAGCTTCCTGCCACTGAAAGTCCCGTCATAATCGGCCCAGCCGTTTCAGAGATCAGCCGGAACAAACAGACAGACAGACAGATAGACAGACAGACAGACAAAAATTGAAAAAAATGTTATTTTGGTATATGTACCGTATGTATAATCATATGCATGTAGTATAACGCGGTTATTTTAATATTACAAACAGACAGTCCAATTTTGTTTATTTGTATAGATGTATAGATATATGAAATAGCCAGCAATGTAAAAATGAACAAACGATAAGTGAAATATATCATTTAACTGTTTATTCTAAGAAGTAGTTATGATAATTATTATAAATTGATATTTAAAAAATATTTTATACTTTTCATAAATCTCTATCACAAATATTTTCTTTAGGTTGTAATAACAATTTTTGGTGGTATAGAGAAATTGGGGTACCCGTTGGAGAATTTGGGGGACCCGTTGGAATTTCACTGGAATCAACCCTAGTAAGTTGTTCTCGACTCGGCTAACTCAAACTACACTTAGGGTCGTAGGTAGGCGTAGCTCAGACATCTGGGGTTATAATTAACCTTGGGCGCCGTTGATATTAATCACAAATGCAAGTTACTAAAATTATTAAACTTGTAAATAGAAGTGCTGAAATATCTAAAAATGTATTTAAAAAACCCCAGATCGAAACAAAGTGAACTCAATGAAAACTCAGGCTTGATGCATTATTAAACATTTAATCGGTGCAGATACAATTAGTACAAAACCAATATAATGGTATTAATGGTAACAAAATAAATTATAATTACTTAACTAGGATACGACACATAATTGTCGTTTTACTTAAAATGTTCTATGTGTAACATCACTCTTATCAGTGGTATGATACCTTTATTAAGGGGATAGCCCAAGGCCCCGACGGACCCACTCAACGGCAAAGTGGCTAGCCGCAGGCGAACTAGTCCGGAGCGGTCACCTCCAGCTAGGCACTCTCACAAGTAAATGAGACCCGTCGTGTCCGTGGTATATCCCATACAAATACACACAACACATTCTCATTACATATATATATAAATGTCTCTAAGTTGAGTTAAAATAAACTAGGGGTAATACATGCGGCAAAGGTAGATGAACACTGCCATACGAACATGAACCGGTTATATATTTGGCATTTATGTTAAAAAATTGGACAGCGGCATGGCTTAACAATACTTTAGGATTCCGCGGGTTACCTCAAGAAGTCCCAGAGTTTTGCTGAATTGGCAAATCAGGTCAACAAATTTGAAACACCCAATGACCATTACATTCTGGATAAACGAGCGGGTTGGCCGTCAACCTCACACGGCGCACATAATATTCCACGTCACGGCCGGGGACAATTGGATCTCCCTGCTACAGGTGGGGTATGGAGCCCTAAAACCATTAAAAACATTTTGTCAGTACGATCCGCCATTTTGTGATGAAGCGGTACGAACATGTGGAACAACGAACTTGTCATGAACTTACCTAAACGGGCATAAATTTACGTGACATTAATCGCCATAAGGTCAGCGCCATGGTTAACCATCCCGCGTGCAAACCTCGCACAAAGGCGCATTCACCTGAAAATCGAACAAAGTCACTATTTACATCCGACTCATAGAAAATCACTTCCAACCAACGTGACACACTTCTTAATTTCACATGTCGCTCACCTGAAGAACTCCATCGCGATAAAATTAATTACAGATCTCCGATTGCAATTACATTTTGGAAGATCAAGCAAAGTGCCACACAAGCGATGACAAATCACTTTCGCCGGCGTGTTCCGTCTCACGACTCGTGCCAAAACACAAGTCCGTCGCTTCTAAAAAGACGAAATCTCTTTGGCAGAACGCAACAAAGATAAAACATTAAAACGAAATTGGCCATCAAATTAGCTATGATCAAGCTAATACAAAGATAACAAAAATACTTCACATGAATTTAGAAGCTCCGCATTTATTAAAATGTTTTCTAATAATAAAAGAAAATTACAAGTTCGACCAGGCATCTCTGTTCTCGCCAGACGGAACTCTGGTCTGTGCGGGTCAATGCAACTGTCAACCGCCCGCCAAACGTCAACTGTCATTGTCACACGTCAGACAGCTATCAAGTGACGTTATGAAAACAAAACAACCCCGTCAACATAATTCTATTGGAGAGATGTTTGCACTTTAATCAAAGTGAAGTGAATAAATTAGAGCTCAAAATCAATCAATACGGAAAGGATTCTGTGACAATTAGTGTGTATAAACAAGGATCGCTATGCGAAACCAGGCGAAAAGGTAAAACTTCCATTCTCAAAAAATACGGTGTTACAGTACCGTCTTCGCTGGGAAAGAAAAATTTTATTCAAAATGAACATTTTGAATAAAATTTTTCGTCGAGAGAAACGACAAAATCTAATATTACTACATGCCCTAAACCAAACAAATCTTACTTCTATTTGTTGCCAGGCATCAGCCACCTCAGGACTCCAAAACTTGAATAACAAAGTTTGAGTCTATCCAGGGGACATTAAATAACTCGCACGAGTTCATGCGAACAAAGGGGAGCACCATCTCGGCAACTACAATCCCATGGAGGAGAGAGCTCAACCCGAGCTCAACCCTAAACTGGTACCAAACACCTAGTTGGCCAAACAATAACAAAAAGAAATTTACTATAACGAAAGAAATCAATTCAATTCCCTGTTTACATATATTTCAGTCTCATGAAACAATTACAGGTTTATTATAACAAAATATATATGCATTTAGCGCTGGCTAATTGCTTTTAATTTTAATTAAATTATATTAATCTATTTAATGGGATATTTAATTTGACACACCTTGTTAACATATTTCAGTTTTCAGAAATAGTAACAGGTTTAAATGAATTAATCAATGCAATTCTAAAAAAAAAAATGATCGTATTGGTAAATTGTATTCAATTTAATATATATGTGTAATTCACCTGAACAACTAAAGGGGGTGTATTACTAAGCGAGTAAGTGAGGTGACGACTAAGGTGAGGAGTGGAACATCCATAAATTCTTTTAACACCTAAAAACAATCAACAGCACACCATTACGACAATCTTAAGACTTGCGTAATACACATGTTACCATCCTTGGCATCCTTTGGGGTCTACCCAAATGCAGCAAGACCTACGGATGTAACACAAAAACATTAAAACTAACAGGCAGCTACTTAATAATCTAATCATGCTTCTAACCTAAAAACACTGTGCACAAGGTAACACAATGGCAGACTCGAGATCCAGAAATACTCTGAAGATACTTCAAGCGCCTTCATTGTGACCCCGCACAACAACACCTCGGACGTCAAACGAACCAAGAGGCTCCCCATCCCTACTCTCCAAAGAAGTCACCACGTTACCCGATCGCATATCCCTCACACAATTTACAAATTTGGGAGGTAATTTAGCGGAAAAACATTCGGGTAAACCGAAGGCGTGATTATCAGGATGGACAGTAACAGCCTGGCCGTCAAAATGTCGATCCGAGTTAAAAGTCAAATCCAGTACTGTATCCGAGACACTATCAATTTCACAAGCCCTAACAGAATCAACAGAGGGAACACTCGCTAAAACATCAGGGGCGAGGTTAAAAGACCTCCAAAAGTTGATTCCAAAATGGACCGGAAGAGTAATCTTCGGTTGAACATAAAACTTTATTATTTTAGTTTCATTTTTAAAATCAATGGGAACATCCATATAATGTCGACAAAAATACTCGGAGCCATTAGCAACTTTAATATAGCGAGGTTTATTAAAAGCTCTCAATGGTATTCCGAGTTTAACCAAACGTTCGTGGGCATTATTACCGAGCAAAGAGCAACCCGCACCACTATCAAGTAATCCACTGACGGGAACACCATAGACCTTAACAATAACAAATGGTCTATCGTCTCCCAAACTAGGCTCGAAAGGGGTCTCTCTGCTAATATTATTCAGAGAAACTAAACCACCTAGTTTATTTTTCCGTTTACAATCCGGACAATCAGTGGATTTAAAATCAGGCTTACCGCATTTAAAACATAATAGCGGCCGAGGAGCCTTACAAAAATAAGTGGGGTGCTCATTGTTTTTGCATATAAAACAGTATAAAGAGCCCTTAGAACTGGAGTTCTGAACAGACGAAACCGGAAGCTTCTTATCAAAATTATTATTATTCACTTCCGTATTATTAAATTTAGTCGACGGTTTATAAACAAAATCCGGAGCAACAACAAGTTTATTAAAAGATGGTTCTGAAAACCCTTCCCTCTGAATGTTACCCAATTCAATCCGTTTCCCTACTTCCTTCAGGTGGTCAATAGATCGGACGTCGACCAACAATAATTCGCGGTTGTACTCAGGACGTATATTACGCAACACAATCTTTAGTTTCTCCGCGTCCGATAATTCGAAACTTAAACGCGACATCATTCCCAAAATGGTGGATAAAAATACTATTAAAGACTCGTGCTTAGCCTGAGTGCGTGACTTAATCTCCTCCAGAAGCCGATCATCAAAATCAGGAAGATCAAAATCGGATTTTAACGCCGAAACCAACTCGTCATAACAATGGAACTTGCACTTACTTGCTCGATACCAATAAAGAGCAGGGCCCTCGATCAAATCAGGAAACCCGGTGAACACATCCTCCTTAGGTATACTCCTAGCAACGCACAGCTCCTCCAATCTAGACAAGAAAGCACGAACACACGTAAAACCGTTAAATTTTAAATTGAGGGAACACAAGTTATAAGATTTCTCCGGTTCATAAATCACCGTTCGACCATAAGAGCGGGGAGAGCTATCTTCAGTTTCAGATTCCGAAGAATCGTCATTTAATGTGATGTAATTAATAAGCTTCCCCTGTAACACAAAAAGTTCCTCCGGAGGATTAGCAATTCTAGAGATCCTCGAAAGAAAATAATGAGCGCGTCCAATAAGGCGTGAACATGTAGCATCCGTAATATCATCATCACTAAAGGAATGAATAAGCAAATGAGCCTTAAACCTGAGAATCGAAACTTCCGAATCTTCACCGTCAAGAGAAACCGCCGTAGAAGGAATTCTCAAAGTACCCCTACGAACTAATTTCCAGGTATTTCTCAAAAGTTTCCGCAAATGATCCACACTGCTATTCTCATCAAAAGAGACTCTAAATATTGATAACTCGTGTTCAAGTTCATCCTTTAGCAAGAAATTAACGTTACAATTAAGTTCAGCCATATTGGCTACAAATTAATTAATTAACATAATTTAAAAATTGTTAAAATACTCAAAATACCTAAATGGACCTTAAGTATAGATAACTCATGATAAAGTTTCACTTTAATCAAAAAATTACCGTTACAATAATATTCAGTCATTATGGCTGAAAATTAATTAATTAAAATAATTTAAAAATATCAAAATAAATGCACCGAGCATTGAATTCACTTTTCTGAGCCACACGTTGGGAACGCCACTGTAATAACAATTTTTGGTGGTATAGAGAAATTGGGGTACCCGTTGGAGAATTTGGGGGACCCGTTGGAATTTCACTGGAATCAACCCTAGTAAGTTGTTCTCGACTCGGCTAACTCAAACTACACTTAGGGTCGTAGGTAGGCGTAGCTCAGACATCTGGGGTTATAATTAACCTTGGGCGCCGTTGATATTAATCACAAATGCAAGTTACTAAAATTATTAAACTTGTAAATAGAAGTGCTGAAATATCTAAAAATGTATTTAAAAAACCCCAGATCGAAACAAAGTGAACTCAATGAAAACTCAGGCTTGATGCATTATTAAACATTTAATCGGTGCAGATACAATTAGTACAAAACCAATATAATGGTATTAATGGTAACAAAATAAATTATAATTACTTAACTAGGATACGACACATAATTGTCGTTTTACTTAAAATGTTCTATGTGTAACATCACTCTTATCAGTGGTATGATACCTTTATTAAGGGGATAGCCCAAGGCCCCGACGGACCCACTCAACGGCAAAGTGGCTAGCCGCAGGCGAACTAGTCCGGAGCGGTCACCTCCAGCTAGGCACTCTCACAAGTAAATGAGACCCGTCGTGTCCGTGGTATATCCCATACAAATACACACAACACATTCTCATTACATATATATATAAATGTCTCTAAGTTGAGTTAAAATAAACTAGGGGTAATACATGCGGCAAAGGTAGATGAACACTGCCATACGAACATGAACCGGTTATATATTTGGCATTTATGTTAAAAAATTGGACAGCGGCATGGCTTAACAATACTTTAGGATTCCGCGGGTTACCTCAAGAAGTCCCAGAGTTTTGCTGAATTGGCAAATCAGGTCAACAAATTTGAAACACCCAATGACCATTACATTCTGGATAAACGAGCGGGTTGGCCGTCAACCTCACACGGCGCACATAATATTCCACGTCACGGCCGGGGACAATTGGATCTCCCTGCTACAGGTGGGGTATGGAGCCCTAAAACCATTAAAAACATTTTGTCAGTACGATCCGCCATTTTGTGATGAAGCGGTACGAACATGTGGAACAACGAACTTGTCATGAACTTACCTAAACGGGCATAAATTTACGTGACATTAATCGCCATAAGGTCAGCGCCATGGTTAACCATCCCGCGTGCAAACCTCGCACAAAGGCGCATTCACCTGAAAATCGAACAAAGTCACTATTTACATCCGACTCATAGAAAATCACTTCCAACCAACGTGACACACTTCTTAATTTCACATGTCGCTCACCTGAAGAACTCCATCGCGATAAAATTAATTACAGATCTCCGATTGCAATTACATTTTGGAAGATCAAGCAAAGTGCCACACAAGCGATGACAAATCACTTTCGCCGGCGTGTTCCGTCTCACGACTCGTGCCAAAACACAAGTCCGTCGCTTCTAAAAAGACGAAATCTCTTTGGCAGAACGCAACAAAGATAAAACATTAAAACGAAATTGGCCATCAAATTAGCTATGATCAAGCTAATACAAAGATAACAAAAATACTTCACATGAATTTAGAAGCTCCGCATTTATTAAAATGTTTTCTAATAATAAAAGAAAATTACAAGTTCGACCAGGCATCTCTGTTCTCGCCAGACGGAACTCTGGTCTGTGCGGGTCAATGCAACTGTCAACCGCCCGCCAAACGTCAACTGTCATTGTCACACGTCAGACAGCTATCAAGTGACGTTATGAAAACAAAACAACCCCGTCAACATAATTCTATTGGAGAGATGTTTGCACTTTAATCAAAGTGAAGTGAATAAATTAGAGCTCAAAATCAATCAATACGGAAAGGATTCTGTGACAATTAGTGTGTATAAACAAGGATCGCTATGCGAAACCAGGCGAAAAGGTAAAACTTCCATTCTCAAAAAATACGGTGTTACAAGGTTACATAAACAGTTTCCAAAACTGAATAATTGAATTAAAATTGTAACAAAAATACATCCAATAAAATTATTCAAATTTAATATTCGTCCAAAATAGACTTAATGCCAAAATTATGCTATTTAACAACCCGATCCAATTATAAAAACTTTTGATGGCTCAAAACACAAAAAGTAAAAAAAAAACAATAACACTTTTTGTGTTGTTCGTCATGGGGGCCGATTCTCAGGCAATCGAGAAAAGTTCACATTTATAGCTCGAAATTCAAATATAACACAGTTTTTGTATTGTCAGAAATTCACAATCGAAAAAGTTCGATCGAAAACCAGTCGAACGCTACGAATGCTAAAAACCAATAGATGTTCGTATACGAACTTAGCTGTCAAAATGAATTTGTTGACATGTGAGACAGCTTAGTTTGTTTGAAACGTTCTAACTTTTCAATAGAAACCACAAACAAAATGTTCGACATACGAATTACCACACTGAAAAAGTTCGAATGCCTGAGAATCGGGCCCCTGATGGTCACAAAAAATCAATTTCGCAGACTCGTGCCTGCGTTGCATTTGTGATTGGCAGCTCGCAAAAAATGGTGCTTAGATTGATTGAAGATTGAGGCAAAGTGCATTCTGGCAAACATCCTTTTAAAAACCACAAAATGCTTCGAATAAAGTTTTTTTGGTAAATTCCACTTTGCTAATGCCATAATTAAGTAAAGTGTAAAATAGAATCGATATATTTTTTTATGAAACATTATTAATTGTAGTCATAGATAATACAGTTACAGTGATAGAACCGACAGAATCAGGCGCAAAACCAACGAGCGGTGGTTTAGGTGGGATTCGAATGGAGACCACGTATCTACAAAAGTTTTTTAGCCGCCGGCGCCGCTGAGGTCTAGTGGTACACATAACCGATACCAAACCCAGAGGTCCCGGGTTCAATTCTCAGTGTGAGTACATATTGTATTCAGATTGGTTGCATGGTGGTAGGGCTTGTACTTAGTCCGCCTGGCTAGCTATCGTCTTCTAAGTCTGCTATAGATAAGATAGCCAGTTCCTCAGTGATTCATGATTCCGGGGGCTTCCACCTTCAGCTTTATCTCCACTTAACACCGCTGTGATGAAGGCTAAGTGCTACCACGTTGTGATAAAAAGACAAAAAAACGTAGCGTTGGACGCTTTCCAGCCAGATGGACCTTGGATGGACCAGATGGATCCTTAGAAGGGAGCAGGCAGTGGCTGGATGAGAGAGGCGGCAGGTCGCGGCGCTCCTTGGGGGAGGCCTACGTCCAGTGGTTTACTGCAATGGGCTAAGACGATGATGCTGAGTAATAGAACAGCGTTGCAACTGTTCTACTTAAAGACTCCTGCTAATTTTTGAATTATTATGAAACCTAATGCAATAATTTAAAGCTATGGGGTTGCGTTAACATGAATTAGGGAGATTTTGTTTGATGAATTTAATGAAGAAGTTATAATGAGTTGTAACGAGATCTCAAAATATTTGGTGTTGCAAGACTTTCATAACCTTTCGACATAGAACCTCCTCCTTTTTGAAGTCGGTTTCAAAAAGGTCTACATCCATACTTGGGTAAATTTATTAAAAAACAAAAACTTGATCCATGCTCCAGTAATCACAAATAGGATGGGTCCGGTATTTTCGGGTCATTAGTGCTACCGGCTACCGGTTCACACTTTTTTTAGTCTTGGGTCTCGTTTACAATGAGCGGACGGGTGGAAGTCAAGATTATAGGTTATACAAGGGTCGAAACTGACTAGTAGGGTGATTGTAAATCCTCCTTTAAAGTAAAAATAAAATTCAGTTCACCGGACCTCGGAATAAAATTTCAACTTCATTTTATAAATATAGTGTAACTGTACATAGTTACTGTACTGTACATTCTAGTACCTTTATAACAGGTTTTTTTTATCCACAACGGGGTATCACTTAGCCTTCATCACACCTGATGATTAGTGGTGATAAGGCTGAAGGTGGAAGCGCAATACTCCCTGAATCCTCAATCACTGAGGAACTGGCTATCTTATCTTTAACTGCCGGAACACAATAATGCTGAAAACATCATTGTTATGGCGTCAGACTTAGATAAGATGGTGGTAGCTAGCCAGGCGGACTAAGAACAAGTCCTACCACCAACCAAACCGAATACAATATGTACCTCCACTGGGAACCGAACCCGGGACCTCTGGGTCTGAAATCCGTGGTATGAACCACTAGACCACAGAGGCGGTTAAACCTAGTTTTGGTTTGACCTAGGTTTGACCTACTTTTAGGTACTAGTAGAGTTTTTATGCAACATTTTATTTTACTTTATATTTAGAAACTCAAATGTATGAAATGTTCAATGACTATTGTAACGTGTCGTCACCTTTTTTAAAAAATAAGAATTTTAAGTATAGAAAAATGGAAAATAAAGTATTTAGAAAAAATCGACCCGTCTCACAACTATCGTACTTTATTTTCCATTTTTCTATGATAAAAATTGCATTGTGAATGCAAAAAAGTAAAAAATTAAATAATTTTAAGTATTTTATTTTTATTAAAAAGTGAAACTCTTTTTTTGGTTTTTAATTGGGAATAGCCAAATGACGCTGGAATTGCCCATGCACTATTTACACAGTGTAAAATACCAAATATTCGTGTAGTGTTTTCTAGGTTCTTGAAGATCAAACCTTAATTGAACGAATTATTTTAATCACATCTGGCTTCCTTGTGTTATTATTATTCCTGCACCTCTGACTGACTCGATGAATTATTACTATAATAATTGAGTCAAAATATGAATATTCCGGTTCGCGAGTGATTGAAATTTTCCTCTCAAGTAATTTTTTCGTATTCACAAATTGCAGTGTTGGTCGTTTCATTGATAATTTAAATGTAGAGCGGCGCGTAATGACATTAAAATTGTTTCGAGACGAATTTCATTTAATTTTAATGCTTTATGATGAGTTGTGAAGGTTTTTGTTGTCGTTGCAGACAAGTATTTTCCTGGTAAACAGTTATGAAATACTAGCTTTCCGCCCGCGGTTTCGCCCGGGTAGACTACACGACGTTATCCCGCAGAAAAGTGATATTTTTCTGGGATAAAAAGTAGCCTATGTTCCTCTCCTGGCTACAAAGTATCTGTGTCCCAAATTGCAGCCAAATCCGTTCAGCCGTTTTGGCTTGATAGAGCAACAAACATCCAAACATCCAAACATCCAAACTTTCACATTTATAATAATTTATAATCCTACTAATAGGATAGGATAGTAGGATTAGTAGGATTTTCATTTATTAATAGGGTAAAACATTGCTAAGGTATAAACGGTTATAAGACCATACACTGTGATCTAGATACCTATTCCCTATTTTCTGAATCATCCATAATGTCTTATCTACGTTTTATGCCAAGACCAGTATTTCACAGTAACTGTGAAAATTAACTATTTATTCATAATATTATTTCTCACCTTAATTTACTAATTATTAAGTTTCTACGATTGAATAAAGTAACGTTGTAGTTAAAAGTGTTTCTTTTTGTCGAAACTTAACCGAATGTTAGGAAACAAGACATCATTACATTACAAGTAAGATTTATCGGGATCACCGGATAGAACCAAACGGGGATCATTCTTAAGGCGAAACAAGACTTAGTTTTTTTAACATTGAGTTTTGAGGATATTTGTTCACTTTCATAACGTACTTCAAATATGGCTAAAAAGAATTATTTTCAGCGCAATATTTCAACGAGTTTCAAAGATAAAATGAATCTCATGGCCAAGCTTATTTTTTTTATACATTTCCTTAATTTAAAAGTATCGGTTAAAACGAATTTTGTAAATTGAGATTGCGTAGAAGTTTATTCTTAAAACTATAAACTAAACAGTACCTTTCAAAGTAATAAAAGAGCAAAGCAACAAAAATAATTAGAGACCCACGTTTCAAGTATTACTGCGCCTTAACAACGTTACTTCAACCAACACTATTTGTAGTGGTTTTGTGTTTAACATTTGTTTAAATTGTAACAAATGGATGCGTGTAACAAGGCCCATAAATTCTACTGCGACTATGGGTGATAAAGTAAAGTAACAGATACTGTTATTTCCGCTTTCCCGTGTGTTATTTGCAGCCAATCAGTTACTCTACTTTTAGGCTTTTAAAAACTGTTTAGCCAAAAGTATATATTATTATTATACTATTTCACTTACTTGCAATTTCTTTGAACAAACGATAGGTATATATTTAGAAAACTTTTTAGCAGTGAAAACTGCCGTCACAAAAAGGAATTCAAATTCCTACTAATATTATAAATGTGAAAGTTTAGATGTTTGGATGTTTAGATGTTTGGATGTTTGTATGTTTGTTACTCAATCACGCCAAAACAGCTGATCGGATTTGGCTGAAAATCAACCATTCAAAATCAAGTCTGATCAGACTATCGGACAGAAAAATTGGACGTGTATTCCCTGCGCTATTGTGTCGAGAGACGTAGATACTTTGTAGCCTGGAGAGGAACATAGGCTACTTTTTATTCCAGAAACTTATCAAATTTCCGCGGGATAACGTCGTGTAGTCCACGCGGGTGAAGCCGCGGGCGGAAAGCTAGTGTAACGATAAATTAAAAATAATATTTAAACTCTACCAATCAATTTCTATTCGTGTACAGATTCATTTTAAAGTTTGACAACATTTGATTACCAGTTTTGATACGTCCTTAGTATTATTTGTTGTTTAAAAGAAAATAGGTAAGATGTCACTAAAATGCACTGCAGATTTCCATGGCATTTTTTAACTTTTATGATTAGTTTCAAAGATCACCTATCCAACTTCCAAATTTTAAAACGAAAACTCTTTATTACTTACAATAATATTTCATCTCCATCAACATACCAAAAGTATAAATCTCAACTAGGTACCCCAAGCCTTTATTGCTTCGCCAATACGTTGGCTGTAAGTAATAAGCTGAGTGCACATTACTGCCGACGGTACATCATCGGTCACTCTGTCGACGGCTAATGAACGCTGTTCAAAACACACTTGTCAAATCACCGTGAAATGGACATCTATATTTGCTTTGAGAAATTGATAGATTTTTTATGTTGATGGTGCTAGGTTCATTTTCCTTGTTTGATCTGAGAAATGTAGGAAAACGTGTTGATTCAAATATCGTTATGGAAATCTTCTTCCATCTCCATAACTCACCATTTCAACCTTATTACCACAACGATTATATTTCGCCTCATCAACACTCCCAAAAAACAATCTCAGGAATTCACAAGTTTTCATTGCAACGCCAATACGTTGGTTTTAAATAAAATAATAGGCAGAGTGCACATTACCGATGACGACGGACTATCGGTCACTCTGTCGTCGGCTAATGGGCGGCGGTTGTTCAAAACACACCTGCCAAATTACTGTGAAATGGACATCTATACCTATTTCGTCTGAGGTTTAATGGTTAAATACCCAATTGCAGGAAGCTCCATTAAAGTTAATGCTTCATTAAATCTATTGCTGTCACTTTTTATTTCTTGACAACGAAAAGTGACAGCAATAGACTTAATGAAGCATTAACTTTAATGGAGCTTCCTGCAAGTGGGTGAAAGTTTCATAATTTCAAAGAGGAAAGATTAATTTTTGTGTGATATTAAACGTGTTTGTTCAAATATTATTAGTTTTTTTTCGGAATCTTATTTCAACGCAAAATCTATGGCCAAAACTCACCACCTGAACCTTTTAACCACAACAATACACCCTTACAAAAACTCAGGAATTTACAAAGTTTCATTGCTTCGCCAATACGTTAGTTGTAAGTTATAGGCTGAGTACACATTAGCGCGGTCGGCCCAGCATTACCGCCGACGGGCCATCGGTCAACCTGTCGACGGTTAACGACGACTGTTCAAAACACACCCGTCAAATCAGCGTGAAATGCGTCTATATTTGCTGAGAGAAGTGGTAGTGGTGCAGCGAATTAATTTTGTGAAGAGGCTTTTTTCTTTGACAATGACTATTGCATCATAATTTAGAAGCAAATAATCATACTTTAAAACTGGCAAGGTCAGTCTTTTTTTTAGCAAGATATATTGGCAAGTTAATAAAAACACTACATTTCATAGAAGCAAAAAAAATATTATCACAGTTACTTCTCAATTCAAATGGCAACAGATTTAATTCACATTAAATCTCAGACGTGGCTACGATTACACCGGCCATCAAATCCATCGCATTAGCATAGACAAAAACAAGGCAATAAAAAAAGAACTAGACGCCATGTCACCCATTCAAACATCCCGTGTTCGAATACGCTTCGAAATTCGAAATCGTACCGCGTCCTGACGTTTCCTCTACGTGCCGTTTCCGGCGTGGGCACGCGCAACTCGAATTTGTAATCACGCGCGCTTTTACATACCTTTTTTTTCTCCTTTTTATATGTATCCTGTGTTTTGATTGATAGTGAAGAGATAGCTCGGCGAAGGAACCATTACGCGCGTCGCAGGGTTCCATTGATAAATTGGTTTAGTTCTTGAAGGCGGCCATTTTGGTTCGCGCATGCGTTGACACGAGCTCATTTTGGATGTTTGATTTGTTTGCTTTCTGATGTTGCTGCTTATGCAAACAGCTCGCATTACAAGGGTGGAGAATAGATGGACGATTTATCTTGAGGTTGAATGATTTGCTCTTTACTTCTAGTTTGTTTTAGTCTAAAATCTGAGGTGAGCATAAGCAGAATTTATGCAATGGTGACTAAAGATGAGGTATTATACAAACGACCTGCTTTTATAACAACTATGACTTTAAGGCGCTACTCGGAAAAAGTATGGACTTTTTGGTTTAAAACTATAGGACGGTTACAGTTGTTACAAATCTGGTAATAAGATATATATTTCTTCATACCTTTATCTAGAACCGTATAGTTTCAGAAACACGATTTTATGATTTTGGCTCGACACTATTTATTTTCGAAAATACCTCTAAAAAATAAGAAATATCAAGAGTATTCTTAAATGGGGATACATATACTATTGAAAATTGGTTGAATTAGTGTTTAGAATCGTATAGAAGCATTTTATTAAACTCGCTATAGTTTTTAAATACGAAGTGATTTTGTGTTTTTTTTTCCTAATCGGCAAAATCGGTCTCGCTCCCGCGCGCGTCGTTTTCTCATTGCTATCTCGCTTTAGCATAATTTTTCCTTCGCCTTAAGACCACTTGATTGGTGAGTTACGATACGAATTTTGGGTATATCCCGTACCTTGGAAAGGCACACTATAGCAATGGCATTTTCTGCAGTTAAAGCACTTTTATTATTTGGTTTAAACGTCTTACAATGTCTTTAAGTATATTAGACTAATACATTGTTGTTGGTTGGACTGAAGCCACGAATTCATTACTTAAGATTTAGAACATAATAAAACGTGGTTAGAATCGGTAGCTTATTTCTAATACAACTACTTACTACCTATTACTACGGCTACGAAGACCTGTGAAACGTAGAGCGATTCACAGGTCTTAGTACCTAGGCTTAGTTGCTAGCCGGGCGACTGCTCTACCATTGAGCTACGGAGTTAGAACAGTACTGCCAATAGCAGTGTCATACAGCTGTACATACTTCAGAGAAATCAGAACAGAGATCACATGAGTTTATACATATTATACAGGGTGTTAGGAGCACCCTTGCAAAAACGTAAAAACTTTAACCATGGCTTCAGACCATCATGCTGAACAACGTACAGCAAGAACTTTTTGTCGGAAATGAAAAGAAAATTGGACTTTCATACAAATTTAGCAACTTATCGGGACATTTTGTATGGAGAGTCGAAATATTTTTTTCTATTCCGACAAAAAATCTTGCTGTGCGTTGTTCAGCATGAAGGCCTAAAGCCATGGTTAAAGTTTTTGCAAGGGTGCCCCTAACACCCTGTATATGCCAAAAATCCTACTTATAATATTATAAATGTGAAAGTTTAGATGTTTGGATGTTTGTTACTCAATCACGCCAAAACGGCTGAACGGATTTGGCTGAAATTTAGCACAAGGATACTTTGTAGCCTGGAGAGGAACATAGGCTACTTTATCCCGGAAAAGTATCACATTCCCGCGGGATAACGTCGTGTAGTTCACGCGGGCGAAGCCGCGGGCGGAAAGCTAGTAAAACATAAATGTACCACTTATTAATAAAATGAATATAAACGAACGTTTCCGGTCCGACGCATAAAGCATATTTATCTACAGTGTTTTCCCAGTAGTCAGATTGATGGATAAACTTAAAAATACTAAGGCATAATAAGAAGCTACTTCCAGTACGCACCTTTTCGTACCCTCATCTACTTGACATGTATCACATCCATTACCAAAATTTTAGTACCGTTACCTAATTAAAGTTGCATGATACTATAACGAACTTCTAAATAACTATATACTCAGACATGATTACAGTTTCCAGTACGTATATTTTCGTACCCTATTCTACTTAAAATGCATCACGTCCACTGGAAAATTTCTACTCCAAAATTTTATTCCTTACTACGAACGTAAGTTGTTTTATATTTGATCCTTTATAATATATTCAGACATATAAACAACTTCCAGTAGTGTTATTGTCGATCGAAGTTCCAGTACGTACCTTTTCGTACCCTCGTCCACTTGACATGTATCACGTCCGTGATTGGTCGTTGACAGATGACTTCATCGCTGGGGCGTCTGACCGACGACGCGCGCCGCACGAAGCACGAAGCGAACCGATATGCATGTCAAAGGTACTGTCAGCGGCATATCAAGATTAACACCTGTACTCGAAATAACATAATTATATGGGAGTTAGGAAATCAAGACTAGAGAAAGAAACCTAGCTATTTGTAGTAGAAGATTAAAAATTTCTCACAAAAAAATTTGGCTGTGAGTCTTAGGTTTTCATTTAGTTTTAAGTTGCAAACTAAATGTTAAGTATGTTTGATTTTAACAGAGGCTGCGTAGAACCAGTTACGCTTAAAGCATTTTCAATTCATTTGTTTCACTGATTTTACGGACTGATTACTTTGAGATTTTAAATTATTTTTATGCATTCACAATGCAATTTTCTAAGTATAGGAAAAATATGATAGTAAAAAACCACGAGCCCTATAAGTAGCTTTCAGGCGAGCTTTCAGACTGATTACCTACTTCTCAATGATACTTATCCTGTAAAACGCGTTAAAGGGCGACCCTTCCTTACAATAAGATCTTAAAACAAACCAATACACAAACACCACAAATTAACCAATCATCCAATTACCTCATTCAAATTTGTAAACCGTCGCTGAGCGTGCGCACCCGAAACAGACTCAATCCAATTCTGATTCTCTACGCGATCGATAGCCATTCAGGTCACACGCCGGAGGGCGCTCGGCAAGCTATACTGATCTATATACCGAGTGTACACGAGCGGGGAGGCGCGCTTAGCATGTTTAAGTAGGCATGTGTCGCCAAAGACAATGGTAAAGTGTAAAGAGTCTTTAGTAGGTATAAAGGTTTATGTAAACCAAAAATCCGAAAGGTGCTCGTGGCACAGTGCGATCGTTGGAGTTAAGCGACTTTCGCAATGGTCGGTCATGGGATGGGTGACCAAAAAATTTTTATCTCGAGCTCCTCCGTGCTTCGGAAGGCACGTTAAGCCGTTGGTTCCGGCTGCGATTGCAGTTTGCCCGCGTGTGGGGTCATGGCCCAACCTTCTTATCCATCCATAAAAGCCGCTGTATACATTGGGCGACTCCTTGGGCCAAGTATTAGGCCAATATATTGGGCCAACGTGTAGGCTACTTGGTGGTATGTTGGTAGTTGGTGCCTACATTGGCCACCACCAAGTAGCTTTCTACACGTTGGCCCAATATATTGGCCCAATACTTGGCCCAATGCTTAAGGAAGGCCTGTGCTTATAATGGCTGATGGTATGAAGATAGCTCTTGAGTGCCTATGTTACTGAAAATTTTAAGTCTTTGTTACTAAAATAAGTAAGTAAAAATTTATTTTTAACTAGTGTTTTTCTTCCAACGTCTGTTGTCGTATTCTCACTTTCTTTAACTACAACTACATAGTGACTTTAATCGTTGTTACATCATCAATGGATGTCACATCTGTACATTGTGCTCATCTTTGTAGATCAATTCTAAAACTTTTATTTAAATGTCCATCACAGGTGAAGATACGATCTTTATGTACGGGATTTCCGGTGTCTGCTCGCTATTAGAAGATTGCTAATATCTAAATCATGTAGCTCACGATTTTTATAAATAACAAGTTAGTTTGAAAATACAAAATTAAGGATTCTAAAGATGCTCGCGTGTTAAAAGTTATGAATGTCGTGTTCTGTTTTATTGTTATTTTGTTAAGGCGAGACAATTGAAGAATATCATCCATCGATTCGGTGGGATCCCCGCGCGTCGCGGTATACAGAAATGGCAAAATAGGTAATTTTGAAACTGAAGAATGCCTTTTTAAAACTTTTCCTCGGCTATTCAAAGACAAATATTTTCGTATATTTTTCATTAACTAAAAACAAATATACTGCTAGTAATAGGATATTTGAATTACGATTAGACGAATGTTTGGAATTTTATTTGATACAGTAAAGTATCACTGATAGAAAATGTAATGGCCGGAAGCACTAAATCAATAACTGTAAAATAACCAAATTTTAATTACTTGTGTTTTGCGAGTAATCCATAATTTAAAATACCCTACTTTAGGTATCCCTAGACTTAAGGGATAGCAACAAACGACTGACGTATTATTGTTTTGCTTATTTCCTTTATCATAAGTTTTGAATATTGTCAAGTTTTTATACACAAAGAAAAGCTTTTGTAGCCTAAGTTAAAATTAAAATAGTCACCACGCTTGTAGGTATGTTGGCCATTTTAGAAGATGCTGCTGCATCATGCTAAAGGCATACTTACACGGGCAACTAAAATTGCACAATACCTGCCAAATATGAAGTCACGACCACATCAAGCCATTAAGGGCGATGTCAAAATGGAGCCAGCTGTAGCTTAGATACGGTCACATAATACCACTAATTGCTCCAGATTGATTCATTTCAGTTGTCAAAAAATTGCCCTTGTGAGCGCGCCTTCAGGCAGTGTGAAAACTACGTATAACAGAGACTTTACTTCATATTACGGTGCGCATTGATTACACTACTACAAGCATGCTGCGCATGTCTGCGTTTCCACTGGCTGCTTGCCACTGGCGTGTCACGTACACGGCGTGACTGGAAAAAACCGGTTTATGACAGCTCAGCCAGTGGAATGACATGACATACGCTGTATGACAGTCGTCTCTCTGATAGTACTTATGTGCCTATTATGCTTAATTTTATATCTTTATTCAATTAAAAGAGCTATTGACAGCTACGTCGGATTAAGGCGATGATAATTCCCGACCGAAATAGGCACGCTAACGCTTGCTCGGCCGCGTGCCGATACACTTCACGCGGACGCAGCGGCAGCCGGCAGTGAACTGTGAACTCGCGAGCGCCCCGCGAATCGAAAATCATATAAAATTCAATTAAAAATTAAATAATGAAAAATTTAAACTTCTGACGGCCGGAATCCCTTGGCTATTCAAAGACAATTATTTTCGTATATTTTTCATTAACTAAAACCTAGTATACAGCAAGTAATACGATATTTGGATTACGATAAGACGCATGTTTGGGATTTTATTTAACACAGTAAAATATCACAAATCGAAAAAAAAACGGCCGGAAGCACTAGATAAATAACTGTAAAATAACATATATTTTTTCAAAATTTTAAGTACTTGTGATGTGCGAGTAATCCATAAATTAAAACACTCTATTTTGGGGAATGCCAGCCTTAACTTACAAATATATACCTTAATCTTACTGTTGCTCAATACCAACATACTCTTTAATTGTCGTTTCAAACCAAAGTTATTGTTATTTCCAGTACTTTTCTTTGCTTAACAAAATTAAAACTAAAACAACTAAGTGTTTTAAAAACAAACAACTTAAAGCAAAATCTGAAGCAAATCAAAGTCCGTCCATACCAAAAAGTCTATTTCCAGCAATCGATTAATTAACCTTACAAGTTAACCAGGCCTAACAGTTTCGCCTCAAAGTAGTACGGGCCTGGGTTTTCACACACCTCTCCAAAGAGAGTTACTCCGTTATCGCAGTTAGTGCGGAGAACAGAAACTACATAACATACGTCTACCGCCTCTGTGGTCTAATGATACACACAACTAGTATCAGATCAAGAGGTCCCGGGTTCGATTAAATAAATAAAAAAATATCTTTATTCAATTTGACCTTAAAGGCTTCCACACCAGATGCGTGAGCAACACGATGCGTTGCATCTGCAGCACGCTGCGACCTAAAGCAATTCACACCGGCACCACGGTGGGCGTCGCACACGCATCACAGTTCATCTGCGACGCCGCCCGTACGTCAGCGACGCCGTGTGCTTTCGGATCGCGGTTATCATTTTCTTTCAATTCGTAATTCCCTTCCTATTCTATCCCACAAAAGAGAGTTTTTATCTTGTGGATCGTATATACATTTGTATCTGCGTACTATATTAATTAATTGTTCGCGTATTTAAAAATCCATGACGACAATTTGTAAATATTGACAACTGACGTGCCGCAGTCAGCGTCGCAGCTGCACGCAGACGTATAACGTCACCGCGGTGTGTCCTCAATTGAGAAATCCTATAGAATACAACGTCACTAGTCACTAGTCACTAGTCACGTCACGCCACCAGTGGGATGGGTCTGCTCCTGGCATCTTGTCTCAAAATATGCAGATTTTCAATGTTTTATTGTTATTAGTTTTATTTTATCGTGGCTTGTATGGCACTGTTTATTATTGACTCTTATGTTCTTAAACGATTCAAAGTTTTATTACCCTTGTTTGGCATTTATATTTATTATTTTATTTGCTACGTTTTTGGTTGGTGTGTATTTTAAAGAAACTACCTTTTGGATGTCTATTTCTTAGTTATTGAAAATTATTTACTGCTATGATTACCGGGTTTTTTATTTTGTTTTTAAACTTAAGATTAATTTATGATGGAAAGTGACTTTACATATTATATTCTGTTAAAGTCACTTTTCAATTTGAAATATGACAGGGAGAAAAAAATAGCCCTTGGCGAGTTTCTTGCCGGTTCTTCTCGTTACAAGGCCTCCCGCCGTAGGATTTGCGAACCGATAGCGTAGCTTCATTGACGTTCACAAGTGCTGTATCAGCCTAAAATGAATAAATGATTTTTGATTATGATTTTGACTATGCCGGAGCGCGTGTGCGGCGTTGCCGTTCCGCCGTTGTGCGGCCGCGCCGCGGCCATTTCGGTTTGTATCTCGCGGATTGCCGTGCGGCTCTCGCACGCAAACGCATCGCAATGCAGTTGCTATACTGTTGGTGTGAACCTACGCGAACAAATTCATTTATTACAACTCATGACTCAACTGCGTTTTTGGTATGTGGCAGCCTTAATAAATAAGCTCTTTTGAACCGTCAAAATTTTCGTACCACCCATTCAAGCCTTTTTAGCTGATAAGAAAAACAAGTGCAATAAACTTATTAGCTTTAATTGGAGTATTGATTCCCAGTGAAGGTAAGTACATAATTGTATTCTTGTTTGGTTGGTGGCAGGGCTTGGTCTGCCTGGTCAGCTACCACCATCATATCTAAGTCTGACGCTATAACAACGATGTTTTCAGCATTGTTGTGTTCCGGCAGTTTGAGATAAGATGCCCAGTTCTTCAGTGTTGAGAATTCCGGGAGTAGTGCGCTTCCATCTACAGTCTTCTTCACTTAACATCAGATATGAAGAAGGCTACCACGTTTGTGGATAAAAAAAACTGCAAGAGTTGTGTTAACTACTTATCTAAAGGGACTAATATTATAAAGAGGAAAGGTGTTTGTTTGTTTGCATTGAATAGGCTCCGAAACCGATTTAGACAATTCTTTGACCATTAGAAAGCTACATTTTTCCCGAGTGACATAGGCTATATTTTTTCCCAATATTCCCACGGAAACGAGTACCACGCAGGTATAACTGCGAGGATCCTCTAGTGATTTTTTAAATTGCGTTCTAATTGTGCTCCATCTATTTCATCAGTCACGTTTAAAATATTTTGTCTTGTAAGAATTAGGCATTCAGACTTTTTAACGAGAAAATCGTTAAGAGAGGAGGTGTGCATTGCCATGAATTTATGAACGTTGAATCTTTTTTACAGAATAACCACGGTTCTCAATGGGTTCGGTGTACAATAACGATGTTGTTATGAAGATTATGTATTATAGTCAGCTTTGTAGCGAGGCAGTAAATATAAATTGGGGTTGTAAAAATACATACTAAACACAATTCCGTAAGCGTCTTTTGTACCTACACGTTAAAATTTCATGCCCTATTTAAAGTATCTAAAGATATTTTGTAACATTTATAATTAGTTTCTTTGCTCAGATGCCTTTAACTAAATAACTCAATGTTCGTTTTTAAATTCCAATCTATCTATTGCACAAAACTCCTTCTTTGTCGAGTTAATTCTTGTGAGCTTTTTTCGATTTACTGTTTTCCTGTTTATATAAAACAGCACACATGTGCTTTTGTATATATACACAGTGAAAGAAAACCACTATAACGAGTACTTACTTACATGATAAAAACCTGCTTAAGGTCAACTCTACATGTTGACCTTGTAGGTGCTATCTGTGCGAAAAAGATTTTTCTTATTATTAAGTTCAAACAGATTTACTTTTACATTTACTACAGTCACATTTGTTTCAGTAACATAAACTAAACTAAAAATATAAACCATTTTGTGACCCACAATGTGGTCAGATAGAGAAATTGCTAAAAAAACATCTTGTTCTTTTTACATGAAATTCTGTGAAAGTGTGGCTCTTACAAAAAAAATCATCATCATCATCATGTCAGCCGAACGACGCCCACTGCTGGGCATAGTAAATAACTTACCTACTAACTCGCAGACAAACCTATCATTAGGTTTTGCGAGGCAATGTAATTGAAAATGTATTGTTTTTGTGACATAAAGTTTTAATAATAATAAATAGGCCTCTCCCAAGGATCTCCACAACGATCGGTCCTGCGCTGCCCCGCTGCCTGCAGCCAGCGGCTTCCCGCGACCTTGACCAGATCGTCGGTCCACCTTGTAGGGGGCCTGCCCACGGAACGTCGTCCGGTACGCGGTCGCCATTCGAGATCCTTTCTGCCCCAACGGCCATCGGTTCTTCGCTCTATGTGTCCCGCCCACTGCCAATTCAATGATGCAATCCTTCGAGCGATGTTGTTTTAGTTCTCCTGCGGATCTCATCATTTCTTTCGTTCGATCGAGCAGGGAAATAGCAAGCATCGCTCTCTCCATTGCTCGCTGGGTGACAAAAAACACTTGGGTACAAAGATATACACCTTATAAAGTAGGTATCCTAAGTCTCTGTCCTTCAACGACCATTCTCGTTAGTCTACATTTTAATTAACTGAATTTCACTTTAAAAGCAAAGATCTACATGGCTGCTTAGTATGGCGGGCGCACGCCTGCGTGTCGACGATCTACAAGTATAGTTCCCTGCGCATTTGATTTGGATCGGCGCGATCTATTCCAGGAAAGTGTCATGGAGTCATAGTTTAAACAATGAGTGGTCATAGACTAAAGGGGGGTGCAGAGTGGTCGAGAATCGAAGAATCGAGATGATTAAAATGAGTAATATTTCACGGAAAGTTCATGTGAACTGCTTGATTTGTTGTAGTTTAATATGCAAACGTTGTTGTCAGATTGTTACTTTATTTAAATTTTTACTTTTTTGGGTTCACAATGCAATTTTTATTATTGAAAAATGGAAAACGAAGTATATTGATAAAATCGACCCGTCTCACAACCAGCTCCGATGAGACGGGTCGATTTTTTCAAAATACTTCATTTTCCATTTTTCAGGTTGTTACTTTTCAAAAAGTTTTAACTATTGCCTTTAAATTCAACAATTTGGTGTATTGTGACTTTTGTCTATCGCTATAGATTGGACCATGAGGAAAAACATAATGCAACTTTATTTAGAAAATATTTTCGTATGGGATTGTAGTAAAACATGTATTTTTATACCTACTGATTTCTCTAAGAAAGAAACCTTCAGACAGCCGCATATTGGTACGAGAATAAACCATTGGGACCACGCAAGAAACAACTTTTAAAATGTAGGTGTTTATTTTGAATTAAGCTGATGAAAAATAACCGGGGGACATACCTATAAGTCCTTGATTAGTTTTCTACGTAAATAAAAAAGGGTATCACCAAAAGCATCTGAGAATTTACTTAACAGTTAACGCTTCTACACCACCTAAATTGATCTATAATTGTATTATGGATCATCTGTACGTTGCGCGTGGGCGCCATTGAGGCGTGACCGCGCATATGTATCGATCCTAATCGATTTGTATCATGGAATTAGTATAGCGTGGTTACGTCATATAATTATGTATGTGGGGTGCTACAGTTGAAGACAATGGACGGGAAACTTATAACTTTTTGGGATTGTTAATGATTTGTATTGAAATTGAATGGGAAAAGAATTTACACGTCCGAGTATGTATACAGGGTGTTAGGGGCACCGTTGCAAAAACTTTAACCATGGCTTCAGACCATCATGCTGAACAACGTACAGCAAGATTTTTTTGTCGGAAATGAAAAAAACATCGACTTTTCATACAAATTTAGCAACTAATCGGGACATTTTGTATGGATAGTCGAAATATTTTCTTTATTTCAGTGGTTCAGCATGATGGCCTGAAGCCATGGTTAATGTTTTTGCAACGGTGCCCCTAACACCCTGTATGATAAAAAACATAAACATGTAAAATATATAGCTGCTGCTAAAAAGAACTACGTAATTGGTCCAAAATTACCTACAATTGTTGGCTGTCCATAAATAAATAAAAATGGAGAATATTTTGTTACCTATGCTTTTTATAAAGGTATAATGTTGAAACTGTAACATCAGTCAAACGCGAGCGATGGCGTTGGGAACATGACACGTAAGTGATGCGAACTCAGACCTCTGGGGTCGTGTACACACTTAAACACATTCTCGCCACGCATACATCTCTCACCCATTTGCAAAAGTAATACATCACTTTGATATAGTTTTGTTAACGAAGAAAAAGGTTCACAACCTTTTTCTTACGAATACACTCAATAATAAACTCTAAAAGGGTGGTGTTAAAACCTTTTTTCTTTAAGTAACTTTTTAAGGTTATTCTTCAAGTTACGCTACGTTCACACGGAGGCATGTTTTGATCCGGATTGGATTTTTACCGTATACGGCAAAACCAAATACTCTGTTCAAACGTTTGGTTTTCTGTAAAAAACTGAATGGTGTGTCATCTTGTGAATATGCGATTCGTTTTTTTTTGAAGCGTTAAACGTGAACACTCTTGTTAACATCATCATCATCATTTCAGCCGTACGACGCCCACTGCTGGGCATAGGCCTCCCCCAAGGAAATAACATATGCTTTGCTAACGTATACTGTTACTATCCACTTGCCGTAAGTACCTGGATTTTTGTCACTGAACCTATGTCACTGAATCGTATTCGGTATTTTGCCGTGTGACCAAATCTGATTGCAGTCGCAAAATCAATGTTTAATTTTGCCTGTTTCGGTTTTTGCCGGATCTTCAAACCAAATGCACGTGTAAACTCATACATATAAATTATATTGTGACTAAACCGTATCCTGCAAAAATCAAATCCGGCTTAGTAGTTGATGTCTCTGTGTGAACGTACCGTTACTAGTGTGAGAAAATCAAGTGCTCTCTGTAAAAATATAGACTTCCATTCGTTACACTCAATTCTCATTAGTGTGGTGAGTTAATATGTTTGAGAGTAAAATGTTTGTCTTGAAAATTGAAATAGTCTCGCTGAACAGACAGACGTCAATTAAATATCGATATTGATGTTCTTTTCAATTTGCAAGTTGAGAGTCCCGCTCCGGGTCGTTTTTGGTGCACAGGCTGTCAAATTTTTTTTCTGTATTCTGTGGGCTGTCCATTGCCATCCAATGGTAACGCTGCCAGTATTATGGGCACTTTTGGCCCAGTGATTACTCGGGGTAGCCCCTTGGACTAGATGAGGTATTTTTATAGTCAATTGTAATCTATTCTCAATAAGTAGATTAGATTCAAGCTTGAAAGCTACTTATAGGGCTCGTGGTTTTTACTATCACATTTTTCCTATACTTACAGAATTGCATTGTGAATGCATAAAAATAATATAAAAAGTCATTAGATATTTATCATCAAATGTTAATTATAACCATACATGTAAAATTGAGACAAATTTAAGAATTCAGAATTACAAAAGTTCTCACGTAGTTGATAATATTACTAACGAAAAAGAATTAGAAATTATTTTTACTTTTATTGCATTCACAATACAATTTTTATTGTTGAAAATATTTTCAAATACTTCATTTACGACGAACAAGTTTTTCAAAAAAAAAATAGATACTTGAAATTATCTAGATTTTATAAATGAAAGCTTAGAGTCTCTTTTTGAAATATAATGTGAATACTAGTGCAAATTATACTTACAAAAGAAATGTGAAAAAATAACATATAAAGCTTCCATAAGACAGTGAAAATAACTTACGCATGTAGGTATTACATGCCCGGAGGAAAACTAAAACTTTTAAAGCTAGGAGTATTTTAAACTTCTTGGAAGCCAGGCTAAAAGGTGGCGAGTCACAATAGAACTTTTAGGTCGCAGTGACTACATCTCCTACGGGAGATGCATAGCCATTCAAATATTAATAATAGGAATTGCCATAATTATGCCATAAACCCATTCTGCCTTTAACCTTTATCATGTCACATAAAACGTGCATTTCCTTAAATTAGCATCTTTTTAAAACATACAAATTCACACCGTCTATGTAGGTACTTCAAACAGCAATGAAATTAACACTTTGTCATTGGCCATTTCATTTTCATTTTTGGTTATTTTAATATCACCTATGGGGTTCAGGAGTTTCCTATGACTGAATATGGAAACGACCGACATCGCTAGAAAGATTACTCAGTTGAAGTGGCAGTGGGCGGGACACATAGCGCGGAGAACCGATAGCCGTTGGGGCGGAAAGGTTCTCGAATGGCGACCGTGAACCGGATGATGTTCCGTGGGCAGGCCCCCTACAAGGTGGACCGACGATCTGGTCAAGGTTGTGGGAAGCCGCTAGATGCGGGCAGCGTAGGACCGATCGTTGTGGAGATCCTTGAGGTAGGCCTATGCCCAGCAGTGGGCGTCGTATGACTGAAATGATGATGATGATGATGATGGTGAATATGGAAATGAATCATGACCCTATAAGCGGGTCAAAATCATGCCACCCACAGCACGGATAACCTAGCAATATTAAAGTTTTGGTCACCCGTCCCGTGTCCGATCATTGATCATTGATGATGATCTTTGATGATTGATCATCACTATTCCAACTAAGATAATATTTAATAAAAATAAACACCAGTAAAACAACATTAAGATCAACAAACGAAGACATTATAGCAAACAAACAGTCGTGAATTCAAACGTCGGTCGTGACGGCCCGCGCCGCTGAGGTCAAAATAATACAGATTATTACTGTTCGATTAAATTAAGAATCGATACGATCACAGCATCGATTTATTTATCGAGTGAACTTCGAGTGTGGATGATCTAATTTTACAAAAGCATGATGAATGTAGGCTGTAGAAAAAAAACTTTAGACAGGGCATTATAATATTGCACTCTTTTTGCAGCGAACAAAAATATAGAACCCATATAACTAATAAGAAATTTGTATTGACCATGCTGGATTTTTGAAGTAAAGTAGGTACATTTAAATCGAGAAATAATAATAGTAGCTAGGTACTGTCGCGGCCAATTTTAAGATAAACGTAAAGCGTGGTTGTGTTAGAATTTAAGCTACCTGATATATGCCTTTGCTAGTAAGTTGCATTTTTTGTTTGTTTGTAAGAGTGCTTCCATCATAATAAAAAAAAACTAATTTAAGCCTTTGTTTATGATCTTAATAACGTAGAACTTTTCACGTTGTTTAGTACAGTTCATCACGCGACTATCCGCGGAACTTTTGCAAATCCTTACGTTTAATTTAAAGCTTTGCACGATCTGTGGTGCTTTTATCTTGAGGCGTATTCTCTGAGGGAGAAAATACGCTCCATCTACTCCAGCCACTGTCAGTGAGTGTCTACCCCCCGGCCATTCATTGCCTTGGCAAATTTGGAAGTCCCAGAATAGACTAAGGACTCAAACCGGACGAAGCACACCGGCAGAAATTGTCCTATCTCTGCCGGTGGGGTTATATTGACAACGATAGTTGTGAATGTAGTGCCTCCCCCAAACAATGGCACGTATTTTTGTCCTGCCCTGCGTGCCCCTCATCATGCAGGACGAGAACTATAATAATATAGCGCCTTCCGCTTGAGGACCTAAATAGCGCCACCGATAACGCGATACAAGTGGCACAGTATAGGTCCGAAAACGATTAATTATTAAGCCGAATGGTCGAAACGATAAGAAGGAGATCTTAAGAGATTCTTTAATTAAAAATCAATTGCTAAAATAAGTCACTTCTATACTTTAGAAACTCTACGCACGTAAGGAAGTGTGAGAAATAGGTCATTAAATTTGCCACGATCTCGATGCTCAATAAGAGTTTACGTGATATATTCAAATGATATTTATCGAACAAATCATTTCCGTGGAGATGCTGCTGACGCTGATAAATGTAATATTCGATAATGATACTGTTTCAAGGTGAACCAGCCGGATTTTAGGTTTTATAATTAGATTTGGAACCTGCAAAGCTTTACAATGGATGTGCATTCAGAGAATAATAACGTTTGAAGATAAAAAGTTTATTGAGTTGCAATTCGAAGTAACAGGTAAGTAATTAATTTGTATGAATTTCTAACAATCGATTGAAGTAAAAAAGAAGCCTTTAAACCTGAATTAAAACTTACTTCCTCACTTCATTGATTGAACACCAGCACGGGTAGCATGACGCACTCGAGAAAGGTTTTGTCTATATCGAAACGTCAAAAATTACATTTCATCGTAGACAAATCTATTGTTCGGTTGTCAATTATAGACTTTTGAGTTAGACAAAACTCTTCTCGGGGTTGTCATGCTACGCGTGCAGGATAAAATCTAACACAGAGCGCTAACTTCAAAAGCTGAAAACTCTCTTTGTTTTTTTTTTGCGTCGAACGACCGACCGTTTCCTGTTGAAACAATCGCTCGTCCGGCAACCTTCCGGACTACGGGGGAAGGAGGCAGTGAATCTTCATGGATACCATTACAGCCGGCTGTAATGGTTAAAGCAGACTCTTACCGACTAAACACTGCCTGAAAACAGCTGTTACCTGGACGGGTATTTCAGCATATCTGTGGCGACCACGTCCCTGGGGGGCCGTGCCGCAGAAATTTCTTTTTGTGGAACTCTCTCAGGATAAAGGCTTACATATCTCGGTTCCAAATCAAAAGTGGGCATTCTACATCACACCTTCCTTACAAGTTTAATATTGAGCTCACCGTAAAACTGAAAGGTGGAAACTCAATCTTGGTAAGTAAGCGGGTACGCTGGCGTAAATCATTACATGACAAACTGTGAAAATAAAACGAAATATTTACTTGTTTCTTCTTACAGTGTTACTAATGTTGAACATCTTGAACAACAAAGATATCTATTAAAACACTTCCAACGCCGATCACCAATCATCGCCTGTAGCCGACAACGATCTTTCAACAAACATCTCTGAATCATTAACTCTTTAATGTTTAACATCTTGAGCAAGTCAACAACGAGTGAACGCATTCTTTTGCACTAAACTTTCACCTTAGACATTGTTCCAATACGAATTTAAAACGAGTTAGTAAGGTCCCGTACAATTGTTGCTATTATTTGTTTCGTGTACGTTTATTTAGATGCAAGAATACCAGCTGCAAAAATACTAGCGTTGTTGCAGGGTGACCTTTTTCACCCAGCAACAACATATGCTGAAGCAGGGTCTTGATTGGCCCATCACAAAGTTGTTCTAATAATAGGTCTTTACATATGAAATTGCCGTTTTTTTCTTTTGTACATATAACTTAACAACTTTTATAATATTAGAAATATATAATTTCTTTAATATTGCGTTACATTAAGACCGTATCGAGCAACTTTTGATAATTTAATAACCACGATATTTGATTATTTACATAGAAAAAACTTATTCCGAAAGTTACGACTATTTTTGTTTCCAGAATTTCGTACTTTATTAGTTGTAACTTAGTGAAAAAAAAATTTTTTTTTCTTAACGAATGTGTCATTTAGTAGTTAAAATGTCCATAAATACGTGTGTAAAATTTTGTAAATTTTTATAATATTAGTCGTTAAATAATAACAAAAACGTTAGTATGGAAAAAAAAAAATTACAGAAATCTCCATACAAAACGGCAATTTCATAGGTAAAGACCTATTATTAATATTTTTTATTTGTAATTTGTATATTTTAAGTTTTTCTTTAATATGTATTTTATAGTATTGTGCTGTGTCAATAAATGTCTTTCTTTCTTCTTTCTTTCTAGATGACAGCGGCGTGCGAGTGTGGAGCTGCTGTCCAGGACATGAAGCACATAGTGACGGAATGTCCCCTCACGAAATACCATAGCAACCCAGCAGACCTATAATCCCTGGAAAATGACGCTACCCATGGATTCAGAAGTTAAAGGATAAATTCACTTTGTAGAACTTGATTATTTTAGTAATTTTGAACGACTGTATTATTTAAAAAAAAATAGATGACAGAACATGAGATATCAATCGTGATATCACATCATCTTCAGACATGGTACTGCTTTCTTATAGATGGATTAAGCAACCATTGTAAATCTTTGATTTTTCGACGATAAATATAATAATGATTAATTCGTTATTGACTGAGTTTTGACTGACTCTTCTTCTCAAAATCAATCCTTTTTGATTCTTCTTCTTCTTCAGCCTATGGTCACCAACTGCTGAGTGTAGGCCTCCTCAAATGCAGGCCATCCTGATCTATTTTGGGCTTTCTGCATCCAATTCTTTCCTGAGATCTTAGTTATGTCATCTGCCCATCTAGCCTTCTGGCGGCCAACGCTTCTGGTGCCGTTCCATGGTCACCCTCTAGCACCTTCCTGCTCCATCAGCCATCGGTACTGCGACTTACGTGACCCACCCATCGCCACTTTCTTTGCGCAGTGATACACCCCACGTCAGTTAATTTAGTACGACACCGGACATTTTTGAGGCCGGCGACCGGTCAGCTCCCCATACTAAGGTAATACCAAAATGATTTGAAATCAGAGCATAACTTTTTGTACTTGTGATTGTATTCAGATTAAGACAGTATCTATCAAGGTTTCCATTAAAAAATATGCTAAATACTTACCCAATTAAAAATAAATGGGAATTGCAGTTTTGTATGAAAGAATGTAATTGGCGTTATTTTTTATTGGGTAGATATTTTGTATCAAAAAAAAACCTAGATAAATTATGTCTTAATCCAAATAACATCACAAGTACAGTCAATCTTGTTAAATCTTTTAATTATTTTCGTATTACGTTTGTATGGAGGACTGACGCTTCCTGGGCCACTTAACAAATCATAGCAAAAGTTGATGGTACTACTTGGAACTTCTTCCCCGATTCAATATTCTAAGCGGTCCCTAAAACTGGCAATGTCGAGGGCGTTCCTCCGCTGTGACCCCGGCCGGGGCCATAAATCACATATTAATGATCGTGTAAATAAATAAATAAATATCGGCCCCGGCATCAGCGGCCAGACGGACACGACACTGCTTAGAAAAGTAAAGGCGAGTTCAGACGCAGTTTTAGTTCACTAGAGGCAGTATTTTTTTTTTTTGTGTTCAATTTTTAATTTGCAATCAGCCTATGCTTTAAGCAAATGTGTTGAGTACAGGGTAATTCTGATGTAGAGTGTGTCCTTCAATAAAGACATCTACTCTTTATTCAATAATAGTCTACTGCTTTACAAGGACAAAATATCTTTCCGCTTGAGGCGCTTTTCATAGCTACGTGTTATTAGTTTAGTTGCCAGTGCTTTAGGATGACGCTCCAGACGTTCTTGGTATATAATAGTGGCATTTTTTACTTCCTCCTTTACCGTATCCATATCTAAATATTCGTGGATCTCATTGTTTGTAGCGAGCCACGGTGCGTTGGATATTGACCGTAATATGGCATTCTGCAACCGCTGTAAAACTATAAAGATTTTTTTAAATCCACAACAGCTGAAGGTGTAATCGCACTACTCCCGGAATCCTCAATTAATGAGAAACTATAATTGCCAGTACACAACAATAGTGAAAACATCGTTGTTACCCCCCACTGGAAATCGAATCCGGAACCTCTGGGTCTGATACCGTTGGTGTACCACTAGACTTGAAGCCACTAGTTTTACAAAAGAGGTACCTAAATTTCGTACCTCCAATTATGTTGTACGAGCGACCCGCCCCAGCTTCGTAAGAGATTGACTTATGGAAAACTTCTAAATTTTTTGTACTTCTACGGCCTAAGAGCTTTCAACTATTATTAAAACCACATTCTAATATCCATAGTGATACGGGCTGCCGCAAAAATAGAGCTTTCACTAATATAGATCCTAACAACAAAAGTCTTGTAATAGATCTCTATGTGCGCAGCCTAACGCGCCAGTCGTGCCGGCGCAAGCGCCTCCCGCCGGATATAGCCTCCAAATTGATTTATTATATTTCAATTTTTTAACCACTCTTCCTTCACACTGATATTTACACGGACTGTGTATTTTGACACTTTGTAGTAATTTTTCATTTGGTAAACAAAGTCTTTACACCGCAGTTCGTGACTTGAGAATTAATTAGTACTTATCTAAAATGTTCATTTTAAAAGAAGATGATTTTAATTTCCGGTTGCATTAATCTTTATTTTACTTCATAAGTCCAGTATTTAATATATATTAACATTCGAAATAAATAACAATAAATGATTTTTTTATTGAATCGTTTGCATTTTCAGTACCATTTTTAGCCTTGTAATACCATTTTATACGAATATGGAATGTTTATCAATAACTAAGATAACCTTTACATATTTATTACCCTGTACGCTCGGATTAGGCACACAGACATCCTAAACATTTTATCGCCTTAACTCGGATTAGGCACACACGTGTGCCTCAGCCAACCACTCGAAAAATGCTGTTACAGTGTAATTAATACAGTTTAAATTTCGAATTCAGCAATTACAAGTTCGAGACTGGCGGGTGTCACGTTAAGTACTAATATATATTCTGTGACGTTACATCAAAAATGTCCGAGCGTGAGAGGTAAAAAAAGTACCTACCTTGGTATCACAGCATTTGCTTCAAACGTGAAAAGAAAACTATTTTTCAAGTATCAAATTTGTTGGGCTTCATCAAAACAAATAAGATCGCGCAAAGTTATAATTCAATAATGCATCGAGAACATTCCGGGCACGAGTTTAATATTTATTTTACAATAATGAGAAACGGGTAATTTGCCGTGATTTTATCTAAAAATAACGGGTTTTTTCTATAAAAAAGTAACTGCTTTCGAAGAGAAAAAAGTTCGATCTAGTTACTGATATTTGTGATAACCAAATTGACCTTACAAGTCTGTACAAGATCATAAAGGACCATATAGTTTTCATTTGTTTTCAGATGGCACTCGAGACCGTAACATTTTGTCCGGGCAACTGCTCATCTTTTTGAGCTCTTAAATCATCAGAAGACTCGCACGTAAGCTTTATTCGATGATACATCATAGCCAACGTTAATTTGAAGGGAGCTTGCCACAGATTATTACATAGTATTTGATTGAATCGGGCGTCACTTGGCGGAAGTCTCTAACCATTGTGAAAAACGAAATATATGTAGCTTATACTTCCGCAAAAAAGTAGTTTAGTAAAGTAGTTTTTTGCGGAAGTAAGCTACATATATTTCGTTTTTCACAACAGATTATTACAGTTACAAATCTTCATAAGAATGGTCACCAGTATTTAATCTATATAAATTAAAAAAAAAACAATCGCCAAATGTGTTGCTAATCGCAAACTTGACATTTGGCACACAGCTTGACTGTATTTTGAAGTAACTTGTAGGTTGCGTGCATTTTGACACGATATTCCTACGGGATCGGGAACCCAGCGGCAGCGCAGGTGGCCACTACTAGTGTCGTATTTCAAGAAGTAATGATTAAAACAATTAAAATATAATTGTAGTAGGAATTGTAATTGTCATTCTGGCAACACTATTCATTTCTAAATTGAGAAAGCGCCGGCGCGGCGCCACTGTGTTCGGATGATATGGTGGGAACCTAGACGAACGCGCGCCGGACAGTCAGTCGTGTTTGAGATGTCGAGTCGAAAGGACGTTAAACAGTGATTGTACGAATTAAGTGTTAATAAATGGATACCTTTACTGCTGAGTTTTTATTTCATAAAATCTCAGAAGCGGGGACGTCCGCGACCCACAACGAAGTTAAGTTACGAGGTATGTACAGTTATTTTCTAGAAGTTTTGTAAAATCAGTTGAGCTTATTCCCTTCTACAAAATATTAAAGATTAAATCTCGTTTGTTTGTGTTGCTGACGGGAGGGGTACCTTTGTCGTTTGAGCATGTTTAATCGGGGCTACTCCTTGATAGATGATCTGCGATAAGGGTATACTTTCTTAGCACATGGACTACACAGCTAAAAGAATTTATTTATGAATTGTACGATGTTTTGGCGTGTGACAGGCTTGATCAGGGCTACTCTTTGATAGCTATGTTACGCGCCAAAAATGAACAACCACTTTGACTAAACGATATACAAGAATGCAAAATAAAAAGGGAATGAGGTTAAGTGTTAAATATTTGATTCCTTGTTTTTAAAATTAGTTGAACTTATTCCTTTCTACAAAATATAAAAGATTATTTGTCTGTGTTGCTGACGGGGAGGGTACCTTTGCCGTTTGAGCATGTTTGATCGGGGCTACTCTTTGATAGCTGTTCCGCGATGAGGGTATACCTTCTTAGCACATTGACTATGGACTACACAAAAACAAAAAATATTTATAGATTTTACGATGTTTTGGCGTGTGACAGGCTTGATCAAGGCTACTCTTTGGTAGCTATGTTACGCGCCAGAATAGAAGAACCAGTTCAACTAAACGAGATACGAGAATTCAAAATAAATAAAAAAGGAATGAGTTCAAATGTTCAATATTTGATTCCTTGGTTTCTATGACACGCAATTTTAATAAAATAGTTTGTCAAGAAAAAGAAAGCCCGATTAGGATCCGTTGATAAATATATTCTTATTCAATTATTAGATAGTAATGGACATATTACATACCGTAAACAGTAGACAGAATCATGAATGAATAGCTAATTTGAGATTCATTATTCAGTCGCTTAACAAAAGTAATGATATAATCAGGCCATGTGTGTCGTTTAAAATCGGGCCATGTGTGTCGCTTAAAATCAGGCCATGTGTGTCGCTTAAAATCAGGCCATGTGTGTCGCATAAAATCAGGCCATGTGTGTCGCTTAAAATCAGGCCATGTGTGTCGCTTAAAATCAGGCCATGTGTGTCGCTTGAAATCAGGCCATGTGTGTCGCTTAAAATCGGGCCATGTGTGCCTATAGCTCAGTTGAGTAGCCATGTGAGCTACGAGTCGGCCATGTGTGTCGCTAATAATCAGGTGTGCAATTGCGTGGGGTAGTCGTATTTGTTTGACGGTTCATATCGTATTCAGTCGGCTGCAATTTGTATGGAATGACATTTATTATGATGTAATCAAAAGCTGTCAAATGGATACGATTGACTTTACGCAGTTCCATAGCAGACCATGTGCGTCTTAGCTTGAGTAACCATGTAGACTAAGAATATGTCGGCCATGTGAGCCGTTTATGATTAGGATAACTTAACATTGATTTGTCGTATCGGAGCTATAGATCACTAATCCAAATCCAGCTACAGATCCACTAATGCGAGTCTCTAATGATTAAGCCATGTGTGCCAACAGTAGTAACCGCTTGTTGAGTATCAATATGTGCGGTCGGAGTAGGAAAACGATCGTCACCTGAAGATCTTTTCGTTTGCTCAATATAAGCAATAGGTTACCGATTAAGTATGACGTATTCCGTTGAAATGCCATTATCAAGCAACCACTTCGTCAACCAAATAGAATATGAAACATTACCGTTTGCCATGATATAATTTACTCTGGTAATTATATATGGTACGAAATACAAGACAGACAGACAGACGGGCAGACAGACAGACGGACAGCGAAGTCTTAGTAGCAGAGTCCCGTTTTTACCCTTTGGGTACGGAACCCAAAAAAAATAAATAAATAAAATTTTATATAAAGTTATAGCAGATAAGTGAATTACTCTCAAAAAGTACAAGTCTTGACTTATTAAAGGAATGAATTTGATAAATGACTAAAGGACATGTCCCAAAATGGGCCACGTCTGTGTGCACCATCCCCAGAGATGGAGAAAAATTTACTGATTCTGAGAAAAATATAAATAATATTATAGAATGCACGGTTAAATGGTTATTAATAAAAACAAAGCAATATTTTTTACTCGAAATAAGGCGTGAAATAAAACTCTTCGTAAAAAACTGTCAGTGTCACTGTAATTGACTTGAGTTCTGTTCTGCTCTGCTCTGTGCTGTGTGTTGTTGTCATCATTATTCAACTGACCGACAGCTGACAGTGGCGGCGCAGGACAGACCAGACAAACAACATCAAATGACACCTTCATTCTTCCGCCATGATGAATTGTTATGTGATTTTGCATTTTATTTAATGTTCCTTCCAGAAAACAAAGCGATTTTAAAGAAATTGAATTATTAGAATCTGTTTATCGTATCGTTATCTATTTTTTGGTATACTATACGAAGACGTGGCCCAGACCTCATACATTTTTGGACATCACCTTTGTCCTGCCCTGACTATACTATTTTTAGTTAATTATGCTATGTGTGTGGCGTGGCTCACACGTAATTAAACGACATATAATTATGGCAGGAGACATATAATTAATGATTATGGACAAGCTAGCCGCTCTGTATTTTAGAATATAAAAGAAGGTTAAACATTATATGTCTCGCCATACTTAACCTTGGATTCATAGGCATTCCTCTCGCAGACCGCACCAGACGCAAAATGATTAAAAGCTGACCTCTCAAGTACCTTCCTAGTTTGCTTGACCTTTGGTGTCACGAATGCACTTTTCTTGCGTTGACATCAAATTTGACCTTTGATCGTCTGAGAGATAAATGTTTATGAATAATGTTCCTCTTGGATATGGTAGAGTTGAATAATCCAGTAAATTTGCTATAGAAGTTTAACTTTTTCAAGTATTTTGACTAATTAACTACATTGACTAGAAGGATAAATAAAACACAATACACTAATATTATTTATTTGTTCTAATGTTTCCGAGGTCATCAAACGTAGACAAGTGAAGGAAGAAGGCGGCAACCGAATAAAGGAGCAGATCACCTACTCCGTCACCGATGCCTCGTTGCTCTGAGCCGTCTCCTTCCCTTTGGATCGTCAAAGTGATTCTAGGTTATCAGTTAGCTGCATCTTCATACGGAAACTAGTGGAAGGGCGGAGTGTGTATATAAATTACTATCGGCATTAAATATTAAGACTTAATTGTGTAATTTCGTAACTCCCAAATATTGTGTTATTATGCTCTCCGATTTAAACCTTGCTGATGTATTATGTGACTGTAGTGTTTCGAAGTCTAGATTTGACATATTTAAAAATATATTAAAACTATTAGTTATTAAAACGATTTTGGATATTACATAAGAGTAGGTATCGAACAGAGAAAGGTCTTAGCTCGCGACTTAAGTATTTATATTCTGTATATATCAGAAATACAAAAAGCATTTTTTAATGTAATGTTTACTACCAATTGTCTACTACGACCAGCATCCTGCTTATGGAAACCACTAGAATAACACCGACATCATGAACCTGTTAACTTTGTTTTACAAATGGTTTCTTACATAATGATGTAAATAAAAAAATGCGTAAGTATAGAGCTTTCATAGAACTATATAAGGTATGAAAAGAGATTGAAGTGGCAATGTAAAGTTATACTAAGTAGGATACCAAGTAGTACATGAAATCCTTACATAAAGGGGGATGATATCTTTTAAAAATAATATGTAGTAAAATTACAGATATATTGTTCAGTACACCCCTGCCTAGACCGCGGAATGGCTAGCGCAGTGGAAGCTGGTATTACTAGTATAGACTCCGGACAAAAACTAGGTTTCAGCCGGGATGTAACTGAACAATTGGACTGCGATACACAGCGGAGAGAATGTGAAGTAAGGTGATTTTACATACTGTGGTCTGTGCTGTAGAAAGTCCCTGGGCAGCGTGGGGAGAGGGGGGCCCCCCCTGTGGCTCCGTCTTCTTCTGCAGACCTTACCAATTAGTCACCTCACTCACAACACAAATAACAGCGTTCACAAGACACTGGGCGTTTCAACAATAGATACACAAAGACACACACGTGGGAGCTTTTTTTATTACGAGATATTGTCCCGACAACAAGCGCGTGTGGTAGAAAAGGTTATCTTTCAAAGCATCCGCGACCGGCCACTCCAGAGATGGCATCAAAACCTTGGTCGTACAAAACGGGATCACATAGATAATTTAAGATGTATTCAAACTCGATATGCCAGGCACATTCAACGCGAGCGATTTTTAACAAATTCAGCAAAATTAATCCGACATTTTCCTACCAGAATTTCAATCAAGTGTCACTGTCAACTTCAAGTGACAGCTAATGTCAATTTGACGTGACATTAGAGTTGCGTTCAGAAACGTCGATCTTTTCCGAACATCCCCCCGCCCCGGACCGTTAAGAACGGTACGTCAATCTACGGGTAATCGGGAGAGCCCACTAACGGCTCTCTTCAAAACCGAATCTCGAACCAAAACCTCAGCAAAACGAGGAACTCCGTCAGTTCCGGGGTAGAGTTTAACAATGCGCCCCCTTCGCCAACATAGGGGCGGCAGGTTAGCATCCTTAATCAACACGAGGTCGCCAGTCTGGGGTGGGGTGGTTTTATCTGTCCACTTCACGCGCTGTTGCAGGATATGCAAATACTCCATCGACCAACGTGCCCAGAAGTTTTGGGACATCTGTTTCAAAAGTTGGTATCGCGACAAACGATGGGATCCTACATCCTGAATCGGATATTCAGGCAACGCCAAAAGGGGCTGTCCGATCAAGAAATGACCTGGGGTCAACGCTTCCAGGTCATTCGGGTCCGAAGACAACGGGCACAAGGGTCGCGAGTTGAGGAGGGCCTCAATTTTACAAAATACCGTATCAAGTTCCTCAAACGTGAGAATAGTTTCTCCAATCACGCGACGCAAGTGTGTCTTGGCAGCCTTTACACAAGCTTCAAAAATTCCTCCCCAGGTCGGACAAGCCGGAGGGCTAAACTTCCAGATTATCCCACGCCGGGAGAGGGTGGTTCCAATGTCTATTTTATTATCAACAAAAAACTTAACTACTTCCTTAAGATAATTACACGTTCCCTTATAATTAGTACCACAATCGGAACGTATCAATGTCGGCAGTCCTCTACGGGAAACAAATCTGCTCAAGGCGGCGACAAAGGCTTCGGTAGACAATTCCGAGACAATTTCCAAATGGACAGCCTTGGTGGACAAACACACAAACACGCACAAGTACGCCTTATAGGTTTTAGCATTACGCAGTCTCGAAGCCTTTACAGTAAAGGGACCGGCGAAGTCGGTGGCGACTCCGGCAAAAGCTCTACATTCCGTGACGCGATCAGCAGGCAAATCACCCATCTGGGGCTGCATGGTCGCGGCCTTCAATCGATAACAAGGCAGGCAACGGAAAACCACAGTGCGAATGGCTCGACGAGCAGACAAAATCCAAAATTCACGCTGCAAAATGGCCAACAAAGCATTACAGCCAGCATGTTGTGCATTCACATGGCGATCTGTTATTATCAGTTGAGTCAAATGTCCGGCTTTAGGTAACAAAAGGGGGTGACGAGCTTCATACGGCAGGTTCGCATTTCGAAGTCTTCCGCCGACTCGCAAAAGCCCACTCTCGTCCAGGAAGGGATTCAATCGCGATACCGCGCCCTTCAACTTGCGACGGCCTAAACGCAAAATTTCAATCTCGGACTCAAAACTATCAGCTTGTACTCTCCGGACCCAAAACAAGAGCGCGTCCCTACGCTCGTCCGGAGTGAGAACCGACGAATCACGCCTCGCGCGTGGGTTCCTGCAATTGTACGCAAAACGTCTGATCCAAGCGGTAACACCAAGCAGCTTCTGTAAGGAGCTGTACCGATCCAACAACAAATCCTTTTCCCCGGCGGGGTTAGTCTCCAGGACGCATGCCCGCATATCAGGAACGGCTACGTTCGACAACGCTGGAGAGGGCGGCCACTCCGACTCAGGCCGCATCAACCACTGGGGGCCCCACCAGAGGGGGTGGTTAATTAGGGTTGGGGCTACACAACCCCGAGACGCACAATCCGCGGGATTCATGGTTCCCGGCACGTGTCTCCAAATCAACTCGATGTCGGAATTACAAATCTGCGACACTCGATTGGCCACAAACACGTCCAAGGTGTGCGCCGGAGCCTTCAACCAACAAAGGACGACCTGACTGTCCGTCCAAGCATAAACCTCTTGTATCTTAATAGATCGACCTAATGTGAGCCATACGTGGTTCAACAAACGCATTAGGAGGGCAGCTCCACACAATTCCAACCTCGGGATCGTATGACGAGTCCGAAGGGGAGCGACTTTGCTTTTCGCTATCACCAGATGCACAGCAACAACTCCGTCAACCGTAACGGTGCGGAGGTACAAGGCCGCAGCAAATCCACGTTCGGAGGCATCGGAAAAGCCGTGAAGAGTAACTTTACAATTTTCAGAAGGGAGGAATAGCCTCGGCAAATGCACTTCATTAATCTCGGGGAGGGATGAAACGAAGCTCGACCAATCTCGGAGTAACTCGTCCGAGAGGGGTTCATCCCACGACACACCCGAAGCCCATAACCGTTGCAAGAAACACTTGGCCATAAACAGCACGGGGCAAATCCACCCATTGGGGTCAAAGGTACGTGCGACAGTAGACAATACTAAACGCTTGGTCCAGACTTTCGGTGGTCGTAAATCCACACAATACGTGAAAGTGTCAGAGACCGGTTTGTACTGTACGCCAAGGACGGTCACCACATGGGGATTATCAACATTTTCGAATAGGTGGGGGTCCTGCTGGTGCTCTTCGGGCAAACCTACCAGTACATCAGGCGAGTTGGATATCCATTTCCTCAACTCGTAACCTCCCGACTTCAAAAGGGCGGTGAGTTCGTCTCTCAGGACAATCGCCTCTGAGACAGATGAGGCGCCCGTGCAAATGTCATCCACATAGACGTCACTGGCCAAAATGGCGGAGGCGCGAGGGTATCTCAAGCGCTCCTTCTCGGCCAACTCCAACAAAGAACGAATCGCAACAAACGGGCTCGAAGCCAAACCGTACGTATTCGTATTCAATTCATAAATCAACAAGGGGTCCCTAGGACTCTCTCTCCACAAAATCAATTGGTACCTCCTATCCTCGGGATGGATGACCGTTTGTCTGAACATCATCCGGATGTCAGTCATAAATACAATTTGGTGCCGCCGGAAGTTGGTCAAAATGTCTGAGATCTCCGTGTGCAGCTTGGGACCTACATGCAGACACTGGTTCAAGGACGCTCCAGTAGAGGTGGGAGCCGAACCGTCAAAGACCACCCGAATCTTTCCGGATTTCAAAACGGCGTGGTGCGGCAAAAAGAAGTGCTCAACGGAGCGCCAATCCAAATCGCTCACGGACATGTGCCCTAACTCCTCATACTCCCGCATGAATTCAACATACTTCTGGCGGAAGACCGGATCCTTGCTCATGCGACGCTCCATCGCCACTAGCCTACGTTCCGCTAGCGGTCGGGATTCGCCCAGAGGAGGTCGGCCGGCACGAAAGGGGAGACGGGTGATCAAACGACCAGAGCGGAGGCGATCAGTGTTATTCTGGTAATACAACTCGCATTCATCCGCTACTGGGTCAACCCGCGGGGCTGGTGGAGGTTCCTCAACCTCCCAAAACTTCTGCACCACTTCGGAGAGAGACACATTAAAAACAAGACCGCGATCCTCATCAAGGGAATCCAAAACGCGGCGAGCAGGGCCCATCACAACTGTACCGAGTGTCGTCTGCAGAGCTACCAAGCCATCTGGCTGCAAAACTCGCTTCCCCGTCAACAAAACTCGCCCCAGGACATCGGCTCCAAGGAGAGCATCAATCGGGCCTGGGCGGAAGAAATTTGGATCGGCGAGTGGGGAATCAGACACCAAAGACAACATACTCGGTCCCAAGTCAACTGAAGGTTGACGGCCAACAACTGTGTCCAACACAATCGCCGAGGTCTTAATGCCTGGCGTGGACTTATTACGTGAGGTAAATGTGAAGTCAACATGCCCTAACAACCCGGGGACTTTCACATCGTCAACACCTCTCACGCCTTCCGTGTGGGGGTGCACCTTGAGGCCCAACCGCCTAACTAACCAAGATGACACAACACACCCCTGAGCACCGGAATCCAACAAGGCGCGAACTTCCACAAGGTCGCCATTCAATCCCCTGACAAGCACAGAGGCCGTGGGCAACAAAACGGTCTCTGGAGGGGTGGCTGCAATCGACCGTAAACACGTTGATTGCTAGTATGTGGGGTCCCCGGACGTCCCCCCATGGTAAGGGGGTCGCTCATAGCGATCCAGTGGGTCCCAATCTCCCACATACTGCCTACGTCCAATTCGCCCGGCATCAGGCGGGTTATATCTCCCGGCCCCTTGAAGACGGGGCGGGCGCCGCTCCAAACGCGGGTATTCGGCGAGCGGCGGCGAGAATCGGTGCCTATCATCCACCGTGTACGTCGCCCCATAGTCGCGGGGGCACGGTGACCGATTTTCAGAGGGGGGGTCCCGGGGACCCCCGCCCGTGCGAGGCTCAAAACGTCGCGGGGGGCTTCTACGACCTCCCGCATCGCTCGCAACATCGAACCCCCTAGTTGGGGACCGATTTCCCATGGGGGGGTCCGTGGGACCCCCGCCCGTGCGAGGCTCAAAACGTCGCGGGGGGCCTCTACGACCTCCGGCAACGCTCGCATTACTCATCCCCATCCTTGGGGATCGGTTTCCCATGGGGGGGTCCCTGGGACCCCCGCCCGTTTGAGGGTCCAAACGTGGCGGAGAGCGTCTGGGGCCACTCTGGTGGCCACTAGAACTGCTGCGGGATGCAAACACCGCGGGGGGTCCGAGCCCCCCACCCATACGAGGTGATCCTGCAGCGACGCGCTGCGGCGCTCCGCCGCCCTCTGGGCTGTTCATGCAGAGGAGGGGATGGTGGTTGCCCTTACAAAAGCGGCATGGGTGCGCTTGGGTACATTCGCGCTGTATGTGCAGGCCCAAGCACGAGTAGCACCATGTCCGTTGTCGCGCGATCGCTCGACGGCCTTGGACGCGCTGGTCGAGGAACTTATCACAACGGGTCGTGCTGTGACCCGGTTCCCGACAATACAAGCAGCGGGCGGTCTCCTGGACGGCGGCATAGCGGCCGGGCGCGCGAGGGGCCATACGCCCCCTACGGGGGGGTCCGGTGGGGGATCTACTCTGTGGCACAGGTCGTTCGGGTCCCATAGGACCGGCCAGAGAGGAATTATCTGCCAGTCTACTTTCTCCTTCCAGGAACGTCAAGAGGTCCGAGAAGGGTGGCAGATAAGTCGCCCTATCCCCACCATACTGCTGCTCAAAACGGACCTTAACAGAGTCCGGCAACTTTCCCAGGACAATGTGCAGTAACAAAAACGACCACTGCTCCACTGGGAGTTTTAAGTTTTTCAATGCGTTGTAGGCAACCAACAGCGGATTCAACAAAGCCACTCTCAAGTGCATCACGCTGGCAACGCGGGGTAAATTCAAAATGGCGGCAACATGGTTGTCCGCCAGACGTCGTACGTTCTGGTACCGACGGGCAATCAAATCCCTGGCAATAGGGTAGTTTTCATCCGAGGGGGCCAAATGTTGAACCGATTCAAGGGCCTCCCCTTCCAACACGGATAATAAATAAGCTAACTTCTGGCCCTGGGTCAAATCATCCCGGGCATGTACCAGACTATCAAAAATATTAATAAAGCCCTCCCAGTCCTCTAGACGACCAGCAAAACGCCTTAAGTCTAAGGGGGCCAATCTAGCAAAGAGAGGGGGCATACTTTTAGATGTGACCGGGGACGGGCTCGGTTCATTCTCTCTTGCCACTTGCAAAGGCCGAGCCACCTGGGTAATTCTGTCCGCAAAATCATAACACTGGTCCACATCCAAATCGACTTCTTGTCGCATTTCCACATCGGCCTCAACAGTCCTTTCCAAAAATAAGGCATACTGTTCATCAACAACAGCCAAACGTACGGGCAGATCTACGTATCTGTTCAACAAGGCCTCCGTCCTATCAGGTCGATCCAACAATGCGACTGCAGACGCTAACCACCGTAACTCAGAACGTATTTTGGCTTTAGCAGAGGAGGCCGTCATTGTAACGTCACAAATTTATCAACAAAAACAACAAATTCAAAATATTCACTATAACACAAAATCTCCAATATTTTGAGGTTATTGATAACCACAAAATTCCAATATTACAACAACAAAGTATTTATAATGACACAAACTCTTAAATATTTGGAGGTTATCAGAAAACAACAAAACTCAAGTATATAATTATAACTCTAACTCTCAAGAGGTTATAACTTAGACACAAACTAACTTTGACTTTGTAAGTCAAAAGTTATTCAGTTCAAACAAATCACTGACCATTGAAATTCACTTGGATATCGACATACAACAAGATGATTTTAATTATTTCAAAGCACAAGTTTCAATAAGTTTCAATGTGTAAACAATGTCTTAAATCATTTAAGTTTCACTAAGTATTGAGTGCAAACTTATTAGCTAACCTTTTATTAGCTATTATTTAGCAACAAACTTGTCAATATTCACAACTCAAATTTGCTGACAAAACTAAATAATAATTATTATGAACAAAGAAAGGCATCTGTTTACATTTTGGAACCTCAATACATGACAATTAATTACAAGACATGGAACCAATAACAAAGGAATGCCCTTTACTTTTCAAATGCAAGTTAATTACCATTTACAAGTACAAATTAATCTAGTCCGGACCAGATGGTCATCAAACGGCACTGATTAATAGACAAACTTTTGGCGTGGGCCTCTCAGGCCTTCAAGCTACGCTCTTGCTACCAAGAAATGTTCAGTACACCCCTGCCTAGACCGCGGAATGGCTAGCGCAGTGGAAGCTGGTATTACTAGTATAGACTCCGGACAAAAACTAGGTTTCAGCCGGGATGTAACTGAACAATTGGACTGCGATACACAGCGGAGAGAATGTGAAGTAAGGTGATTTTACATACTGTGGTCTGTGCTGTAGAAAGTCCCTGGGCAGCGTGGGGAGAGGGGGGCCCCCCCTGTGGCTCCGTCTTCTTCTGCAGACCTTACCAATTAGTCACCTCACTCACAACACAAATAACAGCGTTCACAAGACACTGGGCGTTTCAACAATAGATACACAAAGACACACACGTGGGAGCTTTTTTTATTACGAGATATTGTCCCGACAACAAGCGCGTGTGGTAAAAAAAGGTTATCTTTCAAAGCATCCGCGACCGGCCACTCCAGAGATGGCATCAAAACCTTGGTCGTACAAAACGGGATCACATAGATAATTTAAGATGTATTCAAACTCGATATGCCAGGCACATTCAACGCGAGCGATTTTTAACAAATTCAGCAAAATTAATCCGACATTTTCCTACCAGAATTTCAATCAAGTGTCACTGTCAACTTCAAGTGACAGCTAATGTCAATTTGACGTGACATTAGAGTTGCGTTCAGAAACGTCGATCTTTTCCGAACATATATAGTTTCTTATTATGAGAGTACTGTAGAACATTAAAATCTGCCATTCATGCAGAAAAAGGGAGCACTAGTAGCAGAGTTATACATCAGGCTATAAACCTACTAATATCAAGCGGAACAGAATCTGTTTAGACTTTGAAACTAATTTCCTTTGTATATGACCTTAAACCAACCACAATGTTTGTATTAATGACACTGCAATAATAGTCGAAAACCATAACCATGACATATGGGCTCTTTTTGGTGAATAGTGGTTAACAGGACTAAAGGAAGGTAAATCATAAACTGTACTAGACTGTTATTATTCCAAATACACTGATACAAATTTTGTACAAAATTGAATCTCAAGGAAGCAGTGGCGTTGTCGGTATCCCGGTGCATGTAACTGGGAAGTCTATTGATTCATTATGTGGGCTTTGAGACTTAAGCATTCCCATATAAAATAAATTTGCGGTAAAAAAATCATTACCTATTTGATTTGATTTAATAAGACCTAGAAATTCAAATGGTTGATTTTTGAGAAAGTAATATTTTATAATCTTTATGACCTTTAAAAATATAACAATTTACTTAATACCAATAGATGTTTAAAAAAAAAATACCTATTTACTATCTTAGCAATTTTCATGGTCCTTATGGTGGTATACTAAGCGCAATTAATAAAAGAAAGATATGTGGGAAGCTTTTGACGATGTAGTTAGTCACGTACCTACTGCTCAACCGACTCGAAATTGGCGCAGTGCCGTGTTGCTTTAAAATTATTTAAAGATAATTTACAAACTGGGAACAATATAATTGTACGTCTGAAGTGCGTGCGTAATTCATCCCACGATTATTAAATTAATTCAATTTCGTTACCTCAGATGAGACTGGTTGAACTTAAACATATATGAATCAAACTCAAAAATAATAGCAATAATGAAAGTATTTACTTGGTGTATCTATAGACGCTATAGGTATATAAAATATCAAAAACAAGATCTCAAATAATGTTACGCTTTACTTATACCTAACTATTTTCGGTGATTTTGGTAATGTGTATCCTATTTTAACTTATGGCATCATATATATCGGAGCAATTCTGTAAAACTAAATGTTGAATGGTAAACTCGTATTACCAAATGATGCATTCACATTATTTGTATCACGTTCTCATTATTTATCTGACGTTTTACCACGAAATGCTTAGGACTTTCAAAGAAAAGAAATCCCTTTCTCTTGCATAAATCGATATTCTAGCAATTTGTTTAATTATAAAAAAATAAAAAATAAAATGTTATAGAGAGATATTTGATTAGTATTAAATTATTCATGAATGTAAACCTTTATTCGATTGGTTATGTAAATTATATATATTTTGATCTATCTACGTTTCACCTGTTTAGGTGTTTAGTGACTCGCCGCAGTTTCGCCTGCCATTCCCGTGGGAATGTCGGAATGGAATATAGCCCTTGCTGAATCATGTAGCTTCCTACTGGTGAAGGAGCTTTTAAAATCGGTTCAACGGTTTTTTTTAGTTTATATAACTACAAACAAACAAACGAAGGTTCAAATCTTTCCTCTTTATAATATTATAGTACATATAAATAAAGACTTAGGAATGGTCAAGTAGCAATTAATTAAATCCAAGGATTGGACGATTAAAAGCTCGTTAAATTAAAGTAAATAATCACTGATAAGGATTAATAACATTTAGTCACTATCTATAATAGTTAACTTACAGATTAAAGCTTGTTATTTTTCACTTTTATGATTATCCGACTTTATCCAAGCTAGCTACCTCAATACTACGTTCGTTGCACAGTTCAAATGTAGGAAAAGCGCCAGATAAGAATAATCTAAGTATTCTTTTATCGACAGATAAATAAATAATCACTTTATTTCTTTGCTACAGACACACATATTCATTAATTACAAAACAGATTCACAAAAAAGATAAGGTTATACTGTATAAAGAACAAGGAGAGAAAACACAAAATAGGATTGACACAAAAAGTTCAAAAAAAAGATGGGTGTGTGCCCTAGCACTACTCAAGGATCGCAGCTTAGCGTCATATTGCTTGCATGGCACGCAAGCAAATTACTGATTTATCAGTTGAAACCGAGAGTGAACGCCTGTACCATAAATTAAATGTAATTATAAAGTTGCCGGTCAAATAAATAAAAAGTCATTATATTAATTTATAGGATAAAAATAATAAAATAGAATTATTAAATTTGAAATGATTAATGAATAAGTAGGGATAACAATAATTATTATTTCATTTAGTGTACCATATCCACTATACTTGTTTAAATTCTGAGAATAATAATAATAATAGCAGGTAAGAATAAGCCCACAGGGCAGCTTGTAATGTGGTAACCGTTGGTCAGTGGCACCACGGGTAAGCCGAGTGCTCCTGGAAGTAGATCGGCCCCCGCCCCACTGCAGGCGTGCAACTATAATTTCTAATCGATCAACAAACAGAAATCAACACATTTTATTAATAAATAATTAAACTAAAATAAAATCACTTTATTCCAGACAGAGTCATTAAGATTAACAATTCTTACAAAATCTTTTAAAATTAATTCTAATTATATAAAATATGTATTTAACTTGAAAAGAAATGTGTAAATATAAGTTCAGTGAAATTCAAATATAAAATCAATCGAATAAAATACAATCATAAAAATCACAATAATTACAAAAAAATGCGAATCACATTAAAAGTATTGATGTAATTAATAATACAATATGTCATATAAGGGTTAAATAAAATAAAAATAATGAAACTACTTATTGTCATAATTAAATTTAATTCAATTATATTCTGGCAAGTTCTTTTGTGTAGGTATAAGTAAATAAAAAGAAATTAAAAGACGGAGGTCGGTCAGTCCACCCTTCGCGAGTTTTCTTGCCAGTTCTTTCTTCGAAGGGCCTCCCCATTTGTGAACTGGTAGTGAGTCAGTAGTTTTTGCATTGTTTTAAAATAATTATTAATCTACTTCTTTCGAAATAAATCTAAACTCAAATAGATAATTTACTTTGTCTCATTAAAAAACTTAACTTAAAAATCAGATACTGTGGTTATAATGCCGAATGTCGTATTGTATTTATATTTCATTGAAATTGTATTCTTGAAAATTTTTGAGTAAAAATTAAGAAATTGACTGCTTGGATCGATTGAGTGCACCAGGAGGTTGCACTCTGTCGGATGGCCGAATGTCGTATTTCAAGAAGTAATGATTAAAACAATTAAAATATAATTGTAGTAGGAATTGTAATTGTCATTCTGGCAACACTATTCATTTCTAAATTGAGAAAGCGCCGGCGCGGCGCCACTGTGTTCGGATGATATGGTGGGAACCTAGACGAACGCGCGCCGGACAGTCAGTCGTGTTTGAGATGTCGAGTCGAAAGGACGTTAAACAGTGATTGTACGAATTAAGTGTTAATAAATGGATACCTTTACTGCTGAGTTTTTATTTCATAAAACTAGTATTATGATTAGGACAAATCGTACTTTTGTTTAAATCTAGTGTAATTCGTGTAGAAAGCGGATTTGTTTTTTCAAATACTGTCTTCATTTCGATCTTACTGCATGTTGTACAAAACACTGCACTGTACAAACATTAAAAAAATACATACATAATGTGCTTCAACCAAGACAAGAGCAATTGCGCAAGGCGTGCCCTCGATCAGGTTTCACCGAAGACAAATAGCCCAATAATTTCATGGGCTTAAGAGCAGTTCGAGATTATTTCGGGAATCGCCTGCACAGTTCTTGTCGTCGAGAGCTCTTCGATGCCTCTTGAGCGGCAAACAAAATACGCTATGGGTCAACAGATTTGGTCTATTTACGTAGATGTGGGATACGGTGGATGTGGTATTTAGAATATGTATGATTGATTAGAGAATCATTGATTTATGTGTGACTTTTCACGAGGCAACTTTCTTATTTATTTTGTTTACTAGTAAAATACAGCAACATCTGCTTTTGTATTAAAGCCAGAGAAAACTCTTATAATGTTTTCGTGTACTTAGCGTTATAAGAACAATATGAGCCCAATACCATTCAGAAGAAGGATTTTTGAAAATGTTTTAGACTTAAGTTATGACTGATTCTTTTTGACATAACCATGCTGAATTTTTAATAATAGTTTTGAATGAACTTGACTCTGACAAGTATTTTATCAAAATTTATGTCGTTACCATATCCAAACAATCGTTAATCAGGGTTCAAGTAAATTCGGTGGACAAAGGCGTGGGCAATGTTGTGTTAGAAAGCAGATTGGAACGGCCGTGTAACACCGGAATGCCATCGATAAACACACCGTATTACGTCCAGTTTTGCCCTTGCGCCATGCTGTTTGCACGCGAAGATAATACGTTAAAAGTATGGCATTCATCTTCAACCGTTTTCCATGTTCCTGCTACTAGACAAAAACCATTTATCGATAAAGCAGATTAAAATGGTTGGTAACTGCGGAAATCCGATCCGACAACACAAGTCATACTGCTAGCGCAACGAAACGAACTCTATACGTTCTGAACATGCCGACCAACTGCACAGCTTTGTAGTTTCAAATTCCACATTTTATTTCACTCTCCGTGAAAACTTGCCCACTCTTTATGTCTATTTTCAAAGCTAACTTTACCATTCCATCAAGAGCCTTCACATTCGGGACCTTTGGAATTCCTGCAGCCCTAACAATGTGATAGTGTTGGTCCAGTGACCGTATCACGGGTCGAATCTACCGTCGGCGCGTCTTATTGTTCTTGCGCACAAAAATACGGACAATAGGGTAGTTGCGGCCCGCTGACCGCCGCCGGGCGCGCGAACTTCTATATAGTCGCGCAGAACTGAGATGGAATTATGAATCCGTTTGGTATATAGATAATGTTGCAGGAGAAGTATAGGTATAATCATCATCATCATCAGCCATTTAAAATCTCCACTGCTGTGGCACTAGCCTTCCTTATCGATGGATAAGGAGAATGGGCCATGACCCACCACGCGGGTCCAGTGCTGATTGGTGGGTATTAACGACTACAAATGCAGACGACCGTTGGTCTCGTCTGCATTTGCAGTCGTTAAGCCGAAGGCACGTTAAGCCCTTGCTTAACGTGCCTTCCAAAGTATGGAGGAGATTGAGATGAAAAGTTTTTGGTCACCCATCCTGTGATCGACCATTGCAAAAGCTGCTTAACCTCAATGATCGCAGGCTGAGCGCATTAATTACTGTGCCACAGGCTTCTCGATCCATAAGCTAGTAGAAAATCGAATGACAGTGACATTGATAACATACACAGGAAGATCGGAAATAAATCAGTGTATGAGAAAATGACGTGTGACAGGGCAAATGTTTTCTAATAGTTGCATGGAAAGAAAAATAATTTTCACCCATGTGGTTGAAATGCACCATTGCATAAATGAACTTGTATTTCTCATCTCTTGAGTTTTATTTGCCAGAAAGTAACGTTAGAGATGGATAATAAAACTAACATAATTTATAATGTCCAGGCCGTAAACTTTTATAAGTAATTTTAAGATACGTACTCTAACATTTTTTTTTTATTGTTTTCTAACTGAAGTGTAATAGAACAATCGCTTAAAATTCGTAATATCATAAATTCATTGTAGTATACGAATATGTTACATAATAGAGGAAGTATTAAAAATGTTACCTACTCATACTCAAGAGATATTTTTTCAAAAGAATTATTTGAGGTTTGTGAGTTATCCATATTACTTCCATTCCATCTCCATGGATGGGGCTCTAATTTCTGCGAGAGTGCATTTCGCATTGTTCACTATTCAAGTCTGTGACTATGCATATTTCTCGCTACATTTATCATACATTACGCCGGCAATGAATATTTCTCAGTTAGCGTACTGTACTAGCTAAATTTATTAATTGTACCTGTGACCCTAACCTTACAGATTTATGGGGCAGACTTATTGTTGAATGCTGTTATGCGGCTGGTGTAAGTTGATGCTTCTATACGACTGTTATACAGCGGGAGTTAGGCTTTGCTCGCTTTGATATCTTTATTTACTAATGTTTTAGGGAATATTAAAGAATTACGAAAATTCGCTTGTTTTATCCAGGATACGAAACAAATAAAATAAGAAAATACAACATTTTGTAGTATTACCACATCAAATGATGAAGTCAATCATGAGGATTAAAATCTAATTTAACGTGCTATATTAAGTGAAAGGAAAACAATACAAGATGATGAATTCAATGTCGAGTCGATTTTGTGTTTTTTTTTGTTAAATCTGTACTATTTTTAAATTTGTGAATAGAGTTTTGTTTAGAATTTAGAATAAAAGAATTAAGTATAGTTTCTTGAAAAATTTACTCGTCTCACAACCAGCTCCGATGGGAAACTCCAACCGTGAATGCATAAAAGTGAAAATTACTTACATATCAATAAAATTTGGATTTTTTACAATATGTACCTACTCTCACTGGGTATTAGTACTAGAACGATTCCACATTCAGCCACATCGCTGGTGAGATGAAGGCTAAGAGCTACCCCGAAGTGTTAAAAGAAGGCAGGTCTATAAAGTTCTTGATACAAAAAGTCACCTTTGTATTAAACCCAGATATTAAATTTACTAGATAACGCAAATGCATGTACTTCACGTGTCCTAACCCCGACGAAACGTCAAGGTTGGTCGCTGCTAACTTACAGTCCGCGCGCGTCTGTTGTTGTAACCGGACACGGCCGCAAAAACTAAAAAAATGCCTCGTTGTGTGATAATTAACTGCGATAGCCCAAAATGGCTTCGGTTTGGATTTTCCGTCACTAAATTTCGGCTGTGACGTCACAGTAGGTGTTAAAAAATCGGCACGCTTGGTTTCGAACAACAAACAACGCACAAATCGAAATAATAGAAAAAAAAGGAAAAAAACAACCCTTGAAGAGTTTCTTGACGGTTCTCCAAGGTCTCCCGCCGCCGTAGGATTAGCGAACCGATGGCGTAGCTTCTATGTCGTTCACAAGTAAGGTAAATAAAAATCTAAATTGAATACCTAAACAAATTTGACTAGGTTTGACTTTGACTTTGAATCGTGATATTTGCGTTATCTATTTTAATCTATAACTGTGGTATTATAAAAAACAATAAAATTGTTTCACTGACCAGACAGACAGAACACTTCGCGATGTAGTAAGGATTATAAAATACTAGCTTTCCGCCCGCAGCTTCGCCCGCGTGGACTACACGACGTTAATCCGCGGGAATATGATATTTTTCTGGGATAAAAAGTAGCCTATGTTCCTCTCCAGGTTACAACGTATCTATGTCCCAAATTTCAGCCAAATCCGTTCAGCCGTGTAGGCGTGATTGAGTTACACATCTAAACATCTAAACTTTCACATTTATAATATTATAGTAGGGTATAGTAGGATTAAACTTGCTAAATTAAAATTAATTTAAATTAGATTAAACTTGGATGTTTTACAATATGTACTCTTACTGGGAATTAGTGCTAGTACAATTTCACATTCAGGCTTATCATCACTGAACACAAGGTGTGATAGGCTAAGAGCTACCCCGAAGTGTAGCTCAACAAACGCAGATCTACAAAGTTCTCGCGACAAAAATAACCTATGTACATACATAATGTACATAAACATACGCACCAGATAGACAGAACACTACTTCACTTCGCGATGTGTTAGGGATTATAAAATATTTCTAAAACAATGTACCGAAGAAGAAGCAGTGCACGAGCATCATGCATATCCTTGGCGCGCAAGGTCACCGCTCGGCTGCATCGCTGTGGTACTTATGCTTTCAAAGGTGCATTCTGAACTGTGCACCGTTACAAGTGAAGTCTGTATGAGAAATACCTTAGATTACTGAAATAGCTTTAAACTGTGAGTATAACTTGATTTTCTGTAGAGTTTTTCCTAAATGATTTTAAAATACGCAGAAAAAATGTCGTTATCTCATTGCGGTTGTGGATTATAAATGTAGGTACACAAAAAATTTACGGAAAAGAAAACGTAATTCTTAGTCTCCGTCAAAATTTTTAAACAACCTGATCCTTATGTAGCTCTTTAGTTGTAAGTTAATTTGGAAATGCTTGTTAGGACATCGAATAACGCGCTTAGAAAAAGTCGAAGTATTTTGACTTTTGACCTACCACCTTTCAGAAAATCGTATGACTGACAAAAAAAATGGGATGAATCGGCTTCTTTATTTATTTAGCATCAACAACATCTGCTAAGCGAGAAAAGAATAGTACCTACATCACATTTTTTAAGGATATTGCAATTTTTTATTAGAATTCGTTGCCATTCATTTACCTCATTCTTTATCAACCAGAGTCAAGTTTGTAAAAGCACCTGTGACACTCAGCTTCTAACATAGCACTGAATAAATACTCGCAAGTATAATATTTATATTAAGTCGGCAATACCATCTAGAAGCCCTGACGACCATCAATGAGAGGGTCCTTTGCCAGCGATATTTATAACTCATAAATATTTCAGATGCATTTTCTTGCGCATCTCTATATGCAAATTAAAATATAAATGGTGGCTTGTAGGTCACCATATTGTCCGTTATTGGATGCCGGACTAACGCATTGGTGCAGAACCTTTTACGTAAAAAATCGTATAAAACTAATGTTCACATTAGTTTAAAAAAACTAAAGTTCACATTGAGCGAGTAGTGCTATTTAAAAGATTCTCTCAGAACGTAAAGCATCTGAAAAAGATATGTCTATTTTTAATAGACTTGGTTTTACACTAGTCAAGGTGCTTTTGGTTTTATGTTTGCTACTGTAAAAATTAAAACTGCTTCTGTGGTCTAGTGATACACACCACCGGTATTAGACCCATAGGTCCCGGGTTCGATTCCCAATGGACCCCCATTACATATTGTTTTCAGTTTGGTTGGTGGTAGAACTTGTTAAAAGTCCGCCTGGCTAGCTACCAACATCTTACCTAAGTCTGATGCCATAACAACGATGTTTGCTAAGTAAAGTATTGTTGGATAAGTGCAACCACGTTGTGGATAAAAAAAAACTACCAGAGTTGTACTTGTTTTCGTGGCTTAGTTATTTGGCTCTGGTGTGTTGAAACAAAGTAGAAGCTCACACTAAAGTTACATACTATCACGTTTGTCAGCTTTTTATAGAAATTCAGTCGTTGACACAGAATATAATTTTAATGTGGATAAATAACATGTGACTAAACAACAATATTCTTAGGGCCTGTTTCACAATGTCTAAGTTCTGATTAGCTGTTACTGATTCGACATTGTGAAACAGACACTAACGCCCGAATTCTCAAACGCAAATCATCTTTGGGAGCGTCTCAAACATCATGGCATCTCTTTCATACGTTTGACATTTAAAGTGACAGGGCGATGTTTGAGACGTTCCCAAAGATAAGTAGTATTCGGGCATAAGTCTAATTTCAGCGAAAATTTCTGATCTCTCTAGATGCATTGTAAAAAAATTCTTTGTACAGTCGATTTTAACGCTATAAAGGTCTATCAATGTCAACAAGCTTGATTTTCGCCCATATTGAATTTTAATTTCTGTTGTTATATAAACTTATAGTAGGTCACAACTCAATTGGTTCGAGTGTACCTACCTACTTAAAGACACATAGCGCTAGCCCAGATCTAATATTTATCTTTAATCACCCGTGTCAATACGGTATTTTACTGATTTTTTTTATTTCTTTAAAATGTTTTTCGAAATATTAGCTACACAAAACAAGTTTTCATTTTGAATTATCTTGAATATTTTCAAAGATATAGGACTTCAAACTTTATAATTAGACAAGGACAGGACGCTATCTTAGTGACGTCAGTGGGTTAGTAGCGTCATAGTCACGCCATAGAAGATTTCGTTTTAGAAAGAGACAGCTATAGTCAAAATCAAACAGACTATAATTATTTTATTATAAAACAGATTCAAATTATTTTTTCACATTTGGTATTCTTAATTGCAATATTTTTTAACGTCATCATTAAATATCTACATTTCAACAACAGTAAAATACCCTATTTGGCATGTTGACCCGTGGTTCACTGGTAGAGAATACTTTTAGTATTAAGTCCGCCTTGTATATTACATTATGTATTTTGTACAAAAGTTTAATCAATAAATAAATAATTACACATGTAAAATAACATTTTAACAAGTGTTGCACCCCTGGCTTATAGGATAGGATGTGTTGGCGCGCAATATATCGCGCATCGCAGGTCACCGCCGCGACCCGTGCGCATGTGCATCCCAACTCATTAGTATTGCCTATGTCAGCGCAGGGGCCGTAAAATGGCCTTAGAATATGAACTGAGTGGACTCGTGCTAGTCAGTTCCTATGTGATGTAAATGAAGACAAGAATAAGACACAATTATTAGGCACTACTTTATGGTAGACGCATAATGTTTTGGGCATCGCCTCTGTCATACATACAAACAGTTTAAAAACGTATTCAATTCAAAATTCAAAATTCAATATCGTTTATTCAATTTAGGTTTGTTTAACAACACTTATGAACGTCAATGAAGCTACGCCATCGGTTCGCAAATCCTACGGCAGGAGACCTTGTAGCGAGAAGAACCGGCAAGAAACTCGCCAAGGGCTATTTTTTTCTCCCTGTTTTAACTTATACAGAGTCGTCAAATTTGAAAAGTGACCTTCACATAATAGTAAGGTTACTTTCCATCACAATACAGAATGCCGCTTAAATTAAGTCCAATTTTGCTTATTACCTAAAACAGTAAACAATTTTCAACTAAACAAGGAATCAAATAGTTTAATGGACACACTAATCTTAATCTTATTCACATTGTATTATAGGATTAATGAAAAGGAAACTGCAAGCTGCGCTGTATATTCAAATTTATAAGTATTAACAAATAAAAGGAATTTTTGAATAAATAAAACAATTATTAGAAAAATTGCTGTTACTGTAAGACACGGATACCAAAATTACTATGAGACACACCAGCTCGCTCATAAATCAATATAATACTATTATTAACCATATCCCGAACACCTTTAACACAAGTAGACATGAGCAGACCCACCCCACTGGCAGCACCCGTTCACGAGCATGACGCATGAGCCAGCCATCGAGCGAGCCATCGTATTTCTGCATATTTGGTCGTGGCAATTTTGTAGCATATCATGTATAAAAAGTATTATATTTATTATAAAATATTTTTCTACTATTCAGTTAAACACATCTTAGATTTCTGCGCGAACTGTCCATGTAAATAAAACACTTTCACGGAAAACGTTTTCCGTGACCACGGCCCCTGGAAAGGCGCCGAAACGTCGGATAAACCAAAAAACCTCTAAAAACAACTAAAATTTTACCAAGTTGTTAAATAAATTGCGTGAAAAAATCCGTGAAAGTGTTTTATTTATACTATTCAGATTATCTTACAGCGAAGTCAGTTTTTTTAAAACTCCTATTCAAATAATATAGTTCAATCTAGAAAACTTTGGATGGAAAAGTGACATCATTGATTCAGTATAAAAATAACAATATTTAATTTCATCAATATTTATATAGGTTTCAAAAAAATCATCTATGACATTTTTTTTTTATCCACAACGGGGTAGCACTTAGCCTTCATCACACCTGATGATAAGTGGTGATAAGGCTGAAGGTGGAAGCGCACTACTCCCGTAATCCTCAATCACTGAGGAACTGGCTATCTTATCTTTAGCTGCCGGAACACAATAATGCTGAAAACATCATTGTTATGGCGTCAGACTTAGATAAGATGGTGGTAGCTAGCCAGGCGGACTAAGAACAAGTCCTACCACCAACCAAACCGAATACAATATGTACCCCCACTGGGAATCGAACCCGGGACCTCTGGGTCTGAAATCCGTGGTATGAACCACTAGACCACAGAGGCGGTTGCATAAACCATACTAGGATGTTATCCACAAATGCATGACCATTATATGAATCACCAACGCTAAAATGATTCCTCTCCCGAGGCCGTTTTAGCGGCTATAATCGGGCAAGCTTTTAGTTTAAAACTAGTTGTAAATAAGCCGGCCATTGTATTTATGTGTTATGTAATTTGAGTGTAGTGGTCCTATGTGTAAGTGCAGACTTATTTAATGCCTCGCCTCGCCAGGTGGTTTGCACTTGCAGGTCAATTAGTATGGATGCAGATGGTATCAGTGAATAATACGTGTGGATTAAGTTCTTGCATTAGCTAAGCCATTTTTCTTTATGATTAATATCATTTATTTGATGCTAGAGAATAGCTTTTTAAAAGATAAGGACCACTTATCATTTTGTTCAGAAGACTTAAATATTTTTTTAGAGATACTTACTCAGGTCAGGTGGGATATATCTTATGATTCATATTGTAAATAAAGTAAAAAGTAAAAAGTATTTAAGTATATATTTTCCATGACACAGTTTCTTAATGAAATTTAAATGGGCTTAGATAATTGATGTGATTATAAAAAAGTTATTAATTATTTATTTATTATAGTCACAAACTCTTAAAGCTTACAAGACCTCTTTCTCCTAAAAGAGTTCCTAAATAACACCAATTCAATGTAAGGTAAGGGTTATGTTTAACTGTTATTAGAAACTAAAGTGTCCCAACATGGTATTAAAAAAACCTGTAATCAAACTTATGGTGTTACACAACCATAATCCTCACTCGACATTCTAACATCCTCATTCAACGCAATAAAAAACAAACTCGAAAACGCCACTCGAGTCTAAACATACATTTGTCACAAGCACCATACAAATTATATATTTCGAAATGTCGTACCTTCGATTGTACGGGACCGTATCTCGAATTTCACTCATTTACATCACAAACCATAATCGAAATTCTGGAGAGCTAAACAAACGAATAGCGTGTATAATTAATTCTTAGCTCCTATTCAGAAATTGTTTGTTTTTCGATTATCGAAATCCGTCGATACTCGATTTCATATAACCGTTATGTGAGCGTCTGTCGGTAGAAATAGTAGAATAGGGAATGATTTAAGTATCTAATTAATTTTAATAACGTTAAGGGTCAACATCTTAATTTTAAAGTATCTCATTTATTAGATTTGTACGTTACATCAGTTTGGTTTACTAGCGCCATTAATGGTACCCTTGGATCAAGGTTTGTCTTAATGATAACATTTTCGTATTTAATTCAATTTTTTACCATATTTTATTTGATAAATATATACCGTCTATCACTTGACTTTATTTAAAAAAAACTAGGTACGATTATTATTTTGGTACATGATTGCCTATATCCAGCACACAATACCTACGTATTTATATATTCGTTATTTTTTTCAAATATTCGATTTTCGATTATAACTTCAGTGGAAGGTCATGTAAAAATTTTGCTTATTTCTATGATAATCTAATTATATATTCGATAAATCATTAATTTGGAATTAAAGTTGTTAATGAGCCAATGATTAATAAAATACAATTGCTTGACCTTTATTTCAATTAGCTTAAGGGTCAACTCCAACTTTACTGATGGAGACAACGACATGATAAGAAGACATGCTTGTAATTAAATCTTTGGCCAAAACGACTGGTTCCGTTGTTTGCCATGTAATTAATTCAACCCTTCATTGTCGGCATGCGTCCAAAAGACACTTAATGTGTATGAAAAGATGTTGATTATATCCATAGTTGGTTCAGTCAAGTTATCTCGAGAACGGTTTGACACAGGTACAAATTTCAAAGGTCTTGCGGCCGTATGATACTGCATTAAATTGTGACTGAACGAGTTTTGATGAAATTTGGCTTAGATATAGATAGCACTTGAATCCACGCTTACGAAGTTACGGATGGCCACTTATTGTTTACTACTAATTTAAAATGGTGTTTCTTTTCATTGCTATTACTAATAAAAATGTACTTACCGGAAGAATGTAGTGGTTTTAAGTGAAAAAATAAAATGACGATTGTTTTATTCCATTTACCTCTTCCGTATCTTTTTTTTGTATCATAACTTCATATTTATATAAGCTGTAATAACAACTGTAACTTAAATTTATATTTCTTGGTATACATATTTTCCTTAAAGTCGTTCGGCTTAACATAAAGTATTTTTGCGTTCCCAAACTTCGACAGCAGTTTAGGGTTAAACGACCAATGGAGCAGACCTCACAATTAATACGCATTTTTTAAATAACATAATCATCTGTGAACAAAATATCTGCGCGCACGCACGTACTAAAGAAGACATTACCATCTCTTTGTCGACGCGAGAGAAAGTTTTAATTCGTATTGACGACAATTGTTGGTGATTTATCGATTGACAGCTCTAGCTATGCTAACAGCTTGCTGATATGATACTTACATAGTGAAGATGTATGCAGTGTGTCTATTTAAAAAGCATACCAACAAGAAAGTTTGTAAATCACAAATCATAGAAGTTCGAGTTAAACAATGTCCTAGATTCTAGTCGCAAGTTACGACTCAAAAATCCAAATAACCACCTTCTCGGGTTCGATTCCCGAACAAGACAAATATTTGTGTGCATGAACATGTCTACTTGTCTTGATCTGGGTGTTTTTTATGTATATTAAGTATGTTTTTACAAACAAAAAGTATATAAGTATATATTTATCCGTTATCAAGTTCACATAGACACAGTTTCTTAAGAAATTTACTATGGGCTTAGATAATTGGTGTGATTGTTAGAAAATATTTATTTATTAATTTTTTTATTTATTTATGGTAAAGTGGTATCGCACCCAGAGTTCCCAGGTTTGTTTCCCAGTGGGGCTACATATTGTATTCGGTTTGGTTTGGTTGGTGGTAGGGCTTGTTTAAGGTCCACCTGGCTAGCGACCACCATCTTATCTAAGTCTTATGCCATGACAACGATGTTTTCAGCATTGTAGTGTTCCGGCAGTTACAGTGATAAGATAGCTAGTTCCCAGTAATTGAGGATTCCGGAAGTAGTGCGCTTCCAGCTTCAGACTTATCATCACTTAACATCAGACGTGAAATGAAGGTAAGCTAACACCGTTGTGGTAAAAAAAAAACTTTTACTAGCGGCCTGCCCCGGCTTTGTGAAACACTGTAATTTCACCTTTTAAATGGTAGCAGAACCGCATTTTAACTCCTCTTTCGGTCGTAAAAGGAACTGAAATTCAATTACATACTTGGCAGCAGCACTTTGACAGCGTTTGAAAGACGGTATAGTTGACTATTCAATTAGCCAAAACGATTGTTTTTCATGGTACAGGTACTGTTTGTCAGTAACATCCTACTATAATATATATCCTACTTATATTATAATATTATAAATGTGAAAGTTTAGATGTTTGGATGCTTGTATGTTTGTTACTCAATCACGCCAAAACGACAGAACGGATATGGCTGAAATTTGGGACACAGATACTTTGTAGCCTCGAGAGGAACATAGGCTACTTTTTATCCCAGAAAAATGTCACATTCCCGCGGGATAACGTGGTGTAAGTTCACGCTGGCGAAGCCGCGAGCGGAAAGCTAGTTATATTATAATACAAAAAATTATGGAAGATTGGAAGTAGACTAAATTTTTTCCATCGACACGCTAAGAAGAAGAAGAAGTACAAAGTTACCAATTTGCCATACTGTACATTACGTTTAACTGCAAATTGTGACTGTGCAGATTTGATGGGAATCGAACCACGCTCTCCGATAACACCTGGCTAATCAAGGTGTCAATTAATGCCAACCATCACGGTTTAGTCACGCTGGCCATCGGCCATAGGCCATTACCAAGACAATGGTGGCGGGTCTCGTGGTCGTTTCTCTTCTCTTTCATTTTATGTCACCGAATGACAAGATTGGTTGCGTCGAAGGTGCTAAAATTAAAGTTGTCTACTTATACATACACTGCACAACACCTGTCTGACTTTGATAGGATATGCTGAGAATAAAATACAATAAGTTTTTAGTAAAAATTTTATTTTAATGACAAGTTTTTTGCTGACTGTACTTAAATATTAAATTGTCATCTAAACCAAACCTGTATACAAAATTTCAGCTCCATCGGACACTGGGAAGTGGGTCAAATTAAGCTTGCAAGATTTGTCCCCCACTTACTAACCAACTAACTAACTAACATGGCAAGTTAAAAAAAAGCTTGTAATAATTAAATATTAAAATTGAATATACTTAAACCTCGACAGCCTAAACATAGACGACTAACCTAGGCTAGTACTTAGACAAATTATTTAATTTCTATCATAACATAATCATATCATTTTGGTTGGCTATCTGGCTAGCTACCACCATGTTATCTAAGACTAACGCCATAACAACGATATTTATGGCATTGTTGTGTTCCGGCAGTTAAGAGATAAGATAGTTAGGCCCGATTTCACCAATGATATTTAAACGCGATTAACGCTAAACGTGTTTAAAACGTATTTCTGTCCCTGTCACATTCAAACAGATGACAGAGGCAGAACTAAGTATTAAACACGTTTAGCGTTAATCACGTTTAACTATCAGTGATGAAAGTCGCCCTTAGTTAGTTTAGTTACTCAGTGGTTGAGGATTCTGGGAGTAGTGCGCTTCCATCTTCAACCTTATCACCACTTAACATCAGGTGTGATGAAGGCTAAGTGCTACCCCGTTGTGGATAAAAAAAAAGAAAAGTATGGGTGTTGCCGGCGGACCCCATGGCCTGCTAATACAGGTATTAAGAAATGTACTTTGGCCTGCTGGACAAAGTACATTTCTTTCATTCAGCACGCCGCACCTAATATTTTTGAATTTTGAATTTATATTTCAATTTAGGAGGTCAGGGCGGATCTCACGGCGTCCGGAAAGATTTTTTTTTGGGCCTGCCGCCGGATCCCAAGGCCTCCTGTAAAGACTGTGACTTTTGGCTCTCGGCGCCCACAAGCAGTCTTATATATTACCGGCAGGGAGAGTGTTAAGTGCTACCCCGTTGTTGATAAAAAACAGCCTGCTTTCATGTCTCTTTTTTGTTGGGCACATGCTTTCCCATACATTTTTAAATGCACGCAAAACACTTACCCCAGTGAACTAACAAACTAACGCCCGAATTCTCGAACGCAAATCATCTTTGGGAGCGTCTCAAACATCATGGCATCTCTTTCATACGTTTGACATTTAAAGCGACAGGGCGATGTTTGAGACGCTCCCAAAGATAAGTAGCGTACGGAGTATTCGGGCATAAATGAAACGAAATACACGTTCACATTAAAAAATAAAATTTGCGTAACTGCCTAACATTATGTTGGCCTATATTATAGATAGAGTATGTAAATTAGTTGCATTACAGTTACAAGATTACATGCAAACTCAAATGAGAGTTTGAGTACCTAAATAAATTAAATCAAAACTTTTTTAAAATAGATGTGAGTCAGTTCTCGCTGACGTCACAAATGTTCGATATGTATTTGTTGGCGTGACCTTTGCTACGATGAAGATCGGTCCGTACGGAGGTCGGGCGGGCGGGCCACGAAGTATTTGTAGTTATGAGAAAAATTAGGAGGAAAATGTTTTTTTACTTGACCGATAGCACAGCGGTTCTGAGCGTGCCTGATAATCCAGTGGTGGTAAGTTTCTTTGCTGACCATTACAAACAATCATGTGATGAACTAAGGAAAAGATAAGAAGGAGTATGTCATGCATTAGAGTAAAAGCTCCAGTGAATGAACGGATAAGGAATAAGCTGACTTCAAAGTTAGTATTAGATTCAGTTTTATATATTTAAGAATGGTTTTATATATTTCATTTTTAACTCATTTAAACATTAACCGGGAATCGAACCCGGGCCCTGAGATATATCTCAAGGATGGCTCTATAGAGCCGTCGACGTCTTTTTGCTGCAATAAAAATTGTTTAGTCTTTATAATATCGTTGATAACCTTTTGAATACTCACGTAAAGTATGCTGCCCTCGAGTCTGCCATTAAAATACTCCGATCAATACTAGCTTTAACTAAGTCATTTATTAATATTAATATAACAGCACAATTATGAATTTTTGCCAAAAAATATTTATGAGTAAGTAATATCTAGTTGTGCTATTTCTATTAAAAAATCTTTATAATTTTCTAATATAATTGCAGCGGTTTTCCTGGCCTCACCATTAATCTTAAATCTAGAAAACAATATCGATATCTATGGGAAGGCGGCGTAGCCCCGCCCAGCACGAATAAATATTTAATTAAAGTTATGAGAGCCAGCCCGTGGCCGGCCGCCATAACACAATGCTAAACTTACGCAAGTGTACATCCTCTTCGGACCGATTTGTCTGTGGTTTTGTACAGCTGGTCTATATTCAAATTAGAAAAAAAAAGGATTGTTGTTTTTTTATTTCAGAACTAGCGGATCCTCGCAGTTTTACCCGCGTGGTACCCGTTCCCGTGGGAATATCGGGATATAATATAGTTTATGTCACTCGGGAAGAATGTAGCTTTCTAATGATCAAAGAATTTTCTAAATCGGTCAAGCAGTTTCGGAGCCTATTCGATGCAAACAAACAAACAAATCTTTCCTCTTTAAAATATTAGTATTGAAGTATAGATAAAGATCGCCTTCTATGACCACCGCCTCTGTGTTCTAGTGGTTCAAACCACCGATTTCAGTGTATTCTGTTTGGTTTTATAGGTTTTAAACCGCTTGGCTAGCTACCACCATCTTATCTAACTCTGACGCCATAACAGATATGTTTTCAGCATTATTGTGTTCCGGCAGTTAGAGATATGGTAGCCAGTTCCTCAGTGATTGGAATTCCGGGGTAGTGAGATTCCACCTTCAGCCTTATTACCACTTAAAATCAGGTGTGATGAAGGCTAAGTAATACCCCGTTGTGGATAAAAAATAAAACAAAGAATGTCTCCAAAAAGGGCAAATTCGCCGCGATTTCATTAGCGAATTTGATTACTCTGTATACACATCGAAAACATACTGAACAATGTTTTATTTTATTTTATTTTATTTTATTTCACGAATCACGCAATACTCACGCGTTTTCCTTTTTTATACCATTGAATTATTTTTCGTGTCAAATATAATGTGACTTCATACGAGTATTGTGTATTCTTTTGATGATACATTTTAAGCTTCGTATCCATTTGGTGTTAGCAAAATGTTAAACATTTTCGGCAACGATGCTTGAAATCACACGGCGATACGTTGCAAGTTGGCGCGCATTAAGACGGCCCTAAACAACAGTCCCTCAACATGTACATAATTTGCAAATAACTAATCAACAATCAAAACACTATTAAAAAAAACAATTTAATATAATAACCATTTTGGAGGGGGTTTGCCATAATCGCCACGCTTGGCAGGCGGGTTGGCGATCGCAGTATGGCCTGCTGTTGAATGGAGACGCTGCTGCCCATCTCCTTTGGCAGTTTTCCCTCTGTCGGCTCTTATGACACCCACGGGAAGAGAGGGGGTAGTGCTATTCTTTTTATGTGCCGGCACTACACGGCACAAGAGCGCGGAAAACCGATGGCCGTTGGGGCGGGAAGGTTCTCAAATGGCGACCGCGAACCGGACGACGTTCTGTGGCCAGGCCCCCTACAAGGTGGACCGACGATCTGGTCAAGGTCGTGGGAAGCCGCTGGATGCGGGCAGCGCAGGACCGATCGTTGTGGAGATCCTTGGGGGAAGCCTATGCCCAGCAGTGGGCGTCGTACGGCTGAAATGATGATGATGATGATATAATAATAATTTGAAGACTAAATATGTAGCCTTATGACTTATTGTTGATCGAAGCCTTATGAATACGAAGTTTAACAATACTGCAAACAGTATTATTTCACCAATGTAAAAAATTTGCTCTGCAATCGAAAGAAACATTTTCTAGAACAGTTTCATACAAAACAGAAATAACAAAACTTAATCAATTTACCACCATAATAGTGCTCAGTTAACCCATAATTACGACTTTTACAATTCAGAATTCGCCACACGGCGTAGCAAAAAGACGTCGACGGCTCTATATCTCAGGGCCCGGGTTCGATTCCCGCGGGAGGCGTAATTAATACCCGCCCACATGTGGCTAGTACGCGCAAAATCGCTCAGCTCTCGATATGAGCAATTTATCTTGGGAACTTGGAGTGTTTATTGCAATTCTACGAGTATGTTGTAGGATGTAGGGGATCTTGTTCTTAGAAGGAAGTTAGTTAGATTTTTGTTGTTATTTTGTAATAGTCGGGTATCGACTGTTCAGTTGATTAGTTCAGACGATTGTTCAGTCCTTATCCATACTAATAATTTATTAAATGTGAAAGTGAGTTTCTTTGTTTGTCCGTCTTTCACGTCAAAACGAAGCAACGGATCGACGTTATTTTTCGTACGGGGATAGTTTGGAAGCTATTGAGTGATCTTAGCTACTCTTAAACCCGGATTCACATTCCCGCGGGATAACGTCGTGTAGTTCACGCAGGCTAAAAAATACTATTAAACTTAAAAGGCTTCCTCTCAACCCTAATGTTCAGTGTGAAGCCAAGAGGAAGCCCCTAAAATATAAAAAAAACATAACTCAGTATTGTATTGTAAGTCAATATTAGCTATCTTGTCCGTTTATCCGACGTGATTCCCATTCCAGTGGGAATATCTAAATAAAACATGAATGTCAGGACAATTACTTAGTTATTTTATGTTCTATTCCAATTTATTACTATCTAATATTATTAATATCTAATCTAATCCAGATTTTCAGCCAGATTTTCTGGTGTGATTGAATAACAAACATCAATCAAAGCTTACCTATCTTTTTTTAATTCACCACGGGGTAGCACTAATCGCCTTTATCACACCTGATGTTAAGTGATGATAAAGCTAAAAGTGGAAGCGCACTACTCCCGGAATCCTCAATTACTGAGAAACTGGCTATCTAACTGCCGAAATACAACAATGCTGAAAAAGTCGTTGTAATAGCGTCAGGCTTAGATAAAACTAGCTTTTCGCCCGCGGCTTCGCCCGCGTGGACTACACGACGTTATCCCGCGGGAATGTGTTTTTTTCCGGGATAAAAAGTAGCCTATGTTCCTCTACAGGCTACAAAGTATCTGTGTCCCAAATTTCAGCCAAATCCGTTTAGCCTTTTCGGCGTGATTGAGTAACAAACATCCAAATATCCAAACATCCAAACATCTAAACTTTCACATATATAATACTAGCCTTCCGCTCGCGGCTTCGCCCGCGTGTACTACACGACGTTATCCCGCGGGAAGGTGATATTTTTCAGGGATAAAAAGTAGCCTATGTCCTTTCTCAGGCTCTAGACTATCTCTGTACCAAAATTCATTCAAATCGGTTCATTAGTTTAGGTGTGGTTGTGTAACACACAGACAGACAGAGACGCATTTATAATATAAGTAAGGATTAGTAGGACAAACATCTAAACTTTCACATTTATAATATTAGTAGGAAGTAGGATGGTAGTAGATAGCCAGGCAGATTTTGAACAAGTGACGTATACAAAGGATGAGTGATAATGGTATTGCGACGTAATACTCAATGCTCAATCGGTAAAGCAGACCCCACTTATCATATCTTATTCTATCACTTAGACTGAGCAAACGAAAATAGACTTTGCGGTGAAGAACCTTTTAATACTATCATTGTACTACGTAACGAAAAGGTAGTGACGGAGTATTCTTACAAAATAGTCTTCGGATGTAAGCCTTATCTATATTTCTATACTAATATTATAAAGAAAAAACATTTGATTGTTTGTTTGTTTGTATGTTTGTTTGTTTGCATCGAATAGGCTCCGAAACTACTGAACCGATTTAGAAAACGGCTACCACGCGGGTGAAACCGCGAGGATCCGCTAGTGTATAATATTTAGTTACAGCTGAGGACTATTTTTCGGAACAATATTTCGTTCAGAACCTTTTCGTTACGTAAAACCAGGGACAACTTCAGTGAATCCCCTCTTACTTCTTTTCGAGTGGTTGGCGACTCACTGTTCACTAGCAATCCCTAGCCCTATTATCCTAGTTTAACACATAACGTAATAGTAAAAGGGTCTGCGCGTGAATAGCGAGGCATCAGCCACACGAAAAGAAGTAAAAAGTGGTTCACCGAAATTGTCCATTGTACATTTACATTGTGAAATATTTTTTTAATATTTAGTTACAGCTGAGGACTATTTCGTAGCAATATTTCGTTAAGTACCTTTTCGTTACATAAAACCAGGGACAACTTCAGTGAATCCCCTCTTACTTCTTTTCGAGTGGTTGGCGACTCACTGTTCACTAGCAATCCCTAGCCCTATTATCCTAGTTTAACACATAACGTAATAGTAAAAGGGTCTGCGCGTGAATAGCGAGGCATCAGCCACACGAAAAGAAGTAAAAAGTGGTTCACCGAAATTGTCCATTGTACATTTACTTTGTGAAATATATTTTTTTCTTCGTGCATGTTCTTTCCATGCACAGCGCTAGGAAATCCTCCTATCACCTCTGCTAATAAATAAATTGCAATCGAACGCCTGTAAAACTATAAAACAAGTCAGTGATAACTTCCATTAGGCTGTTATTAGCTGTTATTGTATTGAAGTGTAAAGGCTGCTTTTCATGCAAGCTGTAATTGAAGGTGTAGAATTAGAGATTAAACGAACTTACCTGAAGTGAAGTTCTATCTTAATTATACGAAGGCTTCGTCCGAAGAGATTAGCTTGATTAACACTTGTAGTACGCCCTAGTAATCGCCAATTTCACACTATATTGAGAATATACCTACTTATAAATTAAAAAAGTAATAAAAGACAATTATTATTTTTTAAATTTCAAATGCGGGTAGTCAATAGCGACCTGGCTCAAGCGCCCGTCATAGCTGTCATTTAGTTTGGAGTATTATATTTTTCGAATAATATAGGGGAGTAGGTAATAACTTTTGGGAGGGAGGGATGCTAATCTCTTCGGACGAAGCCTTCGTATAATTAAGATAGAACTTCACTTCAGGTAAGTTCGTTTAATCTCTAATTATACTTCATGCTTCGTCCTCAAGATTAGCTTGATTAACACTTGTAGACGTTTAGAGACTAAGTGTTCGAAAAATATGCAAAAATTGTAATAGGTTACTGAATAATATAGATTGAAATTATAACATAGCTTGCTTCTTTATTTTCTCAACATAGAAACAAAAAGCAATAAAAAAGTATTATTTGTTACATAAAAAAATCAACATCGCTTATGAAATAAACGAAAAATATTTTGATTAAGCACTCAAAACAGTAGTGCCAAATTTTTTATCACAATTGCTGTTTACTGGCCTGTTATAAAATTTGACAAACGTATGTGATTCTGAAAACCAACCTGCAGTTTTATAATCTGGTCTATGCTAAAACCTAATTTTTGCGCAGCTGACGTAGCAGCATACCGGGTATTATGCGCAGTGAACGTAGAAATATCAATTCCATTTAAATGTAACGTATTTTTTATCCATTTGTATAAGGTTTGTGACGTAACAGGCTTATATGGCTTTCGGTAACTAATAAATAAATTGTTGGAATCAGGACAGAGAGACATTGTCATTTCAAGGTAAGTAATCAAAACTCTTGCAGGACAAATACTTGGCTTTTCGTTATAGAATGGTATAACGAGCAATGGTTGAGCTGCGCCACCACTAGATGTCTTTATGAAAATGGGGAATTTTGATTTCAATTGCTAAAGAAGACTTAATATTACAAATATTATTTTTTGAAAGGGTTTGTCGTACCCTATGGGCTGTAACAATGGCTATATTTTTTCCAGATTCTAACTTTCGTTACAAACCACTTTTCAAGACAATTTAAAACCTGTGCTATATTCCAGACTTCATTAAATTTAGTGGGTGGAGGTCTGGTACGAAAAACTCCTTTAATAAATCTTTTTGTTTCTTGATTTTGTGAGATATTAATTTTAGTTATTAAAGCCAAAGCAGAATGATAACAGTTAATTGTGCCATACTGAGCGCCACTGTTAAAATCAGATGCAAAAAAATGTTGTATATCGGGAATTGATACTTTCGTATAAGTTTAGTTTATTTAGTTGACAATAAATAAACCACTTTTAATAGCAAACTTCGTATTGTTTATACGAGTTATCCAAAAGGGAGTTTAGCATGACGTCCAGAGAAAATTGTTTGACGCCTCTTCGTATCATCACCATCACCAGGGTAATGGACTTGCGCATTTGTTTGCGGCTGGAATTTGTAGATAAAATTAGGTTTGAATCTGCTTTGAAAAGGAATTGTTTACTTATTAAAAGACTCTTAAATAGTGGATACCACGGTTATGTGGACCAAAATGCAACAACTATTAAGTATAGTATAGTATATCTGTGGCATTGTCAAAGATAATGTATCTTAAACATTTAATAATTATTGTGAAAGGAGAAAAAACATAAAAATTGAATTTCGACCACGACACTGAAAAAAAACATTTACGGCGTATGCATCCGGATCCTTATGCCATGATATATATCTTGGACATTTATTATTTCAACGACTAGCGTATCAATGTCAGGCCTATGAAATTTAAAGGCATAATCAGCTAGCTGCCATTCTTGGTCTGCCTGCATAGTATTATCTGAAGATCGAATATGAGATGCAAAAACGTAAAGATTTTTACGTTTACGCCATTGCCAGAGGTCTTTTTCGATCTCTGTCAGGTGTGGGGAGTGTATATCACCCATACGGTTTACGTAGGAAATTACCGTGGTATTGTCAGTTCGTAGAAGTACTTGACAGTTAATATCTTAAACCAATAAACGCAGCAAGAATTCCTAAATAATTTATTGTCTGCTTTCTTTTACACTCCATAAACCACTAGCTCTGTCGTCTCCACATGCAATTCCCCACCCCGTAGTTGGGGCACCTGAAAAAACTTCCAGGTCAGACTTGTCTATTTTTATTTTGGTGCGGCTCCACCAATAGAAATCCTGTTCCAAGTAACAAGGTATATCCATGTACTTATTATACATATTTCAAATAATTTAGTATACAACCAGCTGCATTTCACGGCGGGACAGGCGGATATTAACAGTACACCTTTTTAAGTTAGAAAATTTCTGTATTGCAAATTTAATTTTGGCAAAGTGACCTAGAATTTCTTTTAGTCTAAACTACATCTTAAGAACTTACAAGACTGAGAAGGTATAAAATTACTTTTATCGGTATTTATAATGAAACCTAAGCTTGTAAGCAACTTTACGGTATCTTGTAAGTTTTAAGACCCTTATATTAGACAGAGGTGATCCAAATATATTGTTAACAGGTAACCACATAATCTTAAGAGTTTCATACCGGTTTCATGATGACTTTAGTGATAAAACCAAAGGAGCTGTGTTTAAGCCAAATAATAAGACATTAAATTCATATGTTTTTTGATCAAATTGGTATCTTAGATATCTTCGGTCTCCCTTGTGAATTTTTAACAAAAAGTATGCGTCTTTCAGGTCTACTGTGCACGGTTACAATCTCTCAATTTCATAACTGTTCTTAAATCCTCCAGTTTAAAATGACTTGTGTCAATAAATTTATTTAGTGATAAGTTTAAGATGAAGCGCATCTTCCCATTTGGCTTGGGTACTAAAAAATAGTTGATAGATTGATCAGATCTGTTATCTCTGAAATTGCAGAGACAGCAAATTTTTAATTTCGTGTATGAAAAGAGCCTTTTCCTTTTTACTACATTTTCGGGTTGACGGTGATACAGGTTGCATCGGTTTTCGATTGAAGGGAATCTTGTATCCTTTTATATGAAAAAAAGAACCAGTGGGTCCTTGGTAATCATTAAAAATTCTTTATAGAATAATGATAAACGACCTGCATGCGTTAACGTATTTAACGTCGGCTGTTGTTCTGTCTCTGCCACGGATACTGCGACTGCTTCGATAAGTTTATGAGCCGTCTACGCGTCGAAGTCGTTGCAGGCTCCTTCGTCCTGGGAGGGCCCGTCGGCCTGCGACTAGGACCCGGACCCTTCCAGTTTAAATTTCGCGAAGAACTGTATGGATTAGAGCTTGGCTTCTTATTAGGAAACTCTTGTGTCGTTGATTGCTTTGGATCTGTGCCAGACTTGTCAATAGCTTTAGCTGATTTTATGGTTTCCCTTAAGTTTTCGCCGAATAATTGCTTATCAATTTTAATATTTTGAAGAGAATCCCTTAGATCCATCTTCACGGCATTCAGAAAAAAAAATTGTTAATTGAATTAGAATGTTGACAATCACACATATTTTTTGCCAAATCCATAAGTGTTTTTAGCAAGGCTGTATCTTTCTCATTTGCAGACAATATAATAGTATAGATTTTACCAAACAAGTGTTTCCAGCAGTCGATTCCTTCTGTTTCAGTTGAATGGCCTTATTGCGTTTAGCAATAATATCTGAAACAGCTGCTTTAATCTTAGGATCAAGCTCAGGTGGGTCAATCAATTTGCAATTTTCTGGGATACATGATCCTTATGAGTTCTTTACGCAATTTTTTGTTAATACCTGTTGTGACCAGTGCTGGAAAACTCCAGCACTCCTGACTGAAGTAGGGTCAGTACCTAATGTTTCTAATACTTCACTATCTAACTGTATGTTTTCTATTTCAAGAGCAGACGTTTGATCTGAAGGTAGATCACGCTTCGGAGCCTCAGTCGACGAATGACCATCCTGTGTATTTGTAATGTTTTCAGACTGGGATGTACTGGGTTGGTTCTAAAAGTGGCTCCAGCACTTGTTCAAATTGTCCTTCAGGTTAACCCTTAGAACATGGTCAACTATGACCTCTTGGTCGTATGTAAGGGACAGAGTAAAGCTCATGTTCATACAATTTTAGCATGTCAGTATAATATTGTAAGAGACAGTCCCCAGTTATAACAACACGTACTGTCCGCAAACAACACTTAAAAGTACCTTATAACAGTCCTGTTGTACTGTTTGTAGGACCCAGTGACTGCAGTGTATATAATGATGATTATGTTATCATTATTTGAGATTATGTATTGCTTAACCTTAGGTATGCAATTAAATTTCGTAAGAGACAGTCCCAGTTCGAAAAAAAAAGTACTGTCCGCAAACTATTGAAAATCGACACATTATAATAAGCATAATACTTTAGAGTACATAGCTGTTTTTTAGCTAAGTCACTTATGTGAATTATTTTCAGTAAGAAGCAGTCCCAGTTCATAGAAAGTACTGCCCGCAAACTGTTTGAAATCTACTTATACGAGAACTTGTAAAAGTCTGCGACGAACTAATGCATTTATGTTCAATTACAACTTTAAAATTAATTAATAATGTTGTTATACTTTATCAAAAAGTATTTATTTTAAAAACTTAGTAATAGTCAAAACGTTTTATCGTTGAACGTAATTATCGTTTGCATTTTTTGCGGAACGTTAGAAAACCAGGTTACTGAACTTCAATTTGCAATATAATATGTCAAGGCCAGTGACTTATGAATGTATAAAAATACATAACGTACCTTTAGATAAGGACGACGAGCGATAGGATTGTTCCGATAACTCAAAACAAGATGAATCTTACCGGTGTGGTGGTGCTTCTTTTTTCGCTCCAACTTCCTCCCCAATCTTATAATTTTTCGTTTAATGTGTTCACAATTATCTTTTTTGCATTTGGGCATCCTAAATAATCACTTTTAACAACAACTAACAACTTTTTTAACACAATTTAAAAAACTAGATGTGAAACGGCGACGCACTAGAAAGCGAATGGCAGCTATGACGGGCGCTTGAGCCAGGTCGCTATTGACTACCCGCATTTGAAATTTAAAAAATAATAATTGTCTTTTATTACTTTTTTAATTTATAAGTAGGTATATTCTCAATATAGTGTGAAATTGGCGATTACTAGGGCGTACTACAAGTGTTAATCAAGCTAATCTTGAGGACGAAGCATGAAGTATAATTACAATGAACTTATTATTTTTACAAGCTTTTTATTATTTTGCCATGTTAGTTAGTTAGTTAGTGGGGGACAAATCTTGCAAGCTTAATTTGACCCACTTTCCAGTGTCGAGATGGAGCTGATATACAGGTTTGGTATATATGACAATGCAATATTAAAGTACAGTCAGCAAAAAAGCTGGTCATAAAAATGATTTTTTTATTAAAAACTTATTAACTTTTTTATCTGTTCATTAAAATTTCTCTTTCTACGACTTTTATGGATTTAACGAAAACGGAATATTGTTATCGACGACCTCCGTGGCCGAGTGGTGTACGCACCGGTTTTCAAGGTGCCGATATCTCTAGAGGTCTCGGGTTCGATTGCCGTTCGGGTAAATATTGAAAACGAACTTTTCAATGTTTTCTCGGGTCTGGGTGTATGTGATAATACCCGTCGTTGTTCCCAATTTCCATAATACTAGTGCTTAAGCTTTAACTTTGGTATTGGAACAATGTATGTGATGATGTCCAATATTTATTGATTGTTTATTGTATTCATGCTTATATTGCCAACGTTATTGGAATTTTTTAGTTGTTAAAAAAATTCGACCTCTTTGGCACTTTTCTAGGGAGCTGTGGTAACGGAAAGTGACTGGTGAAAGATTATCGGTTAGTTTCCATGACTACGGCCCCTGGAAATATACTTAATGGCAGAGAATACTTTTAGTATTAAGTCCGCCTTGTATATTTTATTACATTATGTATTTTGTACAATAGTTTAAAAAAATGCTTTAAACTATTGTACAAAATACATAATGTAATGCTTTAATGTATAATTTGCCATTATTTAAGTAATTCTTGCAGTAGCTTTCCATCTGTGGCTTTGCCTGACTACATGATACTTACCCGTGGGAAATGAGACATTTTCCCGTAGTAAAAAATAACTCATAATATATTTCTGTGTCAAATTTCATCAAGATCCGTTCAGCCGTTTCGTCGGTATTGACTAACATCATCAAACATATTCGCATTTTATAATCTAAGTAAGATGTATTTATAATTTGTTAAATGATTCACGTATGGTCAGCCTTTTAAACTTTGATATATATTTTAAATTGCATTCCATTTTGCTTTGCTTAAACTATTCAAAGTTTTATTACCCTTGTTTGGCTTTTATATTTATTATTGTATTTGCTACGTTTTTGGTTGGTGTGTATTTTAAAGAATCTACCTTTTGGATGTCTATTTCTTAGTTATTGAAAATTATTTACTGCTATGATTACCGGGTTTTTTATTTTATTTTTAAATTTAAGATTAATTTGTGATAGAAAGTTACTTTACATATTATATTATGTTAAAGTCACTTTTCAATTTGACGACTCTGTATGAAATATGACAGGGAGAAAAAAATAGCCCTTGGCGAGTTTCTTGCCGGTTCTTCTCGTTACAAGGCCGCCCGCCGTAGGATTTGCGAACCGATAGCGTAGCTTCATTGACGTTCACAAGTGCTGTATCAGCCTAAAATGAATAAATGATTTTGAATTTTGAATTTATAACACTGATTATTCACTACACACTATATGCACTCACTTTATCGTTTTAAAGACTGAAAAATATTATGTTTTTCTTTTGTTTAGGTAACAAAATACAATTTAATAACATAAAAAACACACCAAAAACTACAGAGATTTGTCTGGTGTACTTAGGAAGGTTGAGTTCGGTACAATTATTTTGACTTAATATTACAAGTACCTACTTATTTAAAACTATTTTGTACATAACGTGTATTGTACATGACTACATAGTTACAAATTCACTCGACATGTTCTTGTAGTTAAAAGTGTTTTTGTAATTGAAAGGAAAAATACTTTACGCTTATATTTTGTATGGATATAAAAATCTTTTCCTTTTTTATCCACAATGGGGTAGCACTTAGCCTTCATCACACCTGATGTTAAGTGAAGTTAAGACTGAATGAGGAAACGTGCTACTCACGGAATCCTCAGCCACTAAGAACTAAGACTGTAAGAAACAATACACTAAGAAAGTGGCTATCTTATCTTTAACTGGACAACTGAAAACATCGTTGTTACGGCGTCAGACCGTTGTACCTAGCCAATCGGACTTAGGGCAAGTCCTACCACCAACCCAACCAAATACAACATGTACCGATTGAGAATCGAACCCGGGACCTCTAAGTCAGATACCGGTGTAGTGCGAACTGCTATAGACCACAGAGGCGTTTATATTATATTCCTTACGCTGAGCAAACATTGTGCATTCACTCTTACCCCATATCACTTGTAATTGAAAACGAACACGCTGTAATGGATATCAAAGAAGCTCTCGGCAATTAACGCGAGGCAAATTGTAAATTAATAATATATATAATATAATAACTGTTAGTTAGTACTGAAATATCAAGAGTTTTGCAATAGGTACTGACGTTCAAACGGGTAAATAAAGTTGTAAGTGAAAAAAACACTAGGAATTTTTTGTTATATGTTTGAGGCTTATGTATAATAGATGACGTACAAGTTACGTCACCTGGTTATACTCGCGTAGTTCCTCTTCCTATTGATTTAAGAGTTATTTTGTTAAAAAATAGAACCGCCTTAAAAAATGCCATCAAAAGTAAGAAATAATACTTCTAATATTGTATTCACACCAAATAACGTAAGTACTTTGAAGTCGGGCGTGAAACATGCACATTTTATTGTTTTTTTTGTGTTTTTTGTTAAAACCCGCTCGAGTTCCAAGTACTTACGTTATTGGGTGTGACTAAATAATTCTTATTTCACACTTTTTAGTGCATCATGACGAACCTCCTATTTTTAAAGTCAGTTAATAAGTATACTAAAACCTTCTAAATGTAACAAATACTTTCTTAAAAACCGCATCAAAATTGGTTCAGCCAAACGCGAAATAATCGCTGATAAACATACATATTACATACATACATACCTACCTCCTTTTTTTGAAGTCGGTTAGAAAAAACTATCAAGTTATGGCACTTGTATGGTCTAAGACCTTTAAAATGGTTTCAGAATCACATTTTTACTCCTATCCACACACAGCTGCCGGGCAAAATTTGAGAATCGACAAGTAAAAAGATAGAGTTTGGATTTTATCTACCTAATAGTTTAGATTACCTGTCCCCCCCACACAGGTTATCTTTAAAGGCAGCCTGCGTAGCATGACCATCATTATATCACGCGAAATGATTATGGTACGTCATGACGAAGACAGCATGCTGTCTTGTTTACCCCACTAAGGTGTAAGCAAGATATAGGCTCTTTACCATGCGTCAATATGCTATGCTATATCGATAAAAGCCGCTCATGCTAGGCCGGCAGAAGTCCACCGATTATATTAAGAATCTGTGTTTGTTGATAAAGACTGTTATTGTACCTCAGACTCATCTTCAACTCAATACTAATCTGTATTATAAAGAAAAAAGATTTGATTGTTTGTTTGTTTGTTTGCATCCGAATTGAATAGGCTCCGAGACTACTGGAACGTTTTAGAAAATTCTTTGACCATTAGAAAGCTACATTCTGGACCTGAGAGGCATTAAGCTGCAAGTGCCAAAACCATAGTTTTACAGTAGAGACAACTTTGTGAAAAATTGCTGTTGTATGGACTTTATCCCTAAGTAACTAAGAAAAGCAAAAGTATTAGCAGCATTTTTTTAAATTTGGTTAATAGAATAACTATTATAGATTAAGAAATGCCACAATAAGAGATCATCTTTTCGTTTAATTTACTAAAATTTGATGAAGTTATTAAAAACTCCGTTACATACAGTTTTATGTGTCAGAATCGCGACAGGACAATGTAGAGGCAGAAGTATGTAACTCCGCACTTACGTTAAAATGCCAGTTCATAATTCTAGATACAATATTGGTAACGTACAAAGTCTTTTACTGTTTTATCACTTGCGACACTATGCCTCAAGGCCATAACGTCTGTTACGTTATTATACAATTATAAAACTCTGGGTTCTGACCGACTTTTTGAACATACAGTTTTATCGCTGGAAAGAATACGGGTTTTTTTATACATTAGGCTTAAAAAGCAAAAAAATGGACTTGCAGTGTTATGCTTCTCAGGTCCAGCATTCTTCCCGAGTGACATAGGCTATATTTTATCCCGATATTCCCACGGTCAAACCGCGAGGACCCGATAGTATAATATTATAAATAAAAAAGAACATTAAACAATTCTATGTACAACTATACAAGTTATGCCCAACGAACCAGTTAGGAAAAAAATCCTTAGCATACTTTTATCTTTGGAGAAAGAGGTTTAGTACTTTTTTTTCACTAAAAGTTCTCTAAAAGGAGGATCCTGCTATTACTGAGAGCGTGATGTAACCTTACACGTAATAAATACTTTTTTTATGCATTTTTGTGTCCATCACTACTAAATCTGTCTACAATCCACGTACAGTCTACATTACAATATGTGCAAACTCCCATGCGTTGTTCTGCCGCGCACCGCCACAATCTAAGCGCGACCGCAACGCTGATTTGCGAAAATAAAACGAGACCAGATTACAGACGGCGCCGGGTAATGGACTAGTGATGGGAAAGCGTCGAGCTTGTCGATAACGACCGATAAGCGAGAGTGAGCAAACTATTTTAAGCCAATAAAGTAATAAGGACTCTATTATCATTTTCATGTTTTTAAACCAATACATGCATTATTAAGGTTTTTCAAAATAAAAAAGGTTAATATTCTTGGAATAATGGACAGCAATTTTATCAAAAAATACCATTGTTATAAAATACTTTTTATGGGTTTCGTAACAGGTGATTTTAATCAAACACTTCACGATATTAATACTTGTATATGGACTTTTATTTTTCCCGACGTTTTGCACCTTTCTCAGTGCCGTAGTTACGGACATGGACTTGGCCACTAGAAAATTGCAGAAACCTGATAATCACTGTTGCAATTGTTCTCGCTGACATCCATTAACTCACATAGAGCTCGGGTGGTAGGTAGGCGCCCATTCTCCTTATCCACATATAAGAAAGGCTTATATTATAATAGATAATGATGATGATGACGTGACAATGTCACTTGAATGCAAATAAAATAACATATATAATAAATATTTTCTTACAAATAACTATATTTTCTTACAAATAAATATTTCTTACAAATAAATATTTTCTTACAATCACACCAATTATCTAAGCCCATAGTAAATTTCTAAAGAAACTGTGTCTATGTGAACTTGATAACGGATAAATATTTACTTATTTACTTTTTGTTTGTAAATACATACTTAATATACATAGAAAACACCCAGACCAAGACAAATAGACATGTTCATGCACACAAGTATTTGTCTTGTTCGGGAATCGAACCCGAGACCTCTGGCGCAGAAGGCAAGTAGCTTACCCCTGCGCCAAATCGGTCGTCTGTATGTCTGTAGTAATACAGAAGTAATTCAGTAGTAAACCGAGAAGCGAGCAAGCACTTATCGATACTCGATTATATTTCAAAAACATTATCCCATCACTACAGTTCGGGACATTCCGCAAAGTAATCATTTGTCTACTTGACTAAACTGAATTATATTATTTTTATTATTATTTAATAATGGCCGCTATAATTGAAGGCTGCCGGATCGGCGGCTTCTGTTCTGACCCAACTCATCGCTGTTATTCGATTCATCGTACTTAAGGGGATATCGTTATGTGGGATTTTATTTAGCATTGATATGTGGTACTGATTTTATCCACGATTTTAAACGTCATGTTTTTAATCAAAAACGGGGTAGCACTTCGACTTCATCACACCTGATGACAAGTGGTGATGAGGCTGAAGGTGGAAGCGCACTACTCTTGGAATCCTCAATCACTGAGGAACTGGCTATCTTATCTCTTACTGCCGGAATACAATAATGCTGAAAACATAATTGTTATGGTGTCAGACTTATCTAAGTCAGACAAGATGGTGGTAGCTGGCCAGGCGAACTAAGAACAAGTCCTGCCACGAACCAAACCGAATACAATATGTACCCCCACTGGGAATCGAGCCCGGGACCTCTGGGTCTGAAATCGGTGGTATGAACCACTAGCCTACCACAATTTTTTATGTATCACAAGATACACATTTTCAAAGTTAAAATCAAACTTTTTTATTCATATTATTGCTAATATAAATTAATGCTTATGAATCGTCCAACATTTTTTACCTACCACCTGTTATGGACATCTTTTAACTGACAAGAAATGCGCCTTAACAGTTCGTTATTAGATTACGAATGGGATCTCATACAGCGGTCGTGCGCACGCAGCGCAGTGACGTGCGCGCAACTCAATTACGCTACATTCTGCGGACGATCTATTTGTTTTATATTACCAATTTCCGCACTACTGAGTGACTTTGGTATTGGATATTTATTTACTTATTTATTTATTGAACTTTTGTACATAATACATAATGTAATATACAAGGCGGACTTAATACTAAAAGTATTCTCTGCCAGTCAACCTTTGGGAAACAGAAAACAATGACTGCGGTACTAATTATACAAAGATATTTCGGTAGATATTTGGATGTATCTGTCGCAGGCGGATGGTTAAGTATGGCACGTGACAGGTTAGAACTTATGGCTATTTTTGTTGTGACTCCGTCAACTTATAGGAAGAAAAAATAACTTACGAAAAAATGATCGGCCTAGGCGTTCAATTGAATGGCGGATTCAACCATTTGGCTGCGACATATTCACGGTTAATAACGTTATGTTTCAGCTGGGAACGAACATTAATGATTAATAAAAATTAAAACTGTCATCATCATTAGCCATTTAATGTCCCCACTGCTGGATGTTAACATAATAAACAGTCCTGCCTGTCTATGTCTATACGTTATGTTGATAGAAACTAAACCATCCATCAAAAGCTGTCAAAGTACTGCTGTCAAAAATCTATTGAATTTTAATTTCTTTTACGACCGAAAGAGGCGCTGCTCTGGTTTCATACAAAATTATAAAATCATGATAACCATTATCATGAACGATAGTTTTTCATGCTAGGGGTATAGCTAGCCTTGCCCCTTATTGCTGCTGCACACATATGCATACTCCTGTGTTTTCTCTGTGTCATGTGCTCATAGCTTTATAGTAGTTTATGTGACTGTCGCATAAGGAGGGGTATTAAAACACGAGTGGGAGTTTAAAAAACGAGCCTTGGCGAGTTTTTTAATAGTATTCCACGAGTGTTTTAATACCGAGTTATGTGCAGTCTCATACACTACTTTATCTACACTCATTACATTTATTATATATTTCAAAAATAAAGCAAATCAATATTAATTATAAAATGTGAATTGGTGCCACACCCCACTCATACGGTCTATTCCTTCTAAATTCAAAATTCTAATTTTAAAAACGTTTCTGATTGTTGCCAGCTAAAGAAGAGCTTGAAAAAGTTGGAAGTCGGTAAATCCTACGGTTGCCATGGAGACTGTAAATTTAAGAAATATAAGTGTTTTATAATGAATGACAGCTGTATCCGGGTGTTTCATAATGACCATTATGCAACACCCGGATACAGCTGTCATTCATTATAAAACACTTATATTTCTTAAATTTACAGTCTTATTTTTTAAAGTTGACTATGGCATAAAGTGTATCAGTATACGTTCAGGCATGAGTTCATAATTCGAAAATTATAACAGGAGTGTAGATAAAGTTAATTAATTGTATGTCTGTTCTTTCTTATTTTTTTATTTGGTTTCTGTTGTAATGTCGTGTGAGTGTTGTAGTGAATAAACTTTTTATCTATCTAGCTATCCTATATATCAGTCTACACCTACGTACCTAATATCAGAGTGCCCACGATTACATAATAATCCCTTACTCTCCACCGGTCAAGACGCAGCCATTAAAAACAATAAGCGACCGGCCGAACGCTAGTAATAACTGTTTTTAAATTGATTTAAAATTTCACAGACCATTACTTAAGCCCCGAGCTGCGAGTGATTTTAGCAAGGATGGGACCGAAAGTGGGATAAGTTGAAATTTCGATAAGAATCGGCATTTAAACAGCATTAATGATTAATAAGTTGGAAAAATTCAATAAATCGCTAAACGTCAATATTGCTGGAGAGTGTTCTTGAGAAAAAACCACCGATCAAGCAAGTAAATTTTCTGACAGGATATAAAATAGTAGATTGTACAACAAGTGCATAAAACATACCATTTTACCCGAGACGTATATATCCACCCGAGCCGTAGGCAAGGATGGATAGTCAATTCGAGGGTAAAATGGGTTTTATGTACGAGTTATACACTCTGCTTTTCACTTCGAGTGTGCGGAAAATAAATAACAATATTGCAAAAAAGAAAAAATAAAGACTTCGCCATATTGGCGGGAAAACCTTCTTTTTCTTTTTTTTATACGTGGAAGTGGCAGCACAGTGACTTAGCATAGATCGTAGTCCATAACGCTCTTGAAATACTAATTTTTTACAAAATTCATTAATTTTGCCTAGTTTTATTAATTTAGTAATTTAACATGGATTGTGTACAAAATTAAAGAAACAAAATGAAATAACAAGTTTATTTAACAAAGTTTAATTGCGTGTGTGACTGTTTACCTGACGACCTTTGTCTTAGAGTCTGAGACTTAGACGAAGATTTTACTTAATGCACTAGAGCATAAACAGCGATTTTATGCAGCCTATACCCGACATAAAGACGAACTTTACGAGCATGAGAAGTGAACAATGAATTGCTTTCTTTCGTACTATGACCTTCTAAAAACTGGATCGCAAATGAATTGCTAAATGTGAAAGACCGAACGATTTGTGTCTTTATTTCTTCTACCCGTCTCTTTCACTCGATTCTGTCATGCCCGGAGAGTGAGAGGGACGGGTATAACCTGCAGGTGTCATGTTAAATCAACCGGGTTATAAGTCAAATAAGAGTTTCTGACAGTGTTCGGAAAAGATCGACGTTTCTGAACGCAACTCTAATGTCACGTCAAATTGACATTAGCTGTCACTTGAAGTTGACAGTGACACTTGATTGGAATTCTTCTTGGAAAAATGTCGGAAGAATTTTGCTGAATTTGTTAAAAATCGCTCGCGTTGAATGTGCCTGGCATATCGAGTTGGAATACATCTTAAATTATCTATGTGATCCCGTTTTGTACGACCAAGGTTTTGATGCCATCTCTGGAGTGGCCGGTCGCGGATGCTTTGAAAGATAACCTTTTCTACCACACGCGCTTGTTGTCGAGACACTATATCGTAATAAAAAAAGCTCCCACGTGTGTGTCTTTGTGTATCTATTGTTGAAACGCCCGGTGTCTTGTGAACGCTGTTATTTGTGTTATGAGTGAGGTGACTAATTGGTAAGGTCTGCAGAAGAAGACGGAGCCACAGGGGGGGCCCCCCTTACACCACTTCTGCCTTGGAGACGGTCGACCCACAGACCCGTATGTAACCTTACCTTACTTAAAAATCTCTCCGCTGTGTATCGCAGTCCTATTGTTCAGTTACATCCCGGCTGAAACCAAGATTTGTCCGGAGTCTATACTCATGATAGCCTTCCACTGCGCCAATGCTGACTCCGCGGTCTAGGCAGGGGTGTACTGAACATTTTTTGGTAGCCAAGAGCGTAGCTTGAAGGCCTGAGAGGCCCACGCCAAAACTTTGTATTAATCAGTGCCGTTTGATGACCCAGTCTGGTCCGGACTAGATTAATTTGTACTTGTAAATGGTAATTAACTTGCATTTGAAAAGTAAAGGGCATTCCTTTGTTATTGGTTCCATGTCTTGTAATTAATTGTCATGTATTGAAGTTCCAAAATGTAAACAGATACCTTTCTTTGTTCATAATAATTATTATTTAGTTTTGTCAGCAAACTTGAGTTGTGAATATTGACAAGTTTGTTGCTAAAATAATAGCTAATAAAAGGTCAGCTAATAAGTTTGCACTCAATACTTAGTGAAACTTAAATGATTTGGGACATTGTTTACACATTGTGAATTTCAATAGTCAGTGAGTTTTGTTGTTTTCTGATAACCTCCAGATATTTAAGAGTTTGTGTCATTATAAATACTTTGTTGTTGTAATATTGGAATTTTGTGGTTAGTAATAACCTCCAAATATTGGAGATTTTGTGTTATAGTGAATATTTTGAATTTGTTGTTTTTGTTGATAAATTTGTGACGTTACAATGACGGCCTCCTCTGCTAAAGCCAAAATACGTTCTGAGTTACGGTGGTTGGCTTCTGCGGTCGCGTTGTTGGATCGACCGGATAGAACGGAGGCCTTGTTGAACAGATACGTAGATCTGCCCATACGTTTGGCTGTTGTTGATGAGCAGTATGCCTTATTTTTGGAAAGGACTGTTGAGGCCGAGGTGGAAATGCGACAAGAAGTCGGTTTGGATGTGGACCAGTGTTATGATTTTGCGGACAGAATTACCCAGGTAGCTCGACCTTTGCAAGTGGCAAGAGAGAATGAACCGAGCCCGTCCCCGGTCACATCTAAAAGTATGCCCCCTCTCTTTGCTAGATTGGCCCCCTTAGACTTAAGGCGCTTTGCTGGTCGTCTAGAGGACTGGGAGGGCTTTATTAATATTTTTGATAGTCTTGTACATGCCCGGGACGATTTGACCCAGGGCCAGAAGTTAGCTTATTTGTTATCCGTGTTGGAAGGGGAGGCCCTTGAATCGGTTCAACATTTGGCCCCCTCGGATGAAAACTACCCTATTGCCAGGGATTTGATTGCCCGTCGGTACCAGAACGTACGACGTCTGGCGGACAACCATGTTGCCGCCATTTTGAATTTACCCCGCGTTGCCAGCGTGATGCACTTGAGAGTGGCTTTGTTGAATCCGCTGTTGGTTGCCTACAACGCATTGAAAAACTTAAAACTCCCAGTGGAGCAGTGGTCGTTTTTGTTACTGCACATTGTCCTGGGAAAGTTGCCGGACTCTGTTAAGGTCCGTTTTGAGCAGCAGTATGGTGGGGATAGTGCGACTTATCTGCCACCCTTCTCGGACCTCTTGACGTTCCTGGAAGGAGAAAGTAGACTGGCAGATAATTCCTCTCTGGCCGGTCCTATGGGACCCGAACGACCTGTGCCACAGAGTAGATCCCCCACCGGACCCCCCCGTAGGGGGCGTATGGCCCCTCGCGCGCCCGGCCGCTATGCCGCCGTCCAGGAGACCGCCCGCTGCTTGTATTGTCGGGAACCGGGTCACAGCACGACCCGTTGTGATAAGTTCCTCGACCAGCGCGTCCAAGGCCGTCGAGCGATCGCGCGACAACGGACATGGTGCTACTCGTGCTTGGGCCTGCACATGCAGCGCGAATGTACCCAAGCGCACCCATGCCGCTTTTGTAAGGGCAACCACCATCCCCTCCTCTGCATGAACAGCCCAGAGGGCGGCGGAGCGCCGCAGCGCGTCGCTGCAGGATCACCGCGTATGGGTGGGGGTCTCGGACCCCCCGCGGTGTTTGAATCCCGCAGCAGTTCTAGTGGCCACCAGAGTGGCCCCAGACGCTCTCCGCCACGATTGGAGCCTCAAACGGGCGGGGGTCCCAGGGACCCCCCAATGGGAAACCGATCCCCAAGGATGGGGATGAGTTATGCGAGCGTTGCCGGAGGTCGTAGAGGCCCCCCGCGACGTTTTGAGCCTCGCACGGGCGGGGGTCCCAGGGACCCCCCAATGGGAAACCGATCCCCAAGGATGGGGATGAGTTATGCGGGCGTTGCCGGAGGTCGTAGAGGCCCCCCGCGACGTTTTGAGCCTCGCACGGGCGGGGGTCCCACGGACCCCCCATGGGAAATCGGTCCCCAACTAGGGGGTTCGATTTTGCGAGCGTTGCGGGAGGTCGTAGAAGCCCCCCGCAACGTGTTGAGCCTCGCACAGCCGGGGGTCCCCGGGACCCCCCCTCTGAAAATCGGTCACCGTGCCCCCGCGACTATGGGGCGACGTACACGGTGGATGATAGGCACCGATTCTCGCCGCCGCTCGCCGAATACCCGCGTTTGGAGCGGCGCCCGCCCCGTCTTTAAGGGGCCGGGAGATATAACCCGCCTGATACCGGGCGATTTGGACGTAGGCAGTATGTGGGAGACTGGGACCCACTGGATCGCTATGAGCGACCCCCTTACCATGGGGGGACGTCTGGGGACCCCACATACTAGCAATCAACGTGTTTACGGTCGATTGTAGCCACCCCTCCAGAGACCGTTTTGTTGCCCACGGCCTCTGTGCTTGTCAGGGGATTGAATGGCGACCTTGTGGAAGTTCGCGCCTTGTTGGATTCCGGTGCTCAGGGGTGTGTTGTGTCATCTTGGTTAGTTAGGCGGTTGGGCCTCAAGGTGCACCCCCACACGGAAGGCGTGAGAGGTGTTGGCGATGTGAAAGTCCCCGGGTTGTTAGGGCATGTTGACTTCACATTTACATCACGTAATAAGTCCACGCCAGGCATTAAGACCTCGGCGATTGTGTTGGACACAGTTGTTGGCCGTCAACCTTCAGTTGACTTGGGACCGAGTATGTTGTCTTTGGTGTCTGATTCCCCACTCGCCGATCCAAATTTCTTCCGCCCAGGCCCGATTGATGCTCTCCTTGGAGCCGATGTCCTGGGGCGAGTTTTGTTGACGGGGAAGCGAGTTTTGCAGCCAGATGGCTTGGTAGCTCTGCAGACGACACTCGGTACAGTTGTGATGGGCCCTGCTCGCCGCGTTTTGGATTCCCTTGATGAGGATCGCGGTCTTGTTTTTAATGTGTCTCTCTCCGAAGTGGTGCAGAAGTTTTGGGAGGTTGAGGAACCTCCACCAGCCCCGCGGGTTGACCCAGTAGCGGATGAATGCGAGTTGTATTACCAGAATAACACTGGTCGCCTCCGCTCTGGTCGTTTGATCACCCGTCTCCCCTTTCGTGCCGGCCGACCTCCTCTAGGCGAATCCCGACCGCTAGCGGAACGTAGGCTAGTGGCGATGGAGCGTCGCATGAGCAAGGATCCGGTCTTCCGCCAGAAGTATGTTGAATTCATGCGGGAGTATGAGGAGTTAGGGCACATGTCCGTGAGCGATTTGGATTGGCGCTCCGTTGAGCACTTCTTTTTGCCGCACCACGCCGTTTTGAAATCCGGAAAGATTCGGGTGGTCTTTGACGGTTCGGCTCCCACCTCTACTGGAGCGTCCTTGAACCAGTGTCTGCATGTAGGTCCCAAGCTGCACACGGAGATCTCAGACATTTTGACCAACTTCCGGCGGCACCAAATTGTATTTATGACTGACATCCGGATGATGTTCAGACAAACGGTCATCCATCCAGAGGATAGGAGGTACCAATTGATTTTGTGGAGAGAGAGTCCTAGGGACCCCTTGTTGATTTATGAATTGAATACGAATACGTACGGTTTGGCTTCGAGCCCGTTTGTTGCGATTCGTTCTTTGTTGGAGTTGGCCGAGAAGGAGCGCTTGAGATACCCTCGCGCCTCCGCCATTTTGGCCAGTGACGTCTATGTGGATGACATTTGCACGGGCGCCTCATCTGTCTCAGAGGCGATTGTCCTGAGAGACGAACTCACCGCCCTTTTGAAGTCGGGAGGTTACGAGTTGAGGAAATGGATATCCAACTCGCCTGATGTACTGGTAGGTTTGCCCGAAGAGCACCAGCAGGACCCCCACCTATTCGAAAATGTTGATAATCCCCATGTGGTGACCGTCCTTGGCGTACAGTACAAACCGGTCTCTGACACTTTCACGTATTGTGTGGATTTACGACCACCGAAAGTCTGGACCAAGCGTTTAGTATTGTCTACTGTCGCACGTACCTTTGACCCCAATGGGTGGATTTGCCCCGTGCTGTTTATGGCCAAGTGTTTCTTGCAACGGTTATGGGCTTCGGGTGTGTCGTGGGATGAACCCCTCTCGGACGAGTTACTCCGAGATTGGTCGAGCTTCGTTTCATCCCTCCCCGAGATTAATGAAGTGCATTTGCCGAGGCTATTCCTCCCTTCTGAAAATTGTAAAGTTACTCTTCACGGCTTTTCCGATGCCTCCGAACGTGGATTTGCTGCGGCCGTGTACCTCCGCACCGTTACTGTTGACGGAGTTGTTGCTGTGCATCTGGTGATAGCGAAAAGCAAAGTCGCTCCCCTTCGGACTCGTCATACGATGCCGAGGTTGGAATTGTGTGGAGCTGCCCTCCTAATGCGTTTGTTGAACCACGTATGGCTCACATTAGGTCGATCTATTGCGATACAAGAGGTTTATGCTTGGACGGACAGTCAGGTCGTCCTTTGTTGGTTGAAGGCTCCGGCGCACACCTTGGACGTGTTTGTGGCCAATCGAGTGTCGCAGATTTGTAATTCCGACATCGAGTTGATTTGGAGACACGTGCCGGGAACCATGAATCCCGCGGATTGTGCGTCTCGGGGTTGTGTAGCCCCAACCCTAATTAACCACCCCCTCTGGTGGGGCCCACAGTGGTTGATGCGGCCTGAGTCGGAGTGGCCGCCCTCTCCAGCGTTGTCGAACGTAGCCGTTCCTGATATGCGGGCATGCGTCCTGGAGACCAACCCCGCCGGGGAAAAGGATTTGTTGTTGGATCGGTACAGCTCCTTACAGAAGCTGCTTGGTGTTACCGCTTGGATCCGACGTTTTGTGTACAATTGCAGGAACCCACGCGCGAGGCGTGATTCGTCGGTTCTCACTCCGGACGAGCGTAGGGACGCGCTCTTGTTTTGGGTCCGGAGAGTACAAGCTGATAGTTTTGAGTCCGAGATTGAAATTTTGCGTTTAGGCCGTCGCAAGTTGAAGGGCGCGGTATCGCGATTAAATCCCTTCCTGGACGAGAGTGGGCTTTTGCGAGTCGGCGGAAGACTTCGAAATGCGAACCTGCCGTATGGAGCTCGTCACCCCCTTTTGTTACCTAAAGCCGGACATTTGACTCAACTGATAATAACAGATCGCCATGTGAATGCACAACATGCTGGCTGTAATGCTTTGTTGGCCATTTTGCAGCGTGAATTTTGGATTTTGTCTGCTCGTCGAGCCATTCGCACTGTGGTTTTCCGTTGCCTGCCTTGTTATCGATTGAAGGCCGCGACCATGCAGCCCCAGATGGGTGATTTGCCTGCTGATCGCGTCACGGAATGTAGAGCTTTTGCCGGAGTCGCCACCGACTTCGCCGGTCCCTTTACTGTAAAGGCTTCGAGACTGCGTAATGCTAAAACCTATAAGGCGTACTTGTGCGTGTTTGTGTGTTTGTCCACCAAGGCTGTCCACTTGGAAATTGTCTCGGAATTGTCTACCGAAGCCTTTGTCGCCGCCTTGAGCAGATTTGTTTCCCGTAGAGGACTGCCGTCATTGATACGTTCCGATTGTGGTACTAATTATAAGGGAACGTGTAATTGTCTTAAGGAAGTAGTTAAGTTTTTTGTTGATAATAAAATAGACATTGGAACCACCCTCTCCCGGCGTGGGATAATCTGGAAGTTTAGCCCACCAGCTTGTCCGACCTGGGGAGGAATTTTTGAAGCTTGTGTAAAGGCTGCCAAGACACACTTGCGTCGCGTGATTGGAGAAACTATTCTCACGTTTGAGGAACTTGATACGGTATTTTGTAAAATTGAGGCCGTCCTCAACTCGCGACCCTTGTGCCCGTTGTCTTCGGACCCGAATGACCTGGAAGCGTTGACCCCAGGTCATTTCTTGATCGGACAGCCCCTTTTGGCGTTGCCTGAATATCCGATTCAGGATGTAGGATCCCATCGTTTGTCGCGATACCAACTTTTGAAACAGATGTCCCAAAACTTCTGGGCACGTTGGTCGATGGAGTATTTGCATATCCTACAACAGCGCGTGAAGTGGACAGATAAAACCACCCCACCCCAGACTGGCGACCTCGTGTTGATTAAGGATGCTAACCTGCCGCCCCTATGTTGGCGAAGGGGGCGCATTGTTAAACTCTACCCCGGAACTGACGGAGTTCCTCGTTTTGCTGAGGTTTTGGTTCGAGATTCGGTTTTGAAGAGAGCAGTTAGGGGGCTCTCCCGATTACCCGTAGATTGACGTACCGTTCTTAACGGTCCGGGGCGGGGGGATGTTCGGAAAAGATCGACGTTTCTGAACGCAACTCTAATGTCACGTCAAATTGACATTAGCTGTCACTTGAAGTTGACAGTGACACTTGATTGGAATTCTTTTTGGAAAAATGTCGGAAGAATTTTGCTGAATTTGTTAAAAATCGCTCGCGTTGAATGTGCCTGGCATATCGAGTTGGAATACATCTTAAATTATCTATGTGATCCCGTTTTGTACGACCAAGGTTTTGATGCCATCTCTGGAGTGGCCGGTCGCGGATGCTTTGAAAGATAACCTTTTCTACCACACGCGCTTGTTGTCGAGACACTATATCGTAGTAAAAAAAGCTCCCACGTGTGTGTCTTTGTGTATCTATTGTTGAAACGCCCGGTGTCTTGTGAACGCTGTTATTTGTGTTATGAGTGAGGTGACTAATTGGTAAGGTCTGCAGAAGAAGACGGAGCCACAGGGGGGGCCCCCCTTACACCACTTCTGCCTTGGAGACGGTCGACCCACAGACCCGTATGTAACCTTACCTTACTTAAAAATCTCTCCGCTGTGTATCGCAGTCCTATTGTTCAGTTACATCCCGGCTGAAACCAAGATTTGTCCGGAGTCTATACTCATGATAGCCTTCCACTGCGCCAATGCTGACTCCGCGGTCTAGGCAGGGGTGTACTGAACAGACAGCTTAGCGGCTGTGAAATGTCATTGAATGATCACTGAATCACTGTCATTGATATAAGCTGTCGTGGTACGAATAAGCGATCAGTTTAGGTCCTAAACAAAACCAATAAGAGTTGATGGTAGGCACCCTGGCATCTGTCTAATATGTTATCATTACCCACAGTATTTTTGTTAACACCTGTCAAATCACTTTAAAACTACCTATTTCCAAATTCTCAAGGAAATGTTCAATTCCACAACGTCCCGTAACTCCCACCCCTAACACGACCTTTGGCCCTCACCCTACGCTTCCGATGTACGATCGAGAGTCGACCAGACTACGGCGAAATTCGCTTGCACATGATCAACACACACGCTACTAAACGTACGTGCGGTCGGAAAATATCACAAGGGAAAATCGCCTTTCAGTGGTTGGACCAAGTTTCTCAATTGCACCTATAAACATTATCATTACTAGAATTAGTATTATTTGTTACGGGTTCGCGCATGCGCGCCGGGAATTTCGTTATTTATGGCTTATTCGGTGTTTGGCTGTAATGACTGAAGCTGTGAACTGTGGTTCAGGCTATGTTATTGATTATAGTTTCGTTCTGAATCTAGTGGAGCGTAAAATTGATCTTGATCCTTGAGAGATAAGAGTGGAGGTGCGTATGTGCACTATATGTAGGTACTAGGAGAATTTGGCTTGGCAGTTGTTATTTTACTTCTTACAAGCACAACAATTTTAAATAAATAAATATAAATATTGGACACCATCACATTGTTCCCATACCAAAGTATAGTAGCTTAAGTACTAGTATTATGAAAATTGGAAACAAGGACGGGTATTAGGTACCACATACACCCAGACCCGGGGAAATATTGAAAAGTTCGTTTTCAACATTTACCCGACCGGGGATCGAACCCGGGACCTCTAGAGATAGCGGCACCTTGAAACCAGTGCGTACACCACTCGGCCATGGAGGTCGTCAAAAATTTATATATTCTAATTCACTGGGCTTTTATTTAAAAAAGTAGTACTACCTATATATTTTTTTTTACAATTTCTCTCGATTTTTAGGCCTTACGTAAGTCAACGTTTTGGCAATTCAGCTTTTGTAACTGTCGCATCGTATGTGGCTCGTGTGCGGAGACCCTAAGTGCTAAGAAGAGAGTAAAATATAGAGTGTTCCTAATTCTGCGTACAGACTGGCCCAACGAACGCCAACGAACGACATCAGGCGTTGCCCGCTGCACGTTCCTAGCCTTCGGAAATCAATTTACAGCTAAGTAAAGGATCACTGGGAGCGATTCTAGTTCACATTCGGGGTTTTCAGATCATCTGATTGAGACAGAGAGGAAAATAGAACCCCTTGGCTGGCGTTTGTTAGCCTTCGTTGGCCCGCAGTTTTAGACTCTTACGACACCAAAAGAAATACTACTGCTAATAGTACTATAATATTATTTATTTTTCCTACACATATTTTTTTTTTTGGAACCGGCTTCAAATTTTACCTTACAATCTACAGCGTATATTCAATTTTTTTTTAATATTTCGCTCACGAAAATGTGTCAGCCGACCAAACAAATTAGCATAGATCACGTTTGGCCGTAACAAGTGTAGCATCATGCGCCCGCGGCGATCTATAGATCGCTCTTCGATCTGGAGCTGTCAGTACGCGAGCAATTACAGCTTGATTTATACGGTACAATTATTTGTTGTCGATGCTTATTCGCGGCTTAATTGTTAGAATACGAGTCGTGTTTATGGGATGTTTTGGGGTACCGTGAGAGATTTTGTAGAAACAGTTTTAAGTATCTTATTTGACAGATCTCAATACTAAAGTGTAAATTTTTTGAAGTTTTATCTTTGAAAAAATGCTTTTTGCATTTTCTTTTGATACTCGTAGTACCACTTGCCAATGAAATAACAAAATACTCAGTAAAACACAGTTTTACAGTTTACTTGTTCTGAAAAAAAACTTATTTATATTTCTTTTTATGTTACTTTCTATTGTGTTACTGTGTATATTATGCTATTGTGGTATTGTGTCTGAGAAAAACTGATGTACCCAATTATAATTTACTAGCGGATCCTCGCGGTTTTACCCGCGTGTTACCCGTTTCCGTGGGATTATCGGGATAAAATAATATAACCTACGTCACTCGGGAAGAATGTAGCTTTCTAATGGTTAAAGAGTTTTCTAAATCAGTCCAGTAGTTTCGGAGCCTATTCGAAGCAAACAAACAAACAATCAAATCTTTCCTCTTTATAATATTAGTATAGATAAAACCGTATTTTTACAAACACATTGTTAAATAAATTTAACCATAACGACTCACATAGCTTAAACACAACACACTCTTGCCACCTTTTCGGTAATCGTTATAGACCACCCATAGTTCCTATATATTTAGACCACGATTTATGACGTGACTTATGACTACCGATACAATTTAAAATCTAGTTTGATTTCTTGCAAACTTTGATGTTTATGCAATTTACAATAACACGCTCCCGCTTTTTTTTAAACGGAATAACAGATAGTAATCCTATTCATCCGTAAGGAAGGCTAATAATGATGATGATAATGATGATTATAAGATATTTGTTTGATGAAAAAAAAGCTTGCATACGAGCCCCAGGACATAAAGCAGAATCAAATATTCACTTTTCCTTAACACACTAGACTATTTTTTGTTGTTTTTATTTTGTTTTGCTGTAATATGACAAAATGAAATTTAAGAGGAGTTTGATTGTTTGAACGCCTCAAAACCTAAGAAAGATTTAAATATTACGCATATTTTTAGACTATTCTATTCTATTCTATTCCATTATCAAAATAAAAGTATGCTATTTCTAAAATATCCACCTATCTTAGTTACTTCTATTCACATTTCTTCTATACTCGTAAAAGCTTTTATTATATTTATATGACTCTGTGTATGGACGTGAATTATTATCTCGCTATGCACTGCTCATAATTGCTCATAATTTTAATAGTTAACCAACATTTTTCAGCATCATTTCACCCTTTTTTCTCGCATCAACTACAACAGTCGATACTATTTCTTCACATATTTTTTGCTTAAACCGACAGTAAATAAACGCTACATCAGCGGTCGCAAAAACAAACTTAGCGGTTACCTCTGGCTTCGCTCGTAAACTTCTCGTATATACTCTGGCAAAAACTGGGAGGGACGTGGAGCTAATAAAAAAATTGGATCTTCACATTTTCACAAATTTATGTGAAGAGACTACAATTATTGATTTTACAGAATACAGATGAATCTACATTATCCATTGGCAAATTCCTTATGATACAAAACCTTGAAAGGGGAACCAGTAAGAAACTCATCGTTTGAATCTTCCACAACCACCGACGAATTGCTTACTAGCGAGCCGTGATATATAATAAAAAAATACAGCCACTATGGGTCTTTCTAATTCAGATTCAGGTATAAATAAATAAATACTGGACACCATCACATACATTGACGTACATACATTTGACGACCGATTTGAGATCTTAGAGGTTTTAGAGGTCTCGGGTTCAATTCCCGAACACGAAAAATATTTGTGTGCATGAACATGTCTATTTGTCTTGGTCTGTGTGTTATCTATGTATATTAAGTATGTATTTACCATAAACTTATTTATACTAGGGGTAATAGACGGACAATGGTGCGAGTGAGAAACCAGTCCTTACGGCAGAAGCTATGTGCGAGAAAGAGTTGGAAGAAAATGACAGCAGAACCCGATTTGACTTATTTAGCGTCTTTTATCATCTTGATGAAAAGCGTCCACTCGATTATTATGTGATTTTTATCGCGATCGCGTCGATTTGGCTCTTATAACTATATAAATCAATAATGGTGTAGTGTTCTGTGTTGAATTGTAATGTTACTTACGACAATAAACCAAATAAACACTAATTTCACAGGTAAATAGGATTGTACAATTACCATTTTCATAGTCCATATTTTAGTTGAATATATTCCCAAACACACTAAGTGACACATTAATATCATACTATTTATCGCCTATTTTCTAAATCAAGGCTGATTTTAAAACTTTATGTGTTAGATAAAAAGATATTGTATCCGTGAACTTGAGAAAATATGACGTAGAGGTTGATCAAAAATTATCGATATTATTATCGATACTCATGTCGATGGTTTCCAATATAACTTTGTTTGTCTTTGTGAACACTGATAGTTTTATTTAAAGCTGATTTTAACCGACACTTTTTAAATAGTAAATTATACCTACTTCAGTACCAATTTAACAATATATTCAGGTTTCCTGTAAATCCAGTGATTAAGTTAAACTGGATAAAATTAATAAATAGAATAGACTGGGAGCTTCGCCAAAACTCTGTGGTGTGCAGCAAATATTTCAAGCAAAACTGCAAAGAAACCTTGAGAAATTATTTAAATAAAATTGTTCTCTTCAGAGGACAATATCAATGGGTTTGGGATAGGTATAATTATTTATTTATTTTTGAAATATATACATTTTAACTTAAAATATGTCATTAATTTTTTTACCGTAGCCCTTCAAAATACTTGACAATTAATTTTTAAAGATTCGTAAAAATGACCACCAAGTTATTCAAATTTTTAAATTTTTGCATGCATAATGCATTTTTTATTATTGAAAAATTAAAAATCAAGTATTTAGAAAAAATCAACCCGTCTCACAACCAGCTCCGGAGGGCTTGAACCCACGACCTTTCGCTATCCGGGCGACTGCTCTAACCACTGAGCTACGGAGTGTTGTATTCGTCGTCGTCGTCGTCTTTAACAACACCGTAGCTCAGTCGTTAGAGCAGCCGCCCGGATAGCGTAAGGTCGTGGGTTCGAGTCCCATCGGAGCTGGTTGTGAGACGGGTCGATTTTTTCTAAATACTTCATTTTCAATTTTTCAGGTGCTAGTGTTTTCGTGACAGCCACAATGCGTGCTTGAATAATACAATATTGTATAGTCTTATACAATATTGTATTATTCAAGAAAATTATCAACATGTCTTCACAAAGTACCTAAGGTATTTAAATACTGTATTGTGCCTCTATGTACGAATACTTCGATCAAATCGCAGAATAAAAATATTTATTCGTAAAAAATCGAAAAATTTGGTGCAATGCGATGAAAAGGGACTCCAAAAACTCCAGAACTAGTTTTATTAGAAAACAAGATTGTGCGAGTAGTTAAGTATGACCGCGTGCGCTATACGGGCGGTCGGGAAGAATGACGTCGAACGTGGTAAAAGCCGATTGCTAGCGAACAACCGAGGCAATAGTGTTTTAAGCAAATTAATTTTTACAATAACTTTGTAAATACTTATCGTATTGAAGTGAAATGACCATTATTATTGAAAAATGGAAAATGAAGTATTTAGAAAATAAAATCCATTTTCCATTTTTCCATAATAAAAATTGCATTGGGAATGCAAAAAAAGTAAAAATTTAAATAACATGAACTTTATTTTTATTTTCCCATGTCCATTGAAGTATACTTCATATCATATGAATTATTAAATCTTGTTTGTGTTTTATTTACATTATTGTTATCGACAACCTAAAATGGGCTTGAGGGCAGCTCTAAAACTCACACACACATTTACAAATTACACACACTAGCTCATGTCATTTTCGGTCTCACAACCAAGCGAACTCTGTCCGTCTATTACTAGAGTATAATAAGTTTATGGTATTTACATACAAAAAGTATTAAAGTACTTATATATTTATCCGTGATCACGTTTTCCATGACGCAGTTTCTCAATGAAATTTAAATGGGCCTAGATAATTGGTGTGATTGTAAAAATTTTTTTATTTATTTTATTATTATTCCAAGACCACATTATAATAGTTTGAGCACTAGTATTATAGGAATTGGAAACAACGACGCGTATTACCACATACCAAACCCGAGGAAATATTGAAAAGTTCCTTTTCAATATTTACCGGACTGGGAGTCGAACCCGGGACCTCTAGCGATAGAGACGACACCTTGAAAACCGGTGCTTACATCACTCAGACACGAAGGTCGTCGGAGGAGGTATCACGACTCCTCATATCTTCAGAGCTCCTTGTTCCGCCGAATGCTTATGCCTTGATCACACGTACCGAGCAGAGGTGCGCGACAGTGGATCTGCCGAGTCAATGTTGTACCGAGCTAGGCAGAGTACTGTTACATTCTACCGAGTATTCGGCCGAGAGCACTATCTCGCCACTCTACTCGGTACGTGTGATCCAGACATTAGTTAGCGCGCTAGGCCTGCGTTTGTTAAGGTTAAGCAACTTTCGCAATGGTCGGTCACGGGATGGGTGACCAAAAACATTTCATCTCGAGCTCCTCCGTGCTTCGGAAGGCACGTTAAGCCGTTGGTCCCGGCTGCATTTTGCAATTGTTTATACCCACCAATCCGCACTAGGCCCGCGTGGTGGGTCATGGCCCATTTTCCCTTATCCATCCATAAGGAAGGCCAGTGCCCCAGGAGTGGGGACATTAAATTGCTGATGGTCACGACTATTGGCCCCACAATATACCCTTTAAACATCTTCATAGCTCCATGTTCCGCCGAATGCTCAGCCCGCCTGTGGTAGACGCATCAGAAGTTACGATCCGACCGCAAGCGATCGATATAATGAGCGAACCGAACGCCAACATCACGCACAGATCAACATACAAATATCAAATGTAATGGCTTCATTTAGTTCAGATTCCATTAAATGTTCTGACATTTGAGGAAATTATCCATGTGTTAGTTGGTGTTGTAAGTTTTCGTGATATATCAATATCTGTGATATATTATTTTGGACTTTGATTACTAGAGTGCTCGTCAGATAAGTCTGCGCGCGGTGAAAATCTAATACTAATCTTTTCTATAACATTAGAACAAAAAAATGCACTATAACTAGCGCCAAAAACGCGCCAGTCACGTGCAGAGTTATCTGACACACACTCTAGAAATATCGTGTGTTAATGTGATGCACTGGCATTGCAACGCAGCCTCCTTTGGTCTTAAACTCTTTGAACGACCTCCGTGGCCGAGTGGTGTACGCACCGGGTTTCAAGGTACCGCTATCTCTAGAGGTCCCGGGTTCAATCCCGGTCAGGTAAATATTGAAACGAACCTTTCAATATTTCCTCGGGTCTGGGTGTATGTGTATCCGTCGTTGTTTCTATAATACTCTATATCTATCTATCTATGGGCATTCGTGGGCTTCTACATAATTATAAAAAGTGTAGTAAATTAGTGGTCATCATTAAAATAGTCGTACAATAATAAAAAGTAACCCAAAGAATCAATTGAAATGATATCAATTTATCACGTTTCCGGTCTCACGGATTGTAATAATTATTACTTAGTTGATAATTTAAATCGTTTTCAATACAGTTTTGCCGTTGGAAGAACAAGAAAGGGGCGTTCTCAACCGTGTAGGTAAAACGTGCTGAGCTAATTTTTATTATAAGTGTTTTTTGTTTGTTGTATTTGGAACCCAATGGAGAGAGCGATGCTTGGTATTACCCTGCTCGATCGAATCAGGAATGATGAGATCCGCAGGAGAACTAAAACAACCGACATCTTTTTAAGGATTGCATCGTTGAAGTGGCAGTGGGCGGGACGGTTCTCGAATAGCGACCGCGTACAGGAGGACGTTCCGTGGGCAGGCCCCTAACAAGGTGAACCGACGATCTAGTCAAGGTCGCGGGAAGCCGCTGGATGCGGGCAGCGCAGGACCGATCGTTGTGGAGATCATTGGGGGAGGCCTATGTCCAGCAGTGTGCGTCGTTCGGCTGACATGATGATGATGATGATGATGATTCGGAACTGAACGGAAATATTTTTTTTTTCAATGGAATTCAATTTAATATAAATAGTAGATTGTACAACAAGTGCATAAAACGTACCATTTTACCCGAGACGTATATATCCATCCGAGCCGTATAGGCGAGGGTGGATAGTCAATTCGAGGGTAAAATGGGTTTTATGTTCGAGTTATACACTCTGCTTTTCACTTCGAGTGTGAGAAAAATAAATAACAATATTATTCAAAAAAGAAAAAATAAAGAATTCGCCCTATTGGCGGGAAGACTTTCTTTTTTTTTTATACGTGGCATTGGCAGCACAGTGACTTTAGCATAGATCGTAGTCCATAATGCTCTTGAAATACTTATTTCTTAGGAAACTCATTAATTTTGCCTAGTTTTATTAATTTAGTAATTTAACATGGATTATGTACAAAATTTAAGAAACAGAATGAAATACGATTTTTTTTTTTTTTTTTTTGTTTTTTTTTTTTTTTTTTTTCCTAGTACCTCCAACATAATCGGAGTCTATTTTAGCTGTTTACTCTTCCATACCAGTTCTCGCGTGTTTGCTTCTCGCACTTTCATTCTGCATACTACTCTTTCATCCATCGTCTTTTATTCTTTAACGGGCTGGGTACTGCCCGCCTATTGTAAGCTTTATTTGTATCTTATTTATTTATTTCTTGCTGTTTATTACAGTACTAAGGGGCAATGACTGTGCATCGGTTTTAATCATTTTATTTACAATGTGAGGAACTTATATTATTATTACTTATTTCTATTATTTATTCGATTACAATGTTTTCTTAGGCTACTTCTACATATTTCTATTGTTACCACATTTACATATCTTATTGTATAAATTTATTTACATCTTTCTTAGTCTAGAACAGTCGTCTTGTATACGCAGCATACAAAACTATTTCTTATTGCTACTCTTTACTATGTATCTTATTAACTAGCATTTCTTTTATTAACAATTTCTACGATTTTAATACAATAAGCCAGGAATTCATCCCTGGCGTCAGTTTCAATTATTTTGCTAAGTTTTTCCGCCCTAATATCTATTCCTAATTTTGCCTCAATGTTATACCTTTCCCTGTGGTAGATAGGACAGTCAGTCAACAAGTGGATCACCGTTTCATCTGTGTCAGGGTCACAAGCGCATGCGGGGCTATCCTTACACTTGAATCTGTGCAGGTAGTAAGAGAACCCCCCATGCCCCGTAAGGACTTGTGTGGTCAGTTTGTTGTGTCGTATTTTTCGCGCAGTTTTGTACGCCGCCACCGCGCGGGAAAAAATAATTTTGTTGTTTTGGCTGTGGAGCCAAGTGTATATCTCGCGTTCCATTCGTCGAGAGTGGCACATCTTATGAGACCCTTGACGAATGATACCGGACATAGATCATAATCGGGTTTCTTTTTAGAGTTTAGAGCGGCTTCTTTGGCTAGGTGATCGGCTCTTTCGTTACCCTCCATTCCCACATGTGCTTTGACCCAACACAAGGCTACATGTTTGTTCTGCGCCAAAGCTTTTTTCAGGTTCTTTCTTGTGTTAACCGCGAGGGGATGGAGGGTAGTTGTGTTGGTCACCGTTTGGAGAGCCGCCATAGAGTCGCTGTAAACTCCAAAAGTACTCTCCTTTCTTCCCAGTATTATACCTGAAGCTTTGTAGATGGCCAAGAGCTCAGCCTGGTAAACAGTGCAATATGATGGCAGTGCAAGTTTGAGGGCCTTGGTTTCGAGTGCGCTATTCCATATTGATAGCGCAGCTCCAACCCTGCCCTCAATCTTACTGCCATCGGTGAATATTTTGCAGTCTGGCTCGTGGTTGTTGGGTTCTCCCAGAAACCTGAGCTCCAGGTCAAGCTGTTCCGCGGGGTGTGGGAGCTCCAGGGCTGGGGATGGTTTTTCCACCTCCCTGTCCTTTAGTTCTGATCGGGGCACCCCCTTCCTGGCCTCATAAAGAGCTGCAGCTTCTTTAATTCGTAGGTCTAAAGGGAGCGTCCCGCTCAGAACCAATGCTGAGTTAAGGGAAACGGTCCTGTAGGCTCTGCACATTTTTTGCGCAAACCCGCGTTGAAGGGCATTCAGTTGCTTCTTGGTCGAAATTTTTTCCGCGGCGGACGACCAGGCGGAGGCGGCGTACGTAATAACCGGCTCCACTGCGGCCATGTATATGGTCCTTATAATTTCGGGGTTTAGGCCCCAGCTCACTTTTGCGGCCCTGATCAGCTGTTTGTAAATGTTGGCTGCTTTGCGACACACCATCCTTACATGAGTGTTGAAGGTGAGTATTTCGTCGATGGTAAGGCCCAGGAGCTTTATCTCTGCCTTATTGGCGATGGCTACCCCGCCCATGCTGAGGCGTGGTGTGTCATATTTCATCTTTCTTGTTATGGTCATCGCGTTGGTTTTGTGCGGAGCAAACCTTAGCTTGTTTCTGACACCCCACTCCTCAACACGGGCCAAAGCAGCGTTCGCTTGATTTTGGATCTCCTGACCCGTATCACCGACGAAAATCAGGACTATGTCGTCTGCGAAGGCCTGCACTATGGTGTCACGGGCTAGGTCCTTTAGGAGAGGATCAAGAAGAAGATTCCACAGGATGGAATGAAATACGTTAGGTATTAATAAAATTTATTTAACGAAGTTTAATTGCGTGTGTGACTGTTTACCTGACGACGTTTGTCTTAGAGTCTGAGACTTAGACGAAGATTTTACTTTATGCACTAGAGCATAAAAAGCGATTTTATGCAGCCTATACCCAACATAAACACGAACTTTACGAGCATGAGAAGTGAAAATAAATTAGTTGGGGAGTATGGGCTTTTCGGTTATTACATTAACACGTTGTATACCTACATTGGGCCTATGCCCAGCAGTGGGCGTCGTTCGGCTGACATGATGATGATGATGATGATACCTACATTAAATAGTGAACTTGTTAACTGGAATGAGGAAGACGATTTAAACTCATATTATTTTAAACTCTTAAAAATTCTACCTAATTAAAGGGGAAAGTACAAACAATGTAATTAGTAAGTAACGTAAATACTGTTACCTACAGCACAAAGTGGATATTCAAGTAAGTCTGCTTTACTTGTCAGAATTCCAAAATTACTCTCGCATTTAAACAATAATTAAGCAATCAGCAAAAATCTCGTCAAAACGGTGAGACAGTTATTCACGACTTGAAAAAATGACGCCATTTTGACTTAAACAAATTGGCAACATGCTAACAAACTTATGGGATAATCAAATCTGTCGAACTTGAACCTTATCAACATATATATAAAGGACATTCTAGTTTTCTTTCAACGGCAGCCCTGTATTTAGTAAACGAGGTAATCGTTCATATTTCGAACAGTCAAATATTTAAATTTGAAAATGAAACTTTCCTTGAGGCTGCGTGCACTGCACGCTTAAACAAATAAAACGGTTTTCGGACACTTGCAAAATAAACCTCTTTTTATTTTGTAAGGTTCTTGAAGTGTTTAAAAAATATAAATAAAGACCGTGCTTGGCATAGATTCCATTGCCTCCCTCATATCTGCCCCTGTAGGCAGGTGGCTTTCTATTATCAATATCACCAGTAGAATAGAAAGACAAAATATTGTATGTAAAAATGTCACGTGACCGCTAATGTCAATCCCATACATTTTCTTTCTATTCTACTGGCTATATCGATAATAGAAAGTCACTTGTCTAGGCCCTCGGAACTAATTTATACAAAAAGAAATAGATAGTTTTTTAAACACTAATAATAATAAGAAATAAGAAATATTTATTGTCACAATTTTTTACATGTTAGTGATGAAGTCCCTGACCCCTATATTAGGTTTATTACCTGAGTGACAGAGGCCAGTGCCCTCTTCGTTACAAAGGTACTTCAAATAATAAATTAAATTAAATCAACAATAAAAGCATACAAAATTCTACTTTGGAACTTATAGTAACAAACAACCAATTACCAGAAACACTGAATAAAGGTTGTGACTTATTGTACCATAGAAATACTTCTGCAAGGTTTTTCTTCGTAAAAGGCCTTATGTGACAAATAGTCATTGGATACTTTATCGGGAGGTGCGATAGTCTCTAAGCGTTTTGTACAGTTTCTTTTATTGGAATGGTGAGCACCTTCAATTGCATTTCGCTCACTGACTGCGTATTGTCTCATTCTGCGTAACATTTAAAACAAAATACTCAGAAATGTATAGAGTTGCTATCAGGATAATACATAGGATACACTGAAAGTTTTGCGTAACTAACATTCGAAATTCAAACATTTATGAGCGGCCAGGAGGGCAGAACTTTCAATGTGCCACTCGTAATAGTGATAAGTATACTATGCGATTATTATAAGAATAGGACTGTCAAAACGGCCATATTTGTTTGCGTTTCGCTTCCACTTCAGGGTGTAGGACGTGCAAGAAAAGGAACAAAGATCAAAAATGCCGTTTGACAGTCCTATTCTTATAATAATCGCATAGTACAAGTTAATATTCCATTTGATAGCATTAAGAGTATTTCCGTCAATTTCCGTCATCAAAAAGAAAACAAAAAATCATAAATTGAATAACTATATTTTTACCTTCCCTTACAATTTTACAAGTTCACTTCCTTCCCGTGAATACCTTACCTTTTCACTAAACTTATTAAACTATATAGGTTTTGTTTGTGTACTTATTAGAAAATGTAGAGACTTCAGATTGTTAATTTAATAAAAGTACTTATAGAAATATTTGAAACTAGCTTTCCGCCCGCGGCTTCGCCCGCGTGGACTACACGACGTTATCCCGGGGAAACATGATATTTTTTCCAGATAAAAAGTGGCCTATGCTCCTCTCCAGGCTAAGTATCTGTGTCCCAAATTTCAAACAAATCCGTTCAGCCGTTTTGGCGTGATTGAGTAACAATAACAAACATTCAAACATCCAAAAATCTAAACATCCAAACATCTAAACTTTCACATTTATATTATAAAAAGTAGGATTAAACATTATTTGTAAAAGAAATATAATCATAATAATTGCTACTTTGATAAATACAAAATTATTTGCAAAAACTAGAAATAATTTAACATTATGAAAATATTAGTCACCAATTTACAGCTCTGGTGATATCAACGTCATCTTCCCAGTTTAATCCCTAAACATTCTAATAGCATCTTTACGGTAATGCCAATAAAGATCAAAATAGCATTGTTTTCAATTCACAGGAGAAAAAAAGATCTTGAACACCAGCATAAGCCTGAGAAGGGAGTTGGGACAAATCGCAAATTTACATATAACAAATACTGAAGTCACGTTTTCAGTAACAAAAATCGTAAGTATTGAGGCGGACCCTGTTTATGTTCCAATGTTCTGGGAATCGTGGCGAGAATTATTTATAATGGTTTAGTAAAAACGTGGCGAGGGGCTCGTGGCGCAGTGGTGAAGACGCTCGTCCTGGGTGCCTACCATCAACTCTTATTGCGGTTTTGTTTAGGATCTAAACTGATCTGCTTCGCTTATTCGTACCACGACAGCTTAATTATCAATGACAGCGATTCAGTGATCATTCAATGACATTACACAGCCGCTAAGCTGTCATGTAGTCTTGTTTGACTTATAACTCGGCCAAGCTAACATGACATCTGCAGGTTATACCCGTCCCTCTCACTCTCCGGGCATGACAGAATCGAGTGAAAGAGACGGGTAGAAGTAATAAGGACACAAATCGTTCGGTCATTCACATTTAGCAATTCATTTGCGATCCAGTTTTTAGAAGGTCATAGTACGAAAGAAAGCAATTCATTTTAGGAACCTATTCTGCATCGCGCTATTTTTTAATCGATGTCTTAAAGTTGATGGTAGGCACCCTGCAATCGTTGAAGTTAAGCAACTTTCGACGACCGATTTGGCACAGGGGTAGGCTACCCACCTTCTGCGCCAGTGGTCTCGGGTTCGATTCCCGAACAAGACAAATATTTATGTGCATGAACATGTCTATTTGTCTTGGTCTGAATAAGAATAAGAATTGTTTATTTGTCAAGAACATAGTTTGTTACAGTTGGTACAATATTAATTAGTTCAGTATGTCCCACTCTAAAAAGAGTATACAAATTTGTTTAAAACTGAATTGAATACATTATTTCATTATAGGTATATTTAAATTAAATTATAGATGATCAATAGCATCACTACAAAATTTAATAATATTAATAAAAAAAAGGATGTCAAATTTAATGTAAGTACATATTTCAAAGTCAAATAGGTTATTAAAATTGGATAATATTAATAAAAAAAGGATGTCAAAATTAATGTCAGTATTTCAGAGTCAAATAGGCTAATACAATAATTTATCAATAGCATGTCAATACGATTATTCACAATTCAAAAATTCATTTATACTATAGAATGACTTCTCAAGAAGCCATGTCTTTAATTTCTTTTTAAAATAGTTCATTGGAAGTTCCCGAATAGCCCTTGGAATGCGATTGTAGATTCTCACCGCTATAATGGAACAGTTTCTCTGGCAAAGTGTGCTTTTACACGCAGGAGTTCTTAGCTTTGTAACATCCCGGCGTTGGAATTTACTATTTTCAGAGACTTTTACAAAAAGACCAGGAAAGTGTGAAAGTCACAAAAATGCCTGTTTCTAAAATATACATACTGGTTAGGGTAAGGATTTCTAACTCTTTAAATAAAGGCCTACATGACGTCAAAGGTCCGACGCCACATATAGCTCGGATACATTTCTTCTGTACCAGGAAAGCCCTATTAAAATCAGTAGAGTTCCCCCACATTAAGAGCCCATACCGGAGTACTGACGCGACATAGCCGTAATATGCAGTAAGAGCTGCTTGAACATTGGCTGTTTTACGTGTTTCTCTTAGAGCATGGACAAATCTGTTTAATCTATTGCATACGTTATTAATATGATTTTTCCAATTGCAATGTTTATCCAAAGTTAAGCCTAGGAATTTAATTTCATCAGCTTCTGTAAGAGAAGTACCATTGTATTTAATGTCAATTAATTTATTTTTGGACCTATAGTTCGAAAATTGAATGAATTTTGTTTTAGAAATATTTATGTCAAGGTCATTAAAGTTAAGCCATTTTATTATTTTATCTAATGTGTCATTTATAATTGTTTCGTACATGTCAGGATTTTGTTCATTTTTAATGTCAGGTATAATAATTGAGATGTCATCCGCGAAAAGAATACATTTTTCTTTGATTATATTTGGAAGGTCATTTATGTATAGCAAAAATAATAGAGGTCCTAAGATGCTCCCTTGTGGAACACCAGTGTCATTTATTTTATAATCTGACTTATATGCATTTAGTATTTTGTTATCTTTATTAGTTTTATAACCCTCATCTTGACAATTGTCTAGACGAGTTATTTCAACACATTGTTCCCTATTGTGTAGATACGATTGGATCCAATCATAAGCTGGGCCTCGAATACCATATTGATAGCACTTCTGGAGCAATTTATGATGGTTGACCAGATCAAATGCCTTGGACATGTCTAAAAAGATAACAGCTACTCTTTTATTTTCATCTATATTCTTTGTGACTGACTTTATCAATGAGAACGCTGCTAGAGTAGTGGATTTTTTTTTCTGAAAGCCATTTTGCTCCTCCTTTATAATATTAAATTTGTTTATAAAATCTAATAATCTTGCGTACATGGCTTTTTCAAAAATTTTAGCAAAGATGGATATCAATGTTATCGGCCTATAGTTACTCATATCTTTTGTACAATTCTTTTTATAAATAGGTTTAACTATAGATTTTTTTAATCGTTCCGGAAAAACCCCACTTTCAAAAGACATATTTACTAAATGTGCCAGAATAGGTCCAATCTTATCCGCGCATGCTTTTAAAATATCTGTAGAGACTTCGTCATAACCAACCGCTTTCTTGTTGCTCAAAGAGTGTATCATTTTAATGATTTCCTTGGCTGTATAGGGTCTTAAAAATATTGTGGAGTTCAGGGATTTGATTTCAGGTGGTCTCCAGTTTTTTGACGAAACTCTACTCCTTGCATTCGGTTTAAAAGAGGTAAAGTACTTATTAAAAGTTGATGCGATTTCATACGGCTTTGAAATTTCTTTTCCCTGCAGATTTAGAGACTGGATCGTCAAGCATGATTTCATGGAGTCTACTTTATTATCTATGATTTCCCACGTAGCTTTACATTTATTTTTAGAATTTACTATGTGATTCATATTTTGGTTCCTTTTCGACGAAATAATGCATTTTTTTAAAATTCTGTTATAATTTTGGTACTTTAGCTTAGAATTGTCAGATTTTTTTTTTATATGAAAGATGTCGAAGTTTTCTTTTTGTAGAGCTTGAGCTTTTAATACCCTTTGTGATCCACTTAGGGGAAGATTGGTTACTATTAATTTTAACCCTAATTTTGGGAAAGCATAGGTTATATAAAAAAATAAATGTCTCGTGGAAAACGTCGAACCCTTCGTTTAGGTTTTCCTTTTCAAAGACTTCAGCCCATGGCCAGCTATTAATGCACTTAAAAAATTTGTCCATATTTTCTTTACAGTAATCTCTTTTAATCATATACCAATGCTTAACTCTATCACTAACGTTGACAGGGAAGCGAATAATCTGTCCCGTGTTATGGTCTGACAAAAACAAGTTATGAACTGTACCTTCTGCGTCCTTAATATTACTAAAAATATGATCAATGCACGAGTTTTGTCTTGTAGGTTCGTTAATATGTATTTTAAGTCCAAAGTTGGCAATAATGTCCCGTAAATTAATTGATATTCCATTTACTTTCAAGGTGTCTATATTTATGTCACCTGCTAAGATTATACGTTTATTCTTTTTCTTTGACAATTTAAATAGGAGCAGTTCAAGTTTTTCCAAGAACATGGTAACGTTTGATTTCGGTGTTCGATATAAGCATATTATAATACAGTTAAGTTGTGGAATTTCTATGACACAACACTCAAATATCTTTTCGACAGCCAGTTCGTTGCAGAGCTCTAAAGCTTTACTTTCTAAGCCTATGCGAGACATGATGCACACGCCGCCGCGTTTTTCCTTTTTGCGACAAAACGAACTAGCCACTTTAAAGTGTTTAAGGTAGATATTGCTCTCATCTCCGGAACGTACAAAAGTCTCCGAAAAACACAAAAAGTCCATACAGCTACCACATTCCAAGAATTCATTCAAACAAACTTCCAAGTCCCCAAGTTTATTTAATAAACCAGCTATATTTTGGTGAAACAGAGATATAATTTTTTTATTCTTAACGAAAAAGCTCTTTAGCAACGTTAACGTTGGAGCAGTCGTCACCCTCATTGACAGAACTCGAATTGGGACAGTTTTCGACTGGAATTGAGCTTAAGATTTTTTTTTCTGAGGTAACATATTTAAAGTAATAGGGAATAGTACCCTTTTTGGGTAATTGAGGTAAGTTAAGTTTTAATTCAAATTTAAACAAGGATCCAATGTTTACACTTGGCGTACAGCGCCATCTATCAGGAATTTTTATCTGGGTGTTTACTATGTATATTAAGTATGTATTTACAAACAAGAAGTATTTAAGTAAGTACTTATTTATTTATCCGTTATCAAGTTTTCCATGATACAGTTTCTTAATGAAATTAAAATGGGCTTAAATTGGTGTGAATTTAAGAAGTTATTTATTTATTATTTTATTATAACTTTTGAAATGGACGGTCACGGGATGGGTGACCAAAAATTTATAATCTCGAGCTCCTCCGTGCTTTGAAAGGCACGTTAAGCCGTTGGTCCCGGCTGTGTTTGTAGTTGTTAATACCCACCAATCCTGATTGGGCCCACGTAGTGGGTCACGTCTATTCTCCTTATCCATCCTTACAGGAAGGCATGTGCCACCAGTGGTCTTTCCACGTTTGTTTTCTTCAGAATCTGGGATATCGGGGCCCCTACCAGCTAACTTTCCGAACTTCGGCTAATCTGCCGAATTTCAACTTAAAACAGATAAATCGAAGTACGGAATTTCGTATTGTAGGCACTATTTTCCCAAGTTATTAGAATTAGAATTAGAATTAGAATTATTTATTATTTGCCATAAATAGGGTGTAATACAGAGAAGTTGGTAGTCATAATTTAAGAGCTTATACCTATTTAGCCATTTATAATAGCATGCAAATTTTTATGATTGACTATTCATAAGGGTTACAATTTAAATGATCATTTATACAATCATATTAAGTTTCTAACATATATCAACATCAGTCATTTAATACAGTGTCATACATAATATGTCTCGGTATATAAAACTAAATGTCATAAACCTAAATTAAATGTAAAAGTAATCTGTGCATAGACAGTCCTCAGAACTATTCCTTAAATTTAAGAAACTCGTCAACGGAGTAGAAAGTGTATTCCAGCAACCATCTCCGCAATATTGTCCTAAAACGCTTTAAGGGCAGATCCTTAAAGCAACTTGGTAATTTATTAAATATTTGTTGAGACATAGCGTGACAGTTTTTTGATAGCGTTGGGTTTTTGGTACTGTTTTTAAGACCAGTTTATGAGGATCGCGTCTTGACCTTTGGGTTATAATATCCTGGGCTTTTGTAAATTTGACCATGTTTTTTTTTACAAAGGTACATACTTCTAAAATGTACAGTATTTGGAAGATATGTATTTGGAAGATATCGATGTTCTTGTGACATCATGAATCAGGGTTCGCCATTTTGGCCTGATTCGGGCTTGATTTATCTGTATTCCGAAGTTCGGAAAGTTAGCCAGTAGGGCCCCGGGTTATTTGATCACGATCACAGTACTTCAGGATACTATGAAGCGATCCGTTTAGCGTTGTCTCATAATTTACTTTGGTACTATCAAAATGAACCCCACAAGACGGGTCTTGTAAGTAGTACGTAAGTTCGAGAACTTACGTTTCAAATACATACGCGTAAAACTGATTTCGAACTTTTTAGCACTTTAAGGCGATACTCGGAAAAATTATGCTGAAGCGAGATAGCAATGAGAAAACGACGTGCGCGGGAGCGAGACCGATTTTGCAGATTAGGCAAAAAAAAACACAAAATCACTTCGTATTAAAAACTACAGCGATTTTTTAAAAATGCTTCTATACGATCCTAAATATTATTGGTGTCCACTAATTAAACCAATTTCCAATAGTGTAAGTAGCCCCATTTAAGAATAATCTTGAATTTTCGTATTTTTAGAGGTCTTTTCGAAAACAAAAAGTGTCGAGGCAAAATCATAAAATCGTGTTTTTGAAACTATACGATTCTAGATAAAGGTATGAAGAAATATATATCTCATTACCAGATTTGTAACAACTGTAACCATCCTATAGTTTTAGATTAAAAAATCCATACTTTTTCCGAGTAGCGCCTTAAGGGCCTGTCCACACGGTGCGTTGCGGCGGGCGGTGCGGCGAGATTTCACTAACAGATCCTCATAATATAAATTTATTTTTAGTTTTACCAAGTTTACCCCCTAGGCTTCGGGTCACAATAGTTATTTTGCAAACATGCACGTATATGCGCGTACGCATCTAAATAAAGCCGTAGTCCAGGATGGGTTTATGCGTTAATTGCCAGCCACCCGGCTTATGGCTGCGCCCATTGTGGACGCGTCAGGTGTGTGAGAAATATTTTGCAACAACTAAGCTTAGTGTATGGCGAGGCAGTAGCTAAAGTTGGAACGAGATGTGTTTTTTTATGTTGTAATTTTAGTGTGATTTTAAAAAAATGCCCTTGGCGTTCGATAGTGAAACAAGAAAGAAAAAAAGTAATGAATGAAATTCCATTCTTAAATGTGAACAAGAAATTTAAGAAAGCAAAAAATGCATATTTTCTTGCTTAGGTTTGCTTCACTGCTGTCCGGATCTCCTATACCTATTTATAGTAGATTGTACAACAAGTGCATAAAACATACCATTTTAACCGAGACGTATATATCCACCCGAGCCGTAGGCGAGGATGGATAGTCAATCGAGGGTAAAATGGGTTTTATGTACGAGTTATACACTCTGCTTTTCACTTCGAGTGTGAGGAAAATAAATTACAATATTGCAAAAAAGAAAAAATAAAGACTTCGCCATTCGTATTCGCCATATTGGCGGGAAAACTTTCTTTTTCTTTTTTTTATACGTGGAAGTGGCAGCACAGTTACTTAGCATAGATCGTAGTCCATAATGCTCTAAAAATACTTATTTCTTACAAAACTCGTTAATTTTGCCTAGTTTTATTTATTTAGTAATTTAACATGGATTATGTACAAAGTTTAAGAAACAGAATGAAACAACAAGTTTATTTAACGAAGTTTAATTGCGTGTGTGACTGTTTACCTGACGACCTTTGTCTTAGAGTCTGTGACATAGACGAAGATTTTACTTTATGCACTAGAGCATAAAAAGCGATTTTATGCAGCCTATACCTACATAAACACGAACTTTACGAGCATGAGAAGTGAAAAATAAATAATTAAATATTTCAAAACATCACACACATTGATCTGATTCCGATGTAATAGTAGCTTAAGCACTTGTGTGACGGTAATCAGACTAATCAGCAACAACGGGGTATGACAAACAGGCCACCCACACGCGGGAGATATAATATGAGTGGTGCCGTATAACATCTGGGCGTACAGACGATGATGGTACAGGAGATGTGGTATGTAAAGTACTGTTGAATTATCTTTAGTGCCCCTCCTAAAGTGTCACAATCTTAAATATTAAAGATTTCTGTAACTTACGGATAAGCCATTTATTTTGCGTGTTAACTAATGAAATAAACAGTTTAAAATTTTGTAAAATTATTTAATTTTTTCAAGTTAACCTACTGCTGAACCTTTTCGCTCCAATCAAGCGTGTGTGAAATATTTTGTAATACTCGACCTCACGTAGCGCGGGTCAGGTCTAGATATTACGAGTGGAATCCAGCATTTATTGGGTCTTGGATTAATTAAAATTTAGGCTCGCTCGGGAGATGTGTGATATCTTCATTTATTCCTTTTTCAGCTGAAGAGACATTCCTGTCATAGCTTTAAAATTTACTGATTTGAATTTAAAGCTTTTATTTTACAATTAAAACTGAAATTCTTGGACTTAAATTATTTGTGGCGTTTTATTTAATATCTGTGACAATATTAAAATGGTATTAATAAGTTTTTTGACAACTGTTCAACAAAAATGAGGTAAGTAGGTAAAACATATTTAAATCTGTAAATTCATAAAATGTTTTAGAAAAAGGAGATTAGGTTTCATCATGTCAGCCGAACGACGCCCACTGCTGGGCATAGGCCTCCCCCAAGGATCTCCACAACGATCGGTCCTGCGCTGCCCGCACCCAGCGGCTTCCCGCGACCTTGACCAAATCGTCGGTCCACCTTGTTGTTTTTAATTTACTGTAAATAACAAAAAAAAAAAGATTAACCTAACAAAAGGTTAAGAAAAGTTTCAAACTTATAAAACATCCAATCACAAAAAAATCAAATATTCACTACTCCTATAATCCTATTAATATTATAAATGCGAAGGTTTGTATGGGTGTATGTTTGTTACTCTTTCACACAAAAACAACTGAACGGATCTGGATGAAAGTTGCAACACAGATTTATAGTCTGGGATAATACATAGAATACTTTTAACCCCGATATTCCCAGGGGAACGGGAATCACGCGGGTGAAACCGCGGGCGTCCTCTAGTTAAACATAATTGAAAACAAATAAATCTTACAGCGATGAGTAGGCTTAAAAACAAATCAAACTATTACAATACACCACCCACATTTAAATCAAAATCAACGCAAACCATTACTAAATGACCTTCGATTAATTTAACTTTGGTTTAATTATTTCTATTGTAAACTCGAAGTATAATCTCAATCCAAAACACGTCTTAAAATTATCAAGACAAGGTTTAAAATCGAACTGGTTGATTTGGTTGACGCCTCTACGTTTCTTATCAACCTGTCAATGCGCGTGAGCAATGCTCAAATTCGATTACATTAGTTTTCATCGTCAAATAAACGCAGCCTTCTATTAAAAGAGTTCTTAGTTACGTCTTCTTTAAATACGCTTAATGAATGCGTGAGATTAAATTATCTACTCAATCACTGGCAAGGGAAATAGCACTCTACTCATTTTACTTAAGATTGCAAATACTTTGAAATTATGGTTTGTATGTTTCAGGTCTTTAGGAAAACGGAAAAGACAAAAACTATGGTGTAACAGACATCAATAGGTCTAGATTTAGAAAATCCGGGTAAAATTTACAATCATTTTAAAGGAAAGATCCAAAATATAGCTATTTATTTTGTGAGGTTATCCTGTCTTTAAGATTACGAAACCAATACTTAAGTGTATCAAAACAAAATGCTTAAATACATCTATACTAATATAATAAAGCGTGAGTTTGTTTGTTTTTGAACGTGCTAATCTCAGAAATTACTGGACCGAATTGAAAAAATATTTTTATGTTGGATAGTCCATTTATCGAGGAAGGCCATATATAGGCTATATTATAACATCAAGCTACGACCAACAGAAGCGGAGTATTCATGAAAAATGTTGCAAAACGGGAAAAAATATTTAATTTTAGTAGGTTCTTTCTTTTTCCTCAAATTTACGCAGCAGGTGAAACTGCAAAGCACAGCTAGTTGTTAAATAAAACAACACTATAAATTATGTTGGGTCTACCTTTAAGTACCAACGCGCACGAACATCATTTGTCTCACATCAAGTGTATAAGTTATTTTTAAAGTGCGCGCATGTCACAAAGTGACAACAGGAAAAATTTACACATACATACAAACCAATAGAATTGATGTGAGACAAATTAGTTGCGGATGTAAAAACTGGCACTTGCTTCTCAGCTTAAAGTTACAATTGCTTATTTCACCCTATTGTTTTGTATAAACGTAGTCTATTTGTCCCAAGATAGCATTTATCTATACTTCTATACTAATATTATAAAGAGGAAAGATTTGATTGTATGTTTGCATCGAATAGGCTCCGAAATACTGGATCGATTTAGAAAATTCTTTAACCGTTAGAAAGCTACATTCTTCCCGAGAAACATAGGCTATATTTTATCCCGATATTCCCACGGGAACGGGTGCTACGCAGTTGAAACCGCTAGGATCCACTAGTGTGAATATAAATGTTAGAGAATACTATAAACTTAATTCCTCGTTTATCAATTCATCATCAATTCATTTTGTTGAGTGTTATGGACCATTTACGTTCGTCTTAAAGCCTACATTACAAGAGAACTCAAAACATCTTCAGGTTGACGTGGGTGTTGTTAACTTGTAACTGGAAGATTACCACAGAATAGTTAAGAACAGTAACTTGTGAATTACAAGAACGTCTCGTTGCATTATTCAAAAAAAGGTCCTTTCTAATGTTAAACCTGAGATTCTGTAAACCATTATATTTTTTTGAATATTTTTATTTGTAGTTATTTTAACGTGAATTACTAGATGGGCCAAAGAGATACAATGAATAGAGATATATAGAGATATCAAGAATTATTATAAGGTAAAACGATTTTTTTCGAAAAAATAAGGAAAACATTCGTCACAATTTAAAATCTCTTATGTATATATTTTTAAGTTGTTGAAAAGCATTTTCAAAGCATTAGGGTGTGAAAAAACTCTCTCTTATGAGATATTTTTCTTTTATCACAAATACATAAATAAATCATTATAAATATTAAGCACAATCACATACATTGTTCCAATATCAAACTTTATTAACTTGAGCACTAGTATAATGAAAATTTTAAACAACGGCGGGTATTATACCACATACATCCAGATTCCAAGGAAATGTTGAAAAGTTCGCTTTCAATATTTACGCGACAGGGAATCAAACCCTGGACCCCCACAGACAGCACTAGCGGTACCTTGAAAACCGGTGCGTACACTACTCAGCCACGGAGGTCATCGTGATAGTAAAGAAGATCCCGCCTGAAAGCTACTTATAGGGGTCGTGGTTTTTTACTATCACATTTTTTTGTATGGTGTAAAGAAGAGTAAAAAATCTTTGTATTCATATAGATTGCACAGATAAAATTCTTATGAATTAGATCGGATTTCTTTTAAATATCATTTTTATCATTGATCTTCATCTCATTTAATAAGGTTCAGAAATTACACAGAATTGAAAATAACTTTATTTTCAATTCTGTGTAAACATAGTAGTAATAAAACATAATATGTTTTAAGTTGAGTCACTTTGATGTATCTGACGCCCATGTCTTCTGTATTCCTGCAGATTTGATATGCCAAAAATGTGGGAAGTTACTGCTTCAAAGATGTACTGTGGCAATATTGCAATAATTACTTTCCAATGGGTACAAAGAGCCAAGGTGACGGCCTGATCAGTACGTAATGACCGATGTGGGTGTGCCCTCGACTGCGTTTAACCTTTGTGCCTCTATTCTAAGTTTATCAGTGTTAATTAATTTAATTAGATTAAGGACTTTTATTCCTTTATCTGAGGCAATAGTTACCATTGTACAGTACTGTTGATACGATCAGGTTTGGGATAAAAAGAACTTTGATAATTAAGAGCTTTATTTTGTAATGAACAAACAGTGCTTTATTCTTTATAATTAATTACTACCACAATGTAGGTACTACGAGCCATACCATTAACACTAAGACCACATTTTACTCTAAGTTTCAATAAGATGAATCAAAATAGTAACAGTGACTCAATCAGAATAAAAAACGGTACAATAAGTTAGCCTAAGAGTGCTTGTACATGGTGCAAGTAGCTTGCGCATGTTGAGGCACTTGCGCGGGTTATATGCATCGTAAACTTACCGTTCAAAAACATGTGCGGGTCTAGCGACTCGAGCATATTATTATACCAAAATTATACCTAATCCGCGTGCTCTGCGGCGCACGCGGGTCACTCGCGCATGTTACTTGAACAGGTTCAACTCATAAAGCTACCGCTCGAATAGCATGCACATGTATCTCTTGACCACGAGCAAATAACTTTTGCGTACTGCTTGCGCAAGTAGCCCGTGTCTTTACTTGCTACAGTTATTAGCACCGTGTACAAGTACAAGCGAGTAACTTGAACAGCTTGCTTGCGTATATTACTCATGCGTGTAACCCGCATCTTTACTAGCTCCACCTACATGTACTGTGTACAAGCACACTAAAAGTAACTACGATGTACAAAAAAAGCAAGGCAAATACAGACAGATTGGAAAACAAAAGCGTAATTAAATTATTCTTTCAAATCAAACAGATCTACTTTGTCCATACAATATAATCGTTTAATTCTCTGCATTCAAACCATAATACTCGGACGTGTGAACTCTGGAGGGATCCATACATCACTCGGTATGAAGTGCAAAATACCATCTCGATGAAACAATTAACTCGTGATCACTGGGTGAGTGAGTCAACGACTTAATACCAGGGTTTACTACAAATTTTAAATATATGTAATAAATAAAATCCTAGAAGTTCTAGAACGAAAAAATTCAACAAAGAACAGGTATAATTAAACTATTAGAACTATGGCCTTAAATTATAGTCCGCAAGGCTTGAAAATGTAACGACAATAATTTTTACAACTTAATTTCAAAACTATTATTTAATTATTATTGTTCACATACAAATTACAAGGAAATAGTAACATTAAAAGAAGGTTTTAGTGATAAAGGTTTGTGTCAATTTGTTTTTCTACTGTTTCCTTTTTTGGTACTCTACGTGGTCTTTTATTTGTCAATATAGTTTTCAAATCTTATAATATACCAAATTCTCGTGTCTCAATATTGGTAACCAAACTCCTCCGACACGGCTTGACCGATTTTTATGTTTTTTTTACGTATATTTGGTAGGTCTGAGAATAAGAGAATAGATATGGGTGGCCACAGCCTTCTCTATCGTCTTCTACACGATAGAGAAGGCCACCTCAAAAAATATTTATGTACATTTTTCTTGTTTTTTTTTATGATTTGGCACTATAATAAATATCACCCTTCATTTTCACTCTTCTACCACCAATCCCCATTTTTTAATAACGATATTAGTATCTCTCGAAATAAATTATATGGCAAATTGCCGAGTCAGCTAGTTATTATTTTTGTTTTTATTCACAACGGGGTAGCACTTAGCCTTTCTGATGTTAAGTAGTGATAAGTCTGAAGGTGGAAGCGCAGTACTCCCAGAATCCTCAATCACTGAGGAACTATTTCTAAGTCTTCATTATTGTGAGTAAACAAATACTTATATTAACGAACACTTTCGCGAGGCAGCCCTGCTTCGCCCGCGCGCCTCCCTAGATCACGACTCACACGCTCACATCATAACAATCGTACGATTCAGGTGTCTGCGCATTTCAAACAGTACGCGGCGAATTATGCGGGATATCTATTAACGGTCCATGAATTAATTGACCTTTGCAGTTCCGTATTGGAAGGCAAATACGAGTGTTTAAGCAGGTATTTAGTTTAATTAGGTTCCTAATAATATTGTATCCAAATAATTGTGAATGCGCTGATGGTAGTTATCTTGGATAACTCGGTGAAGTGAAAATAATCCTTTTAAATTTGTGTGCCTAATGAGTAGACGGACTAAGTCGCGTTTTGTCAAAATTTCATATTTATTGGCTTTATGCCTAAGACGGTGTTAGTCTATTTAGTAGATTGCCTAATTATTCGACAGCCTAAGTCGCATTTTGCCTAAATGTCATATTTATTGCGCCCCTTTCAGGCGGTGATTCTGTAGCGTCATGGATGGACAGCAGGCTTAAACAAATTGAAAGATGTAAAATGCTCACGTGATTTTTCCCAGCCGGATTTAAGCTCTATTTGATTGAAGGAGGTTTAACTATAAAGAAAAAGTTTGGTCTATAACTGTTCCTATAAGACTCGAAGCCTGTATTTATGAGTTTCCACATATGCCAAGTTTAGCAGAACCTATTATCTGGAGGTGTGAAATGAAGTGCAATGAAAATGACAAATATTGTTTTAATTTTAAACAAGATTGTATTTTTCAGCTGTGGTTGACTATCCAACCCGTAGTTATCCACCTTTAATTAATATTATTGAAAGTTTAGATGTTTGTTATTCAATCACGCCAAAACAACCACAGATACTTTGTAGCCTGGTGAGGAACGTAGGCTACTTTTTATCCCGAAAAATATCACATTACCGCGGGATAACGTCGTGTAGATAAATTGGAGTAAGCCTTGAAATACACTAGATAAATTCTTTGATAATGTTTTTTTTAATTAAAAATAACGCAGTAATTATAGCCAATACTTCCGCCTGCTATAGATTTTAATTTTCGCCTAATAAATATAACTACAATAATTATGATGAACCCCACATAATTGGCGTGGCACATGAGTCACACGACCGAGCACCGAACCCGCGTAGGCGACGACTCGGGCGTAGATACCGAGATGATATCTAGTTCACGGTTATACCTGAGAGCTGGGAGAATCAAGATAGGCTTAGAATTATGGCGGAAAATTATAACGAGTTTTAGTTTCGAATTTCCTTAAATTAGAATTTTAATTAAAGAACATAAATAGTAAAATTACTGTAAAACAGGCTAGATAGATAATATTATTCAAAATCTTGAAATTCAACGTTGTATTATAACTATTGACTTTAAAAACAGGCTTGTTGTATTGTATGTATATTTTGCATATTTTGCCAAATTTAATTGAAGAAACTTCTTGCACACGTGTAAGATGCAAACTTCTTAGGTAGGTCGGTTATACATAAATTATAACACAAAAACTATGCACTGTCACGCGGAGGGATCACTGAATAAAAAGAAACAGATTTTGGTTTTATTACGGCCGTGTGTCGACCAGCAAAGCTAATGAAAATAAAGAAAGAAAAAACATTTATTTGAGAGATCACAACAACATAACATAAACATATAAAGCATTCTTCTTGTCAGTTAAAAAAGTCTTGAATGGGTGGTAGGAAAATATTGACGATTCATAAGTAGATATTTATTATGTCTAAGTGAATAAAGAATATTTTTATCTTATCTTATCTTATCTTATAGGGCAGGTAGGTATGACCCAAAACGGAACTAATAGAGGAATTGATCAATATTCTAAACAAAATATGGTCTGTGGAGTGATGCATTCTCTGTAACTACTTATTTATACTATTTAGATTTATTCATAGTTATTTTCATAGTGTTTTGTCCTACGGCCTTTTGTTGTGGGGCTCAGCCGCTAACATCCAAAGTATATTCGTGCTCCAAAAAAGGGCTATTCGCGCCATGTACAACCTCCGATCGAGAGATTCTTTAAGAGATCTATTTAAAGAAATAAACATTCTAACTGTTGCAGGACAATACATCTATGAAAATATAATTTATGTGAAAAAATATTATAATACATTTGTAAAGCAGAGCGATATTCATCGCTTTAACATAAGAAATAAAGATAAACTTGTCGTTCCCAAGTTTAGGCTAGAAAAATCGAGAGCCTCATTTCTGGGGAAAAGCATAGCCTTTTTTAATAAAGTTCCACAGCATATAATTGAACTAACATTGCATAAATTTAAATGTTACATTAAAGAGTCGCTGATGAGCAAAGGATACTAGAAAGTAGACGATTATTTGAATGACCGCAATGCATATGATGTAACACATAACATAACCACTGTTTTATATGATTTATTTTTATACTAAGCAATTGTTGTATAAGTAACGATATGTTTTTTTTTGTAAATGTCGTTACCTAACTAAGAAACGCTGACAAGTTTCTTGCGCCCATTCTTCTTGTCAGTTAAAAAAAGTCTTGAATGGGTGGTAGGAAAATATTGACGATTCATAAGTACATATTTATTATGTCTAAGTGAATAAAGAATATTTTTATCTTATCTTTATCTTATCATTAACAATTGAAAATCGACAACGACGTAAAAGACGTTCGCACATATTTTAAAAAGTTCTTACAACTGAAAAATTAATACCTAACAAGGCTTTATATGTACCTTACGTTATCTATCTTTTACAATCTATCTATTACAATGCATAAAGTATTACGGCCAATCAATCATTGTTTCTTTGGACTGATTACAAAAACATCTACTACTACATCAAATATCTTTTCGAAAAGGATAATTTATATTATTGAAACAGCCTGCAAGTCATCTGTTAATCATAAGTCAATAGTAATTAACACGAAATGGTAAAAAAATCTTTATTTTTTTTATCAGTTTCCTCTTTAGCTGTGTTTAATCATAATTTTCACAATAATCAATTAAAATATCAACCTATACTATTAATAAGACATAAAATAATATTGTTCACACAACACTACCTTGCCTCTCGCCATCAAATCGCAAATCAGTTGTTTGATTACAAGCGGTATAAAGTCGGATCGTAATGAGATCGTGATTTCATTTTACGAGGTATTCCCAGTTCTGTGGAGGCGACATTTACAGACAATGCTGGGATCGCTATCTGGTTGATGTCATGGGATGAAATTATGGCTACATTTAATTCGCTAACTGTTAACGCAATCGTTCATGTCAACAGTCAAATGTCAGCACAATTTTGATGCGCCCCCCATGAGTAGTGAGTGATATTACTTTAATGAAAATTTACACACATACATTTCAATCAGTGTTATGATTATGATATAATAAGGCAACTGATTCCTTAACTACATCACTTCATAATCAAAGTCAAGATACGTGGTGATAGTCAGCAAGTATGCTACCTATTTAAAACATCAAAGGCTCGTAATTAACAATTACTAAAATAGTAATTAAGGGCAGGATCTTCCAAAAACTCTGTCTTTGTCTTTTTCCTTACGTGTGAAGAGTAATGAAAATAACCTCACTTTTTCATTTTTTCAATGTTTTTGTTGATATTTTGAGTATAAATTCACTTTTTAAAAAAGTAGCCTGAGAATAGTCTACAATATGTCATTACCTATTTTTCTATATATTATTCGTGAATTAGAGATTAATAATCTAAGTATAAAACCAAAAAATTATAAAAATAAAGAAACTTTTCTTTGTTTTTGTTTTTTTTTATTGAATAGAATAGAACAGAATAGAATTTCCTTTATTTGCTTAAAACATGGTATAAATTTGTTACAGTTATTTTGTGAAACACATGTTTTGCTAATGAAAATAGCATGCAAACTTTGTATAAATAATCTAAACAATTACTACGTATGTCTATTTTAAAATTATTAACAAGATAATGGTATTGAAAATCCAAAGAGTATACAGATTGTCGTTACGATACGAATATCATGTTTCTAGCCACAAAATAATCAAGATCGTTTATGAAACTTCAACATTATATTTTTATCTGCTCATAATAAAGAATATTTGATTGTTTACTTTTGAATCAAAAATAGGTTGATTTCGATAATTTGGAAGTACGTGCCCTTAAGTCCAACTTTTTGATTTGTATGCTTGCTATTTTTACATCTTCAAGAACCTAGCAAAAGAAATATGGTTCTAAGAATTGATTTTCCCTTTAAAAGACCTTTACAAAAAGTAAATCGTACCTATCATATTATGCACCACTCACTACAAAAGATAATATCAAGTAATCAAAAAAGGATCGTGGAATTCAGTTTTATCTTTACGTATGGCAAATTTATGTAACATAACAGTAAGTACTGTCTCGGAACAGTTACGTTTGCTATTTCAAGGCTTATTCCAATTTCCGGCCCGCGTCGAACCGATGTGGGTGTTTAGGAAAATCTATGGAATAGCTTAATTGGTTCCCACAGTTGGGATCCATTTCCCAATCCCAGATATGGAGATTTCTTGAGATATTAGCGTCTAGTTTCTATTTTAAAAAGCTGTAAAAATAATAAGTAAATGAAACCGTCGTAATTCAATAAAACAACTTTTAGACGAAATAATAAGTGTTACATTTTGCAGGTTTCTTACCGTCGCCATCTGTAGTAAAAGTGAAAAGTAGAAAATATTGAAAATGAAGTATTAAAAAAATCGACCCGTCTCACAACTAGCTCCGATGGGATTTGAACCCACGACCTTTCACTGACCGAGCTGCTCTAACCACTGAGCTACGGAGTTATCAGTAGACGTGCTGTTAGCTAAAATTCTTTGAAAGTATTGAAAATGAGTTTTTTTTTTCAATACTTCATTTTCAATCTTTTCCATACAGTAATAAAAATATCATTGTGAATGCAAAAATGTTAAAAATAATTTAAAAAAGTGAATGTATTATACATTGCTGTACTATTTAAACGTCCAAACTATTATCATAACCTTTTTAAATATGCCAAAAAGCGCCAAAAAGAATTGAGAAAAAAAAAATTATGTGGCTTACTTCCGCAAAAAGCACAACACCTTGCACCTTCGCCGTACGCAATCCAGGGGCCCGATTCTCAAGCATTCGAACTTTTTCAGTGTGGTAATTCGTATGTCGAACATTTTGTTTGTGGTTTCTATTGAAAAGTTAGAACGTTTCAAACAAACTAAGCTGTCTCAAATGTCAACAAATTCATTTTGGCAGCTAAGTTCGTATACGAACATCTATTGGTTTTTACCATTCGTAGCGTTCGACTGGTTTTCGATCGAACTTTTTCGATTATGAATTTCTGACAATACAAAAACTGTGTTATATTTGAATTTCGAACTATAAATGTGAACTTTTCTCGATTGCCTGAGAATCAGCCCCCTGCACTGAATTACAGTCATTCGATGCTAGATTGCGCACGGTCTAACATATCTGAAGATGCCCCGGGTTGAGGCAAAACACGTGTAGAGTAGACAAATTTAAAAGAAAGAATTTAGAAAAAATCCACCCGTCTCACAACCAGCAGCTCCGATGGGACCCCAGAGGTCGTTCGGACGATCTACGTAGCGACGGTCGAGCCCATAATCATGTACGCCGCGAGCGCATGGGCCCCAGCCGCGCAGAAGCTGGGCGTGCAAAAACACCTCAACGCTGTGCAAAGGGGAATCGCGCAAAAGATTTGCAAGGCTTATCGCACGGTGTCTCTGCACGCCGCCCTGATTCTTTCCGGGATCCTCCCCCTAGACCTCCGAATCCGCGAGGCGGCCTCGTTACACGAAGCCAAGAAGGGAGCACCCGAATCAGGGCTGGGTGACATGGAGGTCGAGCGACCGGCCCCCGCGCTTGAAGCCCCGCATCCCGCAGAGCATATTCGCCTCGAGTTCAAAACACTGGTAGACCAGTCACAAGTACAGGCCAATAGCAATTTTGACATTCGCGTATTTACCGATGGCAGCAAAATTGACGGCCGCGTCGGCGCAGCTCTATCCATTTGGAATAGAGAGACCGAAATTAAGACTGTCAAATTTGCTTTGCCGTCATACAGTACGGTCTACCAGGCGGAACTCCTGGCGATATGCGAAGCGGTGAAGCAAATTCGGCAGCGAAGAGAAAACACCTTTGCCATTTACAGTGACTCAACCGCCGCGTTACAGTCACTAACGAGCTTGGATTGCCTGCACGCCCTGGCAGTAGAAACGAGAGCAAACATTAAATTAGTAAGTGACCAAAATAAGGAAATAAACTTATTCTGGATCAAAGCTCACGTTGGGCTTGCTGGGAATGAACGCGCGGATCATTTGGCCAAGGAGGCGGCTCTGAAACTAAAAACTAGACCGAAATACGACCTTTGCCCGGTCTCATACGTCAAGCGAAGTATTCGGATGCGTTCGCTTGACGAATGGAACCAGAGATACGAAACCGGCGAAACGGCCGCCGTTACGAAAATTTTCTTCCCGAACGCGGTCAGGGCATATAGAGTAGTTAGAAAGTTTGAGCCGGACCCGATTCTGACGCAAATAATGACAGGGCACGGTGGGTTCTCCGAGTACTTGCATAGGTTCAAGTGCAAGGACAACCCATCGTGCACCTGCGACCCCGAAATTCCCGAGTCCCTTCCCCACCTCATTATGGATTGTCCCCAATTTGCTCTAGAAAGATTTAATGTGGAACAGAAACTTGGGTGTGCAGTCACCCAAAGTAACATAGAAAGCATAATGTTAGGGAAAGATAGAGATTTATTTCTAATGTTTTGTAAAAATATAGTGTTAAGAATTAATAAGAAAAATAAAACAGATTAGGAAATTATGTTAATAATAGGTCTTTACCTATGAAATTGCCGTTTTGTATGGAGATTTCTGTAATTATTTTTTTTTCCATACTAACGTTTTTGTTATTATTTAACGACTAATATTATGTAAATTTACAAAATTTTACACACGTATTTATGGACATTTTAACTACTAAATGACACATTCGTTACGAGAAAAAAAATTTTTTTTCACTAAGTTACAACTAATAAAGTACGAAATTCTGGAAACAAAAATAGTCGTAACTTTCGGAATAAGTTTTTTCTATGTAAATAATCAAATATCGTGGTTATTAAATTATCAAAAGTTGCTCGATACGGTCTTAATGTAACGCAATATTAAAGAAATTATATATTTATAATATTATAAAAGTTGTTAAGTTATATGTACAAAAGAAAAAAACGGCAATTTCATATGTAAAGACCTATTATAATATATTGATATATTAGTATTTAGCATAAGAAATATATGTAACAACCAAAATATAAGATAGCAAAATAGTAGAATAAGAATGAAACTGTAATTAGCAATAAGAAAAAAAAAATGTAAACAAACCTGAATATATTAAAAATAAGAAATAATTAGTAAGTAACAGCAAACAAATGAGATTAGAAAGAATATGTAAGAAAACGTTTTGAAAAATAAAGAAACTGTGTAGTGTTGTAATTGTAACAGAACCCCTAGTAATACAGTAACACCTACTTTTAGAAAGAAGTAGAATAGGCGGTCTCAACCCGGCCGTTATAGTAAAAGAGATGAAGAATGAAAGAGTAGTATGAGGAATGAAAGTGCGAGAGGCATAAATGCGAGAACTAGTATGAAAGAGTAGATACGAAAATTGTTAAAACAGACTTTGACTTAGAGTCAGAGGTAGTAGTAAAAAAAAAAAAAAGCTCCGATGGGACTCGAACCCGCGACCTTTCGCTATCCGGGCGACTGCTCTAACCACTGAGCTACGGAGTCGTAAGCAGACGTGTCGAGTTTAACCAATACTCAGTGGTTAGAGCCCCATCGGAGCTGGTTGTGAGACGGGTCGATTTTTTCTAAATACTTCATGTTCAATTTTTAAATAATAAAAATTCATTGTGAATGCAAAAAGGTAAACATTTTAATAACGTGTAGCGTAGTCTAATCGCCGAAGGTGCAAGTTTTATGTTTTTTGGGGTACATAATTACAAAAATTACAAACAAGCTACATTCACAATGATTCAGCCAGGTAACACCTGATTCAATAAAATAAAATAAAAAGAATGACTCAAAGCATCAAATTATTAGACCAAATCTATTTGCTTCACAATTCCCACCAAAAGTGTATCTAAACTAACGATAAAATTAATAGTTCAAACACTTGATACTGTATCTTTGCTTACAATAGACATAAAAAATTATGAAGATCAATTCACTTTCTTCAGATATGGTTCCATTAAAAAGATCGGGTTCACACAAACTGTATAACTCACTAACCATTAAATTTTATCGCTTATCGAATCAATTTAATAGCAAGCAATTTGAAACTATAGTCTCGGCCATCGAAAATGTATGACCTGTCCGAAATACTTTGGTCTTCGGTCACTCTCTCTTTTTGTAGTCGAACTGAAAGAGATGGATACTTTTGAAAGGTCATCCTAAAATGGTTGTTGACACGCTATCTATGATTTTGAGAAATAGGCCTTATGTCAAGAAAAATAGATATGTCAATGTTAGTTGTGAACGTAATAAAACAATCTTTTGTTTTCCGTTTGTTATTTGATTATTAGAAAGTGAGTCAGCTTTTATGATATTTTATGATACCATTCCGTGGTTTATCGGAGAGGTTTATTGATAGAACCGGAATTTCGTGTGTTATTAATTGGTCTGACACATTTCATTACGTGCTTCTTGGAACAAAATAGTATGTGATGACAGCATGTTTGTTCCGTTTGAAATTATATTAGTAGAGCAGGTACATATTTAGGTACACACCAATTAGGTAGTTTAAAGTTTATGTTGAATAAATGAATATGTTGAATGGGCCGATCTCTGTCTTTCAATTTATCCAAAAAAGAACCGTATCTGTCATTAGGTCTTTGTAATGTGTGGTTTGCGTTGGAACTTTATTTTATGCATAATAGGGTCTCAAGCTGGTTTTCCAACAATCTTCAGTATAGAAATTTGGGTATTTGCTGATCTCAATAGCCTCGCGCAGCATTCTGGAAATGTATTTCTGTTCTCTGGGGACGATCTGCGGTTCTCTTAGAAGTAAGTTCGCACAACTTATCGCGTCTATGTTTGACGTCAGCTACATGTGACCACCAACATCTGACTTTTGAGCTTCGGCATGTCGAGCAAATACTGCGAAGTACCACACCAATCATAAAAAGCATCAAAGTAGAACTTCAATGTCACGAAAACAGTGTAGTGAAATGAAATGAAAAAAATATTTATTCACTTAGACATAAATATGTACTTATGAATCGTCAAAATTTTCCTACCGCCCATTCAAGACTTTTTTAACTGACAAGAAGAATAGGCGCAATAAACTAGCCAGCGTTTCTTAGTTAGCTAACGACATTTACAAAAAAAAATAACGTCGTAAGTAGTCATTAGCGAGTTGGTAATATTATTTTAGAGAATCGATCTAAATTAGTGAGATAGGTCAGACATGATGCTGAAATTTTAACTCGCTTCTTTCAGTACATTTTTCAGGAGTGGTTTACTCTAAAAGTCTTTCCTATTAGCAGCTTAATGTGACAGACTTTTTGACTTTGAGAGTTGTTGCATCTGAAGCACCGGATGTGGTGCAGCGTGTTCACAATGCTATCGGCAGCGGGTCGTGCGCAGATGCGCGCGGCCACAGTTCCATACACCCACGCGCTGGGCTAGCATAAGGTGGATACGAATACTATACTTTGTACAAAGTAGCAGTGGTCCTATGACTGCCTATTTTCATGCAAAGCAAATTGTTGCTTCTGCACAAGGAAAAGGGTCTAATTTTCTAGCATAATAAGCTGCATTCAAAAATGTCTAATGCTGTCTTTGTTGAGTTTTATGTCAATAGCAAAAAAACTTTTTGCTTTGCACGAATGAGCTTTCAGAGGACTACACTAGAGAAGCTTGACAAAAATTCTTTAGCTGCATTTTCTTATTATTAGTTTTTGCATTTACAATATATCTTTTCCCTAAATTCAACTGTAATATTTCTGATATTATTTTTAACAATTCATAATTGAAATTTTTTTATTAGCAAAAATTGCCCCGCCTCCCTACTACTCCACTAAAAGTAGCTGGGAGAAGAGTCGATTTTTTTCAAGTATTCCATCTTCAATAAAATTCTTGTATTGTGATATTATTTTGTGATGTATCAATAAGTTGTTTTCAATTTCAATCATACCGACATCTAAGATTAAAATATTTAGATTAGACTAATAAAAGACCTCAATAAGAGTATACATTGGCACAAACTTTTCTGCTTCGGTGACAGCGACACTATTTACTTGTTTCTTTTTTTTTGTAGCAATTTAACCGGCCCTGAATTCTAAGACCTTCAGCCGCCAGCAACGCTATGGTTGGATATCAACTTGACAGCAAAATGACATTAAAAAAAAACACGTTAGTTTCACATTTTGGCCACCGGAACAGAAAAGATTGTGGCACTGTACCTATATTATTTGTCTCCGGCTGGAACTTCAACTTGAGTGAACATTTTTCAAGATTTATTTGGCGCAGGAAATGTAGAAATACTGGCTAACAGAAAAAAATATACTAAGGTTTAACGTGTTTTCATTGTAAAAATATTACAGCAAACATATTTTCCTCGGTGACTGAAGATTCCGGGAGTAGTGCGCTTCCACCTTCAGCCTTATCACCACTTAACATCAGGTGTGATGAAGGCTAAATGCTACCCCGAAAAAAGTTAATGACAAAAATATAATAGACAGTAAGCTTACGATAATTTGCATTTAAACTTTATCTTTTTACGGTTAAAACATAACAAAAACAATGAAAGGACTAATCGTGTCATTGTCACTGCCATATCTTCCTATGTAGGTACAGACCACAGAAAATGGGCTGAAGAATTACCAAAAATTGAGTTTGCAATCAACACAGCCGTTAGTGAATCCACTGGTTTTAGCCCATACTTTCTAAATCATGGCCGCGAAGCTGTACTCTCTGGTGACTGGTACTCTAACTCTCCACTTAAAGAAGAAGATATTTTGTTTACCGACAGGACTTCATACTCATCTACTCTACCTCATCTTAAAGACATTTTTATTAAAGTAAACTTGAACATGTCCAAAGCCTACTCCAAATATAAGATTCATTACAACAAAAATAGGCGTGATATTGAATATCAGGAGGGCCAGACTGTATGGAAGAAAGAATATCCACTTTCTGATGCTAGTAAATTTTTCACTGCAAAACTTGCTCCTAAATTCACTAAATGTATTGTGAAAAAGAAGATCTCTCCTCTTACATACATTCTGAAGGACTTTCACACATCCAAGGATTTAGGCACTTGGCACATTAAGGACATTTTAAAATCTGTACCTATATAACTACACCTATATTTTGCTTATTTCATTTTATTTATGTATGTGGTTATCTATAAGTATTTTTCTCTTTTCTCTCTCTTGCTCTGCATCTAGGTACTATCTCCTACTTACCTTATCCGTATGGTTGCCGGAGAAAGAATAGTACCATCGCTCTCCCATTGCGCGTCGTAAGAGCCGACCAAAAGTCCCATTTTCCCATCCCATATTTTCCTTCATCACGACACCCATTCCCTTACCCTATCCGTATGGTTGCCGGAGAAAGAATAGTACCATCGCTCTCCCCTTGCGCGTCGTAAGAGCCGACCAAAAGTCCCATTTTCCCATCCCATATTTTCCTTCATCATGACACCCATTCCCTTACCTTATCCGTATGGTTGCCGGAGAAAGAATAGTACCATCGCTCTCCCCTTGCGCGTCGTAAGAGCCGACCAAAAGTCCCAGTTTCCCATCCCACATTCTTCCTCATCTTCATACCCATTCCCAAACCCTATTATGTATTCTTTTATGTACTCTATTTTTTTGTATGGTTTTTATTATATATATATTAATTTTATAGTATCTAGTTTATTCTATGGGACGGCTGGTAATCCCATAAATGAAAAATCAAAAGCCTTACTACTCAGAGCGGATTGTAACTCTGTATAAATATGCCTTAACGACAACAGATTATTCTTATCACACTAGTATATTATACTCATCTATATATCAGAGCGGCTGCGACTCTTAAAATAGGCCATCGGCACTCCATTTATTTATGTATATCCATATTCATCTAGTATACGCACACCTTAAATTTTCGGCAAGGGCGCATGGTACATAGGCCAGAAGTAAGACCCACCGTCGATATCAATTATCTGTATTGTTTATGTATTCCGTTTATTTATATAACTTATTTGTTTACAGCTGGCATGTAGTATATGTATATAGATTTTTTTGTTTTTGTTTTGTTTCCTTTTGCCCTTTCCTTGCCTTACTTGATTCCCAACCCACAACTTTCTTTACTTTCCCACTCTACTATACCGTGCTATCCATTCCTTCTTTCTCTACACAACCTTTTCTTTTTCTACACAACTTTCCTTTCTCTACAATTTTTTTCTCCTCTTGCTCTATTCTTGTTTTATCCATTCCCTTCATGCTTCCTTACGCTTTCGCTTTCTTTTCTTTACTGTGTGGGGATAGTGACCTGTCCTTCACTCACCTCATCCCAGTCCTTTCTTTATTTTTTTTTCTTTTTTTTCTCAACTAATGAGGTATTGTAACATATCATTTTTTAATATGTTACATTCACAATAAACTATGATAGTACCAACCTTCATTTCTGTTTTTTATCCTATATTTTGTACCTTTACACAACACAGTTTTTATACATCCCTTATTGCAAAATACATACATTCTCATTAACTCAATTCCAAACAATAATTGCTAATTTTTACATCTTAGGTGCACTTAAATTTGTCAACAAACATCTATCACGTCTGACGTTTGACATTTAATTTTATCAGAGTAAACATCATAATTTTTGAACCACTGGCTCAATCTTGTGAGGAACAGCAGAACTATTTCCACGAGCAATTATCCAGAGATATAAGTCTTCTCATTCTTGCATGGATGTCCAGCTATTTCCATCTCTTTTCCTTATAAAGACACCTTGCGTTGAGAGTCCACACTTCATCAAACTTTAGCGCCGTCTGGTGTCAAATAGTGGCAAAGTATATCGCACATATATTGTCATCTCTCTCACACCTAAATGCATAGCCATCCTGTCATCTCGTTCATGCAACAGCACCAAAACTGACATCTGGCGTAGAGTAGCTCTCTTGCTTTAATAATTGAACTTCTACATATTGAGTCCAGATTATCTATGGTACCTAAAAACTTTTATCAATAACATTATGAATATCTAATTTACAATGAAAGTAATTAGTTATTCATAATCTAAAAATCTTCCTTTATTTGATTTTATATAATTCTTCATTTATCTTTAGCTAATTTTCTTAACCATAGACTATATTCGGATCATTCTAGAAATGTACAAGTGAGCATTGTCTATGCGACTGACTTTGGAAAATTCGAGATTGATGGTAAAGCAAAATTAATTAAAAACAAGATTCTAGAAAATTCGTGGCAGAACATATAAATAGGGCCCATCTCGCACCAGTGTTTTTCTCTCTTCTTGAACCTCTACTTGACTGACTGTGAAAAAGGTGTGAAGCAAAGTCACTGTGAACTGTTATTGCACAGACATTTTTTTACCTACGTAGTTTATCCCTGATAAACATCGCTAATTGCGTCCTAAGCTGCATCATTGTGTATACTGCAATTTTCTTGATTGGTCCTCGATCTTCAGCGTCCGGTTCTTATTCTTGACTGGACTACCTGTCCGGAGCGAGCACCTGCGAAGCTGATACCATACCGGCGAGCCCTCGTTCGCTGACCTTAGGCCTTGAGAGACCGGCGTTCGCAACCCCTCCTCGGAATATAAGTCTCAGGTGTAATCGTTCTTATATCTTTATCTCTTAACTACATCTCTCCATACTCTCTTCGTTTATGAGCTGTTCATAAACGTGGCGCCCATTAATTGTCTCTAATCTTCTCCTCTCTCATAAGTTTAACTTAACTACATACATATAAGTATTACCTACCTACCTTTCAATTTTGTAACACTCCCAACTTGATTTAAACTACACTTGTGAACTTATAAAACGTTTAATATTGAATAACAACCATATTTTAATTTGTGTTTGTATTTGTATATCCAGTCTGACACGTTGTAAACCTATTTTAAGGATAGCGATAGCCTAGGTCTCCTATTCATATAAATTTCTTTTGTAACCTTATTTGTCTAGTTTAAACTTCATTACCTGTCCATGTAATTTTCAACTCAGTGAGAATATTGTAATTTAAGTCCCTCTGACAGTGCAACAAGTGAGCTGCAAAGTAGAACAATTATCCCCACGCCCTGTACTTCTTATAAGAACCTGATTTACATATGTTATAAATAAAACTTCATATTTCATTGTATTTTAATTTCTTTTATTTTACGTCAAAACCCATAGTTAAAAATACAAGTTACAACTTGAAACCAAATTGATCGATTTCTTGAATTAAAATCACATCCTCAATATGACTTCGTGAGTCACTCACCGTGAACTAGGATAGAGATCTATCTGAGCCGTCAGCGCATGCGCGTCTTCAACATTTTGCTATTTACATTACCTTACTATTATTAACTGAAGAATTAAAAAAACAAAGAAATCGTATTTGGACATTGGTATGTAAGAAACCTTATTCATCATTTTATTAAATAAAGTTGTTTAATTGAAAAATTTACGAACGAAGTATTAGAAAAAGTCGACCCGTCTCTCACAACTAGCTCCGTGAAAAAATAATATTTTCAAAGTTGTTTCATTTCATTTTCTAATTAAGTTAGCAATAAAAAATGTGATGATTAACTAACTTTGAGTTAACTAACATGTATAAGAAATTTGAACTTTATTTTCTTTTTAATTGTTAGGTAAACATATAAGTACTTACTATTGTTTATTTTAAAGTAATTTTGGAATGGTGAATTAATAAATGAAATACATTTAATTTACTTTTCACTTCTCATGCTTGTAAAGTTCGTGTTTATGTTGGGTATAGGCTGCATAAAATCGCTTTTTAAACTCTAGTGCATAAAGTAAAATCTCCGTCTAAATCTCAGACTCTAAGACAAAGGTAAGTAAGTAAAGTCACAAACGCAATTAAACTTCGTTAAATAAACTTGTTATTTCATTCTGTTTCTTCAATTTTGTACATAATCCATGTTAAATCTCTAAATTAATAAAACTAGGCAAAATTGATTAGTTTTCTAAGAAACAAGTATTTCAAGAGCATTGTGCTGCCACTGCCACATATAAAAAAAGTCTTCCCGCCAATATGGCGAAGTCTTTATGTTTTTCTTTTTTGCAACATTGTTATTTATTTTCCTCACGCTCGAAGAGAAAAGCAGAGTGTATAACTCGTACATAAAACCCATTTTACCCTCGAATTAACTATCCACCCTCGCCTATGGCTCAGGTGGATATATACGTCTCGGGTGAAATGGTAGGTAGGTTTTATGCACTTGTTGTACAGTCTACTATTTAAAAGGTTAGTATACGAAAGACTGTAAAAGAAAATACAATTTACTCGGCTGCTTAGCTAAAGTCATTATCAGGGATTAATTAAATCTTTAAGTCTGTAAAAGTTTCGTGAATCGTCAAAGATCTCACAAAAAAATGTTGCAAAGAAACTTGAGTCACCAGAAGAACAAATACAATTTTCTACACTTACCACCAAAAAAACTACACATACGAGACCAAATTAAAACGCCATCAAAACCACAAAGCTCATCAGCAATCATTGAAAATGGCTTCATTTCAACAACGAAAGAAGTCCCAACTCATTGCAACCGTAACGGAATCGAAAGGTTCCCAACCATTCGATCTCTTTAACTACCTAATGATGTACAATCATAGCAATGGATGGATGGAATCATAGCAATGGTTGCGCATTAAAAAGACATCATCGCCTTTGTGAGAGTGCCGGAAGAAGGTCAACGGTCATCGCCGCTTCCTCTTTCACACCTGCGGATACGTTAAAAAATATTACAGTTAAATTCACACGAATGAATTAACTAACAAAAAAAGACAACTGCATCACACCATACATTTATCTGATTGTAAATGTCGTTACTTCAGTATAAACTATAATACGTTTATCGCACCAGTTTTTATTCTTGACGATTTAAAAGCGCGCGAATAAAAGAAATAGTAATTTAATTTATTTGATTATTAATTCATACATTGATTTTATCAATAAACAAAGAAATTATAACTAAGTGTAAACATTATACTTACAGATAATAAACACTTAAAATATTTCTAGTCAAACAACAATAAAAAAATTAAGAGATCATTTCTACCGTTCTGGGTCAAGATTATATGAATTAAACATTGTAATTTTGAAGTTGAATATGTCAACAATAGATTTTTTAGCCTACTGTGACTATATTTAGTGGCTTTGCCTATTTGAAAATAATAAATAAAACCATGCCTAAGTAACAGAAAATAAATATAAAACTTAACACACTCCTACATTAGCATTCAAGTCAGATTCGTCAACAAATAGTTTTAATTACATCAACCATTTAAGTCTTCTTACTCATCCTCCAACCGTAGAAAGCTATTAAACGTTCAAACTTTTTACTTCGTAATCTCCTCCGTATAATTAGTTGTTAAGAACAAATAAGTCCTAATAGATGCTTCAAAAACATTAGTTATTTACTAGGTAATCTAGATCACCATAGCTATATGGAGAAAATATCAGCAAGAAATAAGTTAGACACGGTAGTTAAACCCATTAAGTATCCTTAATACCTGGAAGGTAGTGTTGATTGTCCGAGTATAAAACAAGGCTTGATAGCTTAAAATTCCTCTGCCTTTTCTTGAAATGGGTAAAGAAAGGATACTTGGAGGGTTTTTTTGCGAATCTTTACGTCTAGTCTCTAAATAGAATTAAATAAATTGAAAGCTAGCGTTGTTCTTTCCTGGTCTTAATGATTCAAAGCCATTTGTGTTACATTTAAAGGAATTGACTAAGTAAGGTAAAAGTATTTCTATGAAGCGAATCTTTTACGTTTAAATGTTTCTTGTTAGTTCCAGGGGGCCGATTCTCAGGCAATCGAGAAAAGTTCACTTTTCTAGCTCGAAATTCAAATATTTTACTAAGATAACACATTCTGTGTATTGTCAGAATTTCCACAATCGAAAAAGTTCGATCGAAAACCAGTCGAACGCAACGAGTGCTACAGACCACAGCCGTCTCTATCGTCTTCTACAAGCCATGCTATGATACGGAACGGCAACATTGCTGTGAACCGGTTTACTCCTCTGAGTACTAAATCCTATGGAGGTGGCATACCTACGAAAAAGTGAGGTGTAACTAAGTCACAATGTAAGAAAATCTTGGAATTCAATTTTAAACTACTTCTAATTGTCGTATTAATCGGTCCGTCAAAATAGGTCCAGCCGTTTCAGAGATTACCTGGAACAAACAGACAGACAGACAAAAATTGTAAAACATGTCATTTTGGTATATGTACCGTATATTTAATCATATGCACGTAGTAAAAAGCGGTTATTTAATGTTACAAACAGACACTTCAATTTTATTTATTTGTATAGATGTATATAAGATATGCCATCTCCATAGGATTCAGTACTCGAGGTTTACTCGCTGTTTACCTGTCAAACGGTGCAAACGGTGTCAAATCGGTTCACTTAAAACTACGTTGCCAACTTTATGCGCATGGCACAAAGTAACTACGCGGGCGGGTGGTCGCCCTATCAGAGAGTCCGCTTAGAACAAAGTGCCATTTTCGTCACGCACACATAGACGTCACATATACAGGCAGGACAGTTTGGGACAGTACTCAGTCGCGAGTATCGCAAAGAGGTCAGTGATCGCAAGTTCCAAAGAGCATTTAATTGATCACTTCACGTTCGCGCCGCTACGTGTCACTGTGACACTTATATACCTATTTTACCATTAATTAACAAAAATTAATAACCAATATTATTACAGTTGCAGTGTATTTGGTTGTCTAAATACGACTAAAAACTGTGCATACACGTTCTTTAAATTTCCAAACGATATTGAAAGGTAAGTTATGTCAAACTGTTTTCTCTTGTTGGTAGGTGAGTATACCTAGGTACTTTTGGGACTAGCCGCTTTGATAACGACGATGAACCATACACATTCATCTTATAGTTAGCTGGTTGTGGTAAAACGCCAGTAATTGGGTTCTATGGTCCTTATTTAGATGTAATAGTATTCTCAAAACTTCTTGGCGGTTCAGCGAACACAGCCACAAGTCATGTTGACGAATTTTCAAGTAAAAGTTGTCGTTGCATTTTCTTTTATTTTAGCAGTGTTATGAAATCCTACTTACAATTTATAGACTTCAGTCATTAAACCCCAAATAACATTTTACTTGCAGTATTTTTTTTCATCCAAGCGCACGGCAGTGTGCCAGCCAAGTTCAGGAAAGGACGCCAATCAATAAATCCCAAATAACATTTCACTTGCAGTAAAGTTTTCTTTATCTAGGCGCACGGCAGTGTGCCTGCCAAGTTTGGGAGAGAACGCCAGTCATTATACTTACCCCAAATAACATTTTACTTGCAGTAAAGTTTTTTTTGACGCACGGCAGTGTGCCAGCCAAGTTCAGGAGAAAACGAACCACGCACGATTATGCGTATACCTATTTATTTTAACGTCTTAATCGTAGGAGTGCCATAGGCTTTTTTCGTTGCAAAACTAACTAGTTCATTTTAAAAATCAAATGTTTTTTTTTTCAGACGAACCTTATGGATAAGTTTAATTGATCGAGAAGATGTACGCAACAAATGGTCAACATATCTTCGAGTTTGTGAGGCCCATTTCGAAACCAATTCTATAATCAAGACATCGAACCGAACTGTCCTGAAAAAGGCATTAGTGCCTTTTTCAGGACAGTTCGATTCCCAAACTTTTGCTACCTGTCAAAAAAAATTTAAATGAAGAATCGCAAGCAACTGCGGAGACTAATGAATCTTGTACACAATATGAAAAAGTTAAATGTGACTCAAATTCACAAATAGCAACTCACGTTTCTGCAAATTCTCCCAGAAAAAGAAAGCTGAAAAACGATATTCTTGAGTGCAAGAAAAGACTATGAAGAACAGCTGCGCCAGAAACAAATATGAACCTGTTTACATCTCGATAGCGTAGCTTTTATGACGTTCACAAGTATTGTAAAAACCAATCTAAATTGAATAAACAAATTTGACTTTGACTAATAAACTACTTATATTTTTTTATTTACCTATATACGATAAAAACACAACATAGGTATTTAAATCCACTTTCTTGTTTTCAAAATAGTTACCACTATTGCTTGATACAGTTCTTGCGTTATAAAGGTTTTTCAATTTTTGAAGATGACAAGTTATAAATTCAACATTTAAGAAAATATTAATTATTTGAAGTTCTTGAACGAAAAAATTTATGGAACTTGTAACCCATTTAGATTTCAACTATTTTTCGCTGAACTTGGCACCTTTTTTACCTTTATGTTTTCGTCGAACTTACTTAGTGCCTTTTTCACGTTTATGTTTTTAGTGGGATAACTATCACACCATATTTATATCTTGTACATAGAGTACATTATAACATATAGGAATGGAATACATTACAACATAATAGGTACGGTATAGGTACAATAGGATCTTGTCTTCGTCGTGTGTGGCGTCGGGACTTTAAATGGATATTAGATGCACTGTTTACCATCTAAGCAGCATCTAAGGCATGTAAACTTGTTACGATGTATGTATAAACGAATTTATTTATGTATGATTGTTAACTTTTACTACTTACTCCTTTTTAAATTCAGAATCAATACAGAAGCAACCCTAGTGAGTCAGACAAGGATAGGTATAGATTTTCAAAAATGGTGGGAGCGGTCCTTCTGTAAACTCTTTATTTTGTGCGCATGGTTTGTAGAAGACGATAGAGATGGCTGTGTACAGACCAATCGATGTTCGTATACGAACTTAGCTGTCAAAATGAATTTGTTGACATGTGGAACAGTTTAGTTTGTTTATAACGTTCTAACTTTTCAATAGAAACCACAAACAAAATGTTCGTATACGAATTACCACACTGAAAAAGTTCGTATGCGTTGTAATCGGGCCCCTGAACTAAAATCACTGTTATATTCTACGATTAAAAAAACTACTACTACTTAATCAAAAACGATGAGACGAAGAATCAAACTACGTTTTCAAAAGCAAATTATTCTTTATTTTTTCATTGAAATCGACTAGTAGGTAATGTCTGTTGCTTGTGTTTTTTATGTGGTTTGCAAGACTGAAACATATTGTTTAAAGGTTTAAAGAAGTTATTTATTGGAATTTAACGTTTGACAGTGATAACTTTTTGATCGGACCACATCGCTTAAACATGGGCTCCTAAAGATACATAAAAAATTGCGTATTTGTATTTTATGACAGGAAAAATAGGTATAACTAGCCACTGCACTACACTTGTAGTCTATAATACTTTACTAATCCATTTTGGACCCCGGATGATGTGACGAGCCCTTTTTAACCCTCTACATTATCTACTAGAAAGGTATGTGTCTAATAGTCGAGATATTTAAAATAGCCGGAATAATCATTTAAATTAAGAAACACTCTACCTCAAAAGTAAGTAGGTACATCAAACGTGTCTATATTCGATTCCCAAAGTAACACTTATTAAATTTTCCATCTCAAACAATTTCTCACGTTACCAACAAGCCGGAACACAGCGGTCCCAATTACGTGTCTTGCAGTGTCAATCGCATATTATGCAATTTTTCGCACAATAACGATATCCGTTTAATAAGGCGTCGTGAACCTCCCATGCTATCGAGATGCTATTAAGGCTGGTCTATAACTATGTAAAACATTTTCGCAGTGGTTGAGGACTCCGGGAGTGATGCGCTTCCACCTTCAGCCTTATATTTGCTTAACATCAAGTGTGATGAAGGCTAAGTGTAGATAGAAAATGTAGCTAAAAAACAATTGAATAAACGATTTTAACTGTGTTGTCTTTAATGAACAACATATTAAATAAGGACATTTAAAAACTATTAAAACCACTACAACAGTATTTTAATTGTGTAATTTTTATTGTGTACAATAAGTAATTGTTAAAAAATATATAATACTAGCTTTCCGCCCGCGGCTTCGCCCGCGTGGACTATTCGTGTTTTACGTGATTAAAGTCAGAATATAACTAATCTTCTACAACTAATTAAAAAGATATAAGGCAATATAATTTGTAGACATTCAAATGAAATCAGTAGTATACATTATAAATTCATAGCGGTATTAACTTGTATTTATTTAAATATTTTTGTGTTCTAACCCTTACTGCCGACCGTTCTATAACCCTTCGTGTCGTCATCCTATTTCCAATTCAATAATCGGACGACCCGCGACTTTCATGTTTGCTTTAAGCCTCATTCACAATAACAAGCAGTTTTCTTTTGCAATAATGTAACATTATTAAATAGATAAATGTCTTAATAATTAATGGACAATTTAGTTATTATGAATTTATCAGCATCCACAGAATTCCCAGATTGATGTATTATTCACTTAAAGATAAAATTTTAATCAAATAGGTATTTGGCTTACAATAGCGATACACATTAATTTTAAGAATACAGGTTTACATAAATGATTCTAAACTTCTCGTTCAAAAGACATCAACGCACTACCTTTTCGGCAATGTATATCTTAAAAGTATGTATGGATTTTGAATGATATTTAAGTTGACGGACACCAATAAAAATATAAATTAAAATACAAATAAAATTGTAAAATAATATTTTCCCTACATTGCGTGCCCTTCATCTTGCGCGCTTGAGGACCTACATAGCGCCACCGATAGATGCATAGAAGTGCGAGGACCCACATAGCGCCACTGATAATTATATGCAATACAAGTGCATTATTTGTCCGAAAAAAATATAAGAGTCAAACGGTCGACACGAAAAGAGGAGAAGGAGTAATTATGACTTTTAATCCATACTTTTTAATATTATAAAAGTGAAAAAATCTTTGTTAGTTTGTCCGTCTTTCACGACAAAACGGAGCAACGGATCAATGTGATTTTTGGTTGGGGGGTAGTTTTTTGAGCTGGAGACATAGGTTACTTATTATCTCGGAAAAATATAATATTCTCGCGGGATAGCGTCATGTAGTCTAAGCGGGCAAATCCGTGGGCAGAAGGTTAGTATTTGTAATAATAGTGCAAACCATAACACGCGACTAATATTGCGAATAGTACCTAAAAGTATTTCTTGCAACTTTTTATTAAATGCATTTACGTTATTTTTACGAAAAAACATATCTTCTATTACATACCATTCCAAAAGCACCCTTACACTGGCCAGTGTCGTGAGCCGATCGCCGGATCGTGGGACGCCGCTAAAGCGTTATAACTCATGAATGTTTTAATACTGTGACACTTCACGCTCCCGTCGATAATTTATGTCGCACCCCCCGACCTTGTGTCCAGGCCTTTATTTGCAAATTTTAAAACTTACATTGTCTATGTTTACTTGATAACTCAAAGAGATACAGTTCTTTAAGAGTTTATTGGGATAGCTGCGATAGATGGGTAAAGTTTTACTTGTTAATGTTATACGGTATTACTTTTAACAGATTTTCTAATATATTTATATATTTATTTATTTATTTACACTTTATTGTACACACAGATAATACAGATAGACAAAAAAAATATACAAAGGAGACATACAATTGGCGGCCTTATCGCTAAAAGCGATTTCTTCCAGACAACCTAGGGATGGACAGGATAAGAAAACAAAGTATGATGGGATAGTTAAAGGTGTATAAAGTGTTAAGAAAAAAAACAATAAACTTAAAAACAATAAACTATATATTATATACACGGCTAAATTTTAATTAGCATAAATATTTTAGGGGATGTTAGTGCCCATCAATATGAACAACTTTCACTATGGGACCAACCATGGAATCGCGAAAAAAAAACAGCTGTTCCATACATTTCAGTCGACTCGATGTTGTACTTTTGTATGGAACAGCTGATTTTTTTTTCGCGATTCCATGGTTGGCCCCATAGTGAAAGTTGTTCATATTGATGGGCACTAACATCCCCTAAAATATTTATGCTAATTAAAATTTAGCCGTGTATATCTTCTGTGCGTGTTGTGTATGTAACTGAAGTCCTCCTAAACGGCTGGACCGATTTCAATTAAATTTGTGACGTCAAGTGAATTGGAGAATGGTTTAGATTTTAGGTAGTACGAAGTTTACCGTATTAGCTAGTTTATATTTTTCATTTAAAAGTTTCAAATTATCTGATTGAATCAGGCGTCACTTGGCGGAAGTCCCTTACCATTGTGAAAAACGAAATATATGTAGCTTACTTCCGCAACAAACACAATATGCAAGATGCACCGCCCGCCCGCCCGCAAAAAATTACACATGCACACCACGAAAACACCAGTGCACAATACCTGCATTTATGCACTGGTTTATTGATTAGTTGATTTATGGTTATGATTTATTGATTAGTTAATTTATGCACAATTTTTTGCGGGCGGGCGGGCGGTGCATCTTGCATCTTGTGTTTTTTGCGGAAGTAAGCTACATATATTTCGTTTTTCACAATTTCAAATTATCATTTTATAAATCCATGATATCAAATCAATATCTCTTTTAATAATTCAGCGTTAAAAAGATAAATATACATATTTTGTATTGATATAAGAAAATGGCAAGACTACCAAGTTTTTATCAGAAAACTGAATCATTAGAGTCAACAGGAGTCCACTTAGCCCAGGTAATTAATGTTAAACTTCATAATACTGATACAGCGTGTTAATAAAAAGCGTTTTATACTAACGAGTGTGACACAAATCTAGCAGATAGCATAACGGCTAAACCATTTCTAGACGCATTTCTATCGCTTCATAGTTATAGTTTTAGCCATTTGTAAGTTGGGACACACTGCCTAGTAGCATCCCTACTAATATTATAAATGTTTGTCCGTCATTCAAGTCAAAACGGAGCGGCGGATCGACCTGAATTTTGGTTTAGGGATAGTTTGGAAGCTGGAAAGTGAAATAGGCTACTTTTTATCCCGTAAAAATATCACATACCCACGGGATAACGTCATGTGGTCCAGGCGGGCGATGCCGCGAGCAGAAGGCTAGTGGTTTTATAAGCACATAGCGGATCCTCGCGGTTTCACCCACGTGGTACCCGTTCCCGTGGCAATATCGGGTTAAAATATAACCTATGTCACTCGGGAAGAATGTAGCTTTCTAATGGTGAAATAATTTTCTAAATCGGTCCATTAGACTAGGGGTAGGACAGATTAGGGGTTGCCATAATCGCCACGCTTGGCAGGCAGATTGGCGATCGCAGTATGGCCTGTTGTAACCTGGAGACGCTGCTCCCCATCTCCTGATGGCAGTTTTCCCTTTGTCGCCTCTTACGACACCCACTGGAAGAGAGGGGGTAGTGCTATTCTATTTATGTGCCGGCACTATAATTTTTTAGTTGATCTGACTGATTGAAAAATGCAGTCATGCAATCATGCAGTCAAAGTGCATAAGGGGCTCAAAGGCCAGAACAATTTGAATTTACTATAAGGTCCACCTTTTTTCATTCAACGTTTTTGATTCTCAATAAGATTCTACTTCCTCACATGATCAACGTCAGTATAAATTATAATGCTTGCCTTATTCCAACCTCAACAAGTTTCCAGTCTAACCACCCGTGTGTCATTATAATAAACTGTTGATTATCAGCAGAATTAGTACCTACACGAGACTGTTTTGATAACGATATTCATATAAACTCCGAATCAATAAAATTAATTTTGTTTAATCTTAACGCTTAGGGAATAAAGTTCAAAATAGAAGAAAAATATTTGCAAAGAAAGCTTTATTAATTTTGCTTGTAAAGATTACTTACTTTATTCATTGCGTTATCTCTTAAGAGGGTTTTCAACAGATCCCGTTAACGGCAATTAGTAGAACGATTTTCACTTTGCAATCGTTTAATTCTTTGGGATTTATGAAATGAGCACTCTACACTATAAATACATTGCTGGTTTAAATTTTAAAGTGTTAGGTAGATGTATGCAACTGATAAAAACTTGGTATATGGTATCATGGGTTGTTATAACATCATTCTTGTCACAATCAGTAGCCAAACCAGATATTTACAATGCAATACAAGATTTGCTTGTATTCAAACAGCTAATACACATTTATCATAAAGTTGAACTAATTTTAAAATGAGTTTACTGCAGTTAGTTTTTCGGGTAAGAATCATTTCGAGATAAAACTCAGGTACTACGTAATGTTATTTGTGCTGTATAGAAAAACAGGGCATTGTAACAGTGATAAAATACCTTCATAAGCTCCACTCCCACTCACCAGAACATGTCGTTTCAGTTTTGACAAATACGTAAAAAGGTCTCGTCCCGATTGGTACAAATGAGGGCCACACAATCGAAAGAGCCACAGCCTCGCTAAAGCAACATGAGACCACACTCTCATACGACCTGCGGCCATATTAATGAGCTCTCCCGAACTACAAGTCGCGAAGCACATGCCTTGTCTCGTCCCATCTCGTTACAAATGGGCTTAAGTCCTATTGGTGTATTTCCAATGGGCACTTGCGTTTGTTCTTTTCTATTTGGTAAGTACGTTTGTTCTTTACTATAGAATAAAATCAACTAGGCGGGGATAGAAAGACTATTATATGTGAAGTGGCACGTGAAGTATTGCATCATAATAATTATAATACCTAAATAAGAATAATAAACAACTTTTTACAATCACACCAATTATTTATAAGCCCATGTAAATTTCATTGAGAAACCTGTGTCATAGAAAACTTGTTTACGGATAAATATGTACTTAAATACATTTTGTTTGTAAATATTTAGTTAATATACATAGAAAACACCCAGACCAAGACAAATAGACATGTTCATGCACACAAATATTTGTCTTGTTCGGGAATCGAATCTAAAACCTCTGGCGCAGAAGGCAGGTACCCTACGCCTGCGCCAAATTAATCGTGAAAAAATAAAAAAAATTGAGTATATAATTGTATTGCCTTTCTTAAAGTCAGTTATATGCCTTATTCCAACGAAAAATAATTAAATTTTTAAGATGATTCTTGAAAAAAGTTTTTTTCATAGTTACAAATAGTTCAAAATTTAAACATGAAACAGGTTTTTTATACAACACTTACAACTATTATGTATATTTTGTAAATGCAGTTGTAAGATCTGCTGTTTATGGATACTAAGCATGGCGTAGGTATTTTTTATTATTGTTTGCGTTACTAAAGTCCCAAGGGCAAGCATTTACAAATGGCTATAGCTTGTTATAAGTTGCCAGCAGATAGTTTTTAGGTAGATTATCGTCGCCCCATTAGTGCAGTTGGGCCTCTATCTTGGGATCTTGTGGCTCCACAGTATTTCAGTGGGTAAGCTTTTTGGTCGCGATTTGTGATATATAAGCAAGGAATAGTGTCTATTTTTATTACCCTTATGAGCAGTTACAATATATTTTTTAAAGAACAGATTTTAATTTTCCAATTTCTTTTAAAATGTGGATAATACTCGCCCTTATTAGAAAGCCTAAAAATGTTCTTATTTTGACGATCTCCTCGGCTGAGTTTTCAAGGTGCCGCTATCTCGATAGGTCCCAGGTTCGATTCCCGGTCGGGTAAATATTGAAAACGAATGTTTCAATATTTCCTCGGGTCTGGGTGTATATGGTAATACCCGTCGTTGTTTCCAATTTCCACAATACTAGTGCTCAAGCTACTACAGTTTAGTTTAGTTGATTGGAATAAATGTATGTGATGGTGTCCAATATTTATTAAAATGACCAAAGTAACGATGGCAATCGGTAACAAACCTGAGGTGGCTAATAGCTTGTGATAAGTCGCCAGCAGATAGCAGACTTATCGTCGCGCGATTATCATCACACGATTAGTGTATTTGGGCCTCTATCTTGGGATTTAGTGGCACCACTGTATCTAAGTGGGTACTCTTTGTGTGTCGCGATTTGTGATAAATAAGCGAGTAACAGTGGTTTTTATTACCATTATAAGCAGTTATATTTTTTTTTATTTGGAACAGTTTTTTAAGTGCCAAATGCTTTTTAAATGTAGATAATACTCGAATCGCCTAATAATTTTCATATTTCAAAGTTACCAAAGTAACGATGGCAGTCGGTAATAAACCTGAGGTGGCTAATAGCTTGTGATAAGTCGCCAGCAGATAGCAGACTTATCGTCGCGCGATTAGTGTGGTCGGGTACTCTATCGTGGGATCTCGGAGCTCTAGCTGTGGCTTCCACGCCACTTCTGTATCTAAGCGAGTGAGCTTTGTGTGTTGCGATTTGTGATAAAGAAGGGAGCAAAAAGGAATATAAGAGTTATCTCTTAAGCGTATATTTTAGCCGTGACTTAAATATATTTGAAGTTCTACGGATTTTGTGAGGTAGGCGCAGTCATTTTAAAAGTGCGTCAGCTTAATTAATTAGTGGCGTAATATGTAGAATAATTTGAATTGTAAATAAATAAATAAATCATGAAATCATAAAGATAACGTAAACAGTCGTAAATAATATTCGACCAACTCCCTGATTCACAAACTGTCGGAAACGTTCCTGACAGCGGAATCTATGCACTGTCTCTGTCACTCACTATAGAACGGTTAAAGACAAATCACAGAATTCGAATCCAATTCCATTTCCGACGGTTTGTGAATCAGGCGGCTGATCTGAAAAGTTTTATGTGACGTCGCTGGCGGTCGATAATACTCCATGTATTATACCTATTCTTGTTTATTCCAATCTTACTCTTATAAAAAGGAAAAAGAAATTCTCATTGAAATAAGCAAAGGCCACTGAGCATACAGCCTTGCATGTCCGCAACAGAAGCGACTCCCGGTAAGGATGGTATCGGGTTCGATTCCCGGTGAATGGCGATGTTCCATTCACTGGAGTCGACACGCACTGAGGTTTTGTATTATCTGTTTGAGTGAGGCGTGGTGCAAGGCACTGGCTGATGTGATTGCAGTAACTAAAGTCAACCGAGTTTTGAAAAACGAATCAACCCAAGCCGAAATTACTTTATTTAAATTAACTGCAAGGTCAAAAAGGTGAAAAATATTTAGTACAACAAACAACAAAGCTAAAAACTTTTGAATCGTCGTGTCTTTTTTTCTTGAGTGCCAAAAAGTATGCGAGAAAAATGAAAAATATTTAGTCAACTTAAGAAATGGCTCGTATTTAACTGATCACCAATTTAACCTAACCTAACCTACAAGAATACTGAAATTCCCACCTAAAATACTGAAATACGCACCATTTCAGTAATTTAGGTGTACTACTTAGTATTTTTTGTGGTGCAATCAATTATATTCCTTAAGAAACTAGTCAAATATCAAGAATCTAGTCAGCTTAAGGAGACTACAAATGTTATTTTGATTTAAAAGTTTCAAAGTATTGCCATTGGGATAGAAGGACTACAACCGATTATATTAAATTTTTTCTACTCAAGAATTATGATCTTTTAAACTGCTATACGTTGTAAATTAGACCACACAGTATGAAGACTAGTATTTATCTATTTGTCTCAGATTTCTTGGACTCTTAAATTCTGGATTTCTTTAACCGTTCCAAATCAATAAGATAATGTTTACTGTTACAAAAATTCTAGGTTTTCATGTTTTATGTTCCATAAAGGTACATAATACAATGTGGTGATGTTAATGCGACAATAAACGTCACAGCACACGAGCCACACGTGACACACGCCTTCACATTGTATAATATGTCACAGGGATTTTGTCAAAGTCGAGATATTATAATTCCACTAGTGAAATTATAATTTCATGTGATATTATAATTCCACTAGTTAAATTATGAATAGACAGTATTTTTGTATGAATAAAAAAAAATAACCTATCACGTGTTCTACAGGACTTCCGAGGCTCGCAGCCGTGTGCATACTGTCTCGTACTGTCTATTCATAATATCACGTAAAATTATAATTTCACTAGTGGAATTATAATATCACGACTTTGACAAAATCCCTGCGACATATATAAATTTTTGTCACGAATGAGAGTTAACCCTCAATTTTAGGCTTAGCAATAAATGATTGGTACCCTTATATGAATGACATGAGCGGTAAAAAAGTAGAGTTCATTTTCTCCTTCTCGTCACAATGTTACCATATAAAAAAACCTCTTGCTCCTGCAAAGTCCTCAGTAATCTTAAGTTTTTTACCAACATTGAATGAACATTGAACATACAACAGGTCCGCCACAGATAGCAGCCTTGCAGTTGTTGTATGAATGAGAGGTCGTGACGGGGCCGATATCATCTGCACGTCTTTTGCCGACCGTACACCCAGTTATTAATAGTTACCTAACATGAATGGGAACTTTAGTAGTAAGGCGAGGACAAAATTGATAATCGTGTTGTGTTTTTGGCGACTTAACACGTTCCCTGTGCAGCCCGAATTCAGAGTATGACCCTTCACGTGCTACTTTGTTTTTGTCGGCACTTCGGAATTAGTGGTAAATAGATATATCTATTATGGCAATAAAATAATTTTCTGAAAACTGATTTTCCGAATTTTCCATTTTCTTTTAGTGCCCCATATATGGTGCACGCTACCTTCTATCAGTGGCATATTATGCAAGCCGCGTTTAGCAAAAAAAAACTAATAACTTCCTAACCTAAAAAAACCTAAGCAATTAATCCGGCCAAAACAATTGACGCGAGTGAAAGTTGTGATTGTTTCATGTTTTTACACTCAAAATAGTTTAGATTTTAAATATTTTTTATGGTATTTAATTTTGCACTTGTCTGTATTATTTTTGATTAAAATTACTTAATTGGTTCAAAATTAAAACATACTGCATTCTTTTGATTCATTTTAAACTTGACAACACCGATCAAAATGTCCGTCCGGTAATCCGAAATTTTTATGAACAATTTCATAGTCTATACGTGTAAGCTATTTGGAAAGCTGTAACTCATAAGTGCAAAGTTTCACAGGCGTATTACTTTGTAAGGAGACGTGACCCATATGTGGTGCACGTACGGAGCATTTATATCTCAAAATACACCACATGTGGGGCATGCACAGGGAACGTAAGAACAGGGAATTTAAGAACTTATGATAAAGTTTTCAATTTAAAACTTAATAGTATGTCCTCCCCCATTAGTAATGCCATAACCATGGCATTATCCACTGTCAAATATGAAGCTGGCATTATTGGCAAAGTAGCAGAATGACCTGAAATACTAGATCATAACACATATTTCGTACAAGACCTCAAGCTACGCATTCTTCAATATTAATTCAATCCCGTATCTCAGCACCCCGATCATTATTCAACGATATTGATATGAAATTCCACAGTCTGTCTGTGTAACGTATAGCATGCTATTAGGCCGGGGCGAGGTTATCGCGCGATTTTGTACGAATAAACTAAGCTATCTAGACCCTTTTGATGTGTTTCAAGTTCACATACCGACATTGAGGTACGAAGATTTTCACATTAACGGTACTATAACATTATATTTCCATCCGAGTCTGTTAATCCATCATGACGTGTTCAACTGGTCTGAAATATCCGGGACTCGACGACAAGTTGAAACATGGTAAAATCCCATTTTTCATATATACAGTGTAAGTGATCACGAAAGTTTATAATCTAACATTTATCGTTGTCATTCAACTTTTAATCACGTGATTCGTTTAATACATTACCTTACGATTTTAACCGACTTCAAAAACAGGAGGTTATCATTTAGTGATGCTTTTGAAATTTGCTTATATTTGAGTATAGCGTTCCAAGCATGTGTATATAATTCGCAAGTGTATGTAAGTATGTTTATTCGTATAAATACACCTCTAAATTTTAATTTGTATAAATATTTTAGGGGATGGTAATGTCCATCAATAAGAACAATTTTTATTAAGGGGACAACCACTGAATCGCGAAAGAAAATCTCTTACCATTGTAGCAAAGTTTGAAAGAGATCGGTATAGTTTAACGCGGCTAAATTAACCTCCAAAGTTGGAGGGACACGAAATGTCACCGTTATAAAAAACAAAATCAAAATTCAATATCGTTTATTCAATTTAGGTTTGTTTAACAACACTTATGAACGTCAATGAAGCTACGCCATCGGTTCGCAAATCCTACGGCAGGAGACCTTGTAGCGAGAAGAACCGGCAAGAAACTCGCCAAGGGCTATTTTTTTCTCCCTGTTTTAACTTATACAGAGTCGTCAAATTTGAAAAATGACCTTCACATAATAGTAACGTTACTTTCCATCACAATACAGAATACCGCTTAAATTAAGTACAATTTTGCTTATTACCTAAAACAGTAAACAATTTTCAACTAAACAAAGAATCAAATAGTTTAATGGACACACTAAACTTAATCTTATTCAAATTATATTATAGGATTAATGAAAAGGAAACTGCAAGCTGCGCTGTATATTCAAATTTATAAGTATTAACAAATAAAAGGATTTTTGAATAAATAAAACAATTATTATAAAAATTGCTGTTACACGGATACTAAAATTACTATGAGACACACCAGCTAGCTCATAAATCTATATAATACTTATAAACCATATCCCGAACACCTTTAACACAAGTAGACATGAGCAGACCCACCCCACTGGCAGCACCCGTTCACGAGCATGACGCATGAGCCAGCCATCGCTTCGCTCAACCATATTTTAGGGAACGTAACGACCCACTAGGTCTAACGTTTACACTAGACGTTACCTGGACAATTGAGCGTATTTGTACCCCTTTGTTCGCTGGATACCAGATTCGCAAAATACCAGATTCGCAAAATACCAGATTCGCAAAACACCACATTCTCAGAAAACCAGATTCGCAAAACACCAGATTCTCAGAATACCAGATTCGCAAAAAAACCAGATTCTCAGAATACCAGATTCGCAAAAAACCAGATTCTCAGATTTTTTTAGCTTCCAAGCACGTACTTATGCTATAATTTTGTAAGTGTATGTATGTTTGTAGATTTGTATGTTTATTCGTTTCAATATATACGAATTTCGTGTAATGAAAAAATAGATAAAAAATTATTAAATATTAAAAGCCACTGCCCTTTACTAGATCCTAGGCACTTGTATTAGCGATACAGCGAGTCCAGCCCACGCTCTGGGAAAGGGCAAAGATGAGCAGTGCCCGCTCACACGGCTGTCTGCCGTACTATACCTATACTTGTATGTTGCCAACCTGTCTGTATATTTGTCAGCAATTGGGGCACTTGTAATTAGACTATTAGAAGGGGCAATTTATGTTTTCAGGCACAAATTTAGACGAGCGACTCCGTAGCTCGGTGGCTTAGCGCATTCGCCCGGACAGTGAAAGGTCGTGGGTTCGAGTCCCATAGGCACTAGTTGTGAGACGGGTCGACTTTTTCTAATACTTCATTTTCAATTTTTCAATAATAAAAATTGCATTGTAAATGCAAAAAATAAAGAATAATTTTATTAAAAAAAAACAATTTATTTCATCTTTATCGATTGTCAAATATCTGGAAAAGTATTTCTCTCGAGTGTGAGAAAAGTAATATCTACACATTGATGAAATGAACGCTGACTAACAGCGCGTTAAAAGTAATGGATAAATTCGATGCTTCTCCCAGCGACTCCGTAGCTCAGTGGTTAGAGCATTCGCCCGGACAGTAAAAGGTCGTGGGTTCGAGTCCCATCGGAGCTAGTTGTAAGATGAGACGACTTTTTCAATTTTTCAAAAATGTATGGTCAAACCTTCGATCAACAACTAGATAACCGGGTGGAGTGTAAAAAATGGCCGGGCGAATAAGAGCGCACTTCATAGGTGCGCTCTTATTTTAGATCGATTCCTTTCATTTTGACGTCGCGACGATCGTAATAATTGAAACCATTTCTCCGTTTAAAAAGTCATTCGATGCGATTTGCGTTGTGTTCTAGTTCGTGAGGTGACATCTAGTGGTGTTTGTTGTTCGAAGAGTTAGACAGTTTGGTCTATCTTTTCTACTTAAGGCTAGGTTTCCCGACCGCAGAAACAATTGAAAAACATTGCATATCAGTGAAAGCCCCGTGCATCTCAGTATATTTAGCAAAATAGGTAATTTTGAAAATGAAGAATGCCTTTTATAAATTTTAAACTTTTACGGCCGGAATCCCTCGCCTTTTCAAAGACAATTATTTTCGTATAATTTTATTCGTATAAAACTAAGTATAATGCAAGTAATAGGATATTTTATTGACGACCGATTTGGCGTCTGGGTGTTTTCTACGTATATTAAGTATGTATTTACAAACAAAAAGTATTTAAGTGTATATTTATCCGTTATCAATGACACAGTTTCATAATGAAATTTTCATGAGCTTGGATAATTGGTGTGATTGTAAGAAGTTTATTTATTATTTGAATTAAGATGAGACGGATGTTTCAAGTTTTATTTGATGCTGTTAAGTATTACTTATAGAGCATTGAATGGAATTACTAGATAAAAGACTGTAAAATAACATACCTATTATTTTTCCAAATTTTGAGTACCTACTTGTGGTTTGCGTGTAATCCATAATTTAAAATACCCTATTTTCGGGAGTCCTCGCCTTAACCTGTGACGAAATTACTGTGAATTCTGTTATAATAAATAAATCACAGCATTTAAAAAACATTTAATGTGAAATTTAACAAAGTGTAACAAAGTTATATCTTTTTGGAAAGCATAAGGCATGACGTATTTTTCCTGTAATTTACCTAAATGCTGTGTTATTATTGCTAATGATGTATCATGCCAATATTACCCAACTGCAAAAAGAAGGGTCATATAAGTTTGACTTGTCTGTATATCTGTCTTTTTTTTAATTCACAACGGTGTAGCACTGCTTTTGTATGTGGCGAAAGAATGAAATTCTGTTTACAATAACAAATTCAGTTACAATACCTACCGTCTAACAACAAAAATAGTTATTTTTTTCTAGTGATCCTGTAAATTTATTTAAACTGTTACTTCGTAGTCACGCACACCCGTAAACTGCTACCCGTAAAGGCATCCTTAACAATAAAAAATATTTCGATAAAGCAGTCTTTAAGGTCTGACTGAGTCCAACATGCCGTTTGCGGTATACGAATAGACTGTGTTTGCCTTCACTATAAACAAAAAAAGGGTATCCCTGTACCAAGTTAGACGATAGAACTTTATGAAATCAGCTGGCATACAGTGCCATTATTAGATTTATTTTGAAACAAACTTTTACACCGTCAGAAACAAAATCATAGCTACAAATTTTAATGTAAATTATTGCGTAAATACCGAAATAGAAAGAGTCAAACTCATTCTTAAGGAAGTTAAAACTAATTCCTTTATCAACACGCTTTTGACGACTGACTGACTTTTCAATAGTTCTTTTACATCTTATATTTGAGCAAACATACTCTAAGTACGAGCAAAAATGACCTTTATTAGCGTTGCAATAAGGTCGGTTCAAGGTCGCCGCATGGCTGGATGTATTCACTCGAATGTACACAAGTCACCAATTAGCATTTCGCATATTTCCTCGAAAGATTGACGCTGCAATTCTACAGAGCACGATTTCACCTATTCTTTCAGACTAAATCCACATGTCTAGGGTTGTTACTACTTTTATTTTTATTTTATGTTACATTTTATTTAACACTAGTAGATCCTCGCGGTTTTACCCGAGTGGAACCCGTTCCCGTGGGAATATCGGGATAAAAATAACCTATGTCACTCGGTAAGATTGTAGCTTTCTAATGGTGAAAATTTTTTCTAAATTGGTCCAGTAGTTTCGGAGCCTATTCAATACAAACAAACAATCAAATCTTTTCTCTTTTATAATATTAGTACTCATAGATAATGAATTAAGAGTAATGTTTAAGTTTAAGACTAACTTTATCGTATAAAGTAAGATTGGTTGAATGAAGCACTGCTGCGTATACAAAACTAAATATTATTTTGAGTGACGAAAAACCTATGTTTTTTATAAATATTTTGTCTTTATAGTTAAGCATACATTTAAATAATTTTATTTTTTACTACCAATTTCTCCAAACTTGTATCACATAGGTTTTTCTTTCCATTGGAAAGAGTTTATAATATAACCAATTTTTTAACGCTTGCCTTAAAATAAAAACCTCAGCTTCATTACTTCGTTATTCCCTAAGAAAGTCATCGCAAAGTACCTAAAAGATAGGATTGGTAAATAAAATATAGGCATCGACAGCCCTACGTCCGATATTATAGACAGCCGTACGAACATCACACACGCTTTTGATTGTAGTGTGATTGATACATCTGATTTCATTTGCTCACATGAACCGGCGGGTCGCGGGACCGTGGGAGGCGGCCTGGCCTTCGTTGCGCCCGCGCCGGTGCGGCCCAGCCATTGATTGACAAATTAAATTGCTACAGCTTTAGAGCTAACATTGGAAGAGTTCAGTTTCCTAACCGCCTCTACGGTGTAGTGGTTCATACCCCCGATTTCAGACCAAGAGGTGCCGGGTTCGATTCCCAGTGTAGGGCAAATACTTTATTCGGTTTGGTTGGGGGTAGGACTGTTCGTAGTCCGCCTGGCTAAGATGATGATAGCATCTTATCTAAGTCTGTTTTTAGCATTGTTATGTTCCGGCAGTTAAAGATAAGATAGCCAGTTCCTTAGTGATTGAGGATTCCAGGAGTAGTGCGCTTCCACCTTCAGACTTATCACCACTAATCAACATCAGGTGCCATGAAAGCTAAGTGCTACACCGTTGGGTATAAAAAAATCAAAAGTTCTACGTAGCTTTTACATAGCTGTAGCGTAGCGTTTTAAGTAGCTTTGTACTAAGAATTTTTAAAATAGTTTTTTTGGGGGATGAACGTTGCTCACGTCCGCAGGAGATTGCTTAAATAACCCTGCATGTGTCCCCTGGGTAGCGCTAAACGAGCAACAATATTCGGCGTTTTTGTAATGTGTATACGTCATACGATTAGATTAGAGTCGTTTGTCCTTTACAAACAAACAAACAAAAAATCGAAGATTTCCTCTTTATTATATTGGTGTGGACACGGCATGGTAACCGTTATCGTGATCGTATAATTTTGTATGAAAACCTGAGCGGCGCCTCTTCCGGTCGTATAAGAAACTGAAATTCAATACATATTTGACAGCAGCACTTTGACATCTTTTGAAGGACGTTATAAGTTACTATTCGATTACCATAACCATAGTTTTTCATGCTACCGTTAAAAGCTGCCATAGATCTGTGCGATTGACAAATCAATCTACTGTAGCGTAAATCCTAAATAAGAATCTTTGTTAAGATTTTGTTTACTAATCCTACTTATATCCATACTAATATTATAATTGTGAAAGTGTGTTTGTTTGTTTGTTTATTTGTTTGTTTGTTTGTTTGTTTGTCCTTCTTTCACGCCAAAACGGAGCGACGGATCGAAGTGATATTTGGTATGGGGATAGTTTGGGAGCTGGAGACTAACATAGGCTACTTATTATTCCGGAAAATTGAGTAAAAATTGTAATTTTCTATGAAAAATCGTTTAACTGTCGTTCCTTCGATACAAAACTGTCATTTCTTCCATTGCCGTTTCCAAAGAGTATGTAATCACTGACGTCTGCGCGGTCAAAATCGAATACTAATCTTTTCTATAAGCTTAGAATAAAAAAATGTACTGTAACTAGCGCCAAAAATGCCCCAGTCGCGCAGAGTTATCTGACACTCACTCTACTTCACAGAGTAATTTTTTATATGTAGGAAATAGAGACCAAGCTTGGGCCCCTTTATTGGTAGTGTGTAACTAGCGCTATCTGTTGTCTGGTGTAGGCAACTTTTGATGTATAAACACACACACAAGATGTTGGTGACCGGGTCCACTATTATATGGCAAAACAACGTTTGCCGGGTCAGCTTGTAATATTATAAATATGAATGTTTAGATGTTTGGATGTTTGTATGTTTGTTACTCAATTACGCCAAAACGGCTGAACGGATTTGGCTGAACTTTGGAGCACACTTTATAGCCTGGAGAGGAACATATGCTACTTTTTATCCCGGTAAAATATAACATTCCTGCGGGATAACGTCGTGAAGTCAACGGGCGAAGCCGCGGGCTAAAGCTAGTTCTAAATAATAAGCATTCGAATATAATTATCTTTTGAAATAGTTGCTTATGTAATATTACTATTACTATATAAATCTTAGTGCACTTTACCAACAGATCACCTGTATGTAGCATGTGACTACCATAGCATAGCTATATTTTGATAGGTGAACAGTATGCGAATTCAATCCTACTAGAATAGGTGAGTGAGACTATTATTTTAAACCTATTGCCACTAATAACTAATTAAGGCGATACTCGGAAAAAATGTGCTGAAGCGAGATAGCAATGAGAAAACGACGCGTGCGGGAGCGAGACCGATTTTGCAGATAAGGCAAAAAAAACACAAAATCACTTCGTATTAAAAAACTACAGCGATTTAAAAAAAATGCTTCTAAACGATCCTCAATATTATTGGTGTCCACTAATTAAACCAATTTCCAATAGTGTAAGTAACCCCATTTAAGAATAATCTTCACTTTTCGTATTTTTAGATGTCTTTTCGAAAAGAAAAAGTGTCGAGGCAAAATCATAAAATCGTGTTTTTGAAACTATACGATTCTAGATAAAGGTACGAAGAAATATATATCTTATTACCAGATTTGTAACAACTGTAACCGTCCTATAGTTTTAAATCAAAAAGTCCATATTTTTCCGAGTAGCGCCTTAAAACCAAAAAGAGTGGCTATTTAAACAAGACTGCTTTTTACAGATTTAAAATTGTACTTTTAAACAACGCTTCGAAGTGTAAATACTTTTTTTTTACTTTTGTAATTTTCGATAACAAATGTCCGTAAATAGCAACATAATTATTTAGACTGCTTTTTACAGATTTAAAATTGTACTTTTAAACAACGCTTCGAAGTGTAAATACTTTTTTTTTTACTTTTGTAATTTTCGATAACAAATTAGCCCGTAAATAGCAACATAATTATTTATCTGCGTTCTTGTTCAACCGTCAACCAATGACGAATCATTACGATTAAGGACACATAGCTCTTTACCGGAGATCGTGGTTTTTTGCGCTACTATTATGATTTCAATGGCTTTGTCGATGTTAGAAACAAAGATGTACAATGCAAGAGGATACGGCATGTTGGTTAAATACAAACTGTGAAACGAAAACTAACGAAACTTGAGTAAGTACTTCCTTTTGAAGCTTGACTTAAATAATGCGTATAAGGCGCATTTTGATGGATAAAAAGAGATTTTTAATATTTAGTTTTTGTATAGTTTTTTCTGCCCATCACATATTATAAAGAAATTAACTGCAATCGTCTGTTTCTTCGAAATAAAAGCTATGACTGTACGATTCAAGTGAAAAACTGAATTGGATTTCCGATATTAAGTAAATCAACTTGTAATATAAGTTAAAATTAGGCATATCGTTTATCTATAATGTTTTATAACAATTGAAATTTGCACTCACATCGTAACCTATAATATCAATTAAATAAAAATTTACCCTTACATACCATTGTTAAAAAGAAATATATGTAGCTTACTTCCGCAAAAACATGCAAGATGCACCGCCCGCTCGCAAAGAAATGCGCATGCACACCACGAAACTATCAGTGTACAATACCTGCAGCCAGCAAGACAGCTACACACGTTAAACCTTCACCGATTAGACTACTCTACCTACACATGTTTTGCCCCAACCTGGAGCATCCTCAGGAGTTAGATCGTGTGAAATACAGCACCGAAACTAACACCGTCCGACGTGGAAAAAACGGAGGTTGCGAGAAGTCGGGGATATAATATGTTAAATGTCAAATATCATAATGAGGTAATGTTTGTAAGCTTTGCTTTAGGAGGTAACCTCTAGAACTTTAAAATTGATTTAAAAAGATACTCTACCGGTGAAAGATTTCTACGGTTTAATCTACATTATTCCTGAATAACATAATAGACAGGCTATATTTTATCGTGACATTCAAACGGAAACGAGAACAACTTCTTATGTAATTAAAATAATGATAAAATTTATTGTTTAATAAAATACCGCGTCCACGTCAACCTGAGCTCGCATCAACTCGCTCATCAACCGCACTCATGATTACCCGTCGCGCCGCAATCGGTCACCTTGACTTTTCCCGATCGGTGTGAAATAATTTGACATAATACGTACCAGAGTCATTACTGACTTGCAGTCTTGACTTCGTAACGTTTTATCTGAGTTGAGGGGCCGTACAAAGCTAGAAGAAACAAGGATGAGGAGAGGAGATAGAAATACGGCGAAAAACGGCATGCGACAGAGATGCCAACACCGGTGTATGCTTAGAAAATATCGAGTTAAGCGACATTATCGTTTTACTAATGAACTAATTAAAATTTTGAAAATCTTTTTTAAGTTTTTTTTTTGTAGTTTCAAGATTATAAGGTTTTTATCGGTTGGCACAGCATTGAAAAACTACAAAATTGGGAGTCACAAAATATTTTAATTTAATTAATAATATTACTAGGTAATATTATGTGAACTCCTTGCTTCAAAAATGTGTATTTAGCTGTATACGGCCCCTTCAAACCTGGGCAGCCCTCGCCTTATTTTCTGTGTCCGTAAAGGGCGACTAAGTTTCAGGGTTCCATTTTTATTTTAAGACCAATGTACACTTAGATGGCAATAAAGAATTGTATTTGTATCTCGAGCTCGATATAATACATTTTTGGTCACCCACCTCCTGATCGACCGTTGCGAAAGTTGCATAACTTCAACGATTGCAGACCTATTGCGTTTTTACCACTACGCCAAGGGCTCCTCAAATTTGTTAACTTCAAACCAATCTTGAATTAAAAGAGGTACAAACAAAAAACCCTATTATTTATACGTTTTGGTAGATCCCAAAAACATAACTAAATTTGAAACGTACAAAATAAATGGGTTTCGTAAACAAAAATACTCTTAATTCTTAGTTTTTTTTTCATAGCAACTTTAATTGGAGTTATTACAAATAATTGCCAACAAGTAAAATAACCTTTTGAGTAAAATGTTAACACTTTCGGTTTAGTTTCATTGCCGTTACTAAAGAGTGTGTATATTTCATACGCCATTAATTATTGAACGTCACGCCTATTTCGATATTAAGAACTATCAACCATTACCATTCATAATTATTAGCAGTTAACACAGTCGCAGTAAATACCTTTAATTGGTAAAAATCTGGCAAACTTGAAAAGTGCAAGTGAAATAAATGTTTCGTTAGCGGGAACTTTGTAATAACGGTAGTGTTAGAAACCACAGGCTGTGAGCGACTTTGAATTCACAAATTCAAAGTCGCTCAGCGAGCTATGGAAAGGGCTATGCTTGGAGTTTCTCTAAAGGATAGAATCCGGAACGTGGTAATCCGACAGAGAACCAAAGTAATCGACATAGCCCACCGGATTAGCAAACTGAAGTGGCAGTGGGCCGGCCATATAAGCCGCAGGACCGATAACCGCTGGGGTAAGCGAAATCTAGAGTGGAGACCGCGAATCGGCAAACGTAGTGTAGGACGCCCTCAGACTAGGTGAAGCGACGATCTTTGCAGTGTGGCTGGCAAGAGCTGGATGAGAGCAGCCACTGATCGTGCTCGATGGCGTACTCTTGGAGAGGCCTATGTCCAGCAGTGGACGTTTATAGGATGATGATGATGATTAGAAACCATATAGAATCTTCTTCTTCTGCTTAGCGTTTCGATCGTTCGCCTTTTAGATCTTGTTAGACCAAAATTGCGCCACATGTTTTCAGTGGCTTTATAGAGGTCCTCGCATGTGCAAGATGAAGGGCACGCTGAGCAGGAAATAAGGTGTGACATAATTTGGGAAGAGGCACCACATTCACATCCTTCATTTGAGGAATAACTCCAATGGCAAAGATTATATTTACATCGACCCACCTGGGTCCTTAGTCTATTCAGAGACTTCCTAAATTAACATACATCACATTTTCCTGATTCCGGTTATGACGCTTAAGATTTTGGCTTTGGGAAATTAGGACCTGAAGGTATACCAGTAATAAATAAATAGACCACTATTACTTAGACAAAGTTTGAATAAATCAATATACAGGATGTTTTTCTATAAGTGCAGCTGTTCCATACATTCTGGTCGACTAGGTATTGACAATTTGTATGAAACAGCTGCTTTTTTTTGTTGAGTTACAGAGTTGACCCCATAGTAAAAGTTTTTATATATTTATGAGCACAATAACCACCTAAGAGGTTTCGCGCTAATATAAAAACACCCTATATTTATTTATTTCTAACAGCAATGTATGTTGCGGTTAAAACGGTAAAACGTGAGCTGCCTCGCTGAAACCCATAAAACAACACAAAATCTAAATCTAACTGAGTTAGTCATTATTGTGCGTTTTAGTACATTTTCATGATTAAATGATGTTAGGTTTAAATTTCTAACAGAAAACCATTTAACCAGTAAGTTCTCTTTGTGCCACATAAAGTATAACTTATATGGCTTGTAAAGCCTGAACATAAAAACTGTCAAATTAATAGCCTACAATAGTCCGTATGTGTATGACGATTCCACGCAAATTAACGCTGCGGTTGTAAAATCGATTTGTTGTCATCGCCGTCGTTTAATTGACAGCCGATAATTAAATCAAGTGACCACTTGAAATATACATGTGTGGTAAGGTTCCGGTTTCTAAGTTAGTATAAAAAAAACAAAAGAACATTGACACATAATATGTAAAATAAACGAGATTTTAAGAATTCAGTTATATCTTGATATCAGCTAGCTCCGGTTTTCATTTACCGTTTGTGAATTTTAAAATTTCCTGAATGATAAGGGAGATAAAATATTATAATAGTTGGTTATTACTAAGTTCCCATTTTATCCATGTTCATAGAGGGAAAAAATATGTAAATCACGTTTCCAAAGTCAAAACGTGTCGATTACTCGCCAGAGCGGCCAATATTGGCCGCTCGATAAAAGCGCGATCGCCGTTCCGTCAAGCCCGGAGCGGCCAATGGCCGGCCGGCGCAGATTATAATTTTTTACTCCATAAAGGCGTCTATGCGTGTATGGGATACTTTACTTTTTATAGGAGCTGAATAAATTTGCTTTAGGCTGTAAAAAACATATCCCTCTGCCTGTTTCGTTCGAATTGATATAGAAAAATAAAAAAGTCTCATTTCTTTCGCACTGCCGGCCTCTGCAAATATTTATAATATTTTATAATATTTGTAATCTTATTATTTCGAAGCAAAAAGCAAGGTAAATTGTATTTTACTGTTACAAAAAGTGTTATTTTAGTGTTTTACATAGGAAGTTATAGGTATCAAATCGTCACTTTAGTAATAATATAATTTTGGTTTCTTCAAAAAAAATCTTCAAACAATTCAGTCAAATAGCTTATTGCTGCACTTTGACCATGTAGAACTAATATAGTACTATAGTAATATAGTATAATTAGTACCTGAAAATAGATAAAACATTCATAAGCCAAACACACTTTACATAATGAAAAAATATAGCCTAATTCCGAAATTATCGGGTTTTTCGTGAAAGACGGCACGTTATTATATTATATTTTGCAAAGCAGCGGGGGAGTGAGTGTTTCTTAGTAATTTTATTTGTTATTATGTGTAGTTTAGTCTTTTCAATGTAATAAAATTAATATATCTATGGTTCGATTCTCAGACAAAAATGAAGTGCAGAATTATTTAGTAGTTAAATAAAAAATTTGCATCCAAAAGAATAGGCCAGGTCAGGACTTACAAAGAGATCCAAACGAGCCGGATCGAATAGGAGTGCGTCTGTGAAAATGTAAGTTTACTATCACATTTTTCCTATACTTACAAAATTGCACTGTGAATGCATAAAAATAATATAAAATCATCAAGTTTAGTCAAGTTTGGAGTGCGTACCGCAAACAAGTGGAGCTCCCTCCCTTCCCTGCGTCTGTGTTTCCAAAAACATACAACCAGGCTTAGAGTGCACGGGTATCTCCTGGGTAAGCTCACTACATGGCGCGCGCCTGGACGTCCGTTTGTCCAGAGCTCTCATTAAGCTAAGTAGATCACAGTTACGCCTGGTGACGGGTGCTATAACAGGACATGGAAATTTCAACAGACACCTTTTCAACTTAGGTATCACCGACAGCACCCTATGCAGGGGTTGCATGAGGGCCGAAGAAACAGCTGCTCACGTCCTGGTAGAATGTGACGGAGTGGCCCCCTACCGGGCGAGGTACCTCGGCTCGCCGGGAAGCGTCCACGAAGCGGTCTCCGACGTGAGGGCGCTGGGTGCTTTCCTGGCAGAGCTGGGTTGGCTGGAGTAATCCGGCTGCACACCCTCCATACGCAAAATAGGCGCAATAAGACGTCGAGTTGCGGAAAACGCCCGTACCGATTGAAGAAGAAGAAGAAGAGAATCACTACATCGTAGATATTATCTTCTTTTCGCGCAAGATTCATATCAAGAGCAAACCAAAAGCCAAATAAAAAAAGTTTTATCAGAGGTCAGAAGTTTGGCACACTTTTTTTATAGGCATTTAATTAAATCGTACCTTATGAATGTAAATAAAAACATAAAAAGTTCGATACGATAACGTTGGCATCAAATACATTTAACGTCCATGTCAGTAATTAAATTGTCTGTCAACAAATTATAATGAGTTACACCAAGTTCGTGATCTTGGCCAATATCATACAATAAAGAATATTTTCAAAAAAAATATACCTACTTATATATTTTAAAATTTAACGTAGTTTTCGCAAAAATACATGTCATATAAATATGGAAGACACTGTGTTTTGCTATTATGATTGTCTTAAATATATGGATAAATTTTACCTTTTTTTATCTGAGCAGGTATGTTAGAGTCAAAGGTTCATTAATGCCAAGTAGGTACGTGGTTAAGGTAGGTGTAGGTAAGTACTACGTAGTTGACTCAGTCATCCCCAGACTATGGTCCCTTAAAATGCGAAATCTGCCAATATGTGTAGAAATACAAAAAAAGAACAGATAGAATAAAAGTAAAATTGAAGTCAAATGTAAGATGAGATTATATAGAACAATAAAATTCCGACTATTAAAATTATCAGTTTATCATATCCGTTAATATACTAATAAAATCAATGATAAAAGTTGTGAATCTACATTTATTAACAGAATGCTCTCAAAAAAGCTTTTATTTATTCTCAAAAGAATTTCATGGTGCCATATCGCTTAAATTGTTTCACAAATAAAAGTATTATTTCTCTAAATGTTTCATTTTGCCATTTTATCTTTTGGAGGTGTATAGGTCACTGATTTATGTGTTGGGTCAGACGACTCACAGTGACCTCCGGATCTATATCACTATGCTAATGGGTATCATAACGCCAGTCCGAAACCTATTTGCCAGAAGTATCATTTTCCAGATTTATCATTTGACCGATCTTTTATTTTATTTCTTTCTTTTATTTGTGCTGATTATGTTCACTGTAAAAGGTACAATGAGGTTGACATATCCTCCAGGATAAAAACTGTTCAAAATTTTCAGAATAAAAAAAATCATTTGACCGATAGTAATTTAAAAATAAATATGTATATGACAAGTCAAAGCAAATACCATGGTAGGTTAGGTTAGATTCTGTTTCATAAACATTTTAAGTAGGTAAGTTATTTAAAACCACGTACCTAATATGAATAAATTAGTGGATGCCCGCGGTTTTACCCGCGTGGTTCCCGTTTCCGTAAGAATATTGAAAAAAAAGTATTCTATGTTTTAATCCAATCTATCTACTATATGTGTGCCAAATTTAACTAAATCCGTTTAGTAGTTTCTACGTGAAAGAGTAACAAACATCTGATTCTTTACATACAAACTTTCGCGATTCTAATATACTAAGTAAGGATAAAATAAGCCAAATAAAACTTCTGGCAAATAAAACTGTTGGTAAACAAGTAGATTTACAATAGGTAACCATGCTAATGATTTCTTATAAGTATAGTAATTATATAGGTGTGGAATCACAATATTACTTTATGAGGTTCATTAATGTCAGGGTGTGGTCTTAGATCGAGTTTTGGTAAAAAACCCGGTTGTTTGATATCGTTTTCTAATACATTTTATAGTATGATGCGATGAACTGTAAACTTTGGTTATTTATATGGGCTGTCAACAATAAAATCTTGTTTTGTTTCTTATGTACTAGCGGCTGCCTGTGGATTCAACCGCGAGGTTCCCGTTCCCGTGGGAATATCAGGATAAAAAGTATTCTATGTGTAATTCAAGCCTATAATTTATCTCTGCTGCAAATTTCATCCAGATCCATTCAGTAGTTTTTGCGTGAAAGAGTAACAAACATACATACATTCATTACATCTATACTCACTAACTTTCGCATTTATAAATTATTACGAACTTTCGGCTTCGCCCGCATGCGCCCGCATGGACTTCACGACGTTATCCAGCGGGAATATGATATTTTTCCAGCATAAAAAGTAGCCTTTGTTCCTCTCCAGGCTACAAAGTATTTGTGCCCCAAATTTCAGCAAAATCCATTGAGCCGTTTTGGCGTGATTGAGTAACAAACATACAAACATCCAAACATCTAAACTTTCACATTTATAATACTAGTAGGATAACTAGCGCTCCGCTCGTGACTTCGTCTTCCTGCGTGGACCCCCTTCTTACCACCTTAGAGGAGGAATTTTCAAAAATCCTGTCTGAGTGCTTCCTTTCACTCCCCAAGGAACATACATGTCAAATTTTAGCTTCTTGCTTCTAGTAGTTTCAGCTGTTCGTTGTCTGTCAGCCAGTTAGCAACGCAAGAGTTTTATAAATATAGATTAAAACTAGCTTAAGTTATTACTTAGTTTACCAAATACTTATCACGCAGTAAACTTGCTTCAAATTTCAACAGTTCGTGAGCGATGTAGTTAAAGTTAATGCGGCATTATCTAAACTGGTCCATTTCATTTCATGCGCACGCGCTGACCCGGCGGTGTTTCTGTCAAATGTCAACTGTCAAAACACGCGCTTATCTTTGACTGTCCAAACTGGCTGTGGAGTGAGAAATGGCGAGCTTAGGCTGTTGCTAAATATAAGGGCTATGTTGTAAATTATTCGTTAATTGATTAGAGGACATAATAACATTTGACCGTTATGGTTGTACATTTATTTTTAACATTTAAACTGTGGACGGTGCCCGTGTTGGTGCAGAAACTGGAATACCTCAATCTGCGATTAAGTTAATGAATATTTTAAACTGACTCTAAAGAAGCAAGATGTTCAACTGAATTATTGAATAAATAAATAAAATAAAATAAATAAATATTATCTTACAATCACACCAATTATCTAAGCCCGTAGTTAATTTCTTAAGAAACTGTGTCTACGGGAACTTGATAACGGATAAATATATACTTAAAATACTTTTTGTTTGTAAATACATACATAATATACATAGAAAACACCCAGACCAAGACAAATAGACATGTTCATGCACACAAAATATTTGTCTTGTTCGGGAATCGAACCCGAGACCTCTGGCGCAGAAGGCAGGTAGATTACCCCTGCGCCAAATCGGTCGTCAAAAAATGTTTCATTGAATAACAATATTATAGGTAACCACTACGTTCTCTTTAAGAAAACTTACTTCCTACTATCCTACTAATATTATAAATGTGAAAGTTTAGATGTTTGGATGTTTAGATGTTTGGATGTTTTAAAAACGGATTTGGCTAAAATTTGGGACACAGATACTTTGGAGCTTGGAGGGGAACATAGGTTACTGTTTACCCAGAAAATGTCACATTCCCGCGGGATAACGTCGTGTAGTCCACGCGGGCGAAGCTGCGGGCGGAAAGCTAGTACAAAATAAGTATAAAAAAATGAATATCCTACCTACATGACTTCCAAATGATCTCTAGTACCGTGTTTTCTTAATTAAATTTCAACTTAGTCAGCAGCAAAAACTGAATAGACAGAATTAAATCGATTTTCTGCTTTAAAAAACTAATCGAGTGAATAAATGATAAATAATGTAGATATGTAATAATGTGGCAGTGTTATTTGTTTAACAAAACGTTTTTACGACTTTATGGTAAGGGATTAAAGTTCAAATTCGTAGTTTCGTGTAAGGAGGAAAATATTACTAATGACCTTTATTTGTTTTTTGTCTGTATTGAACATTTAGAGTAACATAAATGCTAATAAGCTATTTCTGTTTACTGTGGCAGGAGATGAGTTGCAGTTTTGGATATATTATTTATAATTGGGATAATCACATTATTGTAGCTTATAAATGTGTTAAAATAATGTATCCTTTACCTTGACGATTTCCGTGGACGAGTGGTGTGTACACCAGTTTTTATGGTGCTGCTATCTCTAGAGGTCCCGGGTTCGATTACCGCAGACTTATCACGTAAGTTTCAAAAGCAAAGCGATAGCTAAAATCGCGCAGTTATTGCTCTAAAATCGCAAATTCGTACCATGGAGGTTTGTATTTACATGTACATTCATCTCGATTAGCGATTTTAAAGCAATAATTGCGCGATGTTTGCTATCGCTTGGCTTTTGCAAGTTACGTAATAAGCCTACCGGTCGGGTAAATATTGAAAACGAACTTTTCAAAATTTCCTCGGTTCAGGGTGTATGTAGAATAGAATAGAATATCATTTATTTTGACAACATATAACACTTACACAATTAGGTATAAAAGAGAAATTAAGAGAGAGACAGATTTATGTGGTAATACCCTTCGATGTATCAAGTTTCCATAATACCTTATACTGCTGCTCAACTATTACAGTTTGGTATTGGAACAATTTGATGGCGTCCAATATTTATATTTATCATTTATTTATACTTTGCTTTTATATTAATTGTCTTATATAAATTATTTTGATATTGTAACATTTAAAAATTATATTTAAAAAACCTTTTATTTAAAATCAAGCTTTTATTCGAATGTCCTAAAAAGAATAAAATAAACTTTGTATCAAGTCAAATCCCACAAATTTATTACATTAAACAAATTATATGTTTTAAAAGCTTGTCGCTTTAATTTCATATGTCAAATATAAGTTAAAGCAGTGTTTAGTGCAAGCCCAGTAACAATAAAATCTCGCGACAAGCTTTTAAAACATATAATTTGTTTAATGTAATAAATTTGTGGGATTTGACTTGATACAAAGTTTATTTTATTCTTTTTAGGACATTCGAATAAAAGCTTGATTTTAAATAAAAGGTTTTTTAAATATAATTTATTTTTGTATTTTTAGTTATTATTGGACGTGTTTCTAAGTCGCTTCATTTCATTTAAGGCGATACTCGGAAAAAATGTGCTGAAGCGAGATAGCAACGAGAAAACGACGCGCGCGGGAGCGAGACCGATTTTGCAGATTAGGCAAAAAAAACACAAAATCACTTCGTATTAAAAAACTACAGCGATTTTAAAAAAATGCTTCTATACGATCCTCAATATTATTGGTGTCCACTAATTAAACCAATTTCCAATAGTGTAAGTAACCCCATTTAGGAATAATCTTCACTTTTCGTATTTTTTAGAGGTCTTTTCGAAAAGAAAAAGTGTCGAGGCAAAATCATAAAATCGTGTTTTTGAAACTATACGATTCTAGATAAAGGTATGAAGAAATGTATATCTTATTACCAGATTTGTAACAACAGTAACCGTCCTATAGTTTTAAATCAAAAAGTCCATATTTTTCCGAGTAGCGCCTTAATGCATCATTATTGCATAGTCGATTGCTAGTTAATTTATTACAGTTTAGCTCTTCAACTGCATCAAGTCTGCAAGCACAAATATATTTTACCACCAAATAGAGATTGTAGATTCTTACTACTGACACACACATATTCATTAAATACAAGGCATATTCACATAGGTATAAGAGAAGGTAGCACTGTATTACGAACAAGAATAGAACAAACAAAATTAGACCCAATAAGACAAAAAGTTCCAAATAAAAATGTGTGTGTGCCGTGCCGCAGCAGTACTCAATGGTCGCAGTTCAGCGTCATATTACTTGTCTTACAACGCAAGCAAACGCTGATTTTCAGTTTAGTAAGTATTTCAAAAATAAATATTAAAGAACAAGACACATTTAAGTTTCTATCAAAGTTGATAAACATAATACATAAAGAAAAAAAGGATTTTTCTTTTCTGTAGGTAGACTATGGTTGTATTACCTAACTTGGAGCCATCTGTCGTTGACTTTAGTAAACTATTTATGTTCAAAGTGACATCTAGTATAGTGTGCCAATCTTTTCTGTTTCGGTGACTATCTTAGGAACTAAAACAGTTTTCATACGACAGTCAATTTTGACAGCTAATTTCGCATTGCAAGTGGCTCTTCTGTCACGACTGTCACCGGAACAGAAAAGCTTGTGGCACTGTAGGGTCTGAATCATGAAGCTCGACTTAATACTGGTATTAAGTCGAACTTCATGGTCTGAATATAGCAACTTCGCGTTTTTTGCTTCTTTTTATAGTTCGTTCGTTATAGTCCCACACTCCTGTCTGTTCCGGTAACAGCCGTGACAGAGGAGCCACTTGCAATACGAAATTAGCTGTCAAAATGGACTGTCGATGTCGTATGAAAACTGTTTTAGTTCCAAAGATTATCACCGGAACAGAAAAGCTTGTTGCACTATAGTTCTTGTAGCCGCTACACACGTCCAGACCAGACCTAACCGCCGATTTGGTGCGGATGAACTTTGCTGTAAAGCAAATATAATCCGTGCTACACACGTTCGTACCAAATCAAAATCAAATCAAATCAAAAAAGCTACACCAAATCTGGCCTTGGCCAAGGCTTTGTATCACATCACTGGACAAGGCCTTGTATCACATCACTTTTTCTTATCAAATAGGTACTTACAGAAATCACCTGGATTTGCCAATGCAACGGGCTTGTAAAGAAAAAGACCTATTAACAAAAAAAGGTCTTGGATTTGAAAAAAATTGAACGGTACCTGTCACAAAAGAATGACGAAAAATTCTTCAAAACCATTTCGAGTGGCCTGTAACTGACAGGTAAACTTCATTTTTAATTAAATGTATTTTTTTTAAGTAAGTAATTGAGAAGAAGCCTAAGTCCAGGGGCTTTAAATTAATGTCTTAATAGAAATAATAACAATTTTCACTTCTCATGCTCTAAAAGTACGCAAATATAGCCCTACGAAGCGGGACTAAATAACCACTTTAGTCCCTAGGGAGTAAAATGTAACTACTTTTTTAATTTCCTTCATGTGACATTAGATAAACTCAAACAGCCAGTGAATATACTATTAATTGTGAAATGTGGACCATTTTCATTGCGAAAATGTTAAGACGTTTTTTGTTTCATGGTATTTCCGCAAGGAAGGTGCTTTGTGCAAAAGTTTTGTGACTGGTTTAGCGGAAAAAACTGACTGAGACTTTTTGGCGCCATTTTGGCGGGTTAGGTTGAGTGGATATTTTAATTTACCGCAATTTGTTTTATAGTGGACTTTGTGACTAAAGATAGGTGTGGTTTTGTGCCCCAAGTGTCTACGCAACTGGAAGATATGTGGAATGATTAAAACAGGCGCTATCTCGGTAAAGTAATGCCGAGTGTTTTATTATAGTGGTGACTACCTCAGCAAGAATTATCGAAAAGGCTGGCTTGACACACTTGACGCCAAATACTCCAAGGAGCATTGGAATATAACACACCTACATTCCTATGAAAACTTAAGAAACTATAATAAATTAATAATACTCAAGAATTGGCAGTATGGGCCTGTCCTACAAAAGGGCGAATATTTTTACTACTACTACTACTACTGACCGCGAAAATTTCAGAATTTGTTAAATGTTTTTGTACTAAATTGACTAGTTTTCTCGCACTCGAAGTGAAAAGTTCAGTTTGCACCTCGAGACTAAGCGCCAACTTAATATGATCGGTTTCATTGACTCCCTCGCACGCTCGGACGCCAAAACTTAGTTTAAGATCTCAAATGTACCACATGAAATGCAATTAATAAATATTCTATTCTATTCTATTCTATTCCAAACCACCTCTGGTATATAATGGCTTTGTTTAGTCTCTCATAATATCAAATTTATGTAAATAGTATATTATTGCATACTTTTCAAAACTGCATCAAACATTTTTACTGCTTGGTATGTTTTTTTAACAGACAGTTTTTTTGCCTCCTGACTCTCCTGAGCAATTATGTGACATGGACTCATGTTCTTTATCAAATTACCAATTCAAATCGGCTGTCGGGTTTGGACGTGTGTTCGAGTACTAGTTGAATTTAGAGTGTGCGCTAGATAAGTCTGCGCGGGGTCAAAATCGAATACTAATATTTTCCATAAGCTTAGAACAAAATAATGTACTGTAACTAGCGCCATAAACGCCCCAGTCGCAGAGTTATCTGACACGCGCTCTGAAGATTGCGCTCACTGAATGCTCGCTGATTATAACTTTAAGGTATACATTGACAATGTGTCAAGCCATGGCCCGCTATCATTTCTCGGCTGCTTGCGCTCCTACTGGGTGCCTACCATCAACTCTTATTGCGGTTTTGTTTAGGAACCTAAACTGATCTGCTTCGCTTATTCGTACCACGACAGCTTAATATCAATGACAGCGATTCAGTGATCATTCAATGACATTTCACAGCCGCTGAGCTGTCATCAACTCTTATTTGACGTATAACCTGGCCAAGCTAACATGTCACCTGCAGGTTATACCCGTCCCTTTCACTCTCCTGGCATGACAGAATCGAGTGAAAGAGACGGGTAGAAGAAATAAGGACACAAATCATTCGGTCATTCACATTTAGCAATTCATTTGCGATCCAGTTTTTAGAAGGTCATGGTATGAAAGAAAGCAATTCATTTTAGGAACCTATTCTGCATCGCGCTATTTTTGAATCGCTGTCTTAAAGTTGATGGTATGCACCCTGGCCATGCTGCTCGGATTGGCAACGTCATAAATGTCAATGTCGCACCACTAATCCTAATTTCTTGTATGCATGAGATGAGATGAATTCCTGATTATAGTGCCTTAAAATCAAATAATACGCGTACATAACTAAGGGTTGTTTTATTTTAACTATATCACAGTCACGAAAATGTGTATTAAACACTCCTACTGATGTTGTAAGCTCCCAGTCGGCTCGAGGTATCGCACGAATCCATCGCTGACGCAGTGTTCCTCCTTCGGGAATCCAAATCTTTCGAGATCCAAGGTTTCATAAGTAATTTCCAACAATGATCACGTATTTATATGCACTAATAATACAATAGATATTGTATTAAAACACCCAAACAGCTTCGAGCAACGCTGGCCTTCCGTCTCGGAAGGGAGTAGCCTTAGCGAGTTTACTCTATTCAAATAGTTCTGTCGTTTTTGGGGGGGGGGGGGAAATGTGCACACAAGTGCAATTCCGTATACTTACATACAAAAACAATACTGTAAAGACGACACTAACACATAGAAAATGAAACAATACAGCGACAATTCGTGTACAGTGCCACAACCTTTTCTGTGCCGGTGACAGCGGCGCTACGTACGTTTTTCTTTTTTTTTGTAGTAATTTAACCGGCCCTGACTTCTAAGAACTTCAGCCGCCAGCAGCGCTATGGTTGGACATCAACTTGACAGCAAAATGACATTAAAAAAAATCACGTTAGTTTCACATTTTGGCCACCGGCACAGCAAAGTTTGTGGCACTGTACGGATGAGTCACAACTCACTCACACATTGCCTCGATTTCAACGTAAATAGGGCTGGACTCAACTGTCGATGCAGCAATATCGATAAATTTCAATTTCGGAAGAAGGACTAATAAAGGTAACAAACTGAAACATATTACTAACTAGCTTTCCGCCCGCGGCTTCGCCCGCGTGGACTACACGACGTTATCCCGTGGGAATGTGATACTTTTCTGGAATAAAAAGTAGCCTATGTTCCTCTCCAGGCTACAAAGTATCTATGTTCCAAATTTCAGCCAAATCCGTTTAGCCGTTTTGTCGTGATTGAGTAACAAACATCCAAACATCTAAACATCCAAACATCTAAACTTTCACATTTATAATATTAGTAGGATATTATTTTTATTTATCGGTTAAACAATTATTGCTTAACTAGTGGATCCTCGCGGTTTTACCCGTGTGGTACCCGTTCCCGTGGGAATGTCGGGATAAAATATAGTCTATAGCCTTCCTCTCTAAATGGACTATCCAACAATAAAATAATTTTTCAATTCGGTTCAGTAGTTTCTGAGATTAGCGCGTTTAAACAAACAAACTCTTCAGCTTCACTACATAGTATAAAACAAAGTCGCTTTCTCTTTCCCTGTCCCTTTGTATGCTTAAATCTTTGAAACTACGCAACGGATTTTGATGCAATTTTTTTTAATAGATAGAGTGATTCAAGAGGAAGGTTTATATGTACTTTTTATCCCGATATTCCCACGGGAACGGGAACCACGCGGGTGAAACCGCGGGCGGCCGCTAGTTATAATATAAGTTAAGATTTCTTTATTTTTCTTTAATGTTGGGAACATTACACTCGAAGTTGTTGACCACTATGTTTACCTAGGACAGACGGTCCAGTTAGGTAAGTCCAACTTTGAGAAAGAGATCTCTCGTCGAATCCAGCTCGGATGGGCAGCGTTTGGGAAGCTCCGACATATATTCGCGTCCGAAATACCTCAATGTCTCAAGACGAAAGTCTTTGACCAGTGTGTGTTGCCAGTAATGACCTATGGAAGTGAGACGTGGTCTTTTACTATGGGTCTCATAAGAAGGCTCAAAGTCACCCAGCGAGCAATGGAGAGAGCGATGCTTGGTATTTCCCTGTTCGATCGAATCAGAAATGATGAGATCCGCAGGAGAACTAAAACAACCGACATAGCTCGAAGGATTGCATCATTGAAGTGGCAGTGGGCGGGACACATAGCGCGGAGAACCGATGGCCGTTGGGGCGGAAAGGTTCTCGAATGGCGACCGCGTACCGGACGACGTTCCGTGGGCAGGCCCCCTACAAGGTGGACCGACGATCTGGTCAAGATCGCGGGAAGCCGTTGGATGCGGGCAGCGCAGGACCGATCGTTGTGGAGATCCTTGGGGGAGGCCTATGCCCAGCAGTGGGCGTCGTTCGGCTGACATGATGATGAAGATTTCTTATAATTATTATTAGGTATTTATGTAGGATCTTACTAAGTAACAGTTTTTGATATTCTATTATATAAAAATCTCGTGTCACGGTTTTTGTTGTTGCGCTTCTCCAAAACGGTTCGAACGATTTTGTAGTAATGTTTTTTTTCTTGGTAGGTACGAGAATAGTAATAAGACTTAATATTATACCGCTATTTCTAAGAGCTGATGATTTTATACCGCAATCGCTACTGATGATCTGTTTTGTAAGAGTGCGACCACATACGCGCTGTGACACGAGATATTAAAATTCAAAATTGCTATTTAGGTTGAGATTACAACACTTGTGAACGTCAAAGCAGCTACGCCATCAGTTCGCAAATCCTACGGCGGGAGACCTTGCAAGAAGAACCGGCAAGAAAACCCTTAAGGGCAATCTTTTTCTCCCTGTTATATTTTATACAGAGTCGTCAAATTGAAATTGAATTCCATCACAATAGAATACTTAATTTAAGTAGTAACATTTGCTCTTAATATTATATAATGTAACAGTAAACCATTTTCAACTAAACAAGAAATCAAATATGTCAACATGTTAGGCATAGCTGAACTTGTAGATCCAGCAGTATTGTAAGATGGTTCAATGGGTTATGAATGGCTCTGGAAAATAAGTATAACAGTGAGATGCAATTTTGTGACTTTATTAAAACACCGAGAATACTTAGAAGACTTGCGTCAAAAATGCAGTCTGTTATTAAATTTGGTACATATTGAATTCTCCGTTATTATTCTCTTTTTCTTTGGAAGGGCTTGAAAATCGGATGACATGAAATGGGTCGAGCAAATTACACTGCTCCGCTTGAGATCCCAGGTTTGCTTATTATTGCAAAAACTTTTACATGAATTCTTTAATTCAGGATTTTTATGGAAGCTGTAAACACAAAAAGTGCGATAAATAAACAATGAAATCATAATGCTTTCATCATATTTTATCCAAAAAAAAAAAAATAGGCCGCCGTGGATATCGATCGGACGGGCCTATTATTTTTATAACGTATATTCTACACCGCCGTGTCTTCATTCATACTTGATGTTACGGAACCCTCAGTGCGCGAGTCTGACTTGCTCTTGATCGGTTTTTGTTTATTCTAATTACATGCTAGGTAACCCAATAATAATAACGTACTATAGTTCATATAAAACCATGATAACAATCATTTGTACATATGAATAAATAACGTCTCGTCGCGTCGCTAACTGCCACTCAAATTTATCGACAAACATTATGACATGTAACGGTAACATCACTGTGTTGCCCATCGTCGGCGAGAAGTCGGATTTATCGCGCGACCGATCTGAAATTTGTATAAACCGGTCGAGCTAACATGACAGCTGCAGGTTATACCCGTCCTTCTCACTCTCCGGGCATGCGGAATCGAGTGAAAGAGAAGAGTATAAACTGCAGGCGTCATGTTTGCTCGACAGAGTTATATGGGCGAGCGGACTTGATGTTGCTGAACAAATCCGTCAACAATTTAAGAATAAAATATGCGAATTTGGTATTTAAATGTAATTAAATAGCAATAATATGATCAGAATTTACTTGCATGTGAAATTTTACACCATCTTTTTGTTAACTTGATGTTCCAGACCTTTTTTCTACAGCAAAAAACTGAGCAATTCGGCATTTTTAATACTGCGGCGTTCACTTGCGCGACTGGACTCGGTCTAGTAAAAAATCTGAGTGCAACTAGTTTTTATAAACACCTATGCCCACTTGGGCTAGTACTTTGACAGAGGGGAAATGCTTCGTATGCCTACTCCCTTCCGGGACGGAAGACCCGCGTTGCTCGAAGCCAAACAGCAATCAAGAAAATCAAACAGCAACGTTTCTTGACATGACCAAAGAGTATTCCGACTTGCCATATCCAGATAAAAAAATTATCCAAAATGTGCAAAAACAATAGATTTTTCTTTTTATTTTGTAACAAGCAAATTTAACCAAGTTGTTAAATAAATGCGTGCAAAATCCGAGAAAGTGTTTTATTTAAATGAACAGTTCGCGCAGAAATCTAAGATGTGAATTGAATTACGGCGAAAGTAATTTTTTTTTATTATATTATATCAAGTTTAGCCTAGTCAACGAAGAGATATAGAGGGAAATGTTTGGAACACAATTTTTGACTTTGGAACTTTGTTTGGGCTAAAAGTTTTGTATAATACTGTATATATTTTACCGGCCAAACCCGATTTCAGGACAAACTAGTTTTTCCTAGGCCAAACTAGTTCATCGCGTTGACATTTCAGAGAGCGAGTTTGCCTCGGAAGTCCTGTAGAACACGTGATTGGTTAAAATAGTGGTTATTTTTTTTTTGTGTCATGTTCTACATCTACAGGTCTTTCGAGGTAAAGTTACAAAGTCAAAAATTGTGTTCCAAGCATTTACCTCTATACTGTTTTTCGAGTGTTCGTTGATTTTTACTTCCACATAATTTGAGAGTTATCGCCTAACCTGGCAACACTACACGATTGTTTATTTATATAGAACAAAGAGTAAAGTGTATAGATCAACAATCTTTTCTGTTCCGGTGACAGCAGCGCTGGTTGGACAGTGCAACTTGACAGTAAAATGACATTATGAACAAAACACGTTAGTTCCAGTTTTGGCCACCGGAACAGAACACGTTGACGTAATCGACTGCAACGTTGCCGCTTTTCCAAGGAGCATGGCTTGTTACAAGTGCAACGAGTGAGATAGAAGATGGCTTTGGTCAAGCACGTGTCAAGTAACCATCACAACAAAACAAGAATATAGTACTTGAAAATTTGCAAGAATTCTGAATTTGTAACTGTACTGTTTAAATATTTAATTGCATTGTCATCGGAACTAAAGGTGAATTCCAAATTTCAGCTCAATCGGACATTGGAAAGTGGGTCAAATTTAGCTCGCAAGATTTGACGAACGGACATACATGCATACATGCATACACTGCAAGTTAAATAAAAGCTTGTAAAAAGCAATGTGTTTGAGTCGTCCGGCGACTGCGCCCACTTTTTACTGGGCCCATGGGCGCAGATGCCGGTTCGCATTTTTTAATAGTAGATTTCATTACAAGTGCGGAAAGCCTGTCATTGCAAAGAGTTCCGACAAATGTCTACCCGAGCCGAGGCGCAGCCGAAGGTGAGGGTTGACAGTCGGAACAAGTTGCAATGACGGTTCCGCACGTGTACTGAACAACTATTTTTAATACAGTTGCGAAAAAATTAAGCAATTTAATAAAATAATAAAATACAATAAACTCAACTAACTAATCGTAAAAGAATATAAGCAGAGACTTTTTTTTTGTTTTCATCACCCATTCTGGGTTGGCAAAGGAAACTATGATCATACAGCCAAGGCTTCAGTAGAATTTTTTTATTGATATGAAATGAAAATTAAATTAAATGAGATGAAATGAAATGAAACCTAACAAAAGCAATCCGAATCCTACAGGAGCGCCTTTCCTTATTTCTCTCTTTTACCACATCGTTTTCCATTAAAGCCACATTATTGCACTAATTCCACCATACTAAGTACCTACCACAATAAAAACCAGAAAAAACTAATTTAGAAAATTAAGAAATAAGGTCCCTCATTTTCTTTTCACTTACTTGCGCAAACTCCTTAAAGCAGATACTATGGTAAATAGAGCACGTCATACCATATTTAGTAATCTGTGGTCATACAGCCAATTTTATGTATTTTTTATATTCATAAATTTAATTTGGCCGATACTAATATTAATTTAATGTATAATTAAAATTACTTTTAAATCTGATATTGAAACAAATTAGTAGCTTCTTTTTAGAAATATTTGCATGAATCATAAAAACTTCTATGATTTTTTTTTGTAAAACCTTCGTGGTTGGTTTTTTCTTTTTAATAGACAATATTTTGACAGTTGGGAAAGAAAACGCACGAGTTCGGGAAAGGTAAAGAAAAAGTTCGAGTGTGTAATAGCCCACATCCCGAACGCTATACGTCCCTGCAATACGCCACTTTTTGAGCAACTGTATTAAAAATATATTTTTTGCGTCAACTGGGCCCACTTTTAGTATAATTTAGAATAAAATTGTTATTCTATCAATTCATAATTATTAGAAACGTAGAATATTGTAATTATGTTTTGTATTGATGTATAACGTTAATTACAGTGAAAATTAATGAGAATTAGGAAGTCACAACGTTACATCAAATATTGTACCTAAGTTATATCACAACATTTATAACAATTATAATTCAACTAGCGACCCGATGAACTTCGTATCACCAACCATTATTAAAAGTAGGTAATCCAAAGCGTCAGATGATTACAATGATCTTTGTAAGCGGCCATGGAAGAAATGACGGTTTTGTTAACACGTCATTTATACGATTTTCCATACAATCCTGAGGAATGTGATATTTTTCTAAGATAAAAAGAAGTCTATATCACTCACCAGCCTCCAAACTATCCCCATACCAAAAATCACGTTGATACGATGCTCCGTTTGGACTTGAAAGACGGACAAACAAATACACTTTCACGTTTATAATATGAGTATGGACTAGAAGAGGTCACAACTTACAACACCATGCGTTTTCCATCAAAAACATTAGCGTGCATACGAGATAAGCTCACAGCACTAATATTTTTCAAGCCCTATAATTTAAACAATCGTTCCTTATCGCTCAGATGGCCATCCATTCATCCTCAGATGTTCCTACTTAGCCATCCGTCCGTGGATGATAAAATGGTAACAGGGACCACCCATTTGCTGGTATGCCTCGTTTGGCCATAGGCGGCAAAGAATTAGTGTGGATATGCCATGGACAACCTAGGTACAAATTTTACAAGGCTTAAACATAATTTTATTGTTTAAAATAAAGGTCGTTTTTTGTGGTGACTATGATACAAAAAGTATTAACTTAGTCTTTAAAACTATAATGTTATACGTTTTCCATAACAATCTGTTTTACTAATTTACTTGAATTTTATTAAGGTATCTTACCTTTAGCTTGAAATATTGATTCACCTTGAATCTTTTAAGTAAGTAAGTACAAAATTGTGTGAGTTCCAAATAAGTGTAAAAATTATTATATCATATTTAAGTTAGTTATTAAAAATAAGTTAAATTGTTACAAATTAGTGAAAAAGGCCGAAAAACTTTAAAACGCTGAGACCCAATTTAAGATAACTCTAGCTTTTATTTTATTGAGTTTTATTAACACTTAACTACATAAGTAAAAAATTAAAGGCGGCTTAGTTTTGATCAATTACATATTTAGCTACACTCAGTCATATCTACAAGTTTCTCCACCATGCTCCCATGTATATCAATGTAATTGGATTAAACGATTTTTTTCTGTCATTGTTTCTGCGGCCGCCCATTGTTCCGCTGTTGCGTTTGTTTGTTTGTCTATACGTTTTTTGATTATAGTTGAGCAACTGAACAGTAGGACAATCATATTAGTAGGTTCTATTGGACAGGACATAATAATACAGGGTGTAGGGGCACCGTTGGAATAACTTTAACCATGGCTTCAGGCCATCATGCTGAACAACGCACAACAATTTTTTTTGTCGGAAATGAAAAATATTTTTCGACTTTCCATACAAAATGTCCCGATTAGTTGCTAAATTTGTATGAAAAGACGATTTATTTTTTTCATTATGTTAATTTCGTCGGTGTCAGAAACTTTTAACCGCCTCTGTGGTCTAGTGGTTCACGGGCTTCAGACCTAGGGGTTCCTGGAGGTACATATTGTATTCGGTTTGCTTGGTGGTACAACTTGTCCTAAGTCCGCCTGGCTAGCTACAACCACCATATCTAAGTCTGACGCCATAACTATGATGTTTTCAGCATTATTGTGTTCCGGCAGTAAGAGATAAGATAGCCAGTTCCTCAGTGATAGCGGATTCCGGGAGTAGTGCATACAACTTCAGCCTTCAGTATTCACGTAACATCAGGTGTTGTAGATTTAAAAAAAACTAATTAGTTAGCCTATTTTCCTGGGCACTTTGTTTTTATTGTTCAAATATTAAAAATTTCAGAATTTAGGTGCTACACAATATACAATTCTTAAATAACTAAACTAGTACTCAAACTTGACTGACTTGGTAACGTCACAAAGATAGTCGTTCTCACCTTGTCTAATTAAAAAGTTTGTTGTCCTAAAACTTTAAAAATATTCAAGATAATTCAAAATTAAAACTAATTGCTTTTTGTAGCTAACATTTTGAAAACACTTAAAATAAATAATAAATATCAGAAAATACCTTATTGTGTCAATGTGTAACCTCACTTTACTCATCACTCGGTATATAGGAAAAACATGTTCCTAGAAGTAGTAGTAAGTAGGTATCTAGAACTTGCAATAAGCACTTTTAAAAAATGATGATGAGATTTTGATACGAACTTTACCTACTGAATCACTCTTACCTTCGCCCAAACCGTGTGATAATAAGTCGTAATGCGATTCAATAATTCATAGATATAGTAACACGATCTAAATAGTCTACGGATGTATTAAACAATGGCTCGGAATTAAGAGCACCTTTGGTCTGACCTTTGAATATTTACATGCTTAATATTAGCGCTTGGAATATGATTCATGTTGTTATTCACAGGAGATTAGATTTGGTGGTTTCTATAGTTTAACAGTTGTTTTATTTTAAATTATTTTTACTAAAAAGAAAAATTAGCGTAAAGAAAAGAAAATTAGTACAATTATGTATATCAGCCAGTAAAATTTTAAAAAAGCCCTGACAGTTGAATTCTGATTTATATATCTAAAAATTAGAAACTTAATTATTTATCAAATACAAATTAACGTGACAATAGATCAATTCAATCACTAATTAAAAAAAAAACGTTAACAATTTATGTTATAGAAAAGCATGTCTTTACTGTTTTCAGGCCAAACGAAATGCTATCGTTATTTTTGCGTTTTTTTTTTATTTCGTTACCGTTTCGACCAGTATTCTGTAACCCTAGCTTCAAAACCTGTCGTTATGATAACCGTTCGTGATCGTTTTATTTTGTAAGTAAAACCAGAGCAGCGTCTCTTTCGGTCGTATAAAGAACTGAAATTCAATACATTTTTAACAACAGCACTTTGACAGCCTTTGAAGGACGGTTTAGTTTACTATGCGATTACTATTACGATAGTTTTTCATGCTCAGGCTACTGATTCAGGAAATAAGGATATAATAGTATATTATCATACAAGTGAGCTAACGTGTCTAGTGAGTAAGTTGCTCACGAGTTTCATACGCACTTTTTCAACACACTTGCGAGAAAAAACAAACATTTATTGCATTCGTTCATAAATTAATTAACCTAATTAGCAAAGGGAAAAAGCGCGCAAGTTTTTTTTTTGCATGCGCCAAATGTAAGGTCCTTGATTACATACAACCATACAGCCTACTTCAAAATAATTATAATAATAGTGATAAAACGCATATGTTTTATAACAAATTGTTGTGAATTATAAATAGTTTGATAATAATATACTTAATTATGTTTTTTGACTTAATTAGTGACATATTTATTTTTTTCAACCGTATAAAACCTCTTTGTTTTTACAAAAAAAGAACTGTACGTATTACCCGGTGAAATTGAAAATGCTCTGTTTACTCGCATATAACTTGCAGTTAGGTACTAACTTAACTTTGTAGGGATACTGTATTACCCGGTTAAATTGAAAAGTCTCTATTTACTCGCATATAATTTGCAGTTAGGTACTTAATTTTGTAGGGATAATTCTATTACGCAACTAGTACTGTAATATTATTATGCACGCGTGTTTTATAGTTCGGTTTATGGCCTTAAGATCGATGTAGAAAGGCTCACTTTATGAGCAAGTGTGTTGAAAAACAATATTATTATTAGAAGTGGTCGCCACACAAACTTTTTTTTTTTTATATTAAAAAGGGGCAAACGAGCACACGAGCCATGTGATGGGAAGTAGTCATCGTCGCCCATGGACATCTACACTACCAGAAGGGTTGCATATACATTGCCAGCCTTTGTGTTTTAGGGTCCTATTTACACGCTTCTTGAAGAACTACATATGTCATAGCACAAAAGAAACACCTTTGGAGGAAGCTCATTCCACATCTTACAAGTTCGGGGTAGAAACGAAAGTGATGGCCGAACGGTTGTAGTTTTCCAGGCGTCAAGAATGTGGGGGTGTTTAGGATGAGTTCTACTCACTTGGCAAGCGGTGCGGTGGCGGAAATGTGACGGTGGCACCAGTTCAAAAAGCTCCTCAGGACATTCCCCATTGTATTAGACGGCAGAACACACACAAAGAGCTTATATCTCTGCGGTGACTAAGTGGTAATTGTTCCTTCTGCCCTATGATGGACATCTTCAATTTGTATAACAGCTTACACACATTCTAAATATCACTTTCACTAAACAAATACATAAGTGCAATACTAAATCACTCGATTGTAATCAAACGAGAATTATTCATACGTGCTCCCATAATCGATTGTTAGCGCCGAATCGAATCGGTGTGATCGAGAGATGGATCGAATAGGTCCGATTGTATGATTCGATTGATTAATAGTCATCATCACCGATGATTTATTTGATATAGTTCATAATGTAATAGTATGCAATTGGGTGATATATGTGTTGGAATGGTTTTGATACCTCTACGTGTTATTCGATTTAATATCACGTCGAGAATGGAGATAGTTAGTTTTTTACTTTCGATCAGATATGAAATAACTTAGGTACTGAGTACAATATAATGAAAAGAAAATCATCGAGCACAATTTTGATGAGAAAGCTTTAACTTAAAAGCTTTTAAGTTTTTATTTATAAACCATTGAAAAAGATAAACTTATTTGTTATGCCTAAGATGTAGAAAAAATCATTATGATGAAGATGATACAAACTCCGAAAAATATTTTTCTTACTCGACGTACATAAGTCGAGCATAACAACAAAACGAAAAAAAAACGCACAAAATCATCATCCAAAAAATGAGGTTGCTTTCAACAAAATTCGCTCATAAATTATCCCAAATTGCTCTCGAGGCACCTCGTAAATTCTTTTATTAAGCCCTGATCACACCAGATTGCACCTTATAAAGACCTCTAAAGGGTACTTTGGGCCCCCAAAACTTTCATTAACCGTACCGATATGTAATTTGGTAGCTGGATGTGTCCAAAATGCCGGTTGTAACCAACCCAGTTTCGAACCAAATGGGATATTAGCAAATTGTTATTCTCGTGTCGTTACGCTATTTTCAATCATCTTTTTAGTGATGAGTTTTTATTGGAAATATAATGGAGTTCTTATTGGTGTCTAGTAAATTTGTAACATGGGATGGTCGCTTTAAGTTGTTGTAAAAGTCTTCTGTCTTTTGGTTCAGTAAGAGTAATGACAACTTCTAATAAACCTTTAGTGTGCCTACCATTAACTCTTATTACGGTTTTGTTTAGGATCTAAACTGATCTGCTTCGCTTATTCGTATCACGACAGCTTAAGGCGATACTCGGAAAAATTATGCTGAAGCGAGATAGAAATGAGAAAAAGACGCGCGTGGGAGCGAGACCGATTTTGCAGATTAGGCAAAAAAACACTAAATCACTTCGTATTAAAAAGCTATAGCGATTTTTAAAAAATGCTTCTACACGATCCTAGATATTATTGGTGTCCACTAATTAAACCAATTTCCAATAGTATATGTAACCCCATTTGAGAATATTCTTGAAATTTCGTATTTATAGAGAACTTTTCGAAAATAAAAAGTGTCGAGCCAAAATTATAAAATCGTGTTTCTGAAACTATACGAATCTAGATAAAGGTAAGAAATACATATTATCTACTATATCTTATTACCAGATTTGTAACAACTCTAACCATCCCATAGTTTCATATTAAAAAGTCCATACTTTTTCCGAGTAGCGCCTTAATTGCGATCGAGATTCTATTGCATCAATGACAAGCGATTCAGCGACATTTCACAGCCGCTTAGCTATCATGAACTCTTATTATGACTTATCACTCAGTCGAGCTAATATCACACCTGCAGGTTATACCCGTCCCTCACACTCTCCGGGCATCACAGAATCGAGTGAAACAAGAAATAAGGAAACAAATGGTTCGCTTATACACATTAAGCCGTTTATTTGCGATTCAGGTTTAGAAGACCATGGTACGAAATAAAGCAATTCTTTTTAGGAACATATTCTGGAACTCACCGATTTTGAATCGCTTTCTCATAGTTGATGGTAGACACCCAGGACCTTACTACACAATGTTGGTGCACAGAGGCCATATTTCACCACCTGCCTCTTGATTCACAATCATTCGAAAACGGAATCGGATTCAAATTCTGTGTTTTATCTTTGCTTGTAGTGAAGTGGGTGTCAGTGTCAGTCAATCCATATATTCCGCTCCCAGGAACGTTTTCGGCAGTTTGCGAATAAGAGAGCTGGGTGCATAATATCAACTTTAAGACAGCGATTCAAAAATAGCGCGATGCAGAATACGTTCCTAAAATGAAATGCTTTCTTTCGTACTATGACCTTCTAAAAACTTGATCGCAAATGAATTGCTTAATGTGAATGACCTAACGATTTGTGTCCTTATTTCTTCTACCCATCTCTTTCACTCGATTCTGTCATGCCCGGAGAGTGAGAGGGACGGGTATAACCTGCAGGTGTCATGTTAGCTTGGCCGAGTTATAAGTCAAATAAGAGTATGTGACAGCTTAGCGGCTGTGAAATGTCATTGAATGATCACTGAATCGCTGTCATTGATATTAAGCTGTCGTGGTACGAATAAGCGAAGCAGATCAGTTTAGGTCCTAAACAAAACCGTAATAAGAGTTGATGGTATGCACCCTGGTCCCAATGACGATTAGAGGTTACTAATGAATGTAAAACAAATGTAGCCAAGCCAACAACTTAACGTCACTGCTGAAACACAGAAAGAATGAAAAAATTGGCTTTGCACCCAATAATAAGTATAACTACCTATACCGAATGCCACAATATTATCAGCTGCCAACATTACCTAATTACGTTCCTTCTGTCCAACATTATCGCGTTAATCTACCAGCAACTGCTTATAAATTGCTCTAAATCATACAAAATAGGCAATAACCAGTAATAACATTACCAAGGTGATGAATGTGCGGTACGCTCGTTCACAAAAATCATAGCGCGGACCGCGGCATTGTCTTGCACCCACGCTGGCTCCAGATAAATTATTAATACTGAATTTGTAATGAATTCTAGATTAGTTAATTTTAGATAGTGCAACTCTTTGATTAGAGAATAATTTGTGCTTATAATGTCCAAGAGTCGTCATAGTACAAGTCCTTGTGCTACAAATAAAAAATTACACCATTAAGTTAACGACAAAATCAGAAAGTAATGTGGAATTGAGTGACTTAAATAACAGTAAAAACTGGTCGATCAAAAAAATAAAATAATGGACAAGAAGATTGATCATAGTTCTACAATCTATGTTAAAGAAGAATATAAATACTATCGAAAATCTCACGAATAATAGGAAATTAGATACCTTTACCTCTATGATAACAATAAACATTCTGTGTACTATCTCGGTTTACTCATATATTAGCGAGTAATTTTTAAATAGACTACAAATTGAAGACAAACAGAAAGTGGCTTAAAAGCCCAAAAAAATATATAAATAAGGTACTGCTTCCGCGCCAATATAACGATTCCGCATAGGTTTAATCATGAAAAATGTAAATTTGACCAATTTTGTCTTAAGAATCGATTATTCTCTTTCACAGATGCAATAAACAAATAGGTATTAAACTCTTCCTCCCCAACATTACTTAATCTTTGCTACAGTCTAGCGCACACAGTTCAGTAAGCAGTGCGGTGTACATACTTAGTCATCTACGACAATGGCTGGCTCCGTATAGCTATCGCCTATTAGCATAATTCGACACAACTTACAGACAGCACGTGTGCTATTTGGGACACGGGATATTAAGCTATGACTAATGAAGTCGGGATTATACTTTAACTTGACGTTACCAGCGCTGTGTTAAATATGATATTTAAACATTTTATTGAATCAGTCATCACTTGGCGGAAGTCCCTACCCATTTTGAAAAAGAAATAAAAATTATAAATTATAAATTATTTATTTTAATGTCTGGTGCTAAATAAACGTTTTTCATTCATTCATTCATTCAAATATATTTAGCTTACTTCCGCAAAAAACACTACATGCAAGAAGCAGCGCCCGCCCGCCCGCAAATATTATTGTACTTTTTAATGACGAAATGGAATTGCTCACTTTGTATGGGAGCTTAGACTAAAGGTGGACAGTAATTATATTAACAAAATGACTTGTGTTTTTATTAGTTTATACCTTAAAGAATCTTAGTATTTTAATAATGTTGTATCAGGATTCCAAAATGTACCATATCTAGCATGTGGCAATATTGACCGAGTAGAAATTCATAGTGAAATGTAACATTTATTAGTATTTTATTTTCTGTATACTTAATTGATAAGCTTATGATAAAATGGCACGAACTCACATAAAATCGTCATAGGTAGCAGTATCGTAGTCCACAATAAAGAACAAAAAACGTTGAAAAGTTGAAAATCAAAAAAATACAGAAATAGCATTCACAGTACCAAGAAAGTAGAGCAAATGAATTCTACCAAAGAGTATAGAATCACTGTTGTTTGGCGTTTGACGTTTTGTTTGACGTTTAGTGTTTTCAGCTAAGGAATGGAATGCGCTGCCTCCTTATGTGTTCCCGATTCTTACAACCCTGGTCTCTTTAAGTCAGGTTTCTCATTGGCAGGCATGTCTTCTTCTTCTTCTTCGTGTCAATGGCAAGCGTAAATCAGATGAAGTTGCCCCAGAACTGTGCCACTCTTACGGCGTTATCCGTAGCCAACATGAGGTCCTCTCGCGTGCAGGAGTATGGGCATGCAGAGCAATCAGTCAGGTGGGCCATGGTCTGTGGGGTGAAACCATACAGGCATGTCATACATACATACAACATACATCCTAGAACAGATCCTGTTAGCCAAGCAAGATAAAAATTTTGTGAAGTTGAACCAAGTAAATGAAACATTTTAAGGCTAAAAAACCTATTCATATAATTTATAGGTACTGTGGTATCATATTGTTAGGATATGATACCTCCTTGCATTGTCTTTGGTTGATTTATGTTTAAATCAGTATTCAAAATATCGAATGGATTGTCATTACCTACGCGAGTAGTTTGTTTTAGTCCAGACGATTCCGCGGTCGCGTGTTGTAGTAGATATAGAATATATCGGCCATGGTGCCGCAGTAAAGATTTATATCGAAATTACATTTATTATTTAATAGAATCCCAGTGTAGGGCTTCTTATGGTGTTAGGCGCAAATCTTCGCAGATCTATACTGTAGTTTCCATGTTTCAGACCCTTTGGTGAAGATGGAGGTCTTATTGTTCGACGGCATCCACGGAGATGTTGTAGTTTTTTTTCGGAGCTACGAAGCGATACGACGAAATGAAGAAGGAATTTGTCAGGGAGTTTGGTCTTGTATCGGACCCACTTGCTGATTTTTTTGCGAGAAAACAGTATTTCAACGAAAATTCGTTGGAATACCTGTATGCGTTGGATATTCTGGCCGCTCGTGCTGGGAACGCAATTACAGAACAGTTATTCATACAACAATTCCTGCGGACAACCGACGTTGTCACACGCAGCAAATTGATGTCGCAAATCTACGTCGACAAAACGCATTTGAAAAAAGTAGTGAGACAATTGTATAATCTTGAGTGCTTCGAGGAATGTGCCCCTAATATGTGTGATTCTAGCAGTGGTGATAAATCTAATCAATGTGTTTATTTTGTGCCGGAGTTAGAGAATGTGCCAACTCCCAATCAATGTGCCTCTCGCACGCCAAACGAGAAACCCCATGATTGTTGTGAAAATTGTTTTATTAATTGTAGAGCTCAAGCCCCGATGATGCCCATCACGACATCATCTTGGAGGACGACTGAGACGTCCCCACAATCTAATAATAATATTGTTGTAAGTAGAGAAGAGGATTGTATGCAGCTGACGTTGGTGCAGGACAATCACAACACAAGTAAGCGTACGCCGTTTTTACCTATTGAGTGTCGTGGTCAGAAAATAGACGCCTTGGTGGACACCGGTGCGAGTGTGTCGGTAATATCACAGACGGTAGTAGACAGTCTAGGTCTCAGTGTGGACATGGTGAACGTTGAACTACGAAATGTGAGTGGTGGAAAACTTTCAATAGTAGGGAAAACTAATGTATGTTTCTTGATAGATAACGTGTTGTTTACACAGCGATCCGTTGTTGTAAGGGACATTGTACCAAACATAGTGTTGGGTTGTGATTTTCTTAGCAGGAATAGCATAATTATGAATTTTGAAAATTTTTGTATAATTTACAAAAAAATTAATTTTGAATTTAATGTTGACATGAATTTTATGTTGACATCGATTGACATTGATGACAATGAGTCACAACAGTCACAAGTGATAGATGTCTCGAATGACGGATGTCAAAGTAATTTTCGAAAAGGTAATATATCAGAAAAAAGTTCGCATGTCATTCCTAGATTAAAAAGTTTTTTTATGAATAAAAATAGGAATGACAGTAAAATGAAGAAAGGCGCGAAAAAGTTTGAAAAGTCAAATATGAATAGGATTTCGAAATCCAATATGAGTTCGTTATGTAATATTAGTTCGTTACGAAATAAGAAACGATTGAAATTTGTAACATATAAAATTAAATGTAAAAACAAATTTTCTTTTATAGATTCATTTTATAATAGGGATAGAAATAGGATAGGATTTTAGGATGTTTTATAATAGTGATTGTTAGATAGTTGAAATGTATAATTGTGTGATTTGTATTAATATGTGTTTCTTTTTCATGTACGGAAATACTGCACCTGAAGCCCACGAAGTGTCCTGTGGTCCACTTATAAAATGTGTATAATTAAAAATTTTGTTGTCTTTATTGCATAATAAATGATTTTTTTTTTGGTGTTTTTACTAATTAGTAGACATCGTGTCGTGTCTCTTTAATTTCATGGGATAAGGCAGGAGGATGACCTATTATCTAATTAGGAGTGAGAATCCCCTGACCTTAACTTATGTTGATATTGACATCACGTTTCGTTAATGATCTGGACCACAAAAGTAACACTTCTGTGTTTCATTTTATTTCCGTTTTAGTTAGTTTGTAAGTTGTTTCGATGTCACTTAAGGAACGAGGTGACGTCAACATTTGTTGGTGAGGGGGGAGGAAACCCTGATGGTCCAATAAGGACCAGGGTCATATCCTGTTTGTTGCAGGATCCCTCTAACCCTGACTGGCAATGTTGTCGACACCACGCTACATAAACTATGGTAGCCCCTAGTAGACAGTCTGCTTGAGGTTACCACAGGTTTATGAAGTTCCAAGCTTGTTGTCGGGCACCTTTTGAGATGAGGGGTTATTTTTGGGTAATTTCGTAGTCAATATATTATTGGTGCTTGTCTGACATGTTTGATCTTGGAATTTCGACTTAGTTAATGCTTAAATGAGCTAGGGTTAGCTTTGATTGTAACTACATAATGATGTATTAAGGTTAGGTTGAAGGCTGGGCAGACCTTTTCCCTTGGTTTTGGTATGTCAAGCCAATGCAATGGTTGGTTTGTGTTGATTACAGGAAATTAATAATTATATCAAACATTGTCCTGGCTGTCCGTTAGTGAGGACCAGTCTTATTGATGTGATATCGTTCCAAGGTAGGCAGGGCCTTCGCTTTAGGGTAATCCATGTAGGAAAAAACATTTCTTTAGTAAGAAAGGTTTTTTTGTTGCGGCGGCGGCATGTGGTATCATATTGTTAGGATATGATACCTCCTTGCATTGTCTTTGGTTGATTTATGTTTAAATCAGTATTCAAAATATCGAATGGATTGTCATTACCTACGCGAGTAGTTTGTTTTAGTCCAGACGATTCCGCGGTCGCGTGTTGTAGTAGATATAGAATATATCGGCCATGGTGCCGCAGTAAAGATTTATATCGAAATTACATTTATTATTTAATAGAATCCCAGTGTAGGGCTTCTTAGTACCTTAGTCCTATCAGAGAAGCTACAAACAAAATATCTTAACTATCTTAGAATGTCAATTGAAGGCACACTTTCTATTGTAAAAAGTTTCTGCAATGTTTTTGTGACATTCATTGTCAATACCCATCTACCACTGCATTCACCACAAACACAAACAAATGCTCCCAATAAAACTTTATCAAAACCCAAAGAATTCGAAAACATAAAGATATAATCACCAAACCACATACCTCTCCATACTCATAACACCATAACTCTAGGACTCACAACTGTTGACAAAAATGCCATTTATAACTTACTGTCGAAGATTTCTATCTCATTCCCTTGGACGATCGTAATAAATAAAGATTCTTTTTTCTAATACACCGTAAGCCGAATGCAGTAAATTTATGACTTTGGCTTCAAACAAATCATCGCTTTGTGTTCCCCATTCATCTCGATTGCTTATTGGGAAGCGACGAAGTGTAAAAATTTATGAGATTTCATGAACTTTAATATGCGGAGATAGAGCGGTGCTAGAATGGGTAATGTTTGTAACAAATAATATTAGTTATTTTGTAACAAACTAACTAATATTATTTCAGACATCTTGTAACTGAAACTCAATACGCACAGCACAAATGCTTAGTACAGTTAAATCTTTAATAGTTACAGCGTGATCACAATACATGCCATAGTTTTCTACTTTTTAGTAGTTTTTAGACGTAATTTTATAAAAAAACTACCTGATCACGCACAAATGTGGTGACCATCTACTGTGTTCCACAGTTTATTGAAACGGATGTTTCTCATGCAAAATTAAGTAAATTAAGAACTAGCCTACCTTACTAGAAAATAGTGTCCGTAATCCAGGGGGGCTGGTCGCTGTCTCGCCGGCGCGCGCCTGGCAAAACGATCTTCACGCAACCCCCGATGGGAAACTCTTATAGCTAACACTCTTATACTACACAATGCCCTAATAGGCAGCTAAAACTTTCCCGGCGCTTTTCAAAGCGAACACACACGGGTCACAGGTAGCGAACTGAGCGCGAGTTGCGCGGACGGTGGTTGGCGGCGCACTAAAAACGAATGAAAAAACACCCGGCCCGAGCGCATCGAGACATTGACAATGACAACTGTCCGCTCGCGGGCGCGGCGTGAACATCCCCCCGTCCCGGACAGTAGCAAACTGTCCGCCAACTCAATCTACGGGCAGGCGAGAGAGGGTAGCGATCGCTCGCTTCAAAACAGAGTCCCCCACCAGGACCTCGGCAAACCTGGGCACACCATCCGACCCCGGATGAAGCTGAACAATGCGTCCTAAACGCCAGCGGAGGGGCGGCAGGTTTGGATCCTTTACCAACACGAGGTCCCCGGTCTTGGGTGGGGTCGTCCTATCCGACCACTTAACGCGTTGCTGCAAAATGTGCAAATACTCCAGATGCCAACGGCGCCAAAAACTCTGCGTAAGCTGCTGGAGCAATTCAAATCGCGAGAGCCGTCCGGAGGGCACTTCGGAATAAGGATATTCCGGCAAGGCGTTAAGCGGTCTGCCAATCAAAAAATGGCCCGGCGTAAGGGCCTCTAAATCATTCGCGTCCGAAGACAACGGACACAACGGACGCGAGTTGAGGACCGCCTCAACCTTACAAAATACGGTCGCGAGTTCCTCAAACGTGAGGACCGTCTCCCCAATAACGCGACGAAGGTGAGTTTTAGCGGCCTTTACAGTTGCTTCAAAAATTCCTCCCCAGTGGGGGCAGGATGGCGGGGAGTACTGCCATCGTACCCCTCTGCGAGAGAGTGTGGATCCGATCTCAAAATTATTCCTATCCAAAAATTCACAAACTTCCTTTAAATACCTATCGGTGCCCTTGAAATTGGTTCCACAATCGGACCTGATTAACGACGGCATTCCGCGGCGAGACACAAAACGATTCAACGTGGCTACAAAGGCTTCTGTGGTGAGGGCACTAACCACCTCCAGGTGGACCGCTTTAGTGGCCAAACAAACAAATACACACAAGTAAGCCTTTTCCGTTCTAGCATTACGAAGCCGCGATGTCTTAACGGTAAATGGCCCCGCAAAATCCGTTCCAACTCCTGAGAAGGGCATCGATTCGTTCACTCGATCGGCAGGCAAATCACCCATCTGGGGCTGCATCGTATCGGCGCGCAAACGATAACACGGGAGACAACGAAAAATAACGGATCGGATTATTCTCCGCGCTGACAAAATCCAGAACTCTCGTTGGAGGAGCGCGGTCAAAGCATTACAACCGGCATGAGCATTCTTTACATGTCGGTCTGTAATCAACAGTCTAACTAACGGTCCATCCTTGGGGAGCAACAAAGGGTGGCGTGATCCGTACGGCAGGTTGGCATGTCTGAGCCTACCTCCGACACGCAGCAATCCGGTACTGTCCAAGAAGGGATTCAACCGCACCAAGGGTCCCTTCAACTTGGACTTACTTGAGCGCAGGGCTTTCAGCTCCGGTTCAAACTCTAGCTGTTGCGTCACTCGCAACCAATGCAACAGAGCGTCTTGCCGCTCTTGTGGGGCGAGGACCGGAGACAACGATTTCTCCTGAGGCTGGCGACAATTTCGCACAAAACGCCTCATCCAAGCAGTCACGCCGAGCAACTTATCAAGAGAACTGTAGCGGTCTAACAAAAACTCCATCTGCGGAGCCGCCACCGTCTCCACGGCGTGAACACGCATGCCTAGGTCTGGGACTCTGGCCACAGCCGGGGTGGCAGGCCATGAGCGCTCAGGCCGTAACAACCATGATGGACTCCACCATAGGTGGTGGTCCACTAACTCAGGCGCCTCGCAGCCGCGGGAGGCACAATCTGCGGGGTTCAATTCGCCCGGTACGTGGCGCCAAATCAACGGGGCCTTTGAAGTCTGAATTTGTGAGACCCGGTTGGCCACAAAAACCTCAAGGGTGTGGACTGAACTCTTCAGCCAACAAAGGACGACCTGGCTGTCAGACCACGCAAATATCGACTCCAAGTCGACACCGTTTCCCAAGGTGTCGGCAACATGATTGAGTAGCCGTACTAAGAGAGTGGCGCCGGACAACTCCAACTTCGGAATGGTTAGCCTAGTCCGAAGGGGGGCGACCTTACTCTTGGCCGTAACTAAGTGTACGGCGACAACGCCTGCTGCATCCACCGTTCGGATGTAAACGGCTGCCGCGTATCCGCTTTCGGACGCGTCACAAAAGCCGTGCAGGGAGGCTTTAACCCATTTACAGCGACCGATTGTTATAAAGATCAAAAAAATCTATTAAAAGTACCCTCAATTCAAATATAGTTACAAGTGGAATTTTACTGCTTGTTGTATATTAATCGACGCGGTGATCGCTCGACATTGTTTGAGCGCTTACGTAAATATCATATTTTAATATTTTTTAAGTACATTTGTGTTTTAAGTTGTAATGGCGAATTTAACTTCCACAATGTAATCAAAACGGTAAGTTTTTATAAAATTGTTTGGGATAGCAATTAATTTTATTGATGTTTTTTTTTAATTTACAACCTGTTTTACATATACATTAAATAAAATTTGTGTTTTGTACATTATTTTTGTAGAAAAAATGATAATACATTTTATGATCGTTATAACGATCGGTAGTAATATGGGGGTGTTGTTTTTAACTTTCAGGCCAAGACATACTAAGATCAATCACTCAATGAAATCATCGACAAACTTGAGCAATTAGATGACGATACCCCATTTCCAAGAAATATGACTGTTTTACCTCCAGAAAACGCAAGTGTCGATGTCACAGACGAATATTCGGGTGATGAAGAGTATTTTACTTTGAACGATCTCGCAGATAGGTATGTTATTGATCGTTTTATTATGATTGCTAACGTTTTTCTCGTGCGTTGAGTTGTTGTTACTTGTCAACTTATATTTTTCTAGGTTCTCAACTAAGAGCACCTGCAGAAATTGATTACGAGTTTGCTAACAGTGATGAAGACGACGAACTTGTGTCTTCTATTATATGGCCAAAAGGCCTCGAACCACAGAAGAACCTCTAATTGAAGAACCTAAACCTGAGCCATCGACATTTAGTGTGGATCAAGTAATAAGCCGCAAAATATAGGAGGAGTGGATAGGTACGACCAAACATCGGTCTATATCGAACATCTGTCGGTGGCAAGAAATAATATTCTTCTTTATGATCTCACTCTGGACTGGACATGGCTACTCATAATGCCTGGAAGCTGTACAAAAGTAATGGTGGAGAGTATAATCACCTTACATTTCGAAAACACATAGCAAGGAATATGATAGCTAGGACTAGCAACATATAAAAAACAAGATAAACGCGGCCCTTGTCCATCTCCACGAAGCACTGAAAATTATAGGGCTTAGCTTCACTTGTCAAATCTTTGTCGTGAAAATAATTTGCACCCAAAACTATTTTTCATAGCCTACCATACACTCCTATACTAATAAAAGCCTTTTTTCATGAAAACAAATTGTTTTATTACATTCAAATAGGATATAATCGGTAAAAGGTAAACTGGTTCTTGTATGAGCGTTGACCTACCCGCCTACTACTACTGATCGTTATAACGATCCACATTTTCCGAGCTTTCCAGAAAACTCCGATTTTTTTTCTTATTTTTTCGTTGTTACTACATACATCAAGGTTACAATATCCAAAAATTACGGAAATACGAGACAAAAAATAGTTTCAGTAACAAGTGGGTACTTTCCCGAAGGCAGCATTTGCCTCGGTATACAAACCCGATTGACGTCGGGTAGGGATGACACGAACCTCACCCACTCTCGTAGGAGGCTACCAGAGAGGGGCTCATCCCATGACAATTCCGCAGCCCAAAGCTCCTGTAGGAAGCACTTCATCGAAAACACTACAGGGCTGAGCCAACCGTTCGGATCAAAGGTACGGGCTACAGTAGACAGCACCGTGCGTTTAGTCCAGACCTTTGGGTCTGGCAGTTCCAATCTATATGTGAACAAATCCGGGACTGGTCGATACTGGACTCCCAAAACAGACAGCATGTCTGGAGTCTCCGGATTTTCAAAGAGGAGCGGCTCTTGCTGGTGGTCCTTAGGCAAATCTGCCAATAGGTCCGGTGAGTTAGACAGCCACTTCCGCAACTCATAGCCACCAGCCCTCAAGAGCGCAATCAGCTCATCACGTAAGACGAGAGCCTCATCTAAGCTCGAGGCCCCCGTGCAGATATCGTCGACAAATAAGGCCCCCCCCTCAATAAGAGCAGATGCCCGGGGATAGCGTAGCCGTTCGCGCTCTGCGAGCTCCAAAAGCGAACGGATCGCCACAAAGGGGCTCGACCGCAAACCATAAGTGTTGGTGTTCAGCTCGTAAGCCAACATCGGATCCTGGGGATCCTCACGCCAAAGGATGAGCTGGTATCGTCTATCCTCCGGGTGAATCACGGTCTGTCTGAACATCATGCGGATATCGGCCACAAAAACGACAGCGTGCCGGCGGAAGTTGGTCAAAACATCACAGACATCGTGATGCAACTTCGGCCCCGCATGCAGACACTGATTCAACGACACTCCGGTTGACGTGGGCGCTGAACCATCAAAGACCACGCGGATCTTCCCATTGGAAGTCTTCAAAACAGCGTGGTGTGGCAGGAAGTAATGTTCCACATTACGCCAGTCCAACTGCGAGATGGACATGTGCCCAAGGTCCAAATACTCCCGCATGAAGTCTATATACTTCTCCTTGAATGCGGGATCCCTGGCCATCCTACGCTCCATGGACAACAATCTCTTCTCGGCCATCGGTCGGGAGCTCCCTAAAGGAGGGCGAGCCGCCAAGAAGGGCAAGCGGGTAATCAAGCGACCCGAGAGGAGGCGCCCAGTGTTGTTCTGGTAGAACAATTCGCACTCCTCGGCTAACGGATCCAACCGCTTGACAGTGGGAGGTTCCTCCACCTCCCAAAACTTTTGGAGAACGTCGGACAAAGTAGAACCGACAATGGTCTGGCGGTCTACCGACGGGGTCTCTGGTGTCTGTGGTACCTTTCCCATCACCACATGACCCAGCGACGAGGACAAGGCGACAAGATCGGCTGTCTGCAAAACTCGCTTGCTTCCACACAGTACACGACCGAGGACATCCGCACCAATCAACAAGTGTATTGGGCCCGGTCGGTGGAAGGAAGGATCAGCCAAAGCCAGTCCAGACGTCAGCTCAATCGTGGATGGCGGCACTCGCACTTGCGGGAGTGGTCCAACCACCTTATCAAAAACTATCGCCGAAGCACCGATCTTCGGCCTTGGCACGAAGTGGGGGGAGAAGGAGAGCTCAACTCGACCAATCGGATCAGGGATCCGCGAGTCTCCCACCCCCCGTACCGCTTCGTGATGCGGCACAAGCAAAAGACCCAGCTGTCGGACAAGCCACCTGGACATTATGCACCCCTGGGCACCTGAGTCCAAAAGGGCACGCACCGTGACAACATTGCCCTTAGGTCCCCAAACATTCACGGAGGCTGTTGGCAACAGCACAAGCTCCGGAGGGGTGGTTGGGTCCGACAGGGGCGCCATTAAAAATTTTGGGGGGGTACTTGTCCCCCTCGCGCCTGAGTCGGCGCGCCAAATGTGGGACGCTCGTACCGGGCGAGCGGGTCCCAATCGGGTACATACTGGCCCCGACCAACAGCACTCCTAGGTGCAGGGTAATACCCGTGTGGGGCGTGCCTCGGTACATAGTACCCCAATCGAGGCCTCTCCATTAGGGGGGGGGAGTAGCAAATAGGGCCCGTGCCCATCGCCACCGTGGCGTACTCTTGTGGTACCCCCCTACCCCCGCCCGTGGCGGGGGCGTCTCTCCTATAGTTCCCCCTCTCCGGGGGGGACTGAACGGGGGGGCTAAGCCCCGCCGAATCTCTAGGGGACCGGTTCCGGGCTGCCGGGCCCCCGCCCGTGCGCGAGGAATTCGAACCCCGGTCGCTCCCGGCGTCCTTGCGGTCCAAACAAAGGAGGGGGTGATGCCTCCCTCCGCAAAGACGACAATCCTCTGTCTGGGGACACGCCGACTGCATGTGTCCCCCCAAACACCTATAGCACCATTGGCGCTGTCTAGCAACGGCCCTCCGTCCCTCTGGGCGGAGGCCTCTAAATTTGGCACATTCGTGCACCACATGCCTATCTCCCCTGCAATACCTGCACCGCTCACTCGGTGCGGGGGGAGGGGACTGCTGGAAGGCAGCATATCGATTGGTCGGGCGACGGGGCTGTTCCCTCGCCGCCACCATACGACCAACACCTGGAACCGGGGCGGGCTCCAGGTGGTCCGTCACCCTACATTCGTCCTCCAAAAAACGAAGGAGGTCCGCGAAGGGCGGGAGATACGAGGCGCTGTCGCCTCCGTACCTCTGCTCGAAACGCCCCTTCATTTCAGCGGGCAATTTGGCGAGGACTATGTGCAGCAGTATAAAGGACCACTGATCCACCGGCAGGTCCAATCGCCTTAGGGAGTTGACCGCTGACAGTAGCGGGTTCAGCAACTCCCTCCGTAACAGGTGTACCCGCGTGATTCGCGGGAGGGCCAAAATCGTGGCCACGTGGGTGTCCGCCAGTAACCGGACATTCTGGTACCTGCTAACCAGAAGCTGGCGAGCCACCTGGTAGTTGTCGTCGCTGATGAGCAGGTGCTGGATTACCGAGCTGGCCTCTCCTCGCAGGGAGGAGCGCAAATAGGCCAACTTCTCACTAGGGGATAAGTCCCGTCGTGAATCCACCAAACTGTCAAACAAATTAATGAAGCCCATCCAGGATGACAGATCCCCATTAAAAGTGGGAATCTCCAAAGTAGGCAATCGTCCTAGCAACGCCGTCGGGGTAGGTTTGACCTCCCCGCTCAAAACCGGCTCCCCCTTCCGAACAGCCAGGGCCCTCTCAGCCGCCTCCGTGAACTGGTCAGCCAGCTCATAGGCCTGGGCTACATCCTGCTCCAGCTGTTCCGACACGGCATCATCAGCTGGGGGGTTCTCTAAATAATACGCGCGACACTCCATGGCGTGGCGCTCCAGGTCTTGCAGCCGAGCTGCCAGCCCGCCATACCGAGCTAGCAACGCGCCTACCCGGTCGGCTCGGTCTATTAATGTGACCGCACAAGCAAGCCAACGCAAAGCTCCTTGGATGCCAGCCCTGGATACGGAGGTCGGATTCGTAGGAGCCATTTATAATCCGTTGAATAAACAAAGCAAACAAAGAAATATAAAAGTGGTAAACATCAACAAAAAAAACAATAGAAATAGGTCGCGTCACGATAATATAAAACACAATTAAAATTCGGACGACATACACGGACCCTACTATTTTCATAAATTATTAGCAACTTACCAATTTCAAGGGCTAACAATATAACGGTATAAACAAAACGTATAGGATTAACGGTATGGCATACCTCGCAAATCAACTACTAAACCGTTATCAACAAACAAAAACAAAACTATTTTTAATAATAATACTCGTAATTTAATACTACTAATAATTAAAACTAGTTCCACTTTTTTTAACTAGGCAAGCGGACTCGGAACAAACACTAGTATGTGGTACTAATAAACAACACTTTCGAACGAAACTATTCGTCAAATAAATCCGGACACACAAAAAAAAAATATACACATCTAGGCGAGTAAACTCGTATCAAATCACTAGTATGTGGTACTAATAAACACACTTTCGAACGAACTATTCGTCAAATAAATCCGGACACACAAAAAAAAATATACACATCTAGGCGAGTAAACTCGTATCAAAACACTAGTATGTGACAACAATTATATAAGTGTCTATCTATTATCGGATCCACCAAGTGAGAAACATTCGCTTCGAGAATTTACTAGAACAATTTCTTAGTACTTCAAATCGTCTCGGGATCTTCAAATACCCTCGAGATTTCAACAAAAAAAAAATAATTTTTAGGTACGCTTTTTAGGTACGCTTTTTATTTTTACTATGAAATTTTATGTAGTTAATTTTAATATGAAAATTAATTATATCAACTACGCTCTGCTACCAAAAATATGATCACGCACAAATGTGGTGACCATCTACTGTGTTCCACAGTTTATTGAAACGGATCCCAACAAGCAAAGTAATCCTATAAGGATTGATTATAAGTCTGCCTCTACTAATAACGTTCTTGTAAAGGATTTGTTGTAGACTCTTTTACTTATAATAACATTTGACAAGTCGTAATATACTCAAGGGCAACAGTTTTTATATATCTATCTTATAGCTTGCTACAAGACTAAAGTTTAAAGCATTTATAGGACACTTTTACTAGTAATAGCATTTCACAAGCATAGATATTCTTAAGAGCTTTTGCTTTTATATCTCAGTCTTGTAGTTAGCTGCAAGAGTATGTTATAGGACACTTTAAAGAATAAGTCTCGTATAATTGTTTTTGCTAAGACTATATAGTCCTGAACAATATTTTGATCTAATAGTAGCATTTTGTAAGTAGAACAAGATTTATAACACACTTCTCTGAGATTACTATAAGTTTGAACTGCTATAGTTTTATTTGAGACTTTTTTAAATCTTATTAGACTCAATAAGAATGTTATGAGATCAAAAAAGCTTACGAACCACTAGGTCAAGCACTTAACTAGTAAACATCTGCCATTTTGTTGATTTCTCCATTCTCTTGAGGAAATAAGTTTAAATTTAAATTTAAATTATTGGAAACGATTCAAAAGGAGCGGTGGTTACAAAAGAATAGTGACAAAAACGTACCTATGATTAGTTAGTGAATAGGTGGTCATTTGGAGAATAAATCCGACAAGATCAGAAAGCAAACAAAAGCTTTTCAAGTGCGAATTCAGGTGAACTGACAGAGGGTTCTGCATATTATTCTATCAGCAATAATTTTTTTTCTTCATCTCACCACTCAGAAGGTGAAGAAGTTCAACATTGGAAAGAAGAACACCATTTCAAATGAATGAATGAATTCTAATAAATGAGTCCTAAAAAAGTGAATAAAAACATTAGTGTAAATAGATTTCAGGGAACCCTAATTTGTTTCAAAATGGAGATGAGTTATCTGGACTAAAACTACTACAAGCACTAATTTACCTATAATGGTTCTACAAAGTACTTAATGCAGAGCAATTTTAAAACATGGCGAATATACATAAGAATTTGATTAATTAAAATTTTTACAACATTGTACTATGTGCTTTTTTTCGAGGGGCATTGGTGAAACTAACCAAATTACTGTACATATTTACAGTAAAAATGAGTTCCCCATCCTCCCATTCACTCACATACTTAATTACAAATACTTACTACAATGTATTATTATTTCTATAATAAAAGCAAGTGTATTTACGTATACAATTTAACTTTAATCAGAAAATAACTAGGAACAATATTAACTTATAAAATTTACTTCTAAACACATTCGCTAATTACATTATAAACAATATTGAATTAGTAAGATACTTGTGTAATATAATAATAAGAGCGTTTGTGCTTGTAATTGTTTCGTCTTAGTTTATTATAGAAGCAATTGCTTTTCGCAAACGCTTCCTCAAGTATGTTATAGGGCTTAGCGACATTCTTTAAGCTGGTTATAAGATAATTACAGAAATAATAGCTCCTATAACTGCGCCCAAATCCAGGTTTGTAGCATACTAAAAGTTTCTTATAAGAGAGGTTAGAAGTAGTCTTGAAGATAGCTATAAGAACTGATTTTGCTAGTTGGGATGTTTCTCATGCAAAATTAAGTAAATTAAGAACTAGCCTACCTTACTAGAAAATAGTGTCCGTAATCCAGGGGGGCTGGTCGCTGTCTCGCCGGCGCGCGCCTGGCAAAACGATCTTCACGCAACCCCCGATGGGAAACTCTTATAGCTAACACTCTTATACTACACAATGCCCTAATAGGCAGCTAAAACTTTCCCGGCGCTTTTCAAAGCGAACACACACGGGTCACAGGTGGCGAACTGAGCGCGAGTTGCGCGGACGGTGGTTGGCGGCGCACTAAAAACGAATGAAAAAACACCCGGCCCGAGCGCATCGAGACATTGACAATGACAACTGTCCGCTCGCGGGCGCGGCGTGAACACTACCATAAAGTAGATTTTCAGGTTAGTAATTCGCTTATATTCCGAGATTTTTTGCTGAAAGCACGCAGTCTTTACATAATTTTACACGTTTTTGGTCGATTTTGACTAATACTTAAAAGGAGTTTTACTAAAATAAATGTGTTCACACTGACTAGTCACTTCCAGCAACCTAATTCCCAAAGTAACGAACTTCATAAATGTCAAAATATTTTCGCCCCTCAACGTTTACGGGTTAACTAGGGTGGCAACCGTTTTGTAGGGCATTTGTTAAATTTTATTTACGATCCGTGATGCTCCCACTTCCAACCATAAGGACTTTCTTGCATTCAATGGCTTTTTGACAACCTTGAATCTGCTGACACATATAAAACTGCTCCAGGAAATTGGGACTTACGAGCTTTGAATAAGGGTGTTATTACTTTTCAAGAGTGTGATTTGTGTTGTGATATTGCGCGTTAAGTATCTATAAATAAAGTTCTGTACAAAATTGTAACAATCGACCTATTTAAGTAGATCCATTGTAGTTAAGGGCGCGACTAATCTTTAAAGTTTCGATTTGTGCTACTTTCGAATGGGGAGTAGGAAATAAATTAGAGTTTAATGTACTTTAAAGAGATATTTGGAAAGGCATAAACTTCTAGTGTAACTATTGTGCAATGATTTTGATGTTAGATGGTTGTATTAAATTGTTGTAAAAGCGTTTGTGTTAAAAATTGTAAGATTTGCACACAAAATTAGGATAATAGCATTACCAATTTAATTGCAGATTTACCTCAAATTCAATTTGCTAAATAATAACCCAGTAAATAGAGACTAAATAAGGAGGATTATCTTACAAGTGGTCCGGTAGTTCTGAATTTTTGATATTATTATGTTGTCTATGATGGTTAGTGAGTCTTAAAAATGCAAAATGCACAATTCCTCGCCCTCCGCCCCCGCCGCCATATTGAAAAACGGCAGTTTTTTTTCAGATTTTCGCTTTTATCTTCGTTTAGGTGTATTTGAGCCAGAAACAATTGTTGACAATGTTGTAGAGAATTAAATTTTCTATAATTAACGTTCTTAATTTTTTGTTTCTAGGACAGATAGTTTCGAAGATATAGGGCAGAGGTACCCTTTGTGGCCACTTTAAGGATTTTGTGACTTTTAAGAAGTACTAAATGGTCTTAGATATTTAAAACACAAATTATATCTTAAATTATAGATAATTTATCTACCTTTAAAGGTACATTTTTCAAATTTATAAAAGTAAAATAGTTTTTTTTATATTACACACAATGTGTGAGAGGTGCCAAATGTACCGGTTTTGGCCACTTACTGATAGTTAAACTTTTGTAAGTATTGCGAAAAATCAAAACCAAACCCAGGTTAAAACAATTTATTCTAATGCGCTAGAAACCAGTCAATTGCAAAACAACAATTTAATTGTAAAAAACAAAGGTTTATAAAGTATTTCATCCAAATCAAATTTCTTATAGAAAATGGAATTTATTGAAAAAAAAATCTTATGACATAAGGAATTCTAACGGTTGTTATAATTACCTTAAAATACCTTATTTTAATTGCCTTTATCAAAAATGGCTAAAAGTTGTTAAAGTACAGTGACCAAAACCGGTACGCCTGCCCTACTTAAGATAAGACTTTTTTACTTTTCTTGGCATTCATAATACAATTTTCATTATTGAAAATAAAGTATTATAAAAAAGAAGAAGAGCATTCGCCTGGAAAGTGAAACTTTGTGAGTTCGAGTCCCATCGGAGCTAGTTATAAGGGTCGATTTTTTTATACTTACTCTATTTTTCAATAACAGATAATTTTTGTTTACGTAAATAAGGCTTTTGCGCAGTTGTGATTGCTATTATTAAGGTAGTTAAAGCATGTATTCTTTCCAGAATCTCTTTATTTATAACTCATGACGAATGAATTCGAACAAAGGATAATTTAAAACAAACAAAAAACCCCAATTTACGAAGTATATCACCGAATCACCCATATTCTCAGTACCTCAGTAAACAAAGTTCTGAGTAAAACAAACAGACAGACAGCGTTTCATGGGCGTTAGTCACCGAAAGCTCGGGATATGCTAATAAAGCTGGAGAGATGTAAATCACATTGGGCCAAGGTCCAATAACGTGGGACTGTTAAGCCCACCACTTAGTAAAGAGCGTATGGAGTGCCAAAATATTATAAATATACAAGGAAATTTTTTTATCACCCCGGTTAAATTTTTTTCGCGATTTCAGTTTTGGTCCCATGATGAAAGTGTTTGTTTTCATGAGTAGAATAATCCCTAAATTTGTCCGGGGTGATAAAAAAATTACCGTGTTTATTTTCAAACCGACACTTTATGTAAGATAAATTAAAAATAAAAAACGGATGAGACGCCTAAGATGCTACTGGTTGAGCTTTTGTCAATGTAATTTGTTTTAAAAAATGCACTTTGAATTCATTGACATAAAAAAATACCAAAAGATAAACCTTTAATTTTTGCGAGCGAGAATTTTGCTTTGGTGACAATAGCGTATCACGCGATAGTGCTAATCTTACATTTACCTTCTCATGAAGAGAGTATAATTTTTATTAGAATAAATTATTAATTTCGCAGCATTAAAATAGTGCTGACATTTTGTTAGGTACGTTCAAATCCCTTTAACCCTTAAAATTTACGAATATGGTAAGTAACTTTGCCTCGAGTTGAAAGGAAATAACCAGGAAATGATTAAAAAAAAATGTTGATTGAAAATTAAGGCATCGATGGCCTCACTAGATTCCCAACTATGACTTTAGAATTTTCAGCTTAAACTTAATTACACAAACTTACAAATTAATCTTAAAGCGATATATCGCCGCCAATGTATTAAGGCGCTGTGTCACAGTCGCCACTCCGGCTGCTTTTATAACACCTACGCCAAAATTTGCACTCCACAAATGGAGTTGAGACATTGTTTCTCGTGTTTTCATTCGATAAATATTAAGTGTACGGTATAGTTGAATGTTGTAAGACTCGGTGTTATGACAGAATCAAAGTAAGCATAATTATGACAAGCTGCGTGGCGCAGTTTTACCCCTGTATTCCTATCCCATGGGAATAACAGGATCAAATTAAGCCACTAGTCAGTAGCGAAACGGGATTAAATAAAGTCAATATTAAGCAGAAAAATGTAGCTGTTTTCTAGTGAAAGAATACTCAGAATTGGTTCAGTAATTGCAAATATAAAAATGTAAAATAAAAACATTTTGGTATTTCAATTTGCAACACTACACAGTAGACAAAAGTGTCTACGTCGTCGTCGCGGGGAGGACTGATTCCATATATCACAGGTGGTTGGTATCCCACACGAGACACAAAAGTGTCTACTTCGTCGTCGCGGGGAGGACTGATTCTATATATCACAGGTGGTTGGTATCCCACACAAGACACAAAAGTGTCTACGTCGTCGTCGCGGGGAGGACTGATTCCATATATCACAGGTGGTTGGTATCCCACACAAGACACAAAAGTGTCTACTTCGTCGTCGCGGGGAGGACTGATTCCATATATCACAGGTGGTTGGTATCCCACACAAGACACAAAAGTGTCTACGTTTGCGCAGGGAGAACTGATTCCATATATCACAGGTGGTTGGTATCCCACACAAGACACAAAAGTGTCTACGTCGTCGTCGCGGGGAGGACTGATTCCATATGTCACAGGTGGTTGGTATCCCACACAAGACACAAAAGTGTCTACGTCATCGTCGCGGGGAGGACTGATTCCATATATCACAGGTGGTTGGTATCCCACACAAGACACAAAAGTGTCTACGTCGTCGTCGCGGGGAGGACTGATTCCATATATCACAGGTGGTTGGTATCCCACACAAGACACAAAAGTGTCTACGTCGTCGTCGCGGGGAGGACTGATTCCATATATCACAGGTGGTTGGTATCCCACACAAGACACAAAAATGTCTACGTCGTCGTCACGGGGAGGACTGATTCCATATATCACAGGTGGTTGGTATCCCACACAAGACACAAAAGTGTCTACGTTTGCGCAGGGAGGACTGATTCCTTATGTCACTGGTGTCTGGTATGGTATCCCACACGAGACACAAAAGTGTCTACGTTACGTATAGTAAATGTCCCATTACTCCGTATTGTTTCGTTACAATACATACTTATTCATTTAAAAAAACACCGCACTTAAAAATACAATCCTTTTTCTAGCCTCTGCTCTTGCTACGAAAAGTTAACCACAATCGCTTTCGACATTTTATTTTTCTCTAACAAAGTATTCCATTGTATTTCACAAAGAACGGGCATAATATTTTACCTATAACCCACAAGTACGCAAAAACTACCTCTACAGCCGACAACATAATTTTATATGATCCCATTGATAAATGGTTATCATAAAAGTCTCGCGCGAGAGATAATCTTAAGGTTAACATACTCGTAGTGTAAAAACTAACGAAAAACCTTCATGTTCGCTAACGAACTCTCATTGTTGGTATAGATCCTGAGTAAAATCGAACACTTATTGTCTGGTTGAATCGAGTCATAAACTTAGAGCGGGATGTTAATGAACTTTCAGGCAATAAAATAGCTACCATTATAGGTGACAATGTGTATTGTGCTGAAAGTTACTAATAATAATAATGCTAAGTACTTCTTGTTTTAAGATTTTATAATAGTAGTTTATGTTACTGTTGCATAATGAGGGGTATTGAATTCAAATTCAAATATTATAACATGAGTGTAGATAAAATGTTAAACATTTACAATGCAATTTTGTTATTATAGAAAAAAAAGTCCCACCTGAAAGCTACTAACAGGGATGGTGTTTTGTTATTTAACAACTTTTCCTACTTCTTATTTCTCATTTAAGTGGCTGTTTTATCATGGTAATTAACTTAATCTGAGTGGCACGAAAACCGAGTACCTAATGGTAAGTGTAAAAGTGGAACAAAATGTATAATATGTGAAAATCAAATATTTTCTAGTCATAAATGACATCTGCATCGTCTTTTAGAGGTATGTCAGATAAAACTAGCGTTTTTTTATCGCTAATAAACATAGCTTTACAAGATAATGTGTATCAATTACCGGTTAATAATGAAACAAGAATTTATACAGAAAGTGTGTATCTTACAATATATTTAACATATATTTCAACCCATAATCAGTTGCAAACCAAATTAAAAAGTTGTCTTCAATCGCCACATCCTCTAACTTAGGTCGCTCGCACAAATCCGAGCAAAATCGAACTCGGTCCAACAAAAGGAGAGTTCAATACAAACCGACAATGGCCAAGGGCCAAGAATTTATCGCCTACTGTTTATTGCGAGACCGTGTCGAAGAGCCGCGACAATGCCTAGCATCTGGGGCGGTTTGTTTATAGGGCCGATGGGCCTGGTATTATGCTTTTATGACGAAAGCGAAGCGTGTACGGCTCACTTTATTGTTTAGTGGCCGACGCCCGCGAATACACGCGGCAAAAAGAATTAAAACCTTAGTCAGTTGAAAACACACCAGACTTTGCATTCTTGCTTAAGGTTTTCAAGTTTTCCACGGCATATAGAAAATTTGGCTATCAAATGACAAAAGAGTTGAATCTCTGAATGATAGTTGCTGAGCTTAGCGCGTCAGTGACAACGTGAATATAGTACGTGAGAAACTAATGGCTCTATTTCATGTAAAATAATAAAATAAATAAAAATATGTTACAGTTCCTAAATCAATAAAACACAATAGATTTATTGATTGAGCAATAACAATGATCAGCAATTGAAAAACTCATTTTGAGTGTTGTTGTTCCTTTAACTTATTACAAACAAGCGATTGAGTTTATAAATTCTAGAGGGTACTACCAAAAAGCTATAATCATGTTACTAAAACTAAGAAAATTTGAATTTAGACGCCTAAATTTAATTTCAATTTCAATTTATTTGCGTTCCAAAATGTTTCAAGGTTGATGAGTATATAAATAGAGATACAAAGTTAATTAAAATTGTTTTCTTTTTCTTTTTTATGTAATATGGTGTTAAAATAAAGTGTTAAATAAATAAATACAATTTTGGACCCTGTCGAGCATAGCAATGTAGAAGAGCAGAAGAGAGAATGACACATCATTTGATAATTAGTATTCGTTAAACTTTATTGGAATCAAGTTAGTCAGTTGTTTTACTTCATACCAGAGCTGACGCTAGCGCTGGATTGGTATGTTGTTTTTTCTTATCCACAACGGGGTAGCACTAAGCCTTCATCGCACTGATGTTAAGTGATGATAAGGCTGAAGGTGGAAGCGCAATACTCCCGGAATCCTCAATTACTGAGAAACTGGCTATCTTATCTCTAACCGCCGGCCGGAACACAACAATGCTGAAAACATCGTTGATAATGCGTAAGACTTAGATAAGATGGTGGTAGCTAGCCATGCGGATTTGAACAAGCCCTACCACCAACCAAACCGAATACAATATGCACCATCACTGTGAATCGAACCCGGGACCTCTGGGTGCGATACTTGTGGTGTGTACCACTAGACCACAGCAGTTAATGTCAAAACGTTTACATGGACCCAGCGCTGGACTGTCATCAATTTCAGCGCTAGTCACAAGACCCATTTAAATCAGCCAGTAAGCATGTCATGACAGCGAAGCCGGCAGTCGTCGCCAATCAATACTTGCCAATTTTGTATTAGTTCGTTACAACATTTAATTAAATATAAAAATGACACACGTGAAGTTTCGTAGACTAACTTAATATTACACGTAAACCCGAGGATAGAAATAGTGGTACCGCGATTAACTGAGGGACTCGCGAAGTGGAAGAATATGATGCATTTAGGGAAAGGTCCAGGGTCGTGGAGACGGCATAGAAGGGAACCGCCCCACAGGTCACAACGCTCTTCGTTGGAGGCAGCGCGTGGCAGGAGACACATCAATAGAGGGCGATTCCGGAGGCGCGTGGTAGGAGAAACGTCCCGTCTCAATGGATATGACATCGATAACTTCCTCGAGAATGGTAGACTGAGTGGAGATTACTTGTCTGTTCACTAGTAGTAGGTCACTTGTAGACCATTTGTAGATTTAGTAGTAGTTGTTGAGTATTGTAGACTGTATGGAGGCTTAGTATGGAATGATCAGTCTTCTAGCCTGTGGCTGTATTTATCCAGAGCTATTTCAAATTTTTTTATATTATAGAGAAAATAATAAGATCATTTTCACAGTAAGGCAATTTTATTGTGTCAAGTAGACATGAGTGTGAAATACACTTCATAAACATAGAGTATTAAATTTAGAATAGTACAGGCTGTTCACAATGACAAAGGAGGTTTTAACACCCCCCCGCAATGTGAACACCCTGTATCTTCCCATACATGCTCCAAAAAATACAAACACGACATATCAAAGGACAACATACCATAATATACACTAACACAGTAAAAAGAACTTTATGTACACCTTACTTGCTAACTTAACCATTTATACAGACATAACTTCCTACCAAAAAACAAACATGATAAAAAACCGCACAAAAAAAAAAACTATAAACCTATGCTAAACCTAAATAATTTGTACATTTACAATGCTTTAGTTTCGGCAAAGGTTTAGTCAGACCTCCGACTGCATTTTCGACCTAATGCTCCATTCTATCCCCAAGGATATGTCGATGCGGATTATGGAAACAATCTTGTGGACCGACGTTCATTCACTGGATACGTTTTCCTAATGAGCGGCGCCCCAATTTCATGGGAAGCTCGCAAGCAGCGAACGGTCGCGCTTTCTACAACAGAAGCCGAATATATGGCTCTCGCAGAAGCTTGTAAGGAGGCAATATACCTCCAGTCGCTCATTAGTGAACTATTCGTCACGTGCCATCCCATCGTCATCCATACTGACAATCAGAGTTCAATGAAATTAGCCCATAATAATACATATCATTCACGCACTAAACACATCGACATCAGACACCACTTCATACGAGACTCAGTTACAGACCATGACATACAACTTAAATACATACCTACACACAACATGATCGCCGATATATTGACTAAACCTTTGCCGAAACTAAAGCATTGTAAATGTACAAATTATTTAGGTTTAGCATAGGTTTATAGTTTTTTTTTTTTGTGCGGTTTTTTATCATGTTTGTTTTTTTGGTAGGAAGTTATGTCTGTATAAATGGTTAAGTTAGCAAGTAAGGTGTACATAAAGTTCTTTTTACTGTGTTAGTGTATATTATGGTATTTTGTCCTTTGATATGTCGTGTTTGTATTTTTTGGAGCATGTATGGGAAGATACAGGGTGTTCACATTGCGGGGGGGTGTTAAAACCTCCTTTGTCATTGTGAACAGCCTGTACTATTCTAAATTTAATACTCTATGTTTATGAAGTGTATTTCACACTCTTTCTAACCTTTTATATTATAGAGAAAATAATAACATCATTTTCACAGTAAGGCAATTTATTGTGTCAAGTAGACAAGAGTGTGAAATACACTTCATAAACATAGAGTATTAAATTTAGATAGCATAGCATAAATTTAAATGTTACATTAAAAAGTCGCTGATGAGCAAAGGATACTATAAAGTAGACGATTATTTGAATGACCGCAATGCATGGTCATGATGTAACACATAACATAATCACTGTTTAATATGATGTATTTTTATACTAAGCAATTGTTGTATTAGTAACGATATGTTTTTTTTTTGTAAATGTCGTTACCTAACTAAGAAACGCTGACAAGTTTCTTGCGCCCATTCTTCTTGTCAGTTAAAAAAGTCTTGAATGGGTGGTAGGAAAATATTGACGATTCATAAGTACATATTTATTATGTCTAAGTGAATAAAGAATATTTTTATCTTTATCTTATCTTAGTGGTTAGAGCAGTCGCCCGGAAAGCGAAAGGTCGTGGGTTCGAGTCCCATCGGAGCTAGTTGTGAGACGGGTCGATTTTTTCTAAATAGGTACTTAATTTTCCATTTTTTAGTTTACAGAGTTTTTAAGAATGACTAAATATCCGAAGAGTATGTTTGACAGCTGACGTATCAAAAGAAAAATAACAAAGTGACATTTGACAGTGTCAGTGAAAAAAGCTAAAAGTTTCGCAGCAACGTCTAGGATCGTTGGAAAAATACTAAGTTTTCTTTATAAGACAGTAAAACGTAACTACGTAAATAATAAAAAAAAAAAAAAAAAAAAAAAAAAATAAGCGTCAACGTGACAGGACATTCTTTCCCCATTTTATATCTAATGTTTTATTCAGAGATCGAAATTCTCATATTTTCTGTAATACTTCGATCAACAATAGCATCCACTTTGTAATACCACAATTATTTCATATTTATTAGACCTAAAATACCAAAAACAAATAGAAAATTTACTATGACATTTGAGAATGTCATCACCAGTCATCATCATATTGCCAAATTACGCAATCAACAAATGGGTTAACGAATGAAGAAATAGATGTTGACGAGAAGCCGAGCAGCACGTCTTCCACCTCCGGGCTCGTCACCTCGCTCCGCCTCGCAGTTGTCGGCAACTGCCTCAGTGCCGTGTGTTCAGCTGACATCTGCAGTTGCGTCGAGTGATAGTGACGAGTACTTCTCTCCGCCGACGTCGCCACCGCCTGTACGCCGGAGGAGGGGCCGGCCACCGAAGAGTTTGGGGCTTCTGGGGCAAACGGCTCCGGTCAGGGCCCCCGCTCCCGGTGGAGTGCAGCGCATGCGATGGACAATTTCCATCAATGAAAATGTCATGCGCGCATATTTTGAGGCAAATTTACTATGACATTTGAGAATGTCATCACCAGTCATCATCATATTGCCAAATTACGAAATCAACAAATGGGTTAACGAATGAAAAAATAGATGTTGACGAGAAGCCGAGCAGCACGTCTTCCACCTCCGGGCTCGTCACCTCGCTCCGCCTCGCAGTTGTCGGCAACTGCCTCAGTGCCGTGTGTTCAGCTGACATCTGCAGTTGCGTCGAGTGATAGTGACGAGTACTTCTCTCCGCCGACGTCGCCACCGCCTGTACGCCGGAGGAGGGGCCGGCCACCGAAGAGTTTGGGGCTTCTGGGGCAAACGGCTCCGGTCAGGGCCCCCGCTCCCGGTGGAGTGCAGCGCATGCGATGGACAATTTCCATCAATGAAAATGTCATGCGCGCATATTTTATCTGGTAGTACTGCGGACCCCAAAAACTATAGACCTATCACCTGTCTACCAACAATTTATAAAATTCTTACGTCCATTTTGAGGTCGAAGATTAATAAACACATTGATCAAAATTCTATTATGTTCGCCTCTCAAAATGGATGTAGGAATGGGGCCCGTGGTACTAAGGAGCTACTCCTCATTGACATGGCTATTAACCAACAGGTTCGTCGAAACCGAAAGAACCTGTCGACTTCCTGGATAGATTATAAGAAGGCCTATGATTCCGTGCCGCATTCGTGGCTCATGAGGGTGCTGGAGTTGTATAAAATAAATACAACTCTACGCACTTTCTTGATATCGTGCATGCGAAAATGGAGAACGGTCCTTTTCTATCCAGGATCTCGACGGGTTCTAGGTCAGGGCGACCCTATAAAAATAGAGCGAGGTATCTTCCAGGGTGACGGTCTGAGTCCATTGTGGTTCTGTCTGGCCTTGAACCCTCTGAGTACACTTCTCGAGAGTTCAGGATTAGGCTACCGTTTACGGAGAAATGGTCAAGTAATATCACACCTGCTATACATGGATGACCTGAAACTATTTGCCCACGTTAACGAAACCTATAAATATTTAGGTATGTCACAGGCATTAGGCATCAACGATGCTGACATGAAACAGTCGTTGCGTGAGCGTTTCTTGGGGCGCCTCTCAAAAGTCCTTAAAAGTCTTTTGTCTGGCGGAAACAAGGTTCGCGCATACAATGGATGGGTCATGCCGGTACTGATGTATTCCTTTGGCATACTTAAATGGACTCAAACTGAACTGGATGCCCTGGATAGAAAAGTTCGTACATTGCTGACAGCACATCGCATGCATCACCCACGTTCATCGACCATGAGATTGTATATCTCGCGGAAGTGCGGTGGTCGTGGCTTCTTAAATGCTAAGACATTGCATAACCGCGAGATATGCAATCTTAGGGAGTATTTTCTCCAAGTCGATATGGGGTCTCATAGAGATGTAGTTGCTGTTGACAATGGACTGACTCCTCTATTTTTAGCAAAAGAAAACTGGCGCAAACCTGTAGTACTTAGTACGTCCGACCGCAGCACTGTGTGGCAAAGCAAGGACTTACATGGCAGATTCTACCGGGCTCTCCATGGGTCCGACGTAGATTTATTAGCCTCAGTATCCTGGCTCCGTTTCGGTGATCTTTTTGGTGAAACCGAAGGTTTTGTCTGTGCAATTATGGATGAGGTTGTGATGACGAATAACTACCGAAAGTATATCCTAAGAGATGGCACAGTGGATATTTGCCGAGCGTGCCATCGTCCGGGTGAATCCCTTAGGCATATAATTTCCGGTTGTTCTCGTCTCGCAAACGGCGAGTATTTGCATAGACATAACCAAGTGGCCAGGATAATACACCAACAACTTGCTCTGAAACATAGTCTTGTGGCATCCGAGGTGCCGTACTACAGGTATGCACCAGAACAGGTCCTTGAAAATAGCCATGCCACATTGTATTGGGATCGATCTATCATTACAGACAGGACTATTGTAGCTAATAAGCCTGATATTGTATTGATAGATCGACACGAACGCCGCGCAATAATTGTTGATGTCACTGTTCCCCATGACGACAACCTTGTGAAAGCTGAAAAAGATAAAGAAAACAAATATCTTGATTTAGCTCACGAGATTGTCGACATGTGGGACATTGATTCAGCAATTGTTGTTCCGATAGTCATATCTGCCCATGGGCTGATAGCCAAGAGCCTCGATAAACACCTTAAGAGGCTCGCGTTAGGTGGATGGATCGGGAGTCAGATGCAGAAGGCAGTACTTCTGGACACGGCCCGTATAGTGAGAAGGTTCCTGTCTCTGGATCCTTAACCATCGGTAGCCGGGACCTTGATCTTGCTGCCGTTGGGGAACTGCATTTTTGTATTTTTAAATGTTATATTTTTTAGTGTTATACATTGTAAAAATTTAATGTTTAGAAATATAATTTTGTAAGTATTTAAAATGTAATAAAGGGAATAATAATAATAAAATCATTTATTTCAGACTATACAAGTCCATATTACAATAATTAGGGAACATTACATTTTCATTATAATAATAATTAGGTAAGTACTAAAACTAACATAAAATAAAAATTAAGAAAAAATAAATCAAACGAAATAATTAAATCAAACAAAAATAAATTAATAACGATGTCAAGGTAAAATAAAAATAAAGAAAAAATAAATAAATCAAACTAATAATTAAATTAAACTAAATAATTAAATAATAATAATACTTGCAGTCGTTAATACCCACCAATCCGCACTGAGCCCGCGTGGTGGGTCATGGCTCATTCTCTTTATTCATCCATAAGGAAGGCCAGTGCCCCAGCAGTGGGGACATTAAATGGCTGATGATGATGATGATGAAATAATTAAATCAAACAAAAATAAATCAGTAACGAATGTCGAGGTAAATTATAAAAACTATCTTATCCTATATTTGGGCTTGGAACCAGTATGCTCAACATGCAGCTGGTTCCAATACTGCATTATTGGACAATCTAGATCCATTCTAGAAGCAAACAGCTGCAGATAACTGTTGGGGCTGCCCCGCACGCGGCTCATCAGGGACGCAACTCGTTTGCGCACGATCGCTGCAAAACTATCAACATGCGCGTCCGCAAACATACCTGATGCACTACAGTAAGGTGGCAGCCTGAACAGTGCTCTGAATGCATTGTTGTATTGTGTTTTAAAGGTTTACGTTACAGGCGTCTCACAAAAGCGATGAAAAGCTATGAAAGTGCATTACGGCGTATATTCTAATGAGATGCAGTACTAAATTGAGAGATCATATTATATTATTTATTGGATTTCAGCAAACGGATATGCTACGGCTACCATTAAAAACTAACCTACGATCACAAATGTCAATAGTTCATTCTCAAACAAGCGAAATAGAAAGCGTGTAAACAAATCGATCTTTCAACGGCTGTTTGACACAGTATCGCCGTATGAGTGGCCCCGCCCATATCGTGTGATGATCAATTCTTTGCGTTTACATCTGCCCTCGTACAATGCGATAAGCATCGCTCAATTACGTGTTATTCATGAGAACACTGTGGTACGATGTGGTCGGGTGCTTGGTACAGGGGTGGCGGGGGTATATTGTTACTGATTTACGCGGGATTGTATAATGGACACTGTCATAAACATTGGGTTTTTTGCAATACCTAATGGTGAGAAGTGGTGTATCAGTTTGATCAATTGTAATAAAAGGTCAATATTTTTATTTAGATTGTTTTCAATTTAATGTTTTCCTTTTATCCTTTTTTTAATAATAGGCTACCAAACACAAAAACATTTTGTGGTATAACATGTGAACACTTACGTAACAGAAATTGTATGTAAAATGTAACATTTGTAACATCCAACACTTGTAACATGATACATTATATATACATCACTGATTGATTGATAAGAGAATTAATTAATGTCGTTAGTGCCTAGACAACTCTCTCGACAGTGTCATTGTCATATCAGGAATTACGCTTAAATCAGCACTATCTAAAACACTGAATGAATGAACATCATTTCTCAACAAAACAACATTAACACTGTACTATTCCGCCGCTATGCTTCTCACACCGGTGACACATAAATCAGACACAAACGTAACGGTGTTCCTATTCCTCAGATATCGTTCCCAAAAAACCGAATCGCAATCAATAATGAGATAGCATCGTCAGCTGGTCGGGGTAGTTTAGACCCCGTGCTCAGACAGATGGTTGACACAAAGGACCAATATTTGGGAGGCGGTGACTTATAAACTGCGGTGGTAAACGACAGATTCGGGATCGATTTGTGTGGATACGGTTTTTGATGCGGTTGTTGTTTTCTTGATATCACTTTTTTCTAAAACAAATGAATGGCTACCGTGTTTGAAACTTACGTGAGTTTTATTAAGAATACAAACCAAAGGACCTATTTACTTTAAGTTATGCCATAGATAGCTAATGAAAATGCGCTGCTATGGGCATTATTAAATGCTATAATTTATGAGTACCGAAAACAAATATATATAGTGGTGTCGTTGTTAAAGTTTTCTAAAAGTTTATGTGACAAATATGTAAATTTAAACAGTCATGGTGGTGATGGTGAGGTGTTGTTTTCAGCATTATTGTGTTCCGGCAGTTAGAGATAAGATAGCCAGTTCCTCAGTGATGGAGGATTCCGGGAGTAGTGCGCTTCCATCTTCAGCCTTATCACCACTTAACATCAGGTGTGGTGTGATGAAGGCTAAGTGCTACCCCGTTGTGGATAAAAAAAAAGAAAAAAAAGTCAGTACCAGTAAACCACCAAGCTAAACAATAGCACTACGAAAAGATTAATAACATTCGCGTTTGGGGAAGCTCAAGGTCAAAATAGAAATCTAGATGTGCTTCATATATGACACTCTCGTGTCACTTCAAAAAAATACAAGGAATATAGAATTCCTTGTATTTTTAAACGGCTATTCTCGATTTTGTCTTATCCACAAACCACTTGGCTAAAACTGAACTAATCCCAACAAATTATATCATATTATTTAAGCGAATGACACAAACAATTAATCTTCAGTAACCACAATGGTAAAAAGGACATTGTTCAAAATATTGACACGTTTTTGTGAAAACAGCGGTGGAGTGGAGAGGACCCTTCTGTTTGGTTTCATTGTCCATTTAACGATTACTTTGACCCCTGTCATAAGTCTTAAGCGGGGGCGATTTTGATGTTGACCATCCCCTAAGCTATATTGTGCAATCACACATCGACAATAAGGTATTTGATGGATTTTTTTATTGAATTAAAATGTTTATTGAAATATTAGCAACACAACATAGATATTTATTTTGTAATATCTTGCACATTTTAAGCGCTAGACAGCATCAAACTTTTTAATTAGACAAGGAGAGCGCTACAAGCCAGTGACGTCACATGTTATTAACGTCATACTCTCACCATATAAAATTTCGTTTTAGAAAGAGATAGCAAGAGTCACAATTAAGTAGCCTTTAATTCGCTTGTTATAATACACATTGATTTTCTTTTTTCACTTTGTTATTCAATAATGATAGATTTCTGAATGTTATATTTAAATATCTACAAATCAACAATTGTCAAATACCCTATTACAGTGACAGTGTCTTAGAACTTTTAACCTCATCATTATCATCATGCTTAGATCATTCAAACGTCGCAACGGAGGTTCATGAGGATTTCATCAATAACCAGAGTGATTTAAGAGGTAGATTTATATTTATAATACATGCATCACTAGTATTATTGCACCCGTACTGGGACAGATCGCTAGTTTTGTGATATATCTGCTTCTATGGTAATTTAAAAATAGATTTTGACTAGCTTTCCGCCCGAGTGGACTACACGACGTTATCCCGCGGGAATGTGATATTTTTCCGGGATAAAAATTAGCCTAAGTTACTCCTTATTACATCACCTACCTGCCAGTGAAAGTCCCGTCAAAATCGGTCCAGCCGTTTCAGAGATTAGCCGGAACAAACAGACAGACAGACAAAAATTGAAAAAATGGTATTTTGGTATATGTACCGTATATATAATCATATGCATGTAGTGAAAAGCGGTCCAACTGTATTTATTTGAATAGATTACTGGGACATGGTTTAAGATTTGAATGACACTTGTAGCTATTATTTACTTACTTATCCGTCTTTTATTTAATATTCACAAATAATAGTTAGAGGTCTTTCTTATACGGCAACGTACTTATGACTACTTCGAATTGCAAACTTTCTGAAAACTTATTTCTTTCACTTGGACCAAACCATTGCACATTTCAACGAAAATCATTATCAGATTGAATGATTGCATTATTCGTACAAACTGCACTGACTTCTTGCTGCTTTTGTCAATTGCGTATTATGCCACGATGCTCAACTGTTTGCAATATTTTTTTGGTGTTTTGGCAGAAATGTATTACTCCAAATTATTCTCGGTTTAAATATTATGAAGTGGGCTTTGAATTGCGAGTTTTAGTTTTTGTTGGGCTAACATCTGTTCAAGGCACCACCGCGTGACAAATAGTTTTTAAAATATGTGTGAAGAGATATTTTTGAAAGATTAGTAGATGCATAGTAGATGTGGTAGAATTTATTTTGATACTAGTGGACCCGGTAAACTTTGTATCACCTTCATCTATTTATCGATTTAAACATATTTCAAGTGATTTAAATGTCACCATCAATATGACCTACTTTAACTTTAGGTGACTTGACCAAAATGTATGGAACAGTATTTTTAAGATTTCTTGGGTAGCTTAGTATGGAGTAAAAGTTGTTCGGATTGATTCGTATCTTAAAATATTTGTACTAATTAAAAATTAAGGGCATAATATTTAGAAATAAATTGCTTTTTGTTAGTCTCGCTATAATTAAGGTATTATTTTTTTCTTGATACTTTTGATTATATCTATAGTCAGTCCTTAAAAAAAATCCAACTTCAAAACATTGAGATCAAATAGTACTAGGAGCTAGCTAGCACCTGCAAAAAATTTACTACAAAAAGGGAAAAACAAGCTTTTTAATTTCCCATTGCAGTCAGGGGACTGTTCGCTGAAACACTTTATATTTCAAAAGGGACTGTGACTGCAATGGGAAATTAATAAGCTTGTTTTTTCCTTTTTGTAGTAAATTTTTTGCAGGCGGGTTTATATATTTTTAATATGTATGTTTTTATATACACCACCCCTGAACTATAAGCTCATAAAACACAAAAAAAGTATTCAAATCAGTCAAGGCGTCTGAGTTTTAACAAGACTAACAAACAGCAATTCGTTTTTATATGTAAAGATTTTTCCATTTTACACAATTGCTAAGAAGATACGTTTTGAATCTTACTAGATATTTATTTGATATTGTCATAAAATTAATTACTCCAATGGCTCAGCGACCCAAAGTGTGTTTTGGCCTTTAAAACGAGAACTCGCCATTCATCCCAAACTTCGGTGGTTGCCATATTTAATTTGCTAAATACATTTTTTTTCCAAAATCACTGAATGCCAATATTTGCCTGAGATTGCAATTAATGAGAAAGCTAAATGTACATGATAGGCCCCAATACAAGGTGTTTACAAGCCACCATATTATACATTTTTAAAAGGCTGAAAGACAGTGAAAAATACTAAACTGAATAATCATATCTATTCAGATCACAAGTACATTCAATGTATTTTTTTAAATTGTATGGCACTAACATGTTGTAGCTCCATTTGTTCAACTTTTCCCATAACTTTATAAGATTTGCCTTGACACAAAAGAACACTGTAGTGCAAAGATTTAAAGAATGCTCCAAAAACGACGAAACACAATGTGCACGAAACGACACATTAATCAAAATATGGATCGCAAAAAGTTGGAGGCGTTTTGTTAGTGCTGGTGGCTGATATTTAATTTGGTTCCGTACGACGTATTTAATGTTGTATGCTGGATATACTTACTTTCTCCAATGGCGCATCAACCCAGGTGAATTTTGGCCTCAAACACAAGAGATCGCAACCTCCTTACGTCCTGCGCGATTTCACGCCTATTCTCGGCGCCAAGTGGATATGAATTATTTTAATGTGAATAATGCCCGAATACTCGTACGCTACTTATCTTTGGGAGCGTCTCAAACATCGCCCTGTCGCTTTAAATATCAAACTTATGAAAGAGATGCCATGATGTTTGAGACGCTCCCAAAGATGATTTGCGTTTTAGAATTCGGGCGTTAGTGTACTAAGATTATTACTTACATGAAATATTCGTTTATCTTTTTGAGGATATTTTTTTGTTATTCAATGATAAGTGCAACATACAAGACCTGACGGAAAAGATGGAACAGTGATGCTTATCATGCATGCCTTCTGCAACAGCCAATCTGTGTGACCCAAGTTAAAACAAAATAATGCACATGCACAAAGCATTCAATAACTTAAATGGAAATTAAACACACAAATATCCTTTATTAATAGTGTTTCATTGATTTAAAATATTAGACGTCGATTTCTTCCGAAGGATCTCTAAACGTATGAGACATTTTTTTATATTTTGCTCCTAAGGTTTATTTGTATTCTGCCCACATGCGATATTTTCAACAACAAAAATAAACAGTGAAGTTCGGTTGTGATAAATGATTGTCAATCTTATATTGATCTAAATTCTTTGAAATATCGTTACTATTTTATCAATAAAAAAATTAAATAATTTATTTTATTACCTAAAAAAATTTAAATGTTTATGTGGAAAAAAATAATAATTTACACACTTACTTAGATTTTGTACCTAGTTTTTAGTTAATAACTGTTTTATTGCTTTTAAATATCATATTATGTTTATAACTATAAACTATGTATACGGAATCGCTTATAGCTTATTAAATAAGCGTACTTATTACCTATTTTTACGGTTATTTTAATTTTTAGTTTTTTGCATTCACAATGCAATTTTTATAATAGAAAAATGGAAAATGAAGTATTTAGAAAAAATCGACCCGTCTCACCATCCCATCCCATCGGAGCTAGTTGTGAGACGGGTCGATTTTTTCTAAATACTTCATTTTCCATTTTTCTATTTTTACGGTTTTTAAACCATACAGTAGGTAAAACATCAATATAAAAATTTGTGTTTAAACGCCTCATCGAAAAGAGTCCAGTGAATGTTTAAGATCTTAGGTGAAGTACGAGTAGGTCTCCACAGTTAAATATGTTTTGCTTGCGAAAAACATAAACTTTTAATGATATTTCTTTTATAACATCGTAAAAAGATGGCGTTTGAACCTTTATTATGAGGTCATCATTTTTTTTATAAAAATGATAGATACCTAATTTTTATAATAATGTTTTCGTTTTTTTTATCATAATCAGCGTATTGCACTAGTTAAAATCGTAGTATAGTTTTTTTATATTTTGTTCTTATACTCGTTATTAACTACAAACATGGACACCTTAAAGTTTATAAAAAAATAAACTTTTAAAAGACATCACATTACTGTTACTTGTTTGCCCGTATATTAGACATCAACGCGTTAGTTACTTTTTACCGTGTATGGCTCAAATGGAAAAAAATCAATCAGAGATTAAAAGAAACCTCTAATTAAAACGAAGCAAGGGGAAATGTGGGGAACAAGGTTAAATTTTGATGAATTGTTTGCGAAAAAAACACAATTTAGGTAAGTGAGAAAGTCTGGGGAGCTACCGGCTAAAAATATGGATAAGAGCAAGGGCTACATTTGATATTTGAAGACCACTTACTGGTAAAATTATTCTTATAGTTAGTAAATAACATTTTTTCTTAAATAAACCTGCAAAGTTGAATGCCTTTGTTTTATAGTTCCTCGTTTTATTACCATCACATAAGAGTCCTCTTAAAAACGTAATTACTGCTCGTGTGCTAATAAAACATAAATGCCTTTCCTTAAAATGAAATCTTACACAGATAAAACACTTATAAGAGTTGAAGATATGGCTTTTAAACCCAACTTTAGTGTTCATGCGATCTCAGTGTGAAAATCTTTACGGTTTCTTGTAAATTGATAAATGAAGGTTATTGTTTTACAACTCTATCATGTGTGCAATTAAATGTATGTGCCTTTGTTTGCTTGGTCGTGGGCATTTAAAGTCTTAAGATTTCTGTACTCAAGCTTTTATTCATTACAATTTCATACAGCAAAGTATTACAATTATAGCACATGGAATTAAATATATAAAAAAAAACTGTGGATGGCGTACAATATCTCAGACAACGAGAAAACAATCGACTTTCTCAATAGTACGATTTGTACTTTTAATTGCTGAATGATGTCTTTATTGTCATCAGTCTATCAATATGACGATTGTGTTTAAAATAAAACTGAGAAATAATAACCCTTGAGAAGTTTATTGTCAGTTTTTTTCATTACAAGTTACTCGCCGTAGAGTTTGCGAACCGACACGGCGGGCGTTACTTCAGACGTTAATTAGTATTTGTCAAAACCTTTTTTATTCACAACTGATTATGTTTTTTTATTTAATTGTGTTCTACATCCTGTATCACTAAGGAGTTGTATTGAATTAAGACAAAATATTCAAACTCATTACAAATCATTATTACCTCTTATCATGTTGAACTAAAAATACACTGCAAAATTATAAAGGATAAGTAGCTACATTAATAATAATGCATACTTAATATAGACGACCAATTTGGCACAAGAGTACGGACACTTGAGACACTTGGCGCGCTTGCGGTCTTTTGCGCCAGAGGTCCCGGGCTCGATTCCCGGACAAGACAAATATTTGTGAGCATGAACGTGTTTATTTTGTCACGGTGTGGGAGTTTTTATGTGTATTAAGTACCTATGTAATTATTAACAAATCATACGTATGTATTTAAAAATATCAAAATTCCATTACACAGTTTCATAAAAAAAATAACTTGTTTGACTGAAAGACATTATGTAATTTATTTATCTATTTTATTTAACAGAAAACATTGCTAGTTTGATACACGTAACGCCATCTTTCACCTGGCGTCGGAACTAGCGAGTGACGCGAGCACAAGCGCACCTGCATAAGCATCCAGTGATTTATGATGCAACTTCGCTTGTACAATCGGCCGCATATGGCACTAAACATTTAGATGCATGGTCACGTCAATTTTTCCACTAGATTTATATAGTTGCTACTAATAAATGAGTTGATAATATTATGAACTCTATAATTGACGTAACAACCATAATCATAGTATAATGTTCGGAGAAGAGTGTACTGTGACTAGTATATCTATAATGACATGTCCTAACTTAAATTGGATTCTTACTAGATTAGAAGCAAGGCCTCACACTAAAGTAGAGCAATAAATTTGGTTCTAATGATATAAGGATATGAAGTTTAAAACGTTTGACCATTTCTTTTCAAAAACTCTCGGAATCCCAGCAATATCTACTCGTATAATGGCTTGGCTTGTATATTGTTCTAGAAGATCCAATAAGAAATGTCTTTCATCTTTTGTTTCTTATCGACATCGGTAGCACTTAGCCTTCATCACAACTGATATTAATTGCTGATAAGGCTAAATGTGGAAGCGAACTTCTCCTGGAATCTTCAATCACTGAGAAACTGGCTATATTAACTCTAACAGTTGGAACATAATAATGCTGAAAACATCATTGTTATGGCGTCAGACTTAGATAAGATGGTGGTAGCTAGTCAGGCAGACAAGTCCTACCACCAACCAAACTGAATACAATAATATGTAACCCCACTGGGACTCAAATCTGACCTCTGGGTCTGTAACAGTGGTGGTGTGAATCACTAGACCACTGAGGGCGGTTACATATTCTAAGTAGTAATTCTACAATTTCACACTTTTTTTAAATAGTAAATGCATATTAACGAAAATCTGCACTGTGTCTGCGTAAAAACCTTTTCCATGTAAAAGAAAACCCGTAATATGTTGCTTTAGGACAGCAACATTAAAAATAATCTTATAAGAGCAATGAGTTAGAAGTGTAGTGGTCACATTTGGAACTAAAAAACTTATCAGACACCTGAAAGCCATTTTGGTAATTGTTTTCGCTACTGGCGCTTTCACAACCGAATCAGATAATACATATGTTTCTGGGACTGTAAGTAATAGATTATCACAAAGTGATTAGTGTTACCAAGATGCATAATTTTTATAAATTAATGAGCAAAATTTGCAGCGTAACTTATCACACCTGATGTTAAGTGGCGATAAGGCCGAAGGTGATAAGGCGCACTATTATTAAGGATCCGGGAGATTCATCAATAACAAAAAATGAAAGCTTATTGTGCATAAAACCGTAATATTACCTACACACTGCCACCCAGTTTGGTTCTGATGGTTACTTTTGATTGAATAAATAGTCTTTTTATCCTTAAGAAATTGAAGAGAAGAAAAGTTAGCAAACTTCAATTACTGTAGTCTATAATCGCAGCTACTCGTACCAAAAAAAAAAATAGTTTTGAGGTTGGTATCTCTAATTATTGTGTCTCTTGTAGCGTAAAACAGTTTTTTTTCAGCTTGTGCGGTGTTTTCGTATTAATGTTTAATCGTTAAAGTTTTGCATCCTGATACCAATTTACGATATCGTTACAATGGTCGGTCATGGGATGGGTGACCAAAAATTTAGTATCTTGAGCTCTTCCGTGCTTCGGAAGGCCGTTGCCTTAGTCCCGGTTGCGTTTGCAGTCGTTAATACCCACCAATCTGGACTGGGCCTGCCTGGTGGGTCATGGCCTATTCTCCTTATCCATCCATAAGGAAAGCCTGTGCCCAAGCAGTGTGGACTTAAAATGACTGATGATGATGATGACATCTTTTGATAAAATTAATAACAGGGCAAACGAATTTATGATGGAATTATACTAGAGATAAAAACGCGCGTTTTTATTCGTAAAGTTTCATTAGCTATTATTGCTTGAAGTTCCTCAACTGTTACCCGTAGCATGAAAACTATTGTTATGGTAATCGAATTATGGTAAACTTTACCGTCTTCTAACAGCTGTTTAGGGCTGCATTGGACCAAACTTCTATTTCGAGAATATCGCTTACTGTTGGATACCTACTAATGTCTAACTAGTATGGGGTTTTTACATTACTTTCCGAAAGTAAGCGTTATTCTTGGAATAGAAGTTTGGTCGAATACAGCCTAAGTGCTGTTTTCACATATGTACTGAACTTCAGTTCCCTAAACGACCTAAAGAGGCGCTGCTCTGGTTTTCATACGAAATCATGCGAAAGATAACGATAACGGTTACCATAACGAGAGTTTCTCGTGCTGGTTGCAATTTTGCTCAATTTCACCTCTTTTTAACATCAGATGGAAATTGACTCATGTACTTTATGATAAAAAAATAGAAAGTTAACACCCAGACCAAGACAAATAGACATGTTCATGCACACAAGTATTTGTCTTGTTCGGGAATCGAACCAGAGACCACTGGCGCAGAAGGTTGGTAGCCTACCCCTGCGCCAAATCGGTCGTCAAAAGTATTTTTTTTACTTTTAATATATTTATGTAATTACATTGTTTTATGTAGTATTAACGTTCATTTATTTCTCTGTATAACTGATGCTTACAATACAGCTTTACTTACTCGTATAAACATAATTCAGTCCTACAAAAAGATCGCGACCTATAACAAAAGTTACGCAACCAGTATGTAATGCAACCGTATACCGCAGTGTATATATAATTAAGCTCCGTTGCATTAATTAAGCGGTTGACATATGTCACACGTCCCCCCTTAATGCAGAACCCCCCACTTTTAGGGCAGTCATTGCCCCCCTTGCGTTCAGGCGGGGCCTCCGCGATACACACCAATCGCACCATTGCCGCGCGCGCGCCGATCATCTAAACGAATAATCTAGCGCGCTTGTCATTTCGCGACCACACGATTGGTCCAAGATAAAACATTCCAACGCGAGCGATTTCGGCGCGATCTAGTTTTCCAACTCGCATTAATGTCACCGTGATTTACAATTTGCTGAACTCTGACCTAGTTTCTCGATTCAACTTTTCATTAACATTTATAGGTATGCTAATTTTATGCAGCCTATCAATATGGATGAGTTTAAAATGACATAGCTCCTATTCTTAAAAACAAAGGCGAAATCTCTTACAAAACCGCGAAGCTTCTCGGCACACCTCTCTGACCGATCAATAAATATCGAAAGAGCAGCCACCTGCGCTCGCGCAGTGAGACCAAACAAATAAATTACCCAAGACGCAGCGACGAGCGAACAAAATAGCTGCGCGCGCAACCATACACTACGTGTTTTATGGACCTATAATGCATTGAGAAAGTAACTGTAAGTTTTGAATACGGCCTTCCCACCCGGTGTCCGCGTGCCGACTGACTGATGAGCAAGGCTTAACCTCTGATAATAAGTGAAGGGGACGGGTATAGCGGGCGTGAGCGCGCGCGAGGGAGACGGACGATGTATCTTCTTCGGTAATCGTGAAGTGCAAGATGAGTATACAGTCACACACGGACCACATCCGAGTGAGGCTCGGGGACGGTTTAAAAAACCAACCGCGCGATTCACGCTGCGCGAACGCACGGGCGCGCGCAATCTTATTTTGAAATTGCATGTGCGAACATTTTTTTACGGACTTTTTTCTAAAATTTTTTTGGGTTTGCATCATTAGTTTGTAAGGACATTTGTTTTGTGATGAACCAGTGTTTAAAATTAGTGTTATGTGCAAAAAAAATAAAAACAAATTTTCGTAGCAGTTTCATGTGGAACTATTTTCTTTTCAAAATTTGAGGAACTCCTGTCATCTGCTGTTTTACTACATTCAAGGTATGTTATTCACAATCAGTGTTAAAATAATTCTGAGGTAATTTATTGTAATTGAATACATGTCAAACCTAAAAAATGTGAATAGTTTTACAAGATCAACGCATAGTTTTACAAATTGCTAAGAAAATATTTTAAATATTGTGAGCAACTAATTTAAATTCTCACAAACATCAACACACGTCACTTAAACTGCTCTGATCTTAGGTCAGGTATATCACACGATTATGATTGATTAAGCCAAAGTTATTATTGTAGATTGCTCAACATCACGTCTATCACATCACGAATTAAAATCAACCTTGATGAATTAACTCTGATCACTATCATTGCGGTAAAGACTGTAGGTATAGAGTTATTGAATTTGAAGACTTTAACTTTAAATTCCAAATTATTTAAAATATAATTAGTATTAAGTCTGTTAAAACGTTTTAAGTTTGATTTAAAAGGTTATTGGTCATTTAATATTAAAACTTTATAGGGCATAGCAAAATAAGTATAGCGGCTGTAACCAAACCACATGTCTAGCATAAGGTCGATTTTATTGAAACGTCTGCCCTTATAAAAGCTCTTATGTACTTCTTTTATATTATCGCGTAATGCACATGCACATAACCTCAGGACTGAAGTTTGCGAATTTCATTCACAATGGTGCCAAATGTATTTTTTATTAGCACGCAAAAAAACTGCCCGTTAAAGGGTAGAACTCTATATAGCGACTATTCAAGAACATTCATAGAGAATAATTTGACATAAAATTGAGTAGTAATAATAACATGACATTATAGCTTTCAAACAGTAAATAAAGTTGAAAGTTTCATGAAGTAGAATAATATAGAGATAAGAGATATACTGCTTGGTGCCAAATAATATGATACGGATAATGCACTACAAAAAATGTGATATTATATTGTAGAGCTTTTTATTACATTTGCTTTAAAAGTTAGCAGTGGCAAATAATTCCCACCTGTTAGGAAGAAATTCCACACATACTAATATTATGAATAGGAAAGATTGAAAAATGGAAAATGAAGTATTTAGAAAAAATCGACCCGTCTCAACCAGCTCCGATGGGACTCGAACCCACGACCTTTCGCTTTCCGGGCGACTGCGCTAACCACTGAGCTACGGAGTCGTTTTTTTCTAAATACTCCATTTTCCATTTTTCAATAATAAATATTGCACTGTGTTTGCAAAAAACTAAAAATTAAAATAACTAGGAAAGATTGTTTTTTTGTAATGACTCAAAAACTTCTGTACCGATTTAAAAAAATGGTCAACCAGTAGAGAGCTACATTATTCCCGAGTTACATGAGCTTTATTTCATCTCGCTATTCCCACGGGAACGGGTATCACGCGGGTGAAACCGCGGGAAGCCACTCGTTTAGTAAAATAAAAAGATGGTAAAGACACTTTGCCATTAATCCGAGTAGGTCAATAATTATATTACGTACTCCCATTTATAGAGTGAAGCGTTCTAAAGTAGTTTGGCAAGTAGATATGAAGTTTCAATTATATTATAACGTAATGCCAACTTATAAGGTGAGAAATGTAATTGCCGTGAGAAATTGATTACGCACTGCAATTATAATGGTTTGTATTAAATTAGTTTTTGATCTAATTTATTGTTTGTATGTTTTGTTTGATGTGAAATAGTGCATTTTATTGAATTAAAATCTGATTCTTACCTCTGTTACATTTTTTTCTTTTGTTGCTCCTTGAGTAGTATTTGTAAAAATAAGCGATAAAAAATTTGAAAAAATATATATAATAGGTACTATTTCAGCACCTAATAATCTTTTACATACTAATAAATCCTACTAATATTATAAATGTGAAAGTTTAGATGTTTGGATGTTTGGATGTTGGGATGTTTGTTACTCAATCACGTCAAAACGGCTGAACGGATTTGGCTGAAATTTGGGACATAGATACTTTGTAGTCTGGAGAGGAACATAGGCTACCTTTTATCCCGGAATAGTATCACACTTCCGCGGGATAACGTTGTGTAGTTCACGCGGGCGAAGCCGCGGGCGGAAAGCTAGTTATCTATATATACAAAAAATTTATCATATATAGGTACTTCAAAATACTAAACTAAACGGGATAATAAAATTTAAGTATTATCCTGAGCTCCTCCGTGCTTCAAAAGCCACGTTAAGTAAGGTAGTTAATTCATGTTAATTAGTTAAAGCAAAATTGGACGATTAACAAACGTCATTTAACCCTTTACGGCGCTGAATTAATTAAATAATCTTTAATTATAATAGTGTATTTTTTTATTCAATACAAATCATTCGAAAGATATATGAACAGTAGGTATACGGAAGTAATTAATTACAAACACTTTATATCAAACTAGCGGCCGCCCGCGGTTTCACCCGCGTGGTTCCCGTTCCCGTGGGAATATCGGGATAAAAAGTACATATAAACCTTCCTCTTGAATCACTCTATCTATTAAAAAAAACGCATCAAAATCCGTTGCGTAGTTTCAAAGATTTAAGCATACAAAGGGACATAGGGACAGAGAAAGCGACTTTGTTTTATACTATGTAGTGAAGTACCAATATAAGTTTGAGTTTGAGTGTTTCGATATCAGTATTTCAGGGTTTCAATCAATACAATTATAACTCTTCCATAGGATAATTTTCAGCCTCGTTTTGCATTGAACCTTTTACAAACACATCATCATCATTATCAGTCATTTAATGTCCACTGGCCTTCCTTATGGACGGATAAGGAGAATGGGTCATGCTCATGACACACCACGCGGGCCCAGTGCGGATTGGTGTGTATCGGTACCAACGGCTTAACGTGCCTTCCGAAGCACGGAGAAGCTCGAGATGAAAAGTTTTTGGCCACCCATCCCATGACAGACCATTGCGAAAGTAGCTTAAGCTCAACGATCGCAGAATTTTTATTTCATTTTAATATAATAACGTGAAAAATAAGGCAAAACGGCGTTTTATATGGCAGTGCCAAAAAATGCACGGTGTCCCTTATCTTGACGTAAGGTGCGATATACATATAATATTGTAACTTAAATACGTTTTTGAAAACGTTTTTAACAATAAAATATAATGCAGAACAATACTCTCGAGTTTAACTACTACATAATATGGAATTTATACAACTAGAAGCTTTATTTTATATAATTTTATTTAATTTAATTAATATTTAATTTAAAAGAGATACTTTTCTAATAGCAACATTAAATATAAGAATTAAATATAGTACATAATCTAGTAGGTATATATTTTTTTTAAAACTAGGTATATCTTATCAATAAGTCAATTTTATGATTGCTGCAAAGTTATAAATAACTAGAAACGAAGCATTTTAGTAAGACATAATTTAAATACAAACACGAAAACTATCGTACTTGTTCCTAAAAATCCCACGAAGCTTATTTACCTGTTAAATTAATAAAGTTTAAAAACAGTATGTTCGCAAGTACTCTGATTAAGTAGACAATGTGTATGCACAACAAGAGTCTTGCAAAGAACGGTTCACAAAAAGTTCCACACGCTAGGGTGCCGCTTGAAAAGTGTAGTACTTAAGATGGCGTGAAAGATATACCACTTTTGGTCGAAGAAGTTCTCACTTATGGCGTTATACGCGGCCGCCGCCATTTGTAATTCGATTTTTTTTCTGTTAAATTTATCTTCATTGCCACCTTTTTCGGAAAGAAATGTTTCTTATGCACAAATACCTACATGATCTGTCGTAGTGCCTTTGGTAATACTAAGATAAAGAAACATACAGCTACAATTTAGGAGACGTTTAGATTTTAAACTTGATTGCCATTAAATAATCACTGCGATGTCTTTTGATGATCTAGGTAGTTTTGGCTAGCGACCCGGCCTTATCATTAGGCACATCTTACAGAGGACCTAAACATAACAATAAATAAAATGATCAAAACATGTAAGGTAACGTTGTCTGAGCAATCTGATTCGAAAATAGAATCTAAAACCGCGTATGCTTAAAAGAAGGACATAACAAACAATAATATTACTTTAAAACCATTTGCATCTTGTCAAGGATCATTAGATCTTGCGCTTCTGTATGATCACGTCTGTGATCTTCCAGCCAATGATCCACAAAATCCACAAGCTAGCGAATTCCCTCAAGAATATGAGCGAAATAGCTAAAAAGAGTAAGCAAGCCGCTACACACCATTAACTTAAGATTTAGTACTGAGTTCAGAGTAATTAAAATTATTTTTTATGTTGTAAGTGAAGTAATATAAGATCATCAAACATACGTTACTAATAGATAAAAGTCATTACATTTCAGTAATTACATAATTAATAATAGTCGACTTATGTCACAAAATTACTTTGAACATTTTCATATTTCAAAGGATTAGTTGTATTACATACATATATTATGAAGAAAGCGGTGTAGTATTGTTTTGAAGAAACATATTCGTTTTACTCAAAACAGAATTATTGCTTTTTCATCATACCTGATGTGGAGTGAGGATAATACTGAAAGTGGGAACGCATTGCTCCTAGAATCCTCAATCACTGAACAAATGACTATCTTTTAACTTACTGCCAGAACAAAACAGTGCTGAACATCGTTTTTATGGCGTTAGGCTCAGATAAGATGGTGGTAGCTAGCTAGGCGGACTTAGAACAAGTTCTACCACCAGCCAAGCCAAACCGCCTACGTTATGTACCTCCTCTGAAAATCGAACCAGAGACCTCCAGGTCTTATACTGGTGGTGTATACCACTAGACCACAGAGGTGGTTAATAAATTGCGACTATGCAACAACTTGTAATATGTAAGTTAACGCATCTTTCACGTTTTCACAATCTAGTGTGAGAACAATAATTGTGATTTTATTATTATGGCAGTTTGTGTGGAAACGCATTTCCTTATCTGCAATACTATAATTAACAGGTACAACAAAACATGTGGGTCTCAGAGACCGCATGCGCTTTTACGTCATATGCGTGTGGTGCAAGTCAAAAGGTATCGCGGTTTTTTTTTACTAATATTATAAAGCTGAAGAGTTTGTTTGTTTGAACGCGCTAATCTCAGAAACTACTGGACCGAATTGAAAAATATTTTTGTGTTGGATAGTCCATTTATCAAGAAAGGCTTTAGGCTATATAAGATCATGCTACAAGCAACAGAAGCGGAGCATTAATGAAAAATGTTGCAAAAACGGGAAAAAATATTTATTTATAGTAGGTTTTTCTTTTCCTCAAATTAGCTATAATATATGAATATTTTTATGGTGGTTTTTAAAAGTAATAATTAATAACAAATTGTTTGAGCCCATAGTGAAGTTTATATTATCGTAATGATTAAATAAACAGTTTGAGTACTTACAAATAAGTTCAACACAAAACTTAGAGCATTATATATTTATAAATCTATATAGTTATAATGACGAAGTTAATAAAAAAATTAAGTAAAGTTGTGTCTTTAAAACCTACAATACATTGTGTTTCAATAAAAATAAGCGTTTTCTTTATAAGTTTAAAGTGAATACTATGACTGCGTTCAAAAATAGTCAAATAGACATTTATGAGAGTCATATTTTTCCCTTTCACAAAAGTCTGTTTATTTAAATACAATTATTACCAATAAATTATTTTTACCTTTTTGTATGTCCAATGCAATTTTAATTATTGAATATGAAGTTTTAGAAAAAATCGACCCATCTCACAACTAGTTCCGATGGGACTCGAAACCATGACCTTTCAATGTCCAGACGAATGCTCTAACCACTGAGTTACGGAGTCGTCCGTAGCTCAGTGGTTAGAGCATTTGCCTGGACAGTTCGGATTGGTTTTTCTATTACTTCATTTTAAAAAATATCAATTTTCTTGTCACAACTTCTATTAACTCAACACTTGTACCACATCCAACTCAGAACAAAGTAGAAAGTTTTGAAACGTCTAAGGTTTTTACTGCGGGGTGTGTCTGCGGTCGGCGACGGGCCATTTTCACCTTTTGTGCCTTAAAAGCCTTTAACTTTATTACTGGACGTTTCCTAAAAGTTGCTTGCTCTGCGCTTTGAAGCCTCTTAGCGGTGCGGTATCGATTCAACGACTTCACAATTTATGACGCGTGGGTATCAATTTGGGTATTGTACTGTTTTAGAATAGCTTAGCACTATGAGCGATCAGATTGCTATGAGGAGCTTTAAACTAATTATAATTATATATATTTTTTACATTTACAATAATTTTTCTTATATTACAAGAGCAGTAATACTAGAAACGACCCATACGTGGCAACTTACTAGTTGTCGTATTTTTATTATTTTTCCCTTCACTTTCTTATCACTTATTGTTTAGTCTTACTATTATCCACTTTTATATTCTGGCATTAGAAACTTGTGTGTCATTCTATTTTAATAAAAAAAATGTTTTGATGACTAAAGAAAATGTACTCGTCTAAAAAATTGTGTGAACCAATTGTAAAAATAATAAGATTGTAATTTTGTATATTTTACACAAGGCTTTACCGAACTTCGCCACTGCTGGTACTCTAATAATTCGAATAATTATTATAAAAACACGACGGTAACTGAAAAAATTGGCTTTTATCACGTAATTAATTAAATAAGTTGTGTTTGATAAATTATTGCAATAGATACTACGTTAATATTAGTAGGTATACGTTGTCGCCCATGTTTAAAAAAGCTACGTTATATTGTCATCCGTACAAAAGACATCAACGCGATCTCGGCGGGAATTTAGAATGTTTTGTTCCTTCTGATTGTTGTTTTATTTTATTTAACCCCTTCGGAACTGAATTAATAAAACGGCTTAGAAATAAGTTTTTGTCGATTGTTTTCATTATTTAGAAAAAGATAAATGGAATACTTATACCTAGTAATTTTTTTTCACGAATTACTTACATTAAGTAACACAGATTACGCTTTTTATGAAATAAAAATCATATAAAAGTCCTAAATACACTCCAAGAATAAAATTATTTTTTTAACTGTATTTTTTTCTTAAAACAAGCATTAAAATGTTATCTCCATTGAAATGGATCGAAGGGGTAAAGGTGTGTTACTAGTAAAGTGACTCTGCTGTCTACATGGGTATATTATGATTAAATGCAATCAGAACATAAAGTTATATCAAAATAAGTTGGTATAAATAAATAATTATTCTTTAATCATTTTTTTATTTACAACGGAATAGCACTTAAATTAGCCTGCATCACCATCTAATGTTAAGTGGTGATAAAGCTGAAGGTGGAAGCGCACTACTCCCGGAACCCTAAATCACTAGGAACTGGCTGTCTTATCTCTAACTGCCGGAACACAATAATGCTGAAAACATCATTGTTATGGCGTCAGACTTAGATAACGTCGGATTTAGACCAAGCCCTACCACCACCCAAAACAAAGTACAATATGTACCCCCACTGGAAATCGAACCTGGGACCTCTGGGTCGGATATCGGTGGTGTGTACCACTGGACCACAGAGTCGGTTAAAAATTTCAAACTTTATCAAGTAGTAATTTTGTATGCTGATGACTAATAGGCATAAACATTATTTCCGAATTAAAAAGCAGTTTTATCTACTTCAATCCGGAATATTACGAGAAATATAAGCGTTATAAATTTCATTCTGTTTTAGTTTAAATAATAATTATATTCAACGAAACTATCTTAATGGGCAACGAAACTGGATCCCTCTCATCAATGAAGTGAGTTGGATGTAAATGAATGGTAGATCCTTATCGGAGAACTACTTGAATAAGGCTGGCCACTGGAAAATCTTAGCTAGAGTGTTCAAATCATAATGGTACAGTGGCGTAAAGCATTTCTGTTGAGCTAAAGATTGTGATCCCAAAAACAATATTTATTAGACAATTTTTTGTGTTAGTTCTGTGTTGTTGTTAATACTTATGTTTTTAATTATTTATTTATTACATATGTAAATATAATATTAAAATTAGACGCTCTTTAAACCTAATTAAGGTTTATTACCTGGTTGAATAAATCGCAACTCAGCACTATGCTTATAGGTTAATATTTGAAATATCTGCGTTTTAAATAGGACAGCGCAAAATTTATTGCGCTGATTTCGGCAGTACAACATGAGTAAGTATGTACTTATGTTTTGGAGAACTATTTACATCCAGAAACGGTATAAACACGTTTTTTATCAAATTTATTTCGCCTTCAATGTCATATAATCAAAAATAATATCAAATTTACAAAGTTGACAATTCTACTATAAAAAAATCATGTTCGCTGTTATGCTATTTTGGTCATTTATCATGATAATTTTATAATGTTAAACTTTAATTTGTGAGTATAAAATTTAATCTTAAAATTAATATCAGTTCTTTATTCATGACTGGTTACGAAATGTTAAGGTAAAATGAATAAAATTAACAAATTAAAGTCATGTTAGTTAACATCAAAAGAATTCGGTCAAAATTACAATTTTAATTAGAGTCACATCATTCATAAGAATAAAATTATAACTTTTTTCGCAACTTAATAATAATAATGAAAAACAATATGTAAAACCATCAAAAACTAAATGAAATAAAAGACAATTCCATACCTTTTATATAATTTTATTGTGTTAATGCTTTTTTTGATTAGCAATTAGTGTGCTTGCGGAACAATATTTTATTTTAAAAACTTAGTAGGTACTAATATTTTAATTTATATATTTTGATTAATATAATTTATGTTTACAAATAAAACTCACACAATGTTTTCCACCAGCGGTGTCCTAACTCATTAAACAATTCAATTTGCATATTATTAATATTTTATTACTACAAAGATCGAAATTGATCAAATATTTGATAACTGCTGTGCTCGCGCCGAGATTCAATACAAATATGCTACCGGTGCCTTAAAACCACGTCTGTGTCGTAAAACGTAAAATATTACTCGGTTCATTAAGAAAAATATGGTTTTTGAGTTAACTCATTAAGTCACGTTATGCTATAAAAATATTAAACAAAACAATAAACTGTGAAATGATGACCAACATTAAACCGGTTATCAGCTTCTTCAGGTACTATCGGATGTTTTGTGATAGGGGTAAATGGTAATAGACAGAATACTATGATTGCTATCAATATTACAATTAACGCATGCTGTGCATCACTTAAAATTGGATTTCTTAGATACCATAGTTTTATAGGAATAATGTGATAGTAAAAAACCACGAGCCCTATAAGTAGCTTTCAGGCGGGATTCGAACCCGCGCCTCCGGGTATCCGGCCCGATGCTCTGACCAACTAAGCTACCGAAAGGCTTACACGACTCGTCGAATTTTGCTATCACTTGTTACGCTGTAGGCCAGCGTTGCTTTATCAATGCGAGGAAACCCTCGCATCCGAAATAAACATTTTTACAAATGTTTAACAATCAATTAAGATGAAACAGCAATTAAATTAAGATTTTAAATTATTTTTATGCATTCACAATGCAATTCTGTAAATATAGGAAAAATGTGATAGTAAAAAACCTTTTTCCTATATTTACAGAATTGCATTGTAAATGCATAAAAATAATTTAAAATCTTAATTTACCATAGTTTTATTTACTTTTATGTTAATGAATTTGTTAGTTGTCCATCTTATATATATAACTAAATTCTTGCGTTACTGACTGACTAACAGAAATTGAAATTTAACCAGGTAATAAAAATTGAAATTTGGCATGCGTGTTCCTTGGGGAGTATAGTGGAGCAGTAAGAGAGGATTTTTGGATATTCTCCCTCTAAAGGGGTACATCGCAAGCGGAGCGCTAGTCAATAAATTAAATCAAAGTCCGTCTGGCTAGCTACCACCATCTTATCTAAGCCTGACGCCATAACAATGATGTTTAAAGCATTGTTGTGTTCCGGCAGTTTGAGATTATAATTAGCCAGTTCCTCAGTAGCTGAGGATTCCAGGCTTAGTGCGCTTCTACCTTGAGCCTTATTTCACTTAACATCAGGTGTGATGAAGGTTAAGTGCTACTCCGTTGTGGATATATTATATATTATGTGAACGCGTGAACTACATATCAATTTCTGTGGAAGTAAGACATTTTCATAGTAAAAAGAAGCCGATACGCTATTCAAGACCGTAATATATCTATGTATGTCCCAGATCCGTTTAGCCGTGATTGAGACACAAACGTCTAAGCATCTGAACATCCCTAAACATAACCGCTTATGTTATCGTTCCTAACCTAACTAAAAGAAAATGTTTTATTGAAAGACATCGCTTAACTGGATACTTTTTTAATAAATCGCTGTTATGCTATTTTGGTAGCACATATTTTATTGTAACAACAATTTCGATTTATTAAGACGAACAAAGTCTGAGTGGAATTCGCCATGATTTCGTTTCATGTACCTATATTGGTTCTGAGGTAATAAGGAGAACAAATTTTCTCAAGTCCAATACAAAGAATGCCGTCATATGTACTAGTGAGTTCCAATAAAAACACTCCACTCCAATCGCTCACCACTTCACTTATGTTCACACTCGGAAACGTGTCGTAAATGTGACGAGGCGCGTCAAAGCCTGACTCAAAGGCAACGGGCAAGAATGGGAAAATGTCGATATGGAATCAATCGATAGTTGTATTGTTTTAACTTTACTAATATAATAAAGAGGATTGATTTAATATTTTGCTTTAAATATTATGAGAAACGGGATTTTTACCATGTTTTGATTTGTTGTTGAGTCCCCGATATTTCAGCGCAGTTGCACACGCCATGATCACGGAGTAACTAACAAATGAAAACATGGTAAAAATCCCGTTTTTCGAAATATTTACAGTGTTAATAACCATGAAAGATTAAAAAGTAAAAAAAAATATTTTGCATGTTTGTAATAAATAAACTGAAAAACTTCTGAACTAACTTAAAAAGTCATTCGCCATAAGAGAAGTACATTATTTATGAGTGATATAGACGATATTATATACCGAAATTCCCAAACCACGCAGGTAAAGCGCGTGAAGCCCCTAGACAGTAAAAAAAATATGTTTTAAGCAATTCCATCTTTATTGAACTATATCTGTTAATCAAACAGTTAATTACATTCACAGAACAATAATTGCAGTTTGCCCCCCTAGACAAGTGGCTTTCTATGTGATATTCCCAGTAGAATAGAAATACTAATGTATGGGGTTGACATTAGCGATCGATATGTCACGTGACCGCTAATGTCAATCTCACAAATTTTCTGTCTATTCTACTGGCGATATCGACAATCCACTTGTCTAGGCCCTCTGTTATTAGAATTTGTAGTCTTTATGCAACGAAAGGGAGCCCCAAACCAATCTTAGTGAAAACGAAATTTGATCTTATACCTTAAAATGAGAATAAGTCTAATTTTGGTAATAGAAGACAATCAATTTCTAAAAGGTTTTTTTTTCATCACAATTTTACCTTTAATTATTATGATGGTAATTGTTTAAGAGTGTATCGTTTATCGATACTTTCTCATGCCTAGAAAATGAACAACACGACCAACCCGGATCATGTCTCACGAGATCGCTCTGGTTTTTTTTCTTGACAACTAATTAAAATAATAGAGGAAAATGTGGACCAAAATAAATTGAAGTGATGAAATGCTGGTGAATCATCGATAAAAAAAGTTTTGATGAGCATATTTAACATTAAGCTTTGAACAATATGGTTTTAATGGATCGTAACCGCAAAACCAGTTATTAAAACGAACTATATTTTATAATTATCATGAATATTGATACGGAGAGTTCCGTAGAATATTAGTCAACACATTAACACAATTTACGTACACGAATATTATAAAGATAGAAGTTTGCAGGCTTGTATGTAGGAAAAAATCTCTGGGACTGTTAAACTGTACCCATAGCATGAAAAACTATCGTAATGGCAATCGAATAGTAAACTATACCGTCCTTCAAAAGCTGTCGAACTGCTGCCACAGAATAAATAATAGTGCTAAGGCTGCTGCTGCTGTCAAATACATATAGAATTTCAGTTCCTTAAACGATCGAAAGAAGCGCTGCTCTGAGGCTAGGCCCTCAGAGCAGCGCTTCTGTCTACTGGTGAAAGAATTTTCAAAATCCGTAGCCCTAATACGAAAATATGTCGTTATGGTAACCCTAGTGATCGTTGTATTTTCTAATGAAAACCAGAGGGCCTAGACAAGTGGCTTTCTATTATCGATATCGCCAACAAAATAGAAAGAAAATGTATGGGATTGACATTAAGCAATCGAAATGTCACGTGACCGGTAATGTCAATCCCATACATTTTCTTATTCTGTCTTGTCTAGGCCCTCTGGTTTTCATTACAAAATACAACGATCACTTTAAGGGTTACCATGACGACATATTTTCGTATTAGGGTTACGGATTTTGAAAATTCTTTTACCAGTAGACAGCTGAGACAGCGACATAGGATGATATATTTTATTCGGATATTCCGACGGAAAGGGGAACGACACATGCGAATCCGCGCGGCGCTTTTAGTTTACAATAATAATTAAAAATAAAAATTGTACGTCATGAGGAATGTGAACTACATATGACCATGTCATCCTACTATTCCTACTATATATATAATATAATAAAATATATAATCCTACTAATATTATAAATGTGAAAGTTTAGATGTTTGGATGTTTGTTACTCAATCACGCCAAAACGGCTGAACGGATATGGCTGAAATTTGGGACACAGATACTTTGTAGCCTGGAGAGGAACATAGGCTACTTTTTATCCCGGAAAAATATCACATTCCCACGGGATGACGTCGTGTAGTTCACGCGGGCGAAGCCGCGGGCGGAAAGCTAGTATTACAATATTGAATGACTTCTGTGGCACAGACAGTTTTGTTACGGAACACTTCAATGCGACAAAGTTCTATGTTGTTCATAATTTATTACTCGTGACAGGTGTTCATAGTTAACGAACAATAAAAGCAATACCCAATTTTGTACAATACAAAATCACATTAAGAATTTCAACTCGCAAAACCCTCGAATTCTAGTCACAATCCAATCACTCGTTTAAATCACAACGACGTATCCAAGAATTTTATTTTTAATTCAGTTAAAAATGGTACAACTTTAAACTTCACACAATTCAAGTAAAACCACGCGAAAACTGACTTAAATCGCTCCGTACATAAAGTAGTGGCTCCAGCTATCGTCTGTTGTAGAAGTTTGTTTTGACGCTTCTTCTTAGCTGTCATAGTCTCGGTATGCGCGTGCCCATTATGACATGACATGTCAAGTTTCCCAAGTTGTGACAGACGAGTTAATTTGAACTCAAGCACTTTAACATGGATGTTGAGTACTCGACGAGGTTTTAAGATTTAATATTTACGCATAGTTTTTAAGAAAAAAATAACGACTGTTGGGCTTTAATAAAGAGATTTTGTGAGAGGAGCTATTTTATGAATTGAAAAATGAATTTGAATAAAGGGTCTGAGTGCAAATTTAAATTATTAGGTCCGTACCAATGAAATTAGTGTTTTGACAAACAGGCCACTTTGATCTCATATAATACGAGTTAGGTTTGGAATTACAAAATCAAATTTATTCCAAACTAGCTTTCCGCCTGCAGCTTCGCCCGCGTGTACTACACGACGTTATCCCGCGGGAGTGAAATTTTTTTTCGTGATAAAAAGTAGCTTTATGTCACTCTCTAACCCTCAAACTATCCCCATACCAAAAATCATGACTATCCGTAGCTCCGTTTTGACGTGAAAGGTAAACAAATAAGCACAAACATAGTTTCCCATTTATAGTATTAGTATGGATTTAGGATATGGATTAGGATTTAGGCTCGTGTATTTCACTTGTTTTCGCGCCATTTGATTTTCCTTTGGCATCGTTCTGTTTACAAAATGGAAACTAGGATTAGACACTAAGCGAGTCGCTTGGCTCAGTGAGTCCCTTTGTAGTGTGGCATTAGCTTTATAGAATGCAAATAAATGAATATGAATATAAAACCGGTTGGCGGGTGGGGACATTTCCCCTACTGATTTTTTGCGTGGTCCTTTGAAACAGAATAATCTCAAAAATATTCTAATAGAGCCATGGTCGAGAATTAAGGTTTCTGTCAACATCACTTCTGACCTATTTAACAAGATTAATATTTGTCGTAAACATACTCACACTAGTACTGATAAAGATCGTGCTCGACGAGTTCTATTAAATAAAACTAATTTTGTATCATGCAGCAATACAATTAGGGTCGGTTCACATTGAAAACTTTTTTAAATATCAATGCATACAAATATAAATATATCCAGAAATAACGCACTGTTTAAAATAGGAGCAAGCTCTACATATAGCCCATAAGGAGTAAATCAAAACGTGTCTGTGCTAACCTAAAATGATGATGTTTCAAAAATATACGATACAGTCACATGAATTATCTAGTTTTATTGAAAGAAACAGCTGAGTGATGATTTAATTCGCATTTTTTTATTTATTTATTTAAGGCATCATACAGCCATGTACAGTAACAAAAGAGGAACATGTAAAGATATGAGTTTATTAAAGACCTTACAGTGCCTATAATTAAACTTTTACAGTACTTAAACTTTGAGCTACTCTTAGGACTAGGACATTTAAAAGTTATTCACTAAGTTAAAGTAACAAATTAGACAAAAAATGAACAATAATTTGATAAACAAAAACACTGACTAATTCAATTAAAATTGTAGTATTACATTGAAATTGTGGTTGCGGTGACTAAATTATGTTGTGTAAAATTATTCACTAGGCCAACTTTGAGTAACGCATATAATTCATTTAAAATTTATATTCTCTACTTTAATATGTAATGTTTTACTTTCATACAAATTTGTTGTCAACAAAACCAATAAAATACTTTTTGGCAAATGTAGATCTGTCCTGAGTTCATAATTTACTTGGACACAGGTTTTACGATTATTTTATAGAGTCGTAAATTAACTTAAATTGAACTTTGTGTAAGTTGCTAATGAACAGTATTTATGGCGTTTAAAACATGACATTGAATACAATTATATGTTGTCACTGAATAAATGTAGACTACACATTTTATGATTTTAGTTTCTTCTCTGTTTATAAGTTAAAGAAATGTAAAATAAAACTTAAGTGATTTTCCTCCTCGAACCCATGACCTTTCACTGTCCGGGTTAATGCTCTAACCACTAACTCTGACTGACCTAACCACTTCGTAGCTCAGTGGTTAGAGTACTACTAGCTCCAGTGAGACGGGTTAATATTTTTCTAATACTTCATTTTCAAGAGAAATTAGGTCACAAACTACTGCAGCTTGCTGTTACTGTCTTTTAATAACTACCTACGTAAAGCTTAACCGAAAGCTATTTCGTTCATTAAGATTATTCCAATTGTTTTATAGTTTTTATTATAAGTAAGTTATTTTTAGTTATAAATAGTAAAAGAAAAAAAAAAGTTTTATATTCAGAAGATTTAATTGCCCAGATTTTATATTTCATTTCCTTGATATCAGCTTTATCAATATAATTCACAATAGAAAGTAACCTCGCTTGGACTTAACCCAGTATTTATCACCCGCGCCTGCCTTATTTTCACCGAAAAAGTACCTCAAATATTTTCGTACAAGCCCCAACGTCAAATATTTTAAGTAAACACATTGTTCATGTATTGTGTACATCTCGGGTGATCCGGTCGCTTCGACCCAGATTTTGGTGTAAATTATCAACGTCAGTGACGCATTTTTAACCTCATATCATGTCAAATAGTAGGTCGACAGAACCGAAGGCCACACACGTCGTTCGAATCGAAATTACGTGACAATAAATCATATTTGACATTTCACAACCCTATGATCGGACTAATAAGCTTCGGAGAAGTAAGGGTTGGCAATTTATGGGAAACAAGTCTTATGGTTAACTCTTATTGAGGATCATTTTAATATTACGATGAAACGAAAGTAGTGACTATCCAAAACAAGTGTAAAAGAAGTAAAATGTGAAGGTGTTTGTGTCTGTTTTGCGTGTTTCACGCAAAATAGGCGCAATAAGACGTCGAGTTGCGGATAACGCCCGAATCGTATGAAGAAGAAATAAAGAAGGTGCCAAAATGTTAAAAAGCCTTAAAACAAATAAAATAGGTATATATTATATCTTTTAAGTGTTTAATAAACACGGTAGTTTTTTTTATTTTCTCGGATAATTTCAGGGATTATTCTACTCATGAAAACAAACAACTTTGATTATGGAACCAAAACTGAATTCGCGAAAAAAAATCAGCTATTCTATAAAAAAGTGCATAAATATTGAATCAAAATGTATGGAATAGTTGTTTTGTTTTCGCAATTTCAGTTTTGGCCCTACTATATCAAAAGTTGTTTTTTTTCATGAGTAGAATTATCCCTGAAATTATCCGGGATGATAAAAAAATTACCGTGTATAATGCGCACATTAACGATGTTTTATTTGAATGAATAAACTACGCGATAACTTAATTAAAATAAGCGCAAAGAAAATAAGTGTTAACAATTTTAGGAATCCATAATAATCCCATTATTATTATTAATGCGAAAGTTTGTGAGGCGGAATGTATGTTTGTTACTCTCTTATGCAAAAAGTACTGAACGGATAAAAATTTTAGTAATATACCTAGCTTACACATGACGAAACGCAAAATCTTTTCATAAGGTACCAGGCGGATAAAACCGTGCAAAACAGCTAGTATTCTAATGATCCTACGTATTACTATAAAACAATGTACAATAAATTGGTTACTAATAAATGCAGACAGGAAACAAACCATAAAATATAACAAAAACAGAGAGAGTTATAATAACATGCAAGAATTTCCAAAACACACAACTTGACCCACAAAGTACTAAAACGTTTTTGCAACTAATATTGAACTAATAATCTAGTGAATAATATCACTACATAATCTAGATAGCAGGCCGAATATTTGCAGCATAATTTAAATATTAAATGAGATGATGTCAGCCCGGTCAGAGGTCGCCAACCTGTTTCTAATTTTATAAAAAAGTTAGTCACTATTTTTGCGGAAAGGTATTGATAGTTGATACGGACAAAATATTAACATTTTAATGCGTTTAGAAAATACGGATCAGAGTCAAATATATCTTTAACACCGGACTCCAAAAAGAGGAGGGTTATGTTTGGCGTGTCTTGTCTTGTCTTTGATCAACAATAACACCTAGATTCAAGATTCAAGATTCAAGATTCAAATCTCTTTATTCAATTTAGATTGTTATTTACAATACTTGTGAACGTCATAGAAGCTACGCCATCGGTTCGCAAACCCTACAGCGGGAGGCCTTGGAGAAGAACCGGCAAGAAACTCCAAGGGTTGTTTTTTTCTCCATGTCTTATTTCATACAGAGTCGTCAAATTGAAAAATGACCTTAACATGGTATGACTAAGGTCAGTTTCCATCACAATTACAGAATGGGTTATGATAAATACAGTTAAGTATAGGCGAACTAATGATCATAGCGGTGAACAATTTTCAGTTACTTAGGAACTCTACTTAAAGCTTTAATATTAGTTTAAAACAAAAGACAATTCTACTATATACTGCAAGTTGCGCCATACATGTTTCAAATGTAATTCTTAATAAAATGAATAAAAACAAAAGAAAACACATTTTAAGGCAAGCAGATAAGAGCAGACCCATTCCCACTGGCAGCACCCGTTCACGAGCATGACGCATGAACCAGCCATCGCTTCGCTCAACCATATTTTAGGGAACGTAACGACCCGCCTCACACGCCACCACCGTAGAAATGTTTTAGTGAGCATGACATACTCAAACTGCCTACCTTAAATGACCGAATTAAAAGCTTAACTAATATAAACGCTAATAATATAAAATATAGGACACCACTCACAATATCATACTAGGAACATTTGTTACGAGTGTTACGACCAAGGTGTTTTGTCGTTCAAATAATCTTTTACAGTGTAATAGCCTTTTTTGAGGAGGCCACTCTTTATATGATTCTTAAACTCTAGATATGGTAAATCCAAGATATCACTTGGGATTTTGTTATATATGTGTATACCTTGACCAACGAAAGATCCGTGCACCTTTTCTAAACGGTACCGAGGCATTACGAGCTTGTTTCTATTTCTAGTATTACGATTGTGTAAATCACCATGTTTGGTATACAAGTTAATATTGCGACGTACAAAAAGAATGCAATTTAATATAAATTGAGATGCAGCTGTCAGTATACCTATTTCCTTGAACTTGTCTCTAAGCGAAGTTTTGGAGCCTAGTTTATAGATGGCTCTGATTGCTCGTTTTTGCAAGATGAATATAGCATTAATGCCAGCCGCTAATCCCCACAAAAGAATGCCATATGACATGATGCTATGGAAATAACTAAAGTATACAGTTCTAGCAGTATCAACATCTGTTAGCTGTCGTACTTTTCTAATAGCATAGGAAGCAGAACTAAGCTTACCAGCTAATGTTGCGATATGCGCATGCCATTGAAGTTTCGAGTCTAAAGTTACACCCAGAAAGATCGTTGATTGTACTAAATCCAGTTTTTCGTTGTTGATTACAATTTCTACAGGTACCGTCTGTACATTTGGCAGAGAAAAAAGTACGCACTTTGTTTTCTTTGCATTAAGCTGCAAATTGTTAGAATTAAACCAACCGAGTACTTGTGACAGTGCTTTGTTTACATCGTCAAAATTGGTTTTGTTTCTCTCTATGTTAAATATTAAAGAAGTATCATCTGCAAACAACACAATATCACAGAAGTTTTTGGCAAAGAAAGGCAAATCATTAATATAAACCAAAAATAGAAAAGGGCCTAAAATAGAGCCTTGAGGTACGCCTAGTTTAATCTGAGAGCCGTTTGATTTCACTCCATTAATGTCAACTGTCTGAGTTCTGGAACTGAGATACGACAGTATTAGTTTCTGGGCATTATTTTTTACACCGTAATGATTTAGCTTCAACAGCAGCGTCCGGTGATCAACACAATCAAAAGCCTTGGATAAGTCGCAAAATATTCCAAGAGTATTTTGCGACTTTTCCCAGGCATCAAACACATGCTTTAAAAGTGCAACCCCAGCATCCGTGGTTGACTGACCCTTCATAAATCCGAATTGTTTGCTATGCATGAGATTGTTTAATGAGAAATGAGACAATAATTGCTCTAGTATCATTTTTTCAAATATTTTGCTTAAGGCGGGTAATATTGATATTGGTCTATAATTGCTTGGGTCTTCTTTGTTTCCTGATTTAAATAAAGGTATCACTTTGCTAAATTTCATTAAATCAGGAAAAATTCCTTGAGCGATACACTGATTAAATATAATAGCAAGATAAGGGGCAATAGCATGAATAATGTTTTTAAGTACAGTAACAGATATGCCCCATAAATCAGTGGTAGTTTTCATTTTAAGTAACCTAGTAACCTAACCAAAGTAACCTAGGTAAAGTAAAGTAACCTAACTAAAGTAACCTAGGTATATAAATAGTTGGACTGACAAACATGGCCGAGCGATATACGCCCACTTGAGCGTAAATTTATAAGTAGTTACTGTCATTTTTGACGTAAGATCCTAACGTTATTTAACCTTTTTTCTTCGCTTAAAGATGTCATAGAAAGTTTTGTTTAGTTCGTGAGCCTTCATCTAGTACTATTGTTGATCGAAGGTTTGTGAATGTGTATTTCTGTCTGTGGCATCGTAGCTCCTGAATTAATGGACCAATTTTGATGCGTTTTGATTTGGCGCTAGTTCGATCGAGATGGTTCTTATTAACTACAAATTTGAGAAGATCTTTTCAGAGGTTTCAAGGTTATCAGCTCTTTTAGTTCGCTGCAGTAGGGATCTTATACGACTAATAGGTATTTAGTTATTTACTTACAAAAAATTGTGTGTAAGTAATTTAAAAATAATGTAATAAAAATAAAATCAAAAAGTTTAAGCAACCTCCAACACAAAAAAAAACAAACATGCCTCTTTTTGATTAACTTTTTAGAGTACCTTAGGTAATAATAAGTATGTTGGAGAGAGAAAATACTTTTAAGAATATTTTTTTTGAGTGAAGGGTTATTTTTTTTTTACAATTGTCGCTTCTTGAGTCAGTGTCGAGAGTTAGAGTCAGTCACTTGTCCGTAAAAATAAATAAATAAATATATGAAAACCATCCTATTGCTTCAATTCAAAGTTAAGTAGCTTAACCATCCTGCTAATATACAAAATTCAGCTTCTACTCATCAAAAATTTCACGACGCGACGTCCAATTCTAAGTAACTATAAGACTTAAACTTTGTAGTTCACCTCAATGGCCACTCGACAAGTGATTTCAAATACGTCAAAGAAACCCAAACGGGCTAGTTCATAAAATTATTTCTATGCGTCTGTTAACCGCAATTTTACTTTCGTAACGTCGTAAAACCAAAGAAACAACGTTTACTATTACTGCTCCACCATTGTGTGTTATGACTTGGAAAAGCTTGACTTTTAAATGGCACTCTCTACGATTTAGTTGGAACTAACGGTTAAGTACTATCTGATCTGTCATTGGTTGAATTGTGATCGGGTTTCATCGGGATAGCTCGTTGAAACCACTCTATTTGTGACAAAATAACTATTCGATGGCAGTTTATGTCCATCTGTGATGCCCCATTCACTCGGCGCTAGAAATCACCACCAGTAAAAACAAGTGAATCCTACTAATATTATAAATGTGAAAGTTAAGATGTTTGGATGTTTGGAACTCAATCACGCCAAAATGGCTGAACGGATTTGGCTGAAACTAAAATTTATATCTGTCTAGCCGTCATTGATTTGTCTATATTTTTACTCACAAATAAAACTCATATCAACTTTCTCAATCAGTTTATTATTCGTTAAAACTATTTACTCCTGTGTCTATACTAAACATTTGGTGTACCCTTTTAATTTTACTACTGTGATCTTCTCATTAACCTCGTGGTTTTATTTTATTCTATCGTATACCTATTGCAATCCAAATACTTAGACGCTTCATACATAAACCTGAAATTTGCCTTTACGTAAACCGACAGGCTGTTTTAAGTTCTGTAAAAGGCGAGTAGTAACTCAGAGGTTGGCATGGCCGGTCCCACCACGCACGTAGATGGCACCGGTTAGCGGCGAGTAAAGTTTAATCGATGCCTGCGAGAGTCGCCGGGAAATGGACCGAGCGACGGGTCATACGCTGTCGTTTGGTTGTGTGGCCCATGGCACGAGAGGAAGGAGTTTCAATCACTTTTGTAAATGAACTATATTATGTAAGATATGGGTATGTAGGATCCATTATTTGTATGGGTAGTTGTAAAAAATAATATTTAATTTTTTCACCATATTAATTGATAGTTTATTGACAAAACCTATTATACTTACATTTATTTTTTATTTTAATGACTATTAAATGGGAGTGTACCTTTTGTTGCCTATTAATAATGAGCCAAAATTTGTTCATAATTTTGGAAAATAATAAATTAAAAAATAAAAATTATATTAATTTTAATGCGATTACCTCTTAATGTTGTGTAGGTATGTAACGTTTTAAATAGACCAATATTTATTTTACTTTAATAATCAACATTTTTGTTACAGGTAAGTAATTGTTTATAAAAAAACAGAAACTCTCATACAAGAAGTAAGTCATTTTTAAATTGAAAATAAGTGCATAATTTGCTGCACACGTGAGATTTAGATTTCAAAAGAACACAGGTAACTAGTTAATTCATTGTGTTGTTTTTATAAATAACTATTTAATTTTAATAATTAAAATTAATTGCCAGACTGTTTACCTTGCACCACACACCACCTGATCGTCCTAGCACACTTTTGTTTCGCAAATTAACTGAGCTACGTCGAAAACAATTAGCGCTCTCCTAATTAGATGCTACTGCACGAAAGTGGTTCTGATTTAGCTGATCTAGACTCCAAGTGCTGTGGGAAAAACGCCGGAGCAGCTATAACTTCCTGGGCTAACGAAGCGTAAAATAAAATGTCGTGACGAGTCAATAGATGTTGTGTCTTGTGAACTCTGCCCTAAGAAAGAAGAATTTAGTTAAAATTAATTATTGTCGCGTAGATCCTGAATTTACGGGCGTTTAAGTGGGTAGAGCCGGTCTCGTGTCATTTATAAGGATTGTTAATGTAATTTTTCTACACAATTATGAAATACGTAACGTGTTAGAATTTATAAGTATAAAGATAGAAGCTTATAGGCTAGGAATTATTGCCAGAGTCGCAAATAAGGTATATTATATACTAAAGTGTTTTTGTATCCAAAAGAACATTTTTACAATAAAATGAATAACTTATTTTAAAAGTATATTGTAAGTAGACCTATTTCTATATTGAGAATATCTATTTTTAATTATAATTTTGTATTATCTAAACATCCGAGAGAATAATACAAGTAGTTTTCTTAAACATCTTTCTAATTCATTATTTAATTACTTTTAATTGAATCAAAAGTTAATACTTCTCTTATTAAAAATAATGCAATTAAAATCAAAGAGATTTTGTTTGAATCCTTCAAAGTTTTTTTTAGTAAAACATACTTTATCATCATAACTAATATCACAAATAATCAAAGTAAATTTACACTAATTTTATTACATTCATTACGTATAGAGGTTAAGCCAGAATGTTAGTTTAATATGACTGGTTGCTTGCAGACGCAATTTAATGCCCTTTTAATACTTCCGAGACATTTTAATGTATTGACTTGGATTTATATAGTGAGCTTTTTATGCAACACTGGCCTGACCTGAGGGTTATGTGAAGACACTAGTTAAATATAACTAAAAGGGTGAGAAGTGAAAGATAACGGGCCTTTTACGGGACCATACAGCTTTAAATAGCTCTTTAATAGCTACAATTAGGCATTTAGCCAGAGCTTAAAAGCTCTACGACCACTTAACGTGTATAATGAGGATAGTATAATAATGTACTAGTGCCCGTACGCGATTTTATTTGCATGGAATTAGGCTACATTGCAATCCTTAGGCGACATAATATATGTCTTTTTTCATCGTCTAGTTTATCTGAATGGCAGATTTCATCAATATCGGTTTAATAAATTCGGCGAGAAAAGGTGCCGTACATAAAAACAGACGGACAGACAGAGGGAGTAACTTTCGCATTTGTCAAGTATAGGATACCTACTGTAACGAAATGAACGAATAAAATAAGTTTTTTGAAAAATCTATTGCCTATTTTCATTTTCCTTCAAAAATGTTAGTAGGTACTACAATACAAACTGCCTTTAGCAGGACGACTGTACCTCCACTGGGAATCGAACCCGGACCTCTGGGTCTGTAACCGGTGGTGTGAACCACTAGACCACAGAGGCGGTTACAAATTATTACTTTAGGTCATTGATATTATTTTTACCTGAAATCTATGTACCTACTAGGATATTTGAATAATCTTAATTTAAATTAAGATAAAGGATATTAGATAGGAGAGGATATTTGAATAATTCTAATAATTAGCCACCACAAATGGGATCAAAACAGCAAGGTACTAGTCTATAATATTATTGAATAATCGCACTTTCGAAGCCAAGACCGGACGGCAAGTCTAATTGCTGTAACCCTACGAGTTTTGTTGCCCTAATGAAGATTTGCCGACCCCTGCTTTCTACTCGCCTTGAGGCAACGTCGAACTTGAAAGTAAGAGTGACTTATTGACAGACCACTTCAACGGGTCATACGGTGCAACCTTCTTGTTAAAAACTCTTTGGAATAATATTACTCGAAAAGGTGGCATTTTTCTTTTGATTTTTTTAAACAAAGGAATATATATATTTTTTTATTTCGTGCTAGTTATTTTATTTTTGGTATAAACTCATAAAAATTAGAATAAAAAGATTTTGATATTTAAATTATTTTGAATTTGAACAGAACCGAAATAATAGGAGTCAAATGACAATAGGCTACTTCACCCTTTTTTTAATTAGTGTCCTAAACGATTAAAAATTGTCCTATTACACCAAAAAAATGTATTAATTAATATTTGAAAACATAAAAACCTATAAAACTTTATTTTAAAATTTCGCTTTTTATTAACCGGTAAAAACGCTCTTCGCCATGTTCTGACGTCATAAAATTTGTAACCTGGTTGGTTGACAGTGTCAGTGTCAAGTGGTTGTTTACTTACCTTAGGGTAGTTCCACTTATCAAAGATCTTTGTCCAATATGCATTTGATCAAAGAAATTGGACAACTTTGACGCTCAATTTTATACATTCGATATCCAAATTCTTTGATCAAAGTATATTGGATAAAGATCTTTAATAAGTGGAATACACCCTTACTAATATGTAGCAAAAGTGAAAGTGACGTTTATTTGTTTACAAATTTAGCAATCCAATGACGTCACAACATGGACGATAGTGTTTTCATCAGTTCAACAAAAAAATTAAAAAATATATTTTTCAAATTATTTTTACATAGCCATCTTGTAGTTTTATTTCATGATATCGCTATATTACGTTTTCCTAAGCCAAGTACCTACTAAAGGAAATATTCATTCGATGTATCAAACTTCATACTTAATTTGATTTGTCAAGTGGCCTATTACTACCTAAAATTAAAACTGCAGGAAAATTTGTAAAAACACTAAAATAAATCCAAATTTTAATTTTAAAAATTAAATTAATATAAAAAATGTATGATACTTAATAGATGCACCTGACCCAGTGCTTGTATATACTTTCTATGAGCGGCCTTGAAAGTAAAAGTGCATGTCAATGTTTGTATGTACCTATCTACATGAGAACTTGTATAGTTTAGACTAAAGTAGGTATGCTTTTTCATAGTAAGACCAAAGCTCCAATTTTGCCAATATATTTAAAAAACTATTCCTGATAAAAATATTTTTACTTTTTTGCATTCACAATGCAATTTTTATTATTGAAAAATGGCTATACAGCGCGTAAGAAGTATTAGATAAATTCCGTAGCTCAAAGGTTAGAGCAGTCGCCCGGATAGCGAAACGTCGTGGGTTCGAGTCCCATCGGAGCTGGTTGTGAGACGGGTCGATTTTTTCTAAAATACTTCATTTTCCATTTTTCATCACCAAGAAAGTATTCCAGCCGACCTACTACAAGAATCCTTGACGTGTTTAAAAAAAAAGACATCCATTTTTTATAAAAATAGTTTGTAATTTATTACTGAAATAATTTCTACTACTTACCTACTTATCAGTTTTTACTAGCTAACTGAACCAAAACTCAAAGAACACAATTCAGTCATAAAATCCGCATAGATGATGTATGCCACACAACAGATACCTTCCGTTAATTCTGAACCAGTTGGAAAGCATTTTTACAACTCTTTTTACTGTTCAGTTGATTCTATCTCAGCATATCTTGCGAGATCTCGGAATTCAACTCTTTAACCAATGAAGCTATTATTGTTGGCTCTTTTTTTAAGCACCACGATCTACTTAATTAAATGAGAAGAGTTGTAATGATTTCAAGATAACGAACATAGTGGAAATTTTATCCGTAAGTCAAATTATCTAAGTGCATAGTGAAAAGTAAGAAAAAAGTAAAATGAGAAGTAGCAAATAAGCATTTTTATTAAAACATATCATGCACAAAGTTATATTATGCCATACCGAACTATCATTTATTTTTCATTAAAATAGATAACCATTATTTAAAAAGCTAATAATAAATTGTACGGCCCAAACACAAGTTTATTTATCTTAACTGTACCAAAGAATATATACACTTACGCGACTGTACACCGGTAGAGCATAATTATATCAGCAGTACGGAATTAATCGCAAATACAAATAAAACTGTCCCCTGTGACCCTGTCTGTCTTTCGTTATTTACATATATCTTCCGTTTTATTATGTATTTGATTTAAGTATAGGTATACAGTATTTTAGTGTATTTTCTGTATCTTATATATTTATCGGAGTTACACACTGTCTGCCATTCTCTGTGTTTATTTCCTCTCGCGGGCCAGCTAGAAGATATTCCAATGTGGAATAAGCTGTGCCCTTGTACAATTGCTTCTGTCTATATTTTTGTTCCTTTATAACTTTTGTGTGTACTAAGTTAATTAATAAATAAATAAAATATAAGTATTTTTTTTTAAAAAACAACATGAGGTAAGTATGCTTTCTTTTTTATCAACATCTCATTATTGTAATGAGTAATCTTATGCAGCTAAAATTAAATAAAAAACTTGAGCTACTCAACTACACCGTACATTGTGGTCGCACAAGGAATGTACACTTCTATTTTCCTACAAGGCACGTCTGAATTTGACATTTCATCTGATGAACTATAAATTCTAGTATTGAATTGGCTACAGCTTCATTTCGACAGCTATCGAGCCTCGGATGAGACCCGTTTTTAATTGAATCGAGATAAAATCAATGAAATCAATTTATTCAGCGCGACTGGGCATAAAACCTATATGGCTAAAGTCGATTGGGATGTTTGTAACTTTTATGCTATCATAACCTTTGACGTATTTAAATAACATAGGGCAGTGGACTCGTTGGTACAATTCATTTATTTGTATGATATACAAAACAGGCGAAAGAAAGAAAAATATAAGTATAAAGTTTTTTTTTTCTTTTATTTAGGAACAAACAGTTACTTACATAAATTGAGTACATACAAAGAACTAAAAATAAACCTATAGTTCCATAATTATTTAAAATTATGTGAATATTTAAAATGAAAAAACAAAGTTATAATAACATAAATGACAAGCTTATACAATTAATAAGATACACCTACCAAAATATACATCATAACTTAACTTGATGAAATTAAAAGATTACAATTATACAAAATAAATAAGATAAATGAATAAGGACATGTCAAAAGTTGGTATAATTATTGTATTATTCCTATAAACATGCTTGTTTTACGTTTGGACGACAAAGTTACTTTACTTCTCGAGTTGTTACGTATCTTCTATTTCCCGATCTTAATATTTCCCGTAAGGAAGTGTACTTTTAATTAATTTATAAAAATGTAAGCTCAGGCACTTACTACTTATCACTAGAACAATAGCAAGGATTACTTGTCATGTTAACATGAGTTTTTTTTGCAAAATATGCTTTTCACCATACACATAAATGTCATTGAAATGTAAGTTTATGTAACTATTATGTGATTTTGACCTTGGAACTACTTTTATTATTGTCGTTTTAAAAGATCAAAGCAAGCAATAAAACTTCATTTGCTTCACCTCATAAAAAAATTAAAAAAATGCACCATTCCTTTTTCAAAATCTAGACGTATTCACGACGAATCGGGTCAGAGGTGATCGCCCTTAGAGCAGTATGCAGTGATCGTAAATATTTTACTCTCTGCTCAAACTATCATGTGCCAGCGACGCGGCTTATAAAAAGCTGAGCTGTAAATTGCCATAAAATTAACATGGAATTACAATTTACATGTTGAAGGTGGACTAACGAATGAGCATCGGCCGCGGCCAGATTAGCCACTAAACCAATAGTCGTCGTGTCTGATTCAATTGAGTTCAAAGATTAGAATTGAAATTTTGGAGCGCGTAAGGCACGCTTTTCATTATTATTATGTTTTCTTTTTTTAAGATTTTTTACCAGCCCTGGCTTCTAAGGTTTTTATTATAATGAAAACTTGCAAAAGCAAATTATGTAGAGCAACTTATAAACCTTTTAGTAGTTAGTAATTAAATTAATTACAAATAAATTCTATCTTTGTACAATTTTTAACTAATTCTCAAGATAATAAGTACCAACATACTGGATTTTTTACTTAAATTGCGAAAAAATTGTAATAGGTTCCCGTGACCCCTGAAATAACGTCGGAACGTCGGGAAAATAAAAAATAACTTTTAACTACATACAAAAGTTTTAATACGTTCGATACGTTGATTAGCCATAAAACTTGTTTTATTTTCAATGAACAGCGCTTAGAAATCTAAGGTGTGCTTTATTTTAGTTTATAATTACAGTTTACATATTATATTTGCCGTAATATAAGTACATTATTGATTTTTTGGGATCTTGTTGAAAATCAGCGTCAGCTTTATTACTGACTAAATGCTGAGCTGGACACCCATTTGGTACTGAGACGTGGGACACTGATTACCATTTTTATTTTGTTCGTAATAAGTTTTTCGTTACTATTTCATGTACCTACCTGCTGCTTGTTTTGTGCAATTGTGTTTTTTGTACTGTACTATGCCTGGTGCCAAATAAAACATTGTGTATTTGTATTTGCTTATAACTTAACCGTAATAGCCATCGAACATTATTTAAAAATCTGTAATGAACTATTTACGATATTTGGAACGAGCGGTGACTCACTACATATTTGAATTCAAATTATTTAAATTCAAATTATGAATTCGAACGCCCAAAATCGGATTTGAACAAATCGTGCCCATACCAGTCTAATTTAAAAATCGTTAATCTAGTCTCGATTATAAGCTTTGATTTTTTAAATAATCGAATCGGAGTGTAACGGAAAATACCTATTCACTTTTGTGACAGCATTAAGTAGACACGTTATTTTAAATTATGAGATGTCTTTTGGAACAGTAAAGGCAGTGGAATGTGTAAATTGGAAGCTTATGCCATCAAATTCCTTATAAGTGGTCGGTTGACACGTCAAAGGAGAGTTATCGATTATCGATATTGAGTTCGAATCGATAATTTTGTAGGGAAATGTCGTTTTGTCGCGGCGCGCCGTTGGATGTATGTCACGCCTACGCCACTTCTATAATGCTTGTTGTGACTGTTAAAGATTGCTTATGACGATGATAATTTACGATTAGCGGAATTGGAAGCTATTGTAATATTCATTATGAATAATAATCACCTTGATAAGTAGTTTTTGAAGGCAGGTGGAGTCGATAAAAATATAAATTATAGGAAAACGCCCGCGAACTTGTGGCAAAAATAGCCTTCTCTATGTAGTTTTATCTAATAATATATCAATGTATTCATTGACAACTAAATCTTTTGCATTTAAACGTATTGTTTACATTTACTTAGAATATGATATTTATTTAATTTACTGCTACATCAAACACATACAGTTTCTGAAGATATGCCTATTATCAGAAGCTTGATATAAAGTTATTGCACCTAAAGCCACTATTAAGTAAACTACCAAAGAGCAAAAGCATATAAATCTTATATGAAATACACTTACTTTGTTTCTAAACATAAACCATACACTTTCTCACAATGTAACAATATCGTAAACATATCTATAGCAGTATCGTAAATGTATCATTTTGTTGCGAATTAGTGTGGTTGTACAGTCAGTAGCAGAAATAGCTCTGCACACAACACAAAATATGAAAGAAGAAAGTTCTCATAAAGAAGCCAACATTTTAATTGTTAAAAAGATGTTGGACTGCTATACTAAACTAGTTTACGTGGTCTGTCAAAATAACACAAATATCTGAACAACCATTTCTCATTGAATTTTTAGACGCAATATTTAAAAAGTTTAACCGACATAATTTTTACCGACAGTTATTTGTGATGGTCTGAAGCCTACTTATAAATGCCAACTGAACCAGGGGGGTGTCACTTCGCAGTTTAGGTACGTTCGGCCGGCGCGCCTGCCGGGCAGGCGTATGGCAGAAGGATGCCGCTCGACTCGTACGCACCACGTTCGCGCGTAAAACGATCGATAATTTTTGTGATTTTTGTGCACCGAACAATGACTACTAAACGTTCTTATAATCCGTATATAAGATACTGTTGTGTTTACGGGTGTCTAAAAAACGTTTTTGAAAAAAAAATGTAACCGCCTTCAAAACGGATCTTCAAACAAATTTAACAAACACTAAAAAACGAAAAAAATTATAAGATTTTTTAATTCAAAGGACGATGATACGTGACTTTTTCTAATTTATCTTGGTACTTACTGAACTGTTTGAAGTCGGTGCCGTCTTATACGTATTGAGGTAATTACGTCCTACACCTCACGCTTGGGACCGAGTTTTTTTTTATATGTTAGTTATTTCACTTAGTATATTTCGTTCTTATTCTTTTTGGCTTGGCACCGACTTCAAACAGTTCAGTAAGTACCAAGATAAATTAGAAAAAGTCACGTATCATCGTCCTTTGAATTAAAAAATCTTATTATTTTTTTCGTTTTTTAGTGTTTGTTAAATTTGTTTGAAGATCCGTTTTGAAGGCGGTTACATTTTTTTTTCAAAAACGTTTTATTTTTCGATTTTTAGTGTATATACCTAATCGTAGCGAAACTACATGGTGATTATGATAAATTGTTGTAAATATCCTATCCGTTACGGAATTCAGCTTTCCATCTTTAGCTACTTAGATAACTTGAAGGAATACAATTGAAGGTCCATTCGTGCATAAGGTATTTATAAAACATCATAATATAACTCCTAACTGTTGAGGAGTTTCACCTCTCATCAGCAGCTCACCCTAATAACCTGAAAGAATATAACTATTGGCCCATACCACAGAATAAATAATAGTGCTAAGGCACAGAAGACTCACTCTGCAAGCTCATTCAAATGAAAATAAATCATTCTGCGGGGAAATAAAGTCCAATTCCGGTTGCTTTGTCACCGCTTGCCTACTGTTATAATAACCTAGAGTTCGCGCATGCAAGCAAAACTGTACCCAATATCTACGCGCGAGCGTTTCTATTTCTATGAATGCCTCAAACAGCTCGCTCGCTGGTTAGGGTTGCGAGCGACTTGCGAGTTCGGTTTTGTTGTTTCTTTTGTTCTTTCTTTTATTTAGACACCCGTAAACACAACACTATCTTATATACGGATTATAAGAACGTTTAGTAGTCATTGTTCGGTGCACAAAAATCACAGAAATGATCAATCGTTTTACGCGCGAACGTGGAGCGTACGAGCCGAGCGGCATCCTTCTGCCATTCGCCTGCCGGCAGGCGTGCCGGCCGAACGTACCTAAACTGCGGAGTGACACCCCCCTGCCCATACCACAGAATAAATAATAGTGCTAAGGCCCATACGTACGATTAATACTTAAATAAATATTATCCAGCTCCTAACCGTTAAGGAGTTGTAGCTTCCATCACCAGCTCATCACTATGAGATGATGACTACCAGAAAATACTTGACTAACTTCAAAAATAAATGGAACGCATAAGGCTTGCCTATATTTGAGAATTTCTCTCGATTTTCCTGGGATTTGATCCCCTGGTCCTGACTTGGTGAAAGTAAGACCAGGTCAGAAGTACCAACTTTCGAAAAAAAAAATATTTTGAAAATGATCCCCAATTTGATGAAACTATGAAATCGTCCATATACCCAAATAAAGTCTGAATACACATTATTCAGGATAACTCCTGAACTTCTTGTCAGTTCTTGATAAAATTTGAATGGGACCACACGAGAAGCATCACCTTTTAAATAAAAAAAGAATTATCCAAATCGGTTCATTAACTAAAAAGTTCTGAGGTAACACACATAAAAAATAAAAAAAAAAATAAAAAAAAAAATATACAGTCGAATTGATAACCTCCTCCTTTTTTTGAAGTCGGTTAATAAAAGAAAGAACAAAAGAAACAACAAAACCGAACTCGCAAGTCGCTCGCAACCCTAACCAGCGAGCGAGCTGTTTGAGATATTCATAGAAATAGAAACGCTCGCGCGTTTTGCTTGCATGCGCGAACTCTAGGTTATTATAACAGTAGGCAAGCGATGGCAAAGCAACCGGAATTGGACTTTATTTCCACGCAGAAAGATTTATTTTTATTTGAATGAGCTTGCAGAGAGAGTCTTCTGTGCCTTAGCACTATTATTTATTCTGTGACTGAACTGTCAATAAAGTGATGAATTAAATGCGTTACACTGACTACACACGATCACTTTTAACTGTCAGTTTTCACTGAACAGTTTTAACTGACAATGAAAACTGAATGTGTGTACGATGAAAACTGACAGTTTTTCAAAGTAACACGTTAAGTTTTCACTGTCAATTAAAACTGTTCAGTGAAAACTGACAGTTAAAAATGATTGTGTGTAGCGCCTTTATAGACTTATGTCTAGGTGCGTAATGTGTAAAATTTATTGTAGGTAATAAGTTTTAATAATATAACTGTTTTGCATTACAACAAAACAATTATTATGTGTAGGATAAAACACAGTGTTGTGTGAAGAAGCTGTTCGTGATTATTTGCCTAATCTGTCTATGGTATTGAAAAACTTACCAAATTGTCTCTGATTTTGTGAAGTTTACCTCGTAATGACACCAGTTGGCGCCACTTTCTTTGAAATCGGCGTGTCAACACCCTTGACGTTTCATAGTCTTCCATCACCAGCAAGGCCTTGCTGCAACACTGTGTTTTATCCTACACATAATAATTGTTTTGTTGTAATGCAAAACAGTTATATTATGTGTCTTCTAAAACACAGTGTTGTGTGAAGACCTGTTTGTTATCTGCTGGTGTCAAGCACAAACGCTATGATTGAGTTACTGAAACATATTTAAATAATGTGCTGAAAACAAAAAGTTTTAGTTTTCTACTTTATTTTACACTACTTTATTAAACAAGAATCTGCTTACATCTTAGCAACATAAAGAAAAGAAATCAGAAATCCACTCTGAGATCAATCATATTTATTTATAATAATTTGTCATGTAGTCTAAATCAACATTAATGTGTCTATTTCTTTCATAACAAGAAAATGCTTATTCATTATAAGTCCTACTACCTAACTTAATAAAAATAGTCTTAGAATTAAACACTAGCAAAATTATCAAATAATAAATCACCACAAGAATTATTTTGATCACTCTTTTAAACTTGGCGACAGTAGTACTTTCTAAATGTTTGGGTACTTCTCCAATTACCTCTCTTAAGGATATCCTCCACAGGTCTGTTCTCTACCCAACCTCGGGATGCTACAGCTGACCGAATGTTTCCTGGAGGAGCATCAATATCAACTTCTCTGAAAATTGTTTTTACCCAATTTGCAATATTTGTTCTGGATGCCGTTTTAACCTCGCCAGTAACAGAAATAAACAAACTTGTGATATTACTTTGAGATCTTCGTTGATTTGAAAGTCTAATAAGTTCTTTAATGTGATTTACTGGACATATACGTCTGTCCGAGTGACTAATAACCGTCCAGCCAGATTGTCTATGGGTACGAGTGTCTGTCTTCGATCCAAATCTTGGCCACAGAGTGATTTTCCCTGGTTCTTCTATTGTATGGTCGTGAGAAATATCTAATAACGTCAGGTCGTGAATTCTCCGGCCTGAAGCCAGTAAAAGAATCAGGGCAGTTCGTCGAGAAATATCAAAAAATGTGCCAGAGCAAGGAGTGGATTGGAGCCAGTCAAATAATATTTTGATGTCAAAAACAGGAGGTTTCTGCACACCTGGTCTGGCAAGGGAAATGGCCTTCAGTATTTGATGAACAAAGAAATTCTTAGAAATATCTTCTGTTGATGTGGCACTGAAAGTTGACACAGCTGACTTGTGTAGAAGTATTGTGCTATAGGCAAGTCTATCTTCTAAGAAAAGTTTAGCCAAAAATCTTGCAACCTCATTACCAGATGGTGATCTAGGATCTATGTTGTGACTGTTACACCAACTCAACCATCTGGTAATGGGAGCCTTATATGTAGCTAAGGTCGATTCCCGCCAGCTACGTCTTAGTAACTCTCTCTCCTCTGGGGCCCAATGGGATATTTGTTCTGCCCACCCCCAACTTTCCATGCCCTGAGAGACAACTGCTCTACCTGAGGAGGGCAACGGCCTGTTGTCTGATCTACCAAGGTCTTCCGCAGATCCTCTATAGGTAGTGGTTCCTCCAGAGCTCTGGCCCGGAGGTCTGGGAGCCAAAAGCATTGGGACCATTGGGGAGCTATTAAGATGAACGTCCCTCTTGAGAGATTCAGGTGAGCCAATACCTGTGGAATGAGGCTGGGGGGTGGGAACACCCATCCCAACTGACAGTCCCAGGGACGACTGAAGGCGTCGCAAAAAATTGCGCACCCATCTGTTGAGTCTAGAGTTATATAGTTTGGCACGACTGCTGGGGCCCTGGAAGCGAATATGTCCAAATCTGGAACGCCCCATCTGCTGAATATGGCCTCCGTGGCCTGGGGCAACAGATGCCACTCGGGAACTGCTCGACCCCTGGACAGGCGGTCTGCAATTCCGTTGAGATTTCCTGGTAGGTAACATGCCGAAAGCGTTATCTCGAGCTGTTCGGTCAACTGCAGGAGTTTGGTTGTTAAATTTAGAAGGGCCAGGGAGCGTGTGCCTCCTTCGTTTCGGATGTAAGCCACCAGTGTCCGGTTGTCGGACTGTATCAGAATGTGAGCTCCTTTCAATATTCTTTGTTGGTCTTGGTTGGCTCCGTACACAGCGTACAACTCTTTGAGGTTGGAGTGCCATCGCTTTTGAAAATTGCTCCACTTTCCTGATAGATACTGGTTGTTTAACTGAGCGCCCCATCCGGCATCCGCTGCGTCGGTGGTTAAGAAGTGTGTGACTTCTTTGCGGCGCAACGGTTTGGAGCTGCAGTCTACTGCCTTTCGCCACCAGATCAGATCGTGGTGACAAAGGGGAGGTAATGTTCTCCTCTCCCTCAACCGTACCTTCTGGAATCCTCTCAGAAACAATTGCATCCTGCGACAATGTAGACGTCCTCTGGGGATCGTCAATGTTGCAAAGTTTAGAAGGCCTAAAAGGCTCTGGGCTTCTTTTAAGGTGCAATTTAGATTTCTTTTTTCTATGAGAGACATAAATGTCTTTATTTTCTGGATTTTTTTGTTTGGTAATGTCATAGTGTTTCTGAGAGTATTCCAAGTTATGCCTAAATATTCCAACTCCTGAGAGGGAATTAGACTGGACTTTGGATAATTGACATGCCATCCTAAAGTCTCTAGCAATCTCAGCGTTTCCGTAACCTGAGTGTCTAGAACAGATCGGTCCTGGTGAGCAAGAAGGTAGTCGTCCAGGTATACCAACACCCGGATACCCCTGGCACGGAGGGTTTCCGCAACCCAATTTGACACCGCTGAGAAAATCTGTGGTGCCGAAGAAAGGCCGAAAGGTAGTGCTCTTAGTTGAAGGATTTCTTTGTTGTAAACTATTCTCAGGAACCGTCTGTGAGCCTCCGCTATTGGTAAATGAAAATAGGCATTTTGGAGGTCTATCTTCACTAACCAATCGTTGGTCTGTAGGAAGTCCACTACATCCAACTGAGAAACCAGATGAAAATGCTTTGTTGCTACATAAGCATTGAGACGACGGAGGTCGAATATGGGTCTTAACCCACCGTCTGGTTTCTTTACTAAAAACATTTTGGAAAAGAACCCGGCTTCCTGACATGGAGGTGGTTCCAATATATTTTTCTCTTTGAGATCTCTGATCATGATTGTCATCTCTGGTGATACTTTGGTTGAGAATCTTCTCTGGAGATTTTTGTAAGGAAACTGCAATGGAGGTTTTGTCTTGAATGGGATTCTGCATTTTGAAATTATTTTTAAAATAAAGTGGTCTGCACCCAGTTGCTCCCAGATATCTACATTGTCTTTTAGACAACCTCCTTTGAAGTTCCCTTTCCGGAAGTCAATTTTGTTTTGGGTTGGTATAGGAATGGTCGTGGTTGATTTTGTTGTTTTTGTTGCGCCGAAAGGGCTTCTTTGAAACAAATTTATCTTTATGGTCACTTTTAAAATTGGTACTCTTAGTATGTGTTGGTTTATTGTGTTGAGATCTTTTGTATGTATTTTGTTCAACAGAATTGTATGGTCTCTTTCTATTTAAATAAGTTGGAGTATTTAACCAGGTCTGAGGTCCGCCTAAGGAATTAATTACTGGTTGGAGAGCTTCGCGACTAAACAAATGTTCTGAGCTCGGGGGAACGTTTTGTAAGGTAGCACGGAGATTGGTGTTTCCTACCTCTTTAAGGATACAACCCCGTCTCAACTCTATGCACTCAGCTCTTTTACCACAAATCATCTGCATTGTCACTTCAGAGTTTTTAGAGATAGCAGAACCCGGACCAAACAATATTGAAAACTTTTCAAGTAAATTATTTACATTTAAACTAGCCGGGTCTGTAGAAACCCATTCTAGAATGCTTTGTAAGGACTGTTGAATTAAATGTCTCTGTTCTAAGATAACATTAGATAAACTAGCCATAAGAGTCTCAGTTGACGCTAAGTAATCTTTATTCTTATTAAAATGACACAACTCTTCATTTACTTTTAATCCCATAAAACCAGGGAAAGCTAAACAAGATTGCATTGCTTTTTTATATCTGATGCCCTTCCAAGCAGGGGAATCAAATTGTTGCAAATTTTCTAACTCTTTAAGACGTTCCGGCTTAGCGGGAGGTATAATTTTATTGTCATCATGATCGATGTGAACATCGCCCAACGACAAGGTCGCACTAGTCACAGTCGAATTTGGAATTACTAAAAACTGACCCTGTGGTCTATTACTAGCCTGTTGGGAAATAGTACTAGGCAAGTTGGAACACTGAGTAGGTACATTTTGTGCTATGTAGTCTGAAATGTAATTCACTTGGGCCATCAACGTGTCCACTCGTGGATCGTAAGATTCGTAAGTGTTGGAATGTTTTTTGTACTTACGTCTTCTCTTATTGGGAGGTGGAGATGCGAATCGTTCATCCTCCGAGGATGATGAAGAGTCAGATTCCGAAGAATCTACTCGGGCCTGTCCCCCGTCCGGGGCCACAGACACCGACCTCTCACTGTCACCACCATTCTTTTCTATATCACTCATCTGAAAATCACTGAAAAACTGTGTTTCATCGCTTTTTCTCACCACTTACTGAAACTGAAAAAGTATTTGCTGTTTCCGCGGCAAAAAACACAAACGCTATGAAACGTCAAGGGTGTTGACACGCCGATTTCAAAGAAAGTGGCGCCAACTGGTGTCATTACGAGGTAAACTTCACAAAATCAGAGACAATTTGGTAAGTTTTTCAATACCATAGACAGATTAGGCAAATAATCACGAACAGCTTCTTCACACAACACTGTGTTTTAGAAGACACATAATAAATGAATAATAACAAAAAAACTGGCCTGCGTACATATATCTGCTGCTGACTGTACGATGTAGGTACGTAGCGATACATGTCTCGAACCATTTTCAGTTTAATAACGTACAGTTATCGGATTTAACGTAATGTCTTCTAGTTAGTAGTTATTAGTACTTAACTGACGAATGGACGATTTATCTGCGCCAGTTAACGTAAAGTGCAATTTAAGTTAAACTCATCCATTATAACTTAGAAACGTTTAAGAGTTTGCATTCTTCATGTTTATAATGATACATATTTGTGAGAACTATTAAAAATATAATTGATGGCTTCATTTTCTTGCACAAGTTTTCATATTTAGTGGCTGACAAAACATAATTATTTTAGTGTACATAATTATTATGGCTTTAACATAGCAATTTAATTATCCGAGACTTCGCCCGCGTGTGCTACACGACGTTATCCCGCGGGAATGTGATATTTTCCGGGATAAAAAGTAGCCTATGTCACTCTCCAGGTAACAAGCTATCCCTGTAGCAAAAATTACTTCGATCCGTGGTTCCGTTTCGACGTGAAACACGGACAAACAAACACACTTTCACATTTATAATATAAGCATGTAAGATGTAATCTCTATAACTTCTAAACCTATTTTGACAATTCTTTGGCCATCTAAATAGAAGATTGTACAACAAGTGCATAAAATGTACCATTTTACCCGAGACGTATATATCCAGGTAACCATCCAGACGTAGGGCAGAGGTACTGAGGAGCCCTACACTGAGATTCTATTGAATAATAAATGTAATTTCAATACAATATCTTTATTACGGCACCGTGGCCGTTATATTCTATCTATACTACACGCGACCGCGGAATCGTCTGGACTAAAACAAACTACTCGCGTAATGACAATACATTCGATATTTTTGAATACTGATTTAAACATAAATCAACCATAGACAATGCAAGGAGGTATCATATCTTAACAATATGATACCTTTGTGGCCACTTTAAGGATTTTTTGACTTTTAAGCACTAAGTACTAAATGGTCTTAAGTATTTAAGACACAAATTATATCTTAAATTATAGATAATTTATCTACCTTTAAAGGTACATTTTTCAAATTTATTAAAGTTAAATAGTTTTTTTTATATTACACACAATGTGTGAGAGGTACCAAATGTACCGGTTTTGGCCACTTACTGATAGTTAAACTTTTGTAAGTATTGCGAAAAATCAAAACCAAACCCAGGTAAAATCAATATATTCTAATGCGCTAGAAACCAGTCAATTGCAAAACAACAATTTAATTGAAAAAACAAAGGTTTATAAAGTATTTCATCCAAAACAAATTTCTTAAAATTTTCATACAAATAATTTTTTAAAACAGAAAATGGAATTTATTGAAAAAAAATCTTATGACATAAGGAATTCTAACGGTTGTTATTATTACCTTAAAATACCTTATTTTAATTGCCTTTATCAAAATTGGCTAAAAGTTGTTTAGAAAACTTTTAGAGCAAAAATTTTGCTCCTAATTTAATAATAGCGCCGAATTTTGCTGCCTAATTCGGCTCCAGTAAGTAGTAACTAGTTGTTTTACTCCATACCGGCCTTATGACAGCGCTGCTTTGTTACAAAAAAAGGTAACACGGAGCAAGCGCTAGACTGTCACCTAGTTCGGCTCCAGCAACTGACTGTAAACTGGCCTTTACTTCTGAGTGAAATAAATCATATTATATCCTTTTTTTTATTACCACGGGAAAGGCAACGAAAACTACGCTGGTAATACTGTGCGGTGCAGTTAGTTTGGAAGAAACAGATTTTTTATTAATTGTTTGTTATCAAGCTAATGAAATAGCTTAACTGAAAATACACACTGATTTAGAATAAGACTATATTTTTTTTTATAATTAAGTTAAATTTTAACTCAACCTAGTTCTTTATATATATGCTGCCATTGTCTTGATCATCGGTCCACCCATCATTAAAGATTTAAAAAACAAAAAGGTAACACTGGTATCTTTTAAACATAACAAATCAACGAACACTACTCGATTCCAAGTTAATGAAAAAAACGTCCAAAGAGCAAACATTTAAACAGCATACCACAGCCTTGCAAATACCGCTGCAAAAACGTCACGATAATTTACAGACGTCTACAAAAGACAAAAAAAATCAGTTCCCATAAACAAAATGCGTGACAGCATTAAACGTAATGTCAGCCGTATCGCGCATCAAGTATTGTCTCAACCAAAATAATTTATTACCCATCTTTAGACCCGTTCACAAAATTGACTTCTGGTTTGTACACCATTGTTACTATAAGTGGCGTAATATTCAAATAATGGACTTAATTCACATGAAGTGACACACAAAATCGTAGCTTATAAACCTTATCAGCTACCCATAGAGTTCACATAACAATGACACGGCAGTGTATTAAGTAGTTCATAATATTGAGTGATACGTATTGTTCAAAACCGGTTTCGGATCAAAGGGTTGTATGAAGTATCCATTGTACAATATAATGAATAATTGCATTACAAGAACTGTAGCACTTGGGGTCAAAATGGGACCAGTTCGAGATTGAAACATCCGATTGTATTACGCTGTGGCCATGTTGATAAAATCTCGCTATTTATGAAAAGAAATCGGTGCATATATATTTACATGTAAATATTAGATAATTTTATCAAATTAGCAACATTTGCATAGGAATTCTCCTCTTAATGTAACAGACCACACGCGGTTGCCGATTGGGTAAACTTATTTTTTTAATTAAATTAAATTAGGCAACACCTTATCAAAGATAAAATCAAAATATTAATTGGTCTTTGAATAATTATTGCGTTATAATTTGAAAATTTAACAACACCTGTTAACTATGTTCAATCTTGCAAAAGTAATACCTATTAATTATTTAAATATAACTCTCCTTTATATAAAACACTAGCTAACAAAAAAAACTATTTTTGATTAAAGATCAATCTTTTTTTTATAAAAAAATTATAATGATCACGACCCAATTACAAAATGCAATGCAATCATTTAAGTCCAAAATTCGCACACTAACTATACTGGTTGTAAACATTAACTTTTCAGCCACCTATGTTTAAAAAAAGCATATTTTTATGCACATCTTACATGTTTTATTTCAATGCATTTTTTAAAAGGAAACCTTTTGCTACCTCAAAAACGTTTCATCTAAAGCACAAAGTGCATCGCTATAATTTCATACAGCAACCACGTATTGCAAAACCGTGTCTAAACGCTGACGCTCACGTGACGCTTTGACGTAATTTTTTGTATCGAACCAAATCGATTGATCGCCGTATGACGTCAATTCGTAATGGTTCTTTGCTGAAATTATGTGACGTGTGATTATCTATGGTTTGATGGGAATAAGTACACATTTGAAATAGCTACAAAAATCAGACATGGTGGTTTAATCAAGCAAACACTGGCAATAACGTGCAATAACTTTGAAGTCTTGCGTTTCTTTTATACATAACGTGGTAGTACTTAGCACACATGATCTTAAGAGGTGATAAGGCTGATGGTGGAAGCGAACTACTCCCGAGATCCTCAATCACTAAGGAATTGACTATCTTATCTCTAACTGCTGGAACACAATAATGTTGAAAACTTTATTGTCATCATTGTTAGACTTAAATAAGAATAGAATGGTGGTAGCTAGCCAGGCGGATTAAGAACAAGTCCTACCACCAACCAAACCGAATACAATATCTATCGAACCTGAGACGTCCGAGTCTGAAACCGGTGGTGTGAACCACTAGACCACAGGAAATTAATAGTAGTTTAATAATATGTAAACATTGCTATAATAAAATAGTGTTTTTATTAGTATTTCATAAAAAAATATTTCTAGAATCATAAAATATTTAACCTCTAACAAACAATATAGTTTTTACTGGCAATCCGTTCTGATTTCCATTAGATTATTTTACTAGATCATAAGTTTTATTGCTAATCTAGTGTAGTACACGATATGACTAACAACTATACCATTCATATTCACTAGCTTAGACACTATTTGACCACAAATTGGTTAATTTTAACGCAACCTTAACCACAAGGCCACTCGTACTTAAATGTACATCAATAATGTTGAAACCAAAAGTGTTAAGTCATTTGATACTATGTTTAGCTTTTAGCATATACATTATTATTGTCTGAAATAGGTAATCAATAATAATATATTATAATCAATGTGATACGTTCCCAATAATAAAATATTATAATAAATTGAAAAAAAAACTAACATTCTATTTTAAAAATAAGCACTCATCTGTTTACTTAACTTTACTTCAAAACGGCTCGATTTTATCTCCTTTCTTTTTTTTGACGTTTAGGTAACCAAAGCGATGTGAAAAAAAAAGAACCATTGAAGATGCTCCAAAAAGAGACATTGAAAATCCTTTGAAAAATATAATTTCTCGATACGATAAAGATAATACTGAAATATTACCAAATCTAATGCGGCATTGAACCGAACAGAAGCAAGACGCAGTCATCACGACTTACGCAACTGGAATTCATTTGGGAAACCTAAACATAATGGTGGACCATTTTTTACACTCGCAACAATGGGGCACAAAGCCATTGTAGCGAAGTTTACCAACAAACATATCGACAATGCGACGCGTGATTAATTCCAAAAGTACGACTATAAGTGCTCCCTTTTTCTCGTAAGTGGGTTTTGTCATTTGAATAGATGGTTTTTATTTAAATGTCGTTGAGCGGAACATAACCGCTGAGGGGGCCTTGATTTTTAGTAAAGATGCAACATTTGGCGATAGTTAAATTGCAAAATTGAATAAAAGCGACAAATCAATTAGTTCATTAATCTTTTTAAACTTGCATTTGTAATACCTATCTATTTATTTTGTTTTAATTCTAATTAAAACAGCTTCATCTCACACGTGGTTATTAAACTAAAAGTATTCTATTTAAAGACAGTATGTATCAACAACAAATGTATCGTGAAAAAATAAAATATAAATATAAATATTTTCTTACAATCACACCAATTATCTAAGCACATAGTAAATTTCTTAAGAAACTGTGTCTACATGAACTTGATAACAGATAAATGTATGAAAAATTAAAAATGAAGTATTTAGAAAAAATCTACCCGTCTCACAACCAGCTTGTGCATGTTGTTGTTGTTGCATGTTTTTTCAACCATAAAAATTGCATTGTGAATGCAAAAAAGTAAAAATCGAAATAACCAGATAAATATATACTTAAATACTTTTTTGTTTGTAAATACATAGATGAAAATGACGAGTAAAAATGAAAAAAATAATAATTGGTGGTTTTAACATACAAAGTGGTTGTCCTAAAATTTTACGTCAGAGTTTTATTTCTTTGTTAAACAAGATCGCGACCAAAATGTTTCCTATACAAATTTCAAATACCTTGATAACTCACTAACTCCTTACCACATATCTTAGAAATGTCATGAATATGATAAATAAACATAAATTAGTTTTGATCCGATCTGCCGAGAACCCAACCCTTTATGGTAGATTGAGTTATATGTCATTGGAGAAATAGGAGCACTCGTGACTGATTCCAATCAGATCCAATCCATTGCTTTTGTAAGCGCACTGAGAGCACTTGATTGATACGAGTAGCCGTTACACTTCACAATAGACAGACAGATATCAAAGCAACTTAAATAGAACATAATGCACGGTATGTGCAATGTACATCAATTTCGTTGCGATTATCAAGTCTGTTGTTGCGATAATTAGATGTGCTTGTTTGAATACGGATTTCATTTCGTGAGCATTGCGATAATAAAAGACACCTGTACGCAATAATGCCATTGCAGTTCAATTCGTTTTTTGAAGTTGGGTTAACCGATTTATAACCATTTCCTTGATAATCGTATGATAATACAGAGTTATTGGTGGATTATTATAATCTCGACCGTAATCGTACATAATGTATAAACGTCTAAAGTAGTACAACTTTCAGGAAATAAGTAACTCATACATAATGTATTGTACGCTTTATGTTAGGCAGCGTACTTGCTGATGGAAGAATATTAATAATATTTAATTTTAAATACAATTTTTAGGGAATCACTATTAATTTTATAAATGTCAATACTAGTAACGATGAACCCCATATTGGCATTAAAAAAACTCGCATAAGACTTTCACAAAGTAACCTTAAGCTTCCGTCCAAAATTGACATCATTAGTCATTATAAGAATTTGAACGTCAATTGGACAAAAACAGATGAAACAAATTGAATATTCCCACATAAGAAGGTGAAAATCCGAGGGTAAATACGGGATCAAGGAGAATAATTAATGATCTCGATAATGCCATAGAATTTTGAGACTTAAATGTTAAATGTATTAGAGAAGGGTTTGTTTGAAACGAAGTGAATGGCGATATAGAAGAAGCCATTAAAGTTTACAATCAAAACGTAGTTTTGTGTGATCGCGTCAAAGGGAAGGACGATCCGCATATGTTCTCATTGATTAATGATGTAACTCCTGAACTATTATCACTAGATAGTGAAGGAAGCAGGACAATTGTAAGAATAATGTAAGGTCGTGACAAAAAATTATAAACCAACTTCTGCCTGCACTTTGGAAAGAAGATTAATTATTCCAAACACTCGTAAGCTGAAGTGATAGAGACGAATTTAGTGTAGAAGTCGATATTTTGGATGGCAATAAGAAAATGTTTTCGGTACTAATAAAAAGTTGACTAATGATTCTGGTTTGGGATCAAAATTCATGTATTTTTTTCGGTGAGGTGACTTGTTTTGTTACACTTAACGCTTTTTACCGAGCACATGTTTAATGATATCAAAGACCGTTTCTTTGAACGTGCGTATTATGATTTTTTAAATCTCTTTATTGTATTATTGCTTTAAATATTTTATACTTGTACAGTGCAATTATTTATTAATTATGTGTTTGAAACACTTCAAAATTGATCGTGTTTTGGGATTATTATTATTACCTACATTATTAACAGCTAATAAATCAAATAGTATTATTATCTATATTTTTCTTTTGATTAAAATACTTAATCACGATTTTCGAACAGTCGTAATTTATAATCATTGCCAAGTGTCTAGCTAGCTACTAATTTTGATAAATGTACGGACCAATTTGGAGTCACACCTTTTAAATAAATTCATAATAAATCAGCATTGAACTTGGTGCAAAGAGTTTGTTAATCAGCTACACTAGAAAGTGTTTCTCACATAAATATCACGGATCTCAAAATATTAAATATAATAAATATACAAGTGATTATGTAAACGGCCCAGTTACCACGCCACCTTGTTTATAACCCCCTGCACTGAGTTCACATTTAGATCAGGTGATCGATTCGATTCGATAGAACGCTAAGCATAGAACCGGATCAAATAATTTATTATCGTTTTCGAACCCGACGATAATCTTCATCGTAATTCGAGCGCTTTGTGTAGAAATGTTCTTTCAGGATAGAGAATTTATATTTTATTCATGTCTAAAGGAATTCATTTTAAACCAGACAAATGTTTTTGAATTATATTGAATAGAAATTGTTAATTTTCTTGCTTGTTTGTTTTACTTCATAGAATAAGAAACTCCATTTTTAGATCAATAATTACGTTTTGATGATTAATTTTAATGGTGTCACTCTGTTTATTTTGAAATATAGGGAAACGATAATACGATAATGTTTTGATTTATATAATTGAGTAAAATGTTTAACATAAGCAAGGTTTATTTTTCATTTAAATAACTAGCATATAAATTTTTTAATCAACATGGGTAAATCATTAGTTACGCATAATATTAAAGTCATCATTCTATTGATTGCTACATAATCCTCCGATTTTTATTTATTGGTGCAATTCGCGAGGTGCGCAGGCGCTAACGAAGTAGTCGCATTTAATGACGTCGCATTAGCATCAGGGTAAGAAACATCTGTTACACCAATATCATACTAATCGTCTATTCCATATAGTTCACTTTCCCTTGCTGTAGGGTGAGAAGGATCTGTTACTTTGATATCATACTTCTTATCTATTACATATAGTTCACTTTCCCTTGCTCCACTTACGTTTGCGGAATCAATAGGATTTTTGCAAGGTGTTGCGTTATCACCAAATTATTAGGCTGTCATGGTCATTTTAATTAGAGATACGATTTGAAATTTAAAACATTTGATTTGTGATTATTATTGATGATTCTTGGCAAATTGGATATGTTCACAATTTGATTGTAACGCTTACTTTGTAGGAATTAGTCTGAATTGGTTGGTTGCGCAACTTGCAACAAACATTATGGTGTTGTAGCGTATGAATGAACATCGCAAGTAGGTCCTTAATGAAATTATCTAACCTACCCATTTTGTCATAATTATAATTCGCTTAATATATCTCTTGTTCAAATAAAGTTTTAATTATAATAGAAATTTCACCTCTTTCCCACCAACAAACTTTGTATCATTTAACGTATTCAATTTGTAGCAACTTCAACATTTTCTTTCAAATGTAGTTAAACTAAGTTAAGCTAAATTAACCACTTGTAGATTGACATTAAAGACAGAAACATTGAAGATGTCCCAAATAAAATACGTAAGATCGTGATATACTACTCTCGAATAAAAAAAAACTTCCAACCTCATTAGAAGATACATTCAAATTGATTCATTGCTCCAGAACAGTGACGAAATACCACATTCCCACTATCGGTTCTTTAATGAAATAAACGGAAAAGGAGAAACATTTTTATATTTAATTAGTTCCCAAACTTTACTTGTATTTCCTGGCTCAATATCGAGAATAAATTCTATGATCACCAAACGTATTTTAATTACGAAGTCCTAATCTAAATTGACTTGGAAATACAAAATGGGTAAAAGGTTCGTAGATAGGAGCTTACGATCTTTGATGAATATTAGCCATTTGCATATTCTTTGATAACAGAATTAGTTGGAGTAAGTTTATGGCTATTAGCTTTGCATTTTATGAACATAAACAAAAACAACAGAATATCTATTTAAGTTGCGATTTCCAATTTAATTGACATAAGGTAAAATACGACATAAGTTATCTTATTTGCTGTCACTAAAACTGTAATATAGGTCAAAATGGCGAATTCTGACAAATATTACAATAAGGAACATTTTACACCTTACATTGATGTCGAAATAAAATGTATGCTCCAAAATAACGATAAGTGAATTTAGACTCGTAACAGACATTTTTTTATGTTTTATGGGTTTGCTCTTGATTTCACACTGAACCTTAGGGTTGAGAAGAAGCCTAAGATGGAGCGAGCTTACCCAGTTACTTATGTCTGTAAAAGCATCTAGGTAAAAATCGCGGCATAAGTTATCTTATTTTCTGTCACTAAAACTGTAATATAGGTCAAAATGGCGAATTCTGGCATATATTACAATAAGGAACATTTTACACCTTACATTGATGTCGAAATAAAATGTATGCTCCAAAATAACGATAAGTGAATTTAGACTCGTAACAGACATTTTTTTATGTTTTATGGGTTTGCTCTTGATTTCACACTGAACCATAGGGTTGAGAAGAAGCCTAAGATGGAGCGAGCTTACCCAGTTACTTATGTCTGTAAAAGCATCTAGGTAAAAATCGCGGCATCTACACTGAAAGCTTGACATGTGCGATCAACAATCAGAAGCTTTTGGAAGAGTTATAGCAAGCAGCGTTGGGTTAGTTGTGGGTGGATATATTGATATATAATATGACTAGCTTCCGCCCGCGACTTCGTCCGCGTGGACATTCGAGAAAATACTTAGGGGACTAATAACCAGGGTAAAAATTGTATTCTATGTTTTAATTTCCCTCACCAAGTGAGCAGCCTCGTGCGAGGCCCGCCGCACGTGGCAAACGTTCTGCCTCGCGCGAGGCTGCTCGCTTGGTGAGGGAGGACCCGCCTAATCACGTAAAAACGGCTGATCGGATTTTTATGAAATTAAAACAGAATACTTTTTATCCTGGTTATGGTCCCCTAAGTATTTTCTCGAATGTCCACGCGGACGAAGTCGCGGGCGGAAGCTAGTAAATAATAAGTGTCTGTTTCACAATCAAAAAGTTAGTTCTGAGTAGCTTAGGTACCAAGAACTTTTAGGGTACTTAAGATGATTTAGGTTTCTATACCCTATTTACCCCCTGGGTTTGATTTTCGGAAAACTACGAAATGGGTTGCCTATTTGTTTTAAGAAGTAAGCTTACAAAGTTTCAAGTTGAAATGTCTATTTTTCATTCAAAACTTCACCCCTATTTCAACCTTTTAGGGGTTGAATCATGTTCCTATAAGATATATATATAATAAGATCCTAACTTCAAAACTGACGGACTTTCATACACATATTCATCCCCTATTTTACCCCCTGGGTTTGATTTTGGGAAAATTACAAAATGGGTTGCCAATTTGTTGTAAGAAGTAAGCCTACAAAGTTTGAAGTTGAAATGTCTATTTTACCCCTGATTTTTAATTCAATATTTCACCCCTATTGCAACCTTTTAGGGGTTGAATCATGTTCAGCGTGTTAAACATCAAAATAAATGCCATTTTTGCAATCGTCATCCCATAAAACCTCAATAACGACATCCATATCTATTTTTAGGTTTATTTATCCCATTTAACCTCGAAGGGGTTGATTTTCGAAAAAATACGAAATATGTGTTTGCTTATTGGTTTTACTTTCCGACCATAAGCCTAAATAATAAATTAAATGAAGGACTTTCCAGATACAACATTTCATCCCCCTTTTCACCCCTTCGGGTGTGGAATTGTCAAAAACGCTGACACTGGTAAATATTAACTTTCAATTACTAGCCTAAATACACAATTTGAAGATCCTAACTTCAAAACTGACGGACTTTCATTCAAACATTAATACCCTATTTTACCCCCTTAGGGGTGGAATTTCCAAAAATCCTTTCTTAGTGGATGCCTACACTGTATAACGTATCTATTTGCAAAATTTTAAGTCTCTAGGTTCAGCGGTTTGGGCTGTGCGTTGATATCTCAGTCAGTCAGTCAGTCAGTCAGTCAGTCAGTCAGTCAGGACTTTGAATTTTATATATATAGATAACAAGCCTTCCACTCACGGCTTCACCCGCGTGGATAACACGATATCATCTCGCAGTAATGACATATTTTTCCGAGATAAAAACTAGTCTATGTCACTCTTCAGCTCTCCAACTTACCATATACCAAAGTCACGTTGATCCGTTGCTCTGTTTTGACGCGAAAGACGGACGAACACACTTTAGAGTTTATAATTTAGTATCGATGTATTCAATTAAGACATTGGTTTATTTAATGTTGTTATTAAATATTTGGCTTGATTTTGTCTTTAACTTCGACGGGACAATAGTCAAGTTTATGCTTGCAGATTGTTATACACTGCGTGTAAGTTATAAGTAACTTTAATATGCATGCATAATCATACTAATAATTGTTCAAGATCAATAAAAACAGGCCACGTATAGCTGATGAAATAGGGCATCATTGTATACTAGATGGTGAAGTCTAACAAATGGACCATTGCATCTAATATAGTACCGATGAATAATCTGACGCTTCGCGCTTTTATTCGTACGAAGCCTTTATTAAGTAGGTAATGATTTCCCGAACCGCCCACGACCGCAGCGATGAAGAAATAAACAAAGTCACAATGGACGCTAAAAAACTCGATAACGTGTATACCGGAAGCTAATATGAATTGACCTTTAGTAATTTCAAACGTTCATTACGACCTAAGGTCGTTGAGTCGTCACCGCAAATTACAATAGACCACAAATAAAAACAAATTTATAAATAGCGGAAGAGGAATCAACATGTTCCAAATTTAATCAGCAGAATTCCCAAGTTCCTGATCTAACGTGTCGAATGATATCATTTATCAAGTTGACTCCCAGTCTACTATAAGACAGCCACACACGATGTTTAACCAAAATGTGTTTTAAGCTTTATGCCAACTGATTTAGGTCGCTATTGGGATGTCATTTTTGTATTTGCACAGTTATTGTTTATTGTAAAGTGTCAACGAAGGACAGATGCACTTTAAATGTTTATTAATGATAGAAAAGTGTAAGTGGAGTGACAAACGATTTGGTATTGCTTCGTCATTGTGCTCGAAGAAGTGTGTTTATCTATAAAAGTCTTTCAGTTTTTTTTTATAAACAAACTAGTTTTATATCAAACTTGGTTTAGGCATTATCACGACATTCAAATGATTGAAACATGAATATCAGAATAACAATGACTCAAGACCGCACGTCTACAAAACTAAAGTGGGATACGATCCTAAAATTTATAGAAAACTAGCTTTCCGTCCGCGGCTTCGCCCACGTGTACTACACGACGATATCCTGAGGGACTGTGATAGTTTTCCGGGCTAAAAAGTAGCCTATGTTCCTTTCCAGGCTACAAAGTATCTGTGTCCCAAATTTCAGCCAAATCCGTTGACCCGTTTGGTGTGGTTGAGTAACAAACATTCAAACATCTAAACTTTCACATTTATAATATTAGTAGGATATCTGCTACAAAAACAAAATATTTGTGGAAAAATAAAAAATAAAATGAAAAAAAAAGTATGAAATATGAATGATAATAAAGCCAAGAACTCACTAAAGGCACAACTGACACAAGATAAATGACGAAGATCCTAGAAAGAATAAAACAGCTATGACAAGTCATAAGTTATAGAATTAACTAAATTAAGCTCCACATTAAAGCATTAATCCTTATCAGGTAATTCGACTAGTTTAAAACGAATATATTTTAATACTAACACAAAATATTCCATTTACTGATTTTACGATCGCCATTTTAGGTAATGAGAAACACTTAGGCCACCTAGTAGTGACCTAGATTTAAAGTGTCTCGATTTGTAGTCATTGTAATTTACGTTTACTGCCGTAGTTTTAAGAATATGGAACATTTTGATGACACTGATCGTAAAATCGGTGTAGTCTTGCAATAGTTCGCTTTTAAAATACTGCCTGTTACACCGTGCTGCTCGGCAGAACTACGTGAACATTTACCTACTATTTATTTGTATAAAAAATATTAAATGGTTGTACTTAGAATTAATGATTTTTAATATTGAGGAAGAACATAATGCAGCGATTGTGCTGCAGAATAAAGGAGAACGTGCTTTATTTTCATACGAACATACATGCAGACTGCACGTCTCTATTGCAGATCATTAACTAGTTATATTGCAACACTAACAATGTTATCTAAATGCAAAGTAACTCATCTTTTGAATAAAACGAACAAATAAGAACAAACACACTAAAAGATTAAAAGTTTGTTCACGATCCATACATTGCATTGTTCTATTAAACTCGAACCAATGTTTCACAACAACAACAAAATTTGGGAATGTGAAGAGATTTTTAAAGTTATCCTACAAAAAAATGGAAAATGAAGTATTTAGAAAAAATCGACCCGTCTCACAAATACTATATATAATATTTCTAAATGCTTCATTTTCCATTTTTCAACCATAAAAATTGCATTGTGAATGCAAAAAAGTAAAAATTTAAATAACTTATCCTACTAATATTATAAATGTAAAAGTTTAGATGTTTGGATGTTTGTATGTTTGTTACTCAATCACGCCAAAACGGCTGAACATATTTGGCTGAAATTTGGGACACAGATACTAAGCTACTACTACTACGTACTACGTAGCCGCGGGCGGAAAGCTAGTTTCAAATAATTATCGAAATATTTAACATTTATCAAACACATTTGACACATAAATTACTGTAAGAATATAGGTAAGTACTGAGAAGTATATTTAAATGACCATGAAGTGAGCATATTTGTATGAAAATAAAGCAAGTAGCAGTTTTTCTACAAATTCATATTCATTGATATTCTCATTTTTAATCCATCTATTAATAAATTGCTATGGTTAAAAAAGGTTCTGAAATAACACGCATAAAAAATATATAAAAATACAGTCGAATTGATAACATCCTCCTTTTTTTGAAGTCAGTTAAAAATAAAGTCATTAATTTTGCATGTATATTGGAATCAATATATCACATGATAAATAGTTACAGTTCTATGTAAGGAGCTGACACAATTATTGAAGATGACTATAAAACCAAATTTATACAAACCTTTTGAACCGCGTAGGCGATCGGATATGGAGCGTAGTGTACACGCGCAAAGCTGACTTTTATGCCTTTCCGAATAAGCACAATTAGGGGTTCAAAATGTCGAACACTATTATAAAGTAAATCATTTTGAACATAAAAGTCATGGCGGTCGTTTCTGAATTTATAAAAGCCATTAAAATATCGTTGACGAGACTCTCGCCTTAATCACGCGCTCGGTTACTAAGTAACGATGCTGAGATTATAATAAAATTAATAAATCATTTTTTTTGTTTAGTTTATGGGCATTTAAATACCTCATAATTATATTATTATGTCAAATACTAATTTGCAGTAATTTCTATTAGGACAATATTTGACTTACATTTTAATTAAAAATTATTATAAATTTAGTTTGTATCTACATTTTAAGAAGACTGCATAAAGATCCTTTTGCAACAATTCAGTTGCAAATCAGCTTTGCGACGAAACTATGCTTGAGTTCTACAAGGGTGCGTTCTTGGACCAATTCTCTTCACACTGTAACAAAAAAGTGATAATAAGAAATTGGATTGGTAGACATACCCATTAGTATCTTTCAAACGAAAGTAATCTAATAAAGAATAACAATTCTGAATCACGTTTGTGACACTTTTGCTGTACACATCTACACGTGTCAAGCAGTTCTCTCATTCACAACTCAACCCAAATTGTAGGAAAATGTCACTAAATGCGGTGTAAACATTTTACGCGTGACTACAAATAGGTGCGAATGTTAACAGGAGATGGGTATCAGGCAGTTTGAAACATATTTAAGTCATGAGAAGAAGCGTTATATCTTTTGAGAATGAAGTAGCCGTTGTATTTTATAAAGGTAAAGATAATCTTGCCAAAGCTAGATATTGACTGCTATTCTAATAAGAAAAATATTAATAAAATATTGTTCTTCTGAAGAAGCAAGATACAACTTCAATTATAGTGACATTTAAATTATTTCGAATTCAAACAAAAATGAGTACTTTTTGTTTTTTCAAAATGTGTCATAACAAGTTTTTCAGAAATCCTGTTATTCTCGAATAATGATGCCCCAAAATAAAAGATAGTAAGATATTGAATATTAATTTGGTTACAACAAACAAAGTTATAAACGCACGCATTTATTTTGCGAGTATGGTTAGAGTAGAAATATCTTCTCTCCAATGGCTATGTTATTTTCATAATATTTGTTTTGCTTCTTGTACACCCTATTATTTTTAATACTCTTGACTTAACTAGTTATATTTATATTATTGTTACTGTCTATAACTAATCGGATCTAATAAAAAGAAATTCCACATAATTTAAGAACCTGTTACAGTTTTTATCTTTAAAACCATCAGCTCTTTTAGATTAGACCAAGCGTTGCCGTGGGTGGTTACGATCGATACGAATAATATCATCATCCCATTCGCATAAGAATTGAGACACGACTGGTGCTGCTCTATGTACCACCAACACCATATCTTGAATCTATCCAACATTGAAATATAACCTTTATTCTGATTTCGTTAAGACTCAAGTGTTCGTGCAGGCCAAAATCGTGATGTTTTGTTTCTTTATGTATCTAATGCCCTTTGGTTTTTAGTTCAGTCTTCTTTATCTGTGTTTGATTTAGAAACATCCGGATCCGATTATAAAAGAATGGAAATTAACAAACCTGTAACAATACCTACTGTTTTGTTACTATTTACTTAGTAAATTTTCATTACAAGTTAAGTTTAATACTTACCTTAAAATAGCAAAACCCCCAATAATAATTGTAATCATGGTGATGTCGAAATAATTGGTTTTTATTTCTTTCTTTCTATAGTTAATTTATATTTTAGATACTTTAATTCACAATTTGATCATAGCTTCTTAATTTGGGCTACTAATAAAAGCATCTAGAATATCACTTAAAAGGATTCAAAATCTTCTTTTCTTTTGGTGTATTTTATCCATAACCAATATCGTTTTCAAGAGTTTTTATCGGTGTTGTATATTAAAAAAATACCGTAACGTAATTCGCTACTGGAGCATCCGTCTCATATTTCATTGTATCGCAGAGCGACCAATTCATCTTATTGATACCGTTTCAACCCATGAATGCTTTTATAAATACCACAGTGCAGAAAAGAGCAAGAAGGTTATGATTGTTTTGTATTTTAATCATTTGTTCCGTGGCAGGAATTCACGTATAGTCTTATGATAAAGGTCGAAAATATTGGCGACATTATGTTCCCATAGGTCTCGGTAGTTTAATTTGTTGCAAGTTCCAGTCCCATCTTAAGTACTTGGGGACTAGTTGTATTTTAGTGTAATATATCATATGAAAATGAGGCACTTTAAAACGCATTTGTAATTGTCTCATTAAGTTATCATTTTTTTACTTTCTTGCATTCACAATGCAATTTTTATTATTGATCGTGATCGTGGGTTCGAGTCCCATCGGAGCTGGTTGTGAGACGGGTCTTTTTTTTTCAAAAATACTTCTTTTTCCATGTATCATTAAGGTTAAAAGATAGTAATATAAAATTACCCTAATCTTTAATTAACTTGAAGTAATGTTTTAACGAATCTTTCTTTTATTTCACAGGTAAATTCCACACCTGCAGTTCAGGTTTTAATAACACTTTTAAATCAACTTACTGATTATTGTACCGACTGTGGCTACCAAACTCGCGCGCAGCCGAAGGGACCGAAGTGATAAATGATTGGTAATTGTATCCGTATATTGTTGTTTTATGAAAAATCGCCGCTTACGCGTGTATCAGCGATCAACTTTACAGATACGGAGTGCAATTTTGTAAAATCTGGATTAATTGCCTGTTATTTTTTGCTGAAGTTTGGGTTTAATTGAAGAAGCTACAGCTGATATGAGAAAATGATCCGGTTTTAAGTTTAAGTAAGTTTGTGATATCCATGATACTTGCACAAGAAAGTTTAAAAATGTTCTTATCAGATAGTAAGTTCTTATTGGAAAGATTATTATAAATCTTATTGAGGAGAAATTATTCGAGAATACTAAATTATTCAGAAATTAAATCTTTATGTAATGTACTGACACTTTTTACTTTATTAATAGATATGGCGGTATAGAGTGAATTTTTGAATAAGGAATTTGTAAAATTTTAAATTTTTATGATTATTTTTACTACAACTACAACTATTATAATAATCGGGATTTGATTTTTTTTAATGTTATATTTTATTTGTAATAATACGTAGGTATAAGTGGGGTGGGCTACTGATAGATTTATCTTTAAAATTTGTTACAAAATTTAATTTAAAGACTTAAAATATCTCCTATTGAGGCCCAACAAGGCCCTCTAGATACAGCACATAATCTACCTATATACTTAAAATAAGCATTTTAATATCTATACTAAAAATGTATATTATTTTTCACACTTATGCTCTGAAATGTTAATATTATATTTGAGAAAAGAATGCAGTACGTGGCACTTTTCCGAGGTAAACATTCTAAATTTGAAAATCACTGCAGTAATGAATTTCAGTACTTACTTACTGCACTGATTTTAGTGCAGTAAGTAAGTACTGAAATTCATTACTGCAGTGATTTTCTATGGTACTACCAACTTTTTTTCTTTATTTTTTTCTTTAGTTATTGCTGTGTATAAAAACAGAAAAAGCAAAGGGACATTTGCACCATACAGCCACATTATTAATATATCATAATTAGGTTAACTTTTTTTTTAAATACGGTGCGCAGAATATATTACTTCGTATTGTACCACAAGCGCTTTGTCCCTTAGCACCATGAAGCTCGACTTAATACTCGTTACCTCAGTATTAAGTCGAGCTTCATGCTTAGCACGAACATCAATCGAAAAAACAAAATGAGATTTATCATAGACAAAATATCCTTTACGAGTAATTTTGTATGGGAAATATATACAGCGCCATCTACCGCCCAGAAGCGGGTATTGAAGTTGCGCATTTTAGTAGCAAGTAACTAGTAAGTATCACTAGGCTGTATGACCGTTCGACATGGCCTCACAAACCAATATTAAAAAACGGCGGGAATGATTTTCAGCGGTTGATTAGATATCAATACAGTTTATATTGTGTAATAAATTATCAAAATGAGTTCTGCCAATGAAACATTACAGACATTGTATGTACCTACTCCACCACATTTGAGAGCAGAAGCAAAATTAATAACAGAAAACTTACTGCCAGCAAAATCAAAAGAAAGATATATGAAAACCTACGATCTGATTTGGAAAAGTGAAAAAAAGGCGCATACGTTTTCGGAATCTGTGTTGTTGGCGTATTTTAATGATACATCATTAAAATAATATTATTATGGGCGATTTATACATAAGTGTGCCCGGGAAAACAATAACATTTACATTTAATAATTGCCCGAACATGTGTGTTAAAATTTTTAATAAATATTATTTAGTTAAACAGTTTTTTTTATTTCCTCGCATTTCTTGAGAAAAGCACTATACAAGCCTTGTACGGTAAGCAAATTACCTTGCCTCGAATGATTAAAGCCCTCGCCTGCGGCTCGTGCTTCAAACCATCCTCGACAATGTAATTTCTTACTTACCTGTCCTCGGCTGTAATGTACTATTACCGTAAATTAATCTTAGGAATGTAATTTTATCTAATTTATTATTATATTATCAAAACAATGTTTTTGTTCAGAGACACGAGTATATTCCGAAGGTTGATAACGAAAGTAAAATTAGCATTTATATGTATCTAGTAAGTATTTAAGATACGATACCCGCTTCTTATCTGTAAGCGTATCGAATGAAGTAGATAATTGATGTGTGTAAGCAAACAAATTAGAATAAAATATACGTGAATATGTTCGGCAAAGCCCACCAGTGCTTTGATCAAATAAATATGAAAAAAAAAACATTTGATATTACGAAACTAGATATTGATAATTTTTTAAATCAAATTAAGTGATACTATAGCACAAAATATTCGGTTTTAGAGACCCTAAACTCGGAAATAACGGATTTGATTAAAATATGTGACAAATAGAATTTTTGATGAAGACGCCCCATTACAAAGGACTGAAATCCAGCGAATTGAAATTGTATTATTGTCGTGTACTAAGTTTTATACTCATGATAATTTACTCTGAACTCTGCCTCATGACTGTCTAATCTGAATATCTAGCGATAGCTTTCAATTTTAAAAATGTTGTACAACCATTGCTGCAGTAATTCAAATAATTTTCGCAACTGCCAACAACAAGTGATGAATGTCAAACTGAAAGCGATCGCCATAGATGTTGAACTATACATATAGCCCCTGTTTTATATTATTGAACTTAATAGTACCACTCATAGTACCACAGTAACTACTTGATACCAACTCTGTATCTTTGTAAAAGTAGAAAAAGATGATATTTTTATAAATAAAGCATACATTACAGAAAAGTAACGGTGCCACTACTCATTTAGCACCCGAAACGATAAATTAAAATCGATTTACCCGAATCGATCTCTCGTGTAATTGTCCGTAATAACCCTAAAATACCGACAGAGGTGTGGATCTTAACCCGATACCGTTCGTTACTTGCAAAACGCTGGTGGTCGGGAATTTTAAGACGATGAATCGATACTTTGCATTCAATTCTGCTGCACTGAATTCGATTGTGTCATCGTGGTTATTATTTGATACTTTTAAATCGATTTTTGTTGCAATTTTTAATGAGTATCACTGTCAATCAAAACAGCGAAATTGGAATAGTATTGCCAGCTAAGTTTAACCTTTATTTTTGCATATTTATAAGACGCATGATGATATGACTTTATTTTCGTATATTATGTACCTACTTGTTTGGCGAACTTATGTTACGTGTCTGCAAAATTAAAAGTATTAATATATAAAAAATATATTTATATTATAACACACCGATAAAATAATTACATTTTTAAGGATTTCTCTTTACATGCAAATCATTTAACGAAATCAAAAAGCGTTACGGCAGAATTTTAAAATTCGCTAACACTAGTGTCATACATGGTATATTACATCAAAACAAGACAGTTCTCGTTACGGCCGATGGACTAGTATACATAAAAGTGCCCTAATAAAAAACCGTTGCTGAATAAACTGATCTCTAACACAACGGCTTAAGGACTACATTTTGGACGATTTCTCTTGACACGCATATTATTTGACGAACTCAAATTGCGTGTCAGCAAATTTGCCGACGCCCGCCCGGCCGTTAGATGGCATGTTGGCTTTTCACACAGCCCGCATGCGGTTCGGCTTTGTGAATGCAGACGGGCGGTTTGCGCGATTAGATTAAATTAAATTACGCTTTACCGAAATAAATAAGTACTAATGAAAAATATTTTTTTATTCTTGTTAACTTTGTAGTCAAAACAAAAAAAAAACAACAAAACACAGTTTTTAACATTATTAAAGGGTGAAAAACGCAATATATATGTAGTTACTTCCGCAGAAAATACAATATGCAAGATGCACCGCCCGCCCGCCCGCAAAAAATTGCACATGCACACCACTAAAATACCAGTGCACAATACCTGCATTTAGCAATTACACCTTAAACCTTCACCGATTAGACTACTCTACACGTGTTTCGCCCCGACCCGGGGCATCCTCAGGAGATAGTTCGTGCGAAAACCAACAGCAGTTTTTTGCAGAAGTAAGCTACATATATTTCGTTTTTCACAATGGTTAGAGACTTCTGCCACGTGACGCCTGATTCAATCAAATATTAGTACAGTGGTTGGGCTCCTCCTTTGAAGTTTGATTAAACCTGTATTAAGAGTAATTAAGTCTTGTTTAACAAAAAGAAATGTTTTGATACACAATTAACAAATTTTCCATTATTAGCATTGTTGGCAACTGGCCGTAGACAGACGGTAGGTGTCAGGAGGATTATCAATGTCAGTCTTTGGTTGTCAACGGGCAAATATAGTTCGTAGCATTTTATGTACAGTAATTTCAGATATTACAATTCATTATTTCTCAATGTAAGTATTTCATTCCATATTTCTAAGGTCCACTCATCGATTACTAACTAGCATCAAGATGATTCTGAGAAGCTTAGGTAAAAGTTTTTGTTCAAAAAGCATTAAGGGGTCGTATTTTGTAGGAAATGGGTAATTAAACCTAAGTCGAATCAGGGGTTAAATCAAGCGCAGGTATCTTTACTCCAGCTACGTTAGGAATCATGAACACAATTTATTGTCAATTGTTGTTGGTTAAGAAGTAACATAGCTAGAAAGGTTTCATAAAAGTACTTTATTCTGTTATCCAAATTGTACACCAATAAATTCCTATGACATTCCAATAAAGAGGCGTTTTATTCACTCCACAACATCGCGAGGCGGTTGTAAAACGCTCGTCTGCCATAAAAAGCATTTGAATAAAGAACGCGCTTCAACAAACTTTGCTTAATGCTGTTCTAGCCATATTGTGTTGACGCATTACAAGTTTTATGGCCAATTCTTCAAGAGCTTTGCGTGAACTCAAATAGTTCCACCTTAGTCTATTCTTCAAGAGCCAAAGAGAGCGCCTAAGGCCAACTTACACTGGCCACTAAATCGAACATATGTTAGCTTTTAGAAACAAGATCGTAACGTTGCCGAGTCTCCATCAATTGTTTGACAAGGCATTACGTGAACGAAATCATAAGGTTCCGATGAACTTTCAAAGTGTCGAAATTCCCGGGTCAAGTGAATTGAGGACTTCTCAAGTCGTAATTAATAAACTACGTAATTAAATTAATCATTATCGACATGTCAAATGGTGAACGTAAATTGTAAAAATGTTACTTGGCCAAGTCTAGCTGTCAACACTTTTAATAACTGTGAGATTTTAATAGACTTCAAAATATGCTACTGTGTTGTTGAATGCATTTTGCAATTATCTCTCTGTTTGTGACGAATTTTATGTTTAATTAAATAATTGGTAAATGACAGGTGCTTATTATAGAAATATTGCGTATAACCACATGATTGAGTTACAATATACGACTTAAATCTAAATAGTATAATAGCCATAGTCTAAGCTTATTTTGTCAAACAAACTTTCATTTCTATACACTAACGCCCGAATTCTCGAACGCAAATCATTTTTGGGAGCGTAGCAAACATCATGACATCTCTTTCATACGTTTGACATTTAAAGTGACAGGGCGATGTTTGAGACGCTCCCAAAGATAAGTAGTGTACGAGTATTCGGGCATAAGACAAATAAGAATAAAAAGTGTGGTTCTTTTTAAACGCCTGTATGGTCTAGTGTTTCAGACCACTGATTTCAGACCCAGTGGTACCGGGTTTGATTCCCAGTGGGGGTACACATTGTATTCGGTTTGGTTGGTGGTAGGACTTGTTCTTAGTCCGCCTGGCTAGCTACCCACCTTCTAATCTAAGTCTGACGCCATAACAATGATGATTTAAACATTATTGTATACCGGCAGTTAGAGATAAGATAGCCAATTCCTCAGTGATTGAGGATTCCGGCAGTAGTGCGATTCCACCTTCAGCTTTATCACCACTTACCATCAGGTGTAATGAAGGCTAAGTGCTACCCCGTAGTAGATAAAAAAACAACAACAATGAAATAATAATGTCATCAATAACCAAGACCATAATAATCAAAAATAAAATTTATTTTATTCAACGAACGTGGGACCTCAGAGATGGCAACCCTTAAAAGCCAATGAACATTGTTACTCTACTAATAAATGTATCAGATTTGTCCTATTGAAATAATTAAACCACCATAGATCAAACTAAATCATTTTAACAAATGCAATCAATTAAAAAATGTCATAGCACAATCATTATCACTAATTAAAAAATAATTTATCGAATTCACTTAAGAATTATCCGTCGCATATTAAAATTAATTTCATGATCGTGACCAATCGGGTGTTTCCGTGAGCGCTCGGCAAAAAGCGCGCGCGACACGACGACGTCCTTACCCCGGGGCAGAATTTTAAACCTCGAAAAAAAGACAATGTTCAGCATACATCGCTGTTAAAATCCCAGCTTCACTGTAACCATTGCATAGGAATAATGCAATGGTCATTGAATATTGTAAAGTTTGTGGAACACTTTTTAGAAAGCATACAAATTTTGATTAATGAATTTTCTTACCCGAAAAGGTTGGCCCTTTATTTTCCCTTTAGGGCTTTTGATGTCAATTCGGTTTAATAATAAATATAAAGATAACTCTTTGCTCGAATTTTATTATAGAACATGTTTATAACATTCCGACTACGACATATTGTAGAACAACTAAATATATTAGTTAGGTAGGTAATTTTATCTGAGAGTTTCTAATAGAACACACTAGTTCTTGTAAAGAAATATGATAAAAAAGGATATTTTCATATTGAATAACCTGAGTTATTAATAAAAAAATGGTAAGTACCACTAAGTATTAAATATAGGTCCATAGTGGTAGGTATTATGCGGGTTGCAGACCAAGACATAAGCTGAGTTAGTACTAGTTGTGTGCAGACTGCAAACTGTCTAAAAATAATGAAAAAATGCGTCAGCTACGCGAGCTAAGCTAAAGAAACTTAGCTTAGCTCTTGGCCTGTAACCAGCATTACAGCAGCATTAATGTAACTATGGCAACACAAAATTTACTACAGCCTCGTCTGTTCCCTTTAAAACAGGTGGGCTTTTAAATTAACCATCCTCGTTCTTCCTCGTCCATCTTAAAAAGATAAAGACAGGATCATTTCAAGCTCCATAAAAAAGTAATACGAAAAATTATTGTTTTAAGAAATTTGCATATACGAGGACATTCGAAAGACCATTTTGAAAGATCCGCGGCTCAATTTTCTGTAAGAACAAGAACTTGATTATTTTCATTTTCGAGAGATCAACGTATGTTGGTCTCACAGGACAATATATCATGTAACTGGTGCATAAAATTCGATCGTTCATTGACCCGTAAATACTAACGGTTTTTGGTTTTTCGTGTGGAATTTCTAATCAGTGTTTTGTGTTTTTCGTCATAACAATTACATGTTACAATAGCGTTTGTGACAACTTCACAATAGCTTAGGTGTTTGCCCAAACACCCGGGTGCTATTATTGGAAGTATTTTTATTACAAAAGGAGAAGTTGCAGCTTCCATATAAAATTAACCTACGTCGCACAGCTAAGAGAAATATCTCAAAAAATTGATAAAAGTAGTTATTAACAAACTGCCCACCTCCGCTTGTCATACTTACTGGCTATATAACATACTTAGAAATTGCTCCGCCTGAATAGGTGCAGAATACTACTCTAAAATATTTTACTTTCAATGATGTAAAAGGTACCTAAAGACCATAAAAGAGTGGAATAGAGATGTCATGAAGTTTAAAAAAATGGACATCTGCGTGCTTTCTTATCCAAGGTGTAAGTAAAACAATTAAATAAAAAACTTATTTATTCCCATTCTATGTCTATCAAAACATTGCCAAAAAGTGCGCTGGGTGGCTAAAAACATCTTCATAAATCTCGCACAACCAAGATGATACATTGATACAACATTGTCATTACATGGGCGCAGACTCCCAGTGTCCTGCGCCCATGTACCTGTACATGTATCTACAGCAATATTCTGTTATCGCAGATCTCCCTTCAGCTCTACGATAATATAATATACATATAAGTCCAGTCTACCTACTACCAATACTACCAATGAATTTCTCAAAGCGCCGTACACTCCGACCAATATAAAAAGCCATACTATAGAGCTATTTTTCAATGTTTTAGCCATTAAGGATGATAACCAAAAGTATGTCATTCTTTTCTACGTATTTTTAGCTATTTTTGAGATAATTAACATTGATGTTCGAAGTAGGTATTTTTTGCAACTTCTTTTTTGTGTCCAAAATAAACGAATATAGAAAAAAACCTAATTCTTAAGTTGCAACTCACGTAAAACAAAAAACTGTGTTTTAATTATCAATTAAAAAATGCATTTATTTATTTTGTAGAGTTTCAATTCGTTGCGTTACTTAATGCTACAAACATACCAAGCAATTAATATCACTTTTAACTTTGCAATGACAGACCTAACCTGTCGTACTTTATTTAAAACTAAATTCGTATAAAAATACCAACCAGAACATTTATTTTTAAAACTTAACCGCACTATTTTTAATACAATAAGGTATTTAACTTATAATTTTTTATGCATTTAAAATGTTTTTCGAAATATAAGTTTTTATTTAGAACTTCCTTAAATATTTTCAAAGTTATAGGACATCAAACTTTCTAATTAGACAAGGAGAGAACGACTATCTTTGTCATGTCACCAAATCAGTAGCGTCATAGTCTCGCCATATGAGGTTTCGATTTAGAAAGAGACTGCTATGGCCAAAATTAAACAGCTTATTTTGCTGTCTATAAAATAGATTCAATTTTTTTTCATATTTGCTACTTAAATATTATATTTTTTAACTTAACCATTAAATATCAACATTTCAACAGCAGTGAAATGCCCTATTGTGAATAACTAGAGTACCAATTGTAACAATGGCACGCGGTAACAAACCAGTCGTAGACATTGTCTAGACCGTGAAATTTTTCATCATATCTGTTTTACCATGAAAACTGTAACGAAGCTAGGTGCACGTACAGACGTGAGCAAAAATACGAAAACAACATAGGACTATTTCATGACTATGTTATATTATTACAATATTGAATGACTTTTGTGGCAGTATTTTATTCAGGAGTATGACTATTTGGCCCAACTAATTTCCTTCCACAGACACGTCAAGAAAAAGAGGTTGCTCGACACACTAAAAGCGCTTGGAGGAGCTATTGGTCTTTTAAATATTTTAAGATAGTCGACGTACCGATTTCTTTAAAGCGTAAACTCGGGGACATGTGCATACTTCCCGTCCACACATACGGCGCTCAAACTTCGTCTTTGACCAAAAAACATAGGTCTGCCCTCGAGGTGTGTCAGAGGGGGGTGGAGCTCAGCATGCTGGGCATTAAGTAATAAGTTTGTGGCACAGATAGTTTTATTTTGACGCTCCAATCTGACAAAGATGTTTAAACATTATTGCTCGGGACTGTACAAGAAGTAACTAACTACACTACTTACACTAAGAAATTAAATATTATAGATACAAATAACCCTTTTTTAATCTACTACGGGGTAGCACTTAGCCTTCATCACACCTGATGTTAAGTGGTGATAAGGCTGAAGGTGGAAGTGCACTACTCCCGGAATCCTCACTGAGGAACAGGCTATCTTATCTTTAACTGCCGGAACACAATAATGCTGAAAACATCAATGTTATGGCGTCAGACTTAGATAAGATGGTGGTAGCTAGCCAGGCGGACTTAGAACAAGTACCCCCGCTGGGAATCGAACCCGGGACCTCTGGGTCTGAAGTCAGTAGTGTGAACCACTAGACCACAGAGGCGGTTAAAATTATTATTTGAATGTAAGGGGCTATACATCTCCCGTAGGAGATGTAGTCACTGCGACCTAAAAGAGCTATTGTGACTCGCCAACTGGTTAAAGTAACTCTTTTAGCCTGGAGGCTTCCAAGAAGTCTGGAATACTCCTAGCTTTAAGTGTTTTAATCTCCTCTGGGCGCATAATGTGTCGACCCAGATGGATACTGCGTTTGTATCCACAAACGCAGCCATCTGGCGGCCCGTAGTCACACAGAAGGTGCCTGGGTGTTTCTCTCTCCTTTTTACAGTAGCAGCAAACATCAAAATAACATACATTTATTTGTGATTATTTAGCAGCTTACATTTTTACCCCCATTATAATAATGGGAAGACATAACATCACATACTTTTCATTTAACCACACATATGAGAACATCATATTTTGTTCTTATTAGAATAATTTTATTACAACCAAGTTGAATAAATTATAAAATCTATCATACCTCACTTCTCGTACAAACATCTAATAAGATTTTTATTAAACACATGTCTGCATCGATCAGTCATAACATAAAATATATTATATTCACGTCTGCTTATTAAAAAATGGTGTCATAAAATTATCGAGACGTCTGCAATACTAATTTATACGATGACAAAGTAAACAAGATTTGATGCGCTCCTAGTTTGGATGGATAAAAAATGCGATTCTGATTGCACAAAAAATTGCTATGTCCAAAACAAGCATTCGTAATTTAAGATTTATAGCAAAAAAATTAAAAAGGCTACGGACGAAGCATCTTTTAAATGTGTCTCGCGACACTGCGAAAATACCGGCAAGATGGCTCAATTAACTCTAAAGATAATAGGCGACCAATTAAACCAATTTATGGTGTTATTAACATTTTAAACAAAAAAGCCATCGGTCATTCTTACAAAAATCTCGCTTTAAAAATAAATGAGAAATTAATTGACGATGCCTATCTGTAATTGGACTTGGTTTAATATAGAGCTTAACGGTCCAGTTATATAAAACGGTTCAGCGAAAAATATTCATTTTGAGATTTTGTAATCGAGGGCTGGAAAGTCTCACGGTTTATAAAAAAACTAGCTTTCTGCTCGCGGCTCTGCCTGTACGCTAAATTTCATCCAGATCAATTCAGCAGTTTCGCTGTGAATGAGTACAAAAATCCTAACTATCGCATTTATAATTTCAGGAAGATACACTAATAAAGACCAGTCGGTATTACTTATAATTTATAAGAACTTATAATTTCCTTTAAGGAAAAGCTTTAAATGATTAGTAGTTAACAATTATATCAATATCGTGTATTTCCACTAATTCTCAGAAGTTTTTAGAGCGTTTCTTACAAACTGAATATTAAATATGTCTCGTCTTTTCCGGTTGAATATCAAAATATTGATAATAATTTTGACGTATTTTAATTATTTCTCTAAAGTTCAAAATAAGTAAACAATTTTTTGCAAAACTTTGCCAGCCATTGATTCACCAACAAGTAAATAGCGTATTCACTTTATCACATAAGCGTTATTATTGATTTAATTACGCACCAGAAGACCAAGCAATTTCGTGCAAAACTGCGAGCGGACATTTTAAAAACAATTACAAACAAAAAAGGCTACGCATTAATTCAGGAATTCTGCGAGTTACGAGAGAAAGTGCTGACAACCAAATATTACCATGCCTCACTTGAGCCCTATCAAAAAGTAATTATACGGACACTTTTAACATTTAACCCTTGAAAATCTGCGTGAATTCAATGAGGCCTCGTTATGCAGTTGAAAACTGTATCTCGGTTTGTTTAATTTTTAAATTAATTTCCCGTGTCAGTTAGTTTGCCCGCCTGTGCTGCTCACATGATTGGATACTTCAGCCTTGGTGTCAGGTGCGTTCAAAAATTTGAGAGTGGTCCTGGTTCGTCAATGGCTAACCATATCTTGATTTAAAAATTATGATTGGATTTTCTGTAAGTTTAACAATAGCAACGTGGCCTATTTAAATAACTTTATAAACATAGGTATGGAATTTGGACCCAGTAACCTTGCCACCTCTATTTACTATATTTTAAATCTATTTAGAAAAAAATACATTTTCCCAATAAATAAAATAATATAAACTCATAGCTAGTCCACATTCGTCTCAGTTTGTACTCCTGCAGGCTTTCATCTTACGTAATTAGTCCAACTTGTTGCAAGACATTTACCATCTTTGGCGCAAGTATAACTTATGCACAAGTCAGTTAGCTTCTGTACGATTGACATCGATCCTCGAAGTCCGACGCAGGGTTAAAGGGTTACTAACTTAGTTTTATATTTATGTTGCAGATATACAACGTATAATTTTTTTGTTTCTTGCCTTTTTGCAAATTATAAACTATAAGGTTAGTATGCGAGCAATCCATGATGTTGCCGCTTCAGTTCTTATAAGAGGACCCAATTAAGTAAAAATGGCGATGTCATCTCAAACAGCAATGAAAAACACTAATCAGTAAACATCAACAAGAACGACAGATAACCAAAGATCCAGAATATACCATTTTGTATTTTTTTTTAATTTAGAAAAAGAGTCAAATAGCAGATTGTATTACAAGGGAGCAAAATAATATATTTACGGCGAGAGCGCTATAGCGCAGCTAGGGATTCTAGAGTAGAATCCTGAACGCAGCGAGGGATTCAATATACGCCGCCCGAGGTGAAATTAATTTTGCGGCCGAGTAATACACTCTGTTTTTCATCCCCCTCTATAAGATAAGATAAGATAAGATAAAAATATTCTTTATTCACTTAGACATAATAAATATGTACTTATGAATCGTCAACATTTTCCTACCACCCATTCAAGACTTTTTTAACTGACAAGAAGAATGGGCGCAAGAAACTTGCCAGCGTTTCTTAGTTAGGTAACGACATTTACAAAAAAAAAACATATCGTTACTAATACAACAATTGCTTAGTATAAAAATACATCAATTTAAACAGTGATTATGTTATGTGTTACATCATGACCATGCATTGCGGTCATTCAAATAATCGTCTACTTTATAGTATCCTTTGCTCATCAGCGACTCTTTAATGTAACATTTAAATTTATGCAATGGTAGTTCAATAATATGCTGTGGAACTTTATTAAAAAAGGATATGCTTTTCCCCAGAAATGAGGCTCTGGATTTTTCTAGCCTAAACTTGGGAACGACAAGTTTATCTTTATTTCTTGTGTTAAAGCGATGAATATCGCTCTGCTTTACAAATGTATTATAATATTTTTTCACATAAATAATATTTTCATAGATGTATTGTCCTGCAACAGTTAAAATGTTTATTTCTTTAAATAGATCTCTTAAAGAATCTCTCGATCGGAGGTTGTACATGGCGCGAATAGCCCTTTTTTGGAGCACGAATATACTTTGGATGTTAGCGGCTGAGCCCCACAACAAAAGGCCGTAGGACATAACACTATGAAAATAACTAAAATAGACTATTCTAGCCGTTTCAATATCGGTTAAGAGCCTTATTTTCTTTACTGCGAATGCGGCCGAACTGAGTCTACTCGCCAAGGCTTCGATATGAGGATCCCATTGTAGTCGCGAGTCTAATATAATACCTAGAAACTTTGTATTGTTAATGAATTCGACCATATCGCCGTCTAGTCTTATATGAAAATCAACTTGTCTTACATTAGGTAACGAAAATTTTAAACACTTAGTTTTCTTTGAGTTTAATGATAAATTATTACTATTAAACCAATGTGACACTTTTGAAAGAGCACTAAAGAAAGGCAATAAAGATAACTCAAACTACTTACCTAGAAATTGGCGTTCGGATACATCATAGCGCTAGTCGGGCAAAGGCTACGCCGCCTGTTTGAGAAATAAATTGAAGTTTTGAAATAACAAAAAAAAGATCCTTATAAGTATCTCCGGGGACACCGTAGGTGGGTTGAAAATTTTGTAAGATTTTAGCTACGACGTTTACGAGATATTCTCAATTTAATAAAATTCCTTTTTTGAAAATTTTCAAGTCTTGGCCCCATACAGAATCATTTGATTTTCTTATTTAAAGTACTGCACTCCCTTTGCTACACTCAAACCAACGCTTCTTTATTTATGTTCTAAATTCAAATCTCATTATTACCCTCTTATCATAACTGGTAAACAATGAATCGTTTTGGGCCCGGTTATTAGATAAACAATCATCGCTTTTCGAATAGATGGGATAAAAACAATTATATATCAATACCTATTTAGCCTATAATCATCCCAAGCAATTTTCCTCTAAGTATTACTAGAAACCTACTAGAACCTACATTATTTCTTGTACTTCTAACAGTAATAACTCGGATCTTAATTTTTTCTCCAATCTTTTGCCTAGATAGATCATGCTCCAGAACCTTAACATGGCATAATTGCATATGTAATTTATTGTAAATAAGTAGAAAGAAATTCCTTCATTCCATTTTTGGTGTGGTTAAGCGAAGATATATTGGTTTTGTCACATCTGCATTACTAACTGTAGAAATAAGAAGTCGCCATGAAATTCATGTTTTTTGCTAGTAATTAATCTGATGGGATGTATTTAATTATATGATGTTCTGGTTCTTAGCTGGTAGATTATGCTAGCCAATTGGTTGCCTTTTTCAGTTGGTTTGAAGCAATATGAATGGAACATAGTAAGTTAGGTTTTTTGCGTTTATTACATCTGGCATGATGAGAGAGATTTAATTACCTATAGGTATTAAATTGTAGTGTAGAAAACGGTATTAGGTTTTCACCTTTCCATATAGCAATGTAAGACATGATTAACTTTTTATAAATAACATTTCTTTTACGATATCAATCTTCTAAATACCTGGGGGCCGATTCTCAGGCAATCGAGAAAAGTTCACTTTTATAAGCTCGAAATTCAAATATAACACAATTTGTGTATTGTCAGAATTTCACAATCGAAAAAGTTCGATCGAAAACCAGTCGAACGCAACGAGTGGTACAGACCAATAGATGTTCGTATACGAACTTAGCTGTCAAAACTTCGATCATAAAGTCTCGAAATGAATTTGTTGACATTTGGGACAGTTTAGTTTGTTTGAAACGTTCTAACTTTTCAATAGAAACCACAAACAAAATGTTCGTATACGAATTTACCACACTGAAAAAATTCGAATGCTTGAGAATCGGGCCCCAGATCTTTTAAATATCTGAGTAAAGCCTAGTTCTATTGGAAGGGTTAAACCGACTTTTTATTGCTTCATTTAAAAGCAGCGTTCATGAAATTTCTCTTCAAATGATTTATTAGCAATTGAATGTTCCGATAAATTAGCTTACACAATACATCCTATCAGTGAACGCCATTTAATCTTCCGATATTTCACATTCATACGAACGCCAAATATGCGTATAGTAGTCGTATCAGTGATCTCACACGCCTCTTCATATATTACTCAAAGATTTTTATGGCAGTTTTGAATACATAAAAATTATTGGGGTCGTCAACAGGTACCTTTATGGAATACGTTTAAAGAAATTTATAGTGTTATTAAGGTGCAAAATGGCATAAATATCGAGATTATCTTTAAAGAATCGAGGGTTGTATAGTGTGTATAATAAAATGCGGTTGTGATAAAATAGTACTTTGGTTATTGTGATGTTAATTAAATGTCATAAAAAATTGTTTGAGTTTCTTCATATTTACGAGTTTCTGGTTAGTAGCCTAACGTTTGAAATACTATCATTAGTTTGTCATTAACGATACTTTAAATAATGTTCTATAATAAGACAATAAAAATCGAGTGATACTTTCTTTCCTAAAAGGAACTTCATAGTTTATTTCTTTTTCCGTCTAAACTAGCCTACTGTTTGTCTCTGTCTGCGCTGTCGTGGGAATAATGTCGATTCCAACAAAATGCCCTTACCGAGGCCCACATCACTTGCGCGTGAGACAATTTCAACTTGCCGTTTTTGAATTGACCAATTGTAAATCTGTCCGACATGCAAACTCCAAGTTTAGTGAACGCCTTTTAAGAGCAGACTACCTGTGTTGCATTTGTTTGCGATTTGAATTTAGAACTTTTTGCACAGAGCATTGCTGGCTGGAAAAAGTTTGCGGTCGGAAACTAAGTAGAGAACCTCTTTAGGAAGTTTTTTTTCATTTGTTTTGATCATATTCTTTGTACACTTTCTTCTTTGTACATTTCTGCCCTATTTATTGCCTATGTTGCTTTTATATTTATTGAAGTTAGAACGAGTGTGCGCAATGAAATTGAATAAAAAAAAATGCCATTGGAATAGTAGTTTATGTGACTGTCGCATAAAGTGTATAGTAGATAAACTCTTTTATCTACACTCATGTTATAATATTCGAATTATGAACTCATGCCTGAACGTCTAATGATACAATTTATGCCATAGTCAACTATAAAAAATAAAACTGCTGTATCCTGTGTTTCATAATGACCATTCCATATTCCACAGGTCCATATTGACAGGTCCATATTGTCCTTCCATATTGACAGGTCCATATTGTTGACTTTCAATAAAGTATAATAATAATAATAATTATGAAACACCTGGATACAGCTGTCATTCATTATAAAACACTTATATTTCTTAATTTTACAGTCTCCATGGCAACCGTAGGATTTACCGGCCCTGACTCCCAACTCTTTCAAGCCCTTCTTTAGCTGGCAACAATCAGAAACTTTTTAAAATTAGAATTTTGAATTTAGAAGGAATAGACCGTATAGACTCCTATAAGTGGGGTTTGGCACCAATTCACATTTTGTAATTAATATTGATTTGCTTTATTTTTGAAAAATATAATAAATGTAATGAGTGTAGATAAAGTAGTGTATGAGACTGCACATAACTCGGTATTAAAACACTTCATTATGCGACAGTCACATAAACTACTATTATATAGCCTGTTAAAAAATTTAATTGACTCGATTGATATAAGGATATATAATTTACTTTCTATTTGCAGCTCATAATATTTCTGTTCTTGTGAATGCTGGTAATAAACTTTAAGATGAGTTACTGAATTGCTTTTCTCAGAAGGTTTAGATTTTATTTAGGTCTTCAAAAATATTTTTCTAATATGTTACGCTTTTATGTAGTAATTAACCGATCGACTAAAATACTTTTTTACCAACAAAATTACTAGGCGAGCAACTTAGTCGCCAATCTAACCAATAATTTTTAGTCGGTCGGTTTATTATATTTCTTTTATGATAATTTTTTTTGTAATGGTTGACAAACACCTGCCAAAAAACCGGAAAATCGATTATGAACTGACACATTCATGAAAACTGAAGTTGAAATTATAAATGTCAAAAAAAGGACATTAAAAACACCCTCGCTTCAGCATAACTTAAACCAGATTCAAGTTAAACAATTACTACAAATTATTCAATTCCCTGTAACGGGTGTTAACCCAGCAAAAAACATACAATTTCGAGAAAACGGAAACTTATTTTTCGAGCCGCTTAACGAGAAATTCTTGTAGCATCCCGCTCGGCCGGCGAATACTCGGGCCGTATTATTTATTACTTACAATATCTTCTCGTCCTTAATTTGTTCGTGGGCCGTCAAAGTTGCATTTATATATCGTCCCGAAATTATCATCGGCACATCTCATCCAGAATGATATATCAAAGTCCAAAATTTAGGTTGCAATCTTAATAATTTTATCTGATTATCCGGTTTCAAGATACGTCACTTTAATTAAGTAATTTCTGGTCTCCGTTTAAGCTTGCTGATTGTATCGCGCTTGGGAAGAAGCTTTTTCGGCGTAAAAACAAATGGTAATACTTTGTCATGTGTTAAATATACAGTAATCTTGTAGGACGCGCCGCTTGTTAAAACGCGGTTAACTTTACGATTGTGATATTTAAACGAGCTGTTTATTGTGATCGTTAACTTTTAGGAGCTGGTGTAATTCGGTGATTATCTCGTGCGTAACTAGAAGGCTTTAACTGAGCTGTAATCGAATAAAATTTTGTGTTAAAAATGACTATACATTCGCTATCCTGAAATAAGAACACTTTAAATGAAATTTTTACTTCAAAACAATATTGATCTACACTGTCTTAAGCTTAATTCTTCGTGGTTAATTGTTGCACTTTGTTGCACTTTGATTTTAAGCTTTGATGGTCAATTTCACTATAACTATCCTAAATATCGGGGACTCGACAACTAAACATGGTAAATCCTGGTTTTCAATAGTTATAAAAATATTTCGTTTGACGATCTAGTCAAGGTCGCGGTGCGCCGCTGGATGCGGGCAGCGCAGGACCGATCGTTGTGGAGATCGTTGAGGAAGGCCTATGCCCAGCAGTGGGCGTCGTTCGGCTGTCATGATGATGATTGTTTTATTAATACCCTCATTAATGAGAAAGGTTATTGCCTAAACAAGTATTGTGACACGCTGCAATGCAATTTACGTAGACTCTTCCATTAAATATATAGGTGTCTTTAGTGACTCCGTTTTGAGGGTAGGTAGAACAATGACGTAACGCAAAGCATTTTTTTAAAACTTTGAATAATAATGGCCGTTTTCACCAAAACTTATGAATCTCCTGATGAAACTCCATGTAAGTATATGGTTTTACTCTTTTTTGTAAACCCTTATATTAATCTAATTTTATTATAGTAAGTAGTGAGATGGCAAGCCATCTGCTCGTACCTATTACTATTAAACAAAAGCATCTTACGACGATGCAAGACGTGGGAAGTAATGAACAAGAATATAAAAAACCCTAGAAATACCCAGCGTACAATAAACCTTCAAAAATGCGCAGCCGACAGGCAAAAACCTAAGCAAAGTATAATAGTCTAGCAATTAGCTTTAAAACTAACAACCCTGTTATTTAGACTCGAAAACAATAGGTGCAGATGTGCATTACCCAACTTTCTAGTTTGGAAATTACCACTCGCCACAAGCTCAGGTCAATCAAAGTATTATAGGCCTTATGGGCCTATTCTATCAGGCGGTTTTCTACCTTAATGTATATGAACATCCCTGTAAAACAAAGACTTTAGTTATCGTGCTTTTCAGAACAATGGAGCCTTTTGGACAATGTCCCGCTGGCCTCACGCGGGTTTTTCCCATCCAAGCAGCCCAGAGACGCCAGCCACCGGGACAGCGCGGGGGAAGCGAACGCGGGGAGACGTGCCGACGCGGAACACGTCTATAGAATTACGACCTCTCGGTCTTTAGAATAGGGATTAGTATTGTATAATTATCTAGTTGTAAAAAGGTTAGGCCGTAGCAAGCTATGGGAGATGGCTCACTTGATCGCGGGACACGGAGGAGCGCACACGAGTTTTGTTCTGATTGTGAAAGTGATATAAAATTAAGAAGCCGCGGGAACCTATTCTGGAAATACAGCTAAGTGTATCAAAGTGGTTACTTCACAGACATATTTTCTCACAATATTTATATTGACATAGTAGTTATACTGTATTTTAATAACATACTGATTTAAACCCGTAGTCGAGTTCCTGGCGAAGTGACCACTCTAATTTATAGATATTAATAATATATTATTTTTGTGTGTTACGGCTCTGAAGAGTTTTTTGTCTCTCAGTACGTTTTCTCTTCAGCTCTATAGCCTTAGGAACAGTGCTGAGAACTAAGAAATCTGTAACACGGATTTCTTAGTTTAAATAATCAAAGAGTTTCTCATACCATTTTAAAGAAATAAATTATCTTTTACCTCTTTATTCTGCTTTTCCATTTCTTGTCCTAAATAATCTAGAGCATTTAATTAATTTGACGAGCCTTTAGCTCAGTGGTTAGGGCAGTCACCCGGACAGTCAAAGGTCGTGGGTTCGAGTCCCATCGGAGCCAACTGTGAGCTTATCCCCATTCTATAATAATCTAAATAATCTAACGTAAATATTACAGCTCAATAAAGTTGAGCCACTCTCTCTATCCTATTTATTAGCCATTTTTGAGTACTAGAATTGTAAACTTGGCAATCTATTATCTAATTTCACTTTCCTGTCAGTCATTTGTTTGATTCCACATTTTAATATAATAATCTGTTGGCTATAGTGATACCGAGACGTTCACAAAGACCGTTTGAGACCTATCGGTTATAGCCCGGATCAAAGTCCGCCTATTAGTAATTCAATATTAAAGTTTTGGATAGCTCGTATTATCTGATCCGACCTCTATTTCTAATCCGTGAGAGCCTCTCATCCTTTCATTAAAATACCGGTGAGCCAGATCCTAAGCAGGCCTGCAAATATAAAAAAGACCATAATACATAATATACGGATCCATAAATTATTACAAAAAGGGACGGCTCGTTGCGCAGGTCTGATCTGACGCAACACATAAACAAAATCAAAGATTATATAATCGATACAGGAAAGCAGAGCTCTTACGCGCAGCTTGAAGGTCCGCATTGTTGCTGAGCACAATATAGCTGACGTAAGGCCGTCGCTACGCTCAGGGACGCGATAAACCGTTCATGGGCTAAGAATTAGGAATAGATACTGAGATCAAATAAATACTGAAGAGGGGCACAACAGACAGGCCGCAGGCGCAGTCCATCTGAGCCCTTCCCTATTAATAACATCTTTTGTTATGTGGTAATACAACCCACGGTTTAACAGTAGATTGCCAATCCATTACAATCACCTATCTATCAATCCTATAACTAGACGATCATTACCAGGTACCCTTCAACCCTAACTCATGCACACGCGGGTCGCTTGAGCAACGACAGTAAGTCAGAGAGAGGGCGGGGGTTGCCATCTCACGTGGTGCGCGTGACCAGAATTCTAGATCTTGTGTCAATAAAAATAGACACAACTAGATTCAAAGAACTTTATTTACTACATTTAATTTAATACACAACGTAGAACTTTAAATTTTATTAAATAAATATACATATTAAATCTTAATATCTGGGAGAGATAACTAATACACAACGTAGAACTTTTAATTTTATTAAATACATATACATATTAAATCTTAATATCTGGGAGAGTTAGGTCTAGTCTTTATATCTGGGAGAGAATTTTGTTTGACAATAAAATCTTAACTCTTTTATTGGATTGATAGAAGGTTTTAGTTTTAAAGGTGGTAGCTGTTTATTAATTGTGTTATTTTACAAGTCGCTGCTTATCTTACTTGAATTTATATACATATTATTGTTGTGTGACTTTACAGGTTGTAATTTACTTTTGTCTTGTTAGTCGCGTACTGGGAAAATAATATAGTTACTAATAACAATTATTATGTCGGATTATGTAGTGACGCGCCGGGTTGACTTTTTCTTATACTTAATTTTCAATATTTGCAATAATAAAAATTGCATCGTGAATGCAAAAAAGTCCAAATAAAAATAATAATTTACAAGGAACTAATGTTCGGGAAAACACTAGGTCGCGTGTAGAACAAGTAGATTGAAATACGTCAAGTCAAACGTATGTCTGTTTAGAGAGTATTATTAGTAAATTAGATCACATAACCAAAAGGCTAAACTCCTAAAAAAGTACAACCCGGGTAGTCAAATAACGGGTATTACGACTGAATTATACGAGTATCAAAATTCAGGTTGATAGGGTTATCTGAAGTGGCGATACTAATTATTCATTTACAGAGTGAATTCAGATCTAAGAGTGAGGATGTAAAACGATTAATTCTTTAACATAGGCGTTGTCGATGTCCGAACAGAAATGCTTGTTCTAGTTTTGCAGAAACTATCAAGATCTATTAATACTAGGTTTTGATTGGTTAGAGAGGGTTAGAGGCGTGATTAGATGTTGTCCTGACGAAAACTGAAAACTGAAACATTAAACACTTAGGAGTAAAAACAAAGGCTATAATCGGTTCTTGTTATGATACTGAAGGATTGTGCGAGGAATGTTAAACTATCGAAATAATAGAATACCTAATAAAATGAACCTAACGTACAGAGGGAAGTTGAGACTTCGGTTTACGTGGGAATTATAATAAGACAATAGGCCGTAGTAAACTAGCTGAATTGACGGTCAAAGACTTTGTTGCTTCTTTACAAATAAGCGCGGAACATAAAAGATCTATTGTTACCGGTATTACAAAAATATAGATGTCTTTATACAAAAGCTCGGGCTAACAATAAATACGTTTACGAGTTAAAAGAGACCGACGAAAACATGTGGGTTTTAAAACATAGCTTTGATAGATACAACTGTGGTTATAAGATTAAGTTAGAGTATAGTTTAAAATTTAAGGTACTATGAGGATAAGTTAGCTGATAGGTTATTATTAATCTTCAAGAAAAGAATACACACCGTAAGGATATTCTTAGTTCATACATCTCAATTTCAATGTTATCAATTCCATATTGCGGAACCTGGGACCCCTAGATGCTGCGAGAACGAACCACCGATTCCGCTGTGTGATTTCCCGTTGTCACTCCAGCTAGGAACCAGCATCCAGTGAGGGCAATACCAATGGTGGAAGGCCACCAGTGGAAGGTCGACAGAGCAAATTGCCGGATATACTTAGTTAAGTATTATATTAAATGGTTTAACTTTACTCCTGTCTTTAATAGGAAATCATTTCAATTTATTAGGTTTGCTATAAGTATTGTTTGACCACAATGGTTAAGTGAACAAGTTAACGACTTTTCAATTATCTAGAATAATAACTAGGATTGGTTATAGAAGGTACGGGGAGAGATCTTGGCACATTAAATATGATTAAAAAAAATGTGTAAATCCCATAGATTTATAGAAAAGCATTTTTGAATTATAATAATCACGAACATGCTTCGTGTGGCTTGCTACATATAATAGCCACAGCTGCGGGGTTCAAGCCTCGCAAATAGCTAACTGTGTTATTTTAAAGTCAGCTATTATACATCAATTATCTGTCTTATACAATGACTATGTTCATTGTCAGTTGTGTTTTGGATTTCTACATTTACTGGAAATAAAAACATGCGGTTAAAGGTTTCCAATTTACCATTTTTAGACAGGTACTACATATCTTCTTTAAGTTAGCTTAAATAATACTATTCCAGCAACACATGTTATGGTTGAAGGTGTGTAACTGTTTCGATACAGTTCGATAATTAAATTGGTTGGTACAAGAAACCCGCAATCAAACTCGAATTTATAGCAAAATAGTTTAACTACTATTAAACTTTTACACCTAGTGTGGTATGAGACTGTTTCGATACAGTTCAATAATTAAATTGGTTGGTACGATTGTGGTATGAGACTGTTTCGATACAGTTCAATAATTAAATTGGTTGGTACGATAAACCCACAATCGAATGCGAATTTGGAGCAAAATAGTCTATCTACTATTAAACTTTTACACCTAGTGTGGTATGAGACTGTTTCGATACAGTTCAATAATTAAATTGGTTGGTACGATAAACCCACAATCGAATGCGAATTTGGAGCAAAATAGTCTATCTACTCTTAAACTTTTACACTTAGTGTGGTATGAAACTGTTTCGATACAGTTTGATAATTAAATTGGTTGGTACAATAAACCCACAATCAAAGGTGAACTTGGAGCAAAATAGATTTAGCTATGATGACTAAACTATTACACTTAGTTTGGTATGAGACTGTTTCGAATACAGTTGGATAATTATATTGGTTGGTACGATACACCCACAATTAAATGTTATTTTGGAGCAAAACAGTTTTAACTATGATTAAACTTTACACTTAGTCTGGTGTGAGTCTGTTTCGATACAGCTCGATAATTGAATGTGTTGGTGCAATTAACTCATAATGCGATATTTGAAGCATTATGTAGAGCTAAAGGGTAGTTTGAAGGCAATGTAATTATCACTGCCTCTGTGGAAAGGAAGAAATCAGAAATATTGATATGTGTAAAGATATTATTAATTAGGCTAACCTACTACTAATTATAAAATAATAATTTCATCCAAATGCCAAGACTATGGTACACAGAAGAGTAAAAGAAAGAGGGAGAGGTTATTGATGTATTGGATACAGGTGCCATACTTATTTTTTTTTAAATATGTCAATTTCATATGGTGTGACACGAGCGGGCACTAGCCAATTGCCGGGTCACCAGCACCTCAGAGTGGCTACTGACTACTACTACAGTGCCGAGGAAACTTTCAAACAATCTGAAAGTTGGGCACTAGACAAAGGGCAGATAAGTTGCATGTTTAAGTGTAGTTATAACAATAGCAAATAATCTATTGACAAGAAGGTCTCTGATTAATATTAAAATCCGATACGAATCCACGCTAAAACAAATCTAAATACTTAATTAAAGTTTAAAAACCTTAGCTAAATCATAACAATCAACACCAACATTGTAGATGCCTGAAATAAACTATTATTATTGTTGTTATCACAATTGTGCTATTCATATAATTGAGACTTTTACATAAGTGATCTTGTTAAATTTGGAACGTACTTGGTATAAAACAACTAATCTTATAAGAAACATAATATTGTAAGTAAATCTTATTAGAAACCATAAGATTGCGAATCATTCAGCGTCTAGTAAGCCGGTCGTAACGAAGGTAGGCGAGTCCATTTTGCTGCTGGGAAAGATTTATTTTGTCATACAGTACGCATTTAGCAAATTTATAAAACTGTAGCTTTGAAACAAGCGATAGGTAGATCCGTTTTAAAATTTATAGAGAAATTTAATGAGTGTATAAACATCGGACATATCGTTACTGATAACGGGGCTCAGTTTATATCAAAGGCTCGGAAAGATGGTTTGTTTCGATTAGGAATAAATTTGTCGCACACATCAGTGCGTCACCCGCGTCCAAATTCAACCGAACGCGTGAACAAAGAACTAGGTCGTATGTTCCGTACCTATTGCGATAGGTCACATAGATCATAGGTAGCCTGAGTCCCGGAGATAGAAGATTGTTATGATAGTAAAAAGTTGACAAAGAAATTTACCCGACTTTACATCGGACCATTCAAAATAGCGGCTGACCCGCACAACAACGTATATTTTAGTTTGTCCATACTCTAACAAGACAAAAGAAAATTATAACGCCATTCATTTGTTTAGATATTATATTACTAACGATTAACGTAGAACTCTGATAGTTTGACTGAGTTTGCTGCGAGGATAACGAATAAATTAAAATTATTTTGAGAATAATATTTATTTTTGGGATGCGCTGCGTCTGGGTAACTTATTGTATAGAAGGTGTAGAAAGTTAGAAAGTTTCAACTGTCTACAGGGAGAGAGATGAGATGGCAAGCCATCTGCTCGTACCTATTACTATTAAACAAAAGCATCTTACGACGATGCAAGACGTGGGAAGTAATGAACAAGAATATAAAAAACCCTAGAAATACCCAGCGTACAATAAACCTTCAAAAATGCGCAGCCGACAGGCAAAAACCTAAGCAAAGTATAATAGTCTAGCAATTAGCTTTAAAACTAACAACCCTGTTATTTAGACTCGAAAACAATAGGTGCAGATGTGCATTACCCAACTTTCTAGTTTGGAAATTACCACTCGCCACAAGCTCAGGTCAATCAAAGTATTATAGGCCTTATGGGCCTATTCTATCAGGCGGTTTTCTACCTTAATGTATATGAACATCCCTGTAAAACAAAGACTTTAGTTATCGTGCTTTTCAGAACAATGGAGCCTTTTGGACAATGTCCCGCTGGCCTCACGCGGGTTTTTCCCATCCAAGCAGCCCAGAGACGCCAGCCACCGGGACAGCGCGGGGGAAGCGAACGCGGGGAGACGTGCCGACGCGGAACACGTCTATAGAATTACGACCTCTCGGTCTTTAGAATAGGGATTAGTATTGTATAATTATCTAGTTGTAAAAAGGTTAGGCCGTAGCAAGCTATGGGAGATGGCTCACTTGATCGCGGGACACGGAGGAGCGCACACGAGTTTTGTTCTGATTGTGAAAGTGATATAAAATTAAGAAGCCGCGGGAACCTATTCTGGAAATACAGCTAAGTGTATCAAAGTGGTTACTTCACAGACATATTTTCTCACAATATTTATATTGACATAGTAGTTATACTGTATTTTAATAACATACTGATTTAAACCCGTAGTCGAGTTCCTGGCGAAGTGACCACTCTAATTTATAGATATTAATAATATATTATTTTTGTGTGTTACGGCTCTGAAGAGTTTTTTGTCTCTCAGTACGTTTTCTCTTCAGCTCTATAGCCTTAGGAACAGTGCTGAGAACTAAGAAATCTGTAACACGGATTTCTTAGTTTAAATAATCAAAGAGTTTCTCATACCATTTTAAAGAAATAAATTATCTTTTACCTCTTTATTCTGCTTTTCCATTTCTTGTCCTAAATAATCTAGAGCATTTAATTAATTTGACGAGCCTTTAGCTCAGTGGTTAGGGCAGTCACCCGGACAGTCAAAGGTCGTGGGTTCGAGTCCCATCGGAGCCAACTGTGAGCTTATCCCCATTCTATAATAATCTAAATAATCTAACGTAAATATTACAGCTCAATAAAGTTGAGCCACTCTCTCTATCCTATTTATTAGCCATTTTTGAGTACTAGAATTGTAAACTTGGCAATCTATTATCTAATTTCACTTTCCTGTCAGTCATTTGTTTGATTCCACATTTTAATATAATAATCTGTTGGCTATAGTGATACCGAGACGTTCACAAAGACCGTTTGAGACCTATCGGTTATAGCCCGGATCAAAGTCCGCCTATTAGTAATTCAATATTAAAGTTTTGGATAGCTCGTATTATCTGATCCGACCTCTATTTCTAATCCGTGAGAGCCTCTCATCCTTTCATTAAAATACCGGTGAGCCAGATCCTAAGCAGGCCTGCAAATATAAAAAAGACCATAATACATAATATACGGATCCATAAATTATTACAAAAAGGGACGGCTCGTTGCGCAGGTCTGATCTGACGCAACACATAAACAAAATCAAAGATTATATAATCGATACAGGAAAGCAGAGCTCTTACGCGCAGCTTGAAGGTCCGCATTGTTGCTGAGCACAATATAGCTGACGTAAGGCCGTCGCTACGCTCAGGGACGCGATAAACCGTTCATGGGCTAAGAATTAGGAATAGATACTGAGATCAAATAAATACTGAAGAGGGGCACAACAGACAGGCCGCAGGCGCAGTCCATCTGAGCCCTTCCCTATTAATAACATCTTTTGTTATGTGGTAATACAACCCACGGTTTAACAGTAGATTGCCAATCCATTACAATCACCTATCTATCAATCCTATAACTAGACGATCATTACCAGGTACCCTTCAACCCTAACTCATGCACACGCGGGTCGCTTGAGCAACGACAGTAAGTCAGAGAGAGGGCGGGGGTTGCCATCTCAGTAGTTGTATGTCACAAAACATTATATGCTGCTTTTATTAACTCTCCTTTTTATTTGCTATCGAAGCCTTATTCCTACACATACACACATACACTATGTATAAGCGACTTTTTTGAGCCAGGTGCCGAGTTAAATTGTTCAGGTAGTAGTTAGGCGATTCATAAGTTTTTTCAAAACAGCCATGAACGTTGCTATTTTTTATTGAATTTTTGTTAGAAAGTGTTTCTCCCCCCACGGAAAATTATGATCAATAATAGTAATAATGTTTATGTAGATTTTAGTATTACATCATACCCGTTTAATGCAGAACACGAGATCAAGATGGATCGAATATAGATCGATGGATGCGGGGTCAAAGGAGCGTGTCTAATATAGTACAAGTATAAGAAAGTGCTCGATCAATCAACTATATTTCTATGTTATGATTGTTCAATATGTTTTTTGTTCTAAACCAACCACACACATAATTAAATGCTAAAAAAGCGAAATTTAAACATGATATACTTACTTTATTTAAATTTTCACTTTTTTACATTCACAATGCGATTTTTATTATTGAAAAATTGAAAATGTAGTATTTAGAAAAAATCGGTTGTGAGACGGGTAATTTTTTTCTAAATACTTAATTTTAAATTTTTTCAATTAAATAGGTACTTTTAAGGGTTCCGTACCCAAAGGATAAAAAGGGATTAATAAGATTCCACTGTCCGTCTGTCTGTCTTTCACCAGGCTGTATATCATGAACCGTGATAGCTAGACAGTTGATATTTTCACAGGTGATGTATTTCTGTTGCCGCTTTAAATAACAACAAAAAGTGGGGCTCCCCTACAACACACGTGATTTTTTTGCCGTTTTTTGGTACGAAACCTTTCGTGCACGAGTCCGACTAGCACTTGGTCTGTTTTTAACTAATACGCAATTTATGCAAAGAACCTCACGTCACTCGCAATTTCTCCCTAACAATATAACCAGCGCTTATACACTTGTAACTTTTCGGCCACAAAGTCGATGCACCGAACACATTAAACAGTAACGTCATATTGTGTGGTCTGCGTAATACACCGGAACATATTCTACACAACAATCTTACTACAAGCATAATGCCTGTCCCAATCCCCTATAAACCAGTTATAAGGCGCCTCCTTTATCAACGTAGCGCCTTAAGATTACGCTTATTTGCTTATTCACGCTTATACACTCAATTGTCTCATTCTCTTTTATTCCTTTCGGCCAAAAAGTCGATAATGCAAGAAATTAACTAACAGTTACTGTCGTATCGTGTTGGCTGCGTAATACTCCACCGTAGAATTAGTCTATCTATACCACAATAAAATTTGTTACCGTGTATAGGCTCCATTAACAATAACTGTTATAATTTATCGTGTGGACTGCGTAACACACAATTGTATTACTTTATAATTAGCTTTTCTTTCAGCAGGTACTTTTTAGTTCGATTACAGGCGCCACACCTATCTATAACCAGCGCTTATTCGCACAGTTGTCTCATTCCCTTTTCGCTCAAACCTCCTGTTCCTTTTTGCCCAAAAAATTGACATTGCACCGAATCCATTAATGTCGTATTATGTGGACTGCGTAACACGCAATTGTATTACTAAATAATTACCTTTTTTCAATAGGAACTCTTTAATCCGATTAAAAGCGCCACACCTATCTACATCGCTCCTTAATATAGCCAGCGCTTATTCGCACAGTTGTCTTATTCCCTTTTCGCTCAAACCTCATGTTCCTTTTTGGCCAAAAATTTGACATTGCACCGAATCCATTAATGTCATTATCATGTGGACTGCGTAACACTCAATTTGATTTATTAAATAATTAGCTTTTTTATTAAGTACTTTTTAGTCCGATTAAAGGCGCCACACCTATCTACATCGCTCCTTAATATAACCAGCGCTTATTCGCACAGTTGTCTTATCCCCTTTTCGCTCAAACTTTCTGTTCCTTTTTGGCCAAAAATTTGACACTGCACCGAATCCATTAATGTCATATCATGTGGACTGCGTAACATACAATTTGATATACTAAATAATAAGCTTTTTTTATTAAGTACTTTTTAGTCTGATTAAAGGCGCCACACCTATCTACATCGCTCCTTAATATAACCGGCAGCGCTTATTCGCACAGTTGTCTCATTCCCTTTTCGCTCAAACCTCCTGTTCCTTTTGGCCAAGAAGCCGAAACTGCACCGAATCCATTAACAATAACTGTCATATCGTGTGGGCTGCGTAACACACAATTGTATTACTATATAATTAGCTTTTTTTTCAGCAGGTACTTTTTAGTTCTATTAAAGGCGCCACACCTATCTATAACCAGCGCTTATTCGCACAGTTGTCTCATTTCCTTTTCGTTCGTTCCTGTTTCTTTTGGCCAAAAAGTCGAAACTGCACCGAATCCATTAACAGTAACTGTCATATCGTGTGGGCTGCGTAACACACAATTGTATTACTATACAGGGTATTAGGGGCACCCTTGCAAAAACTTTAACCATGGCTTCAGACCATCATACTGAACAACGTACAGCAAGAATTTTTTGTCGGATTTGAAAAAAAAAATTGGACTTTTCATACAAATTTAGCAACTTATCGGGACATTTTGATGGAGGGTCGAATTTTTTTTTATTTCCGACAAAATATCTAGCTGTGCGTTGTTCAGCATGATGGCCTGAAGCCATGGTTAAAGTTTTTGCAACGGTGCCCCTAACACCCTGTATAATTAGCTTTTTTTTCAGCAGGTACTTTTTAGTTCGATTAAAGGCGCCACACCTATCTATAACCAGCGCTTATTCGTACAGTTGTCTCATTCCCTTTTCGGTCAAACCTCCTGTTTCTTTTTAGCCTAAAAGTCGAAACTGCACCGAATCCATTAACAATAACTGTCATATCGTGTGGACTGCGTAACATACAATTTGATATACTAAATAATAAGCTTTTTTTATTAAGTACTTTTTAGTCCGATTAAAGGCGCCACACCTATCTACATCGCTCCTTAATATAACCAGCAGCGCTTATTCGTACAGTTGTCTCATTCCCTTTTCGCTCAAACCTCTCGTTCCTTTTTGGCCAAAAAGTCGAAACTGCACCGAATCCATTAACAGTAACTGTCATATCGTGTGGGCTGCGAATGCACCCGATCAGTCATCGCTGCCTCTGAGCGGAATCGTTAAGGATGCAGCTGGAGTCATAACACGGAAGAGTTCAGTATAATAAAGTTTGGGAATATTTGACAGAATCAGTTGATAGTTGATTGAAAAGCTTAATATTCGCGGCTCCTTTTTTGTTCTTTCATAGTCTTAAAAAGTTTACAGTTCTTTGTGTTCGAAAAGAAAAGTGTTGAAGTATTCAGCTTTTCAGTTACTTAAGTTTTACTTTTTTCAAAAACCTAATTTAATGTCACAGGATCTTAGATATAAGAAATAATAAATAGGCACCTACACTTTTAGTAAGACTTTTTAAAATTTCTAGTATTTCTTCTTCATATCAATTAAATCCGGATTTACCAAAATACCTACATTTAAAAAGTTGCATACATTAATTTTTCTTACCCATTTGAGATGTAAGTACCTTACAAACAAAATATTAACTCATCAACTCGATCCGCATCAAACTAAACAACAAAAAAAAACAAAAAAGGCTCGATATTAAAAATGATGATGCATTACATATCACAACCGTGTAAGATCATTAAAACGGGATCAATTGCTTTCAACAACCCCGAGGATCCCTAAAAAAGCAACAAGACAGCTCGGATATCTTAACAGTGCTCAGTCACGCCACCTTGTTAAAGATTTCGCGAGACCATGTTATTATTCGAAATTTATTTAATTTCTGCCTACACTGCTCAGTTTCTGGACGTTTGTCGAAATCAGTTTAACAAAATACACAATGCTGGCACGCGATTTGGAGAAAAGAGCGTATTTTTTTGCTATTTGTATGTGTTGAATATCATGAAAAGCTAATATTTATGACAGGTTCCGTATTCTTTTAAATTTACCACTGACAGACAGGTCGTTGAGTGGACATTTTCAGATATATTTTCCAGTTAACATCTCCTACTCTTATAATATGTGTCAAAAGTGCGAGTAAGTAATGAATTTTCGTATAATTTAATCTTTAAATTTCCTATTACATCGTCCGATATTATTTTGGCAGTTGTGACACGGTCTATACCTTGTATACTTATACAGCTGCCAACGTTAACCTCTTTATGTTGCTATAACCTTATTTTAATTAACTTAATCCGTTCCTGCCTGTCGTGCCAATTTGGGAACACCTATTATCTATTATAAAAAAACTGAACTTTTACAAATTTAAACATGTTTTTCAAAATAGTTATAGGTGTTGCCAAATTGGCACTGCGGGCAAGAAGGATTAAGAGGATAAGTAATGTAATCTGAATTTATTTATTTATTTAATTACAGTTTTTCTTATCGCCTGTCTCATTTTTATCTGATCTGTCGTCTAATCTTGACATTAGTTTAATAAAATTAATTTAATTGCAATAATAAGGTTCATTGTAAGTAATAAGTTTCATGGTACAGGCGTTAAAATTTAACAAACAGATAAACTTACTTTCATTACATACGAATACAAATTTGAAGTAAGGCAAGCTCTAACTCATGGAGTGCATACCAAAACGACATTTTACTACCTACATTAAGATTTCTATGAATTCCTCGAGAAGGTGTTATAATTATCTCCAGCTGAGCTTTTTGTCTCTCTATTCTTGGAATACGATCCCTATATGACTTGAGCATTAACATTACTCAAGCGTCAATTATAAAATAACTAGCCTTCCGCCCGCGGCTTCGCCCGTGTGTACTACACGACGTTATCCCGCGGGAAGGTGATATTTTTCAGGAATAAAAAGTAGCCTATGTCCTTTCTCAGGCTCTAGACTATCTCTGTACCAAAATTCATTCAAATCGGTTCAGTAGTTTAGGTGTGATTGTGTAACACACAGACAGACAGAGACGCATTTATAATATAAGTAAGGAAAGTAAGGATAAGGATAATGCAACTATCTAGATTTATGGTAAAGATGTCTGAACAACATTGTTTTTAGTACGCTATTTTTCAAATAGCTATAATAGTACTTATATATTTTTTATCAACCACCAATTCAAGACCTTTTCAACCAACAAGAAATATAAAAAAATCGCCACACCTAACATATATAAATGTTAAATGTTACAAAAAATAACTTCACTAGTTATTTCTAGTAATCAAACGTTGATAATCATGTTACTGTGTGGATGTATTTTGTGTACAGTTTTTTCGACCTTGATCGGTATGTTGTGTTAAAAAAACTCGGCAGTCCAAAAACGATACTTGAGAATGAATATTTTATTCGTAAATTGTGCTCCAAAATGTCATTATACAAAAATGACGACCTTACACTCTTCAGACGGTTTGACTGTTAAGGCTAGTCCACGGCAACAGTATTATTAATTTAGGTAATGTACGTAAGTTTGTATGTAGGAAGTAATCTCTGAAGCTACAATACTCCTAGCATAAAAAACGATCGAAATCTTAATCGAATAGTAAACTATAGCGTCTTTCAAAAGCTGTCAAAGTGCAAAGTGCTTTTGCCAATAATGTATTGAATTTTAGTTCCTTATATGACCGGAAGAGGCGCTGCTCTGGTTTTTATACAAAATAATACGGTTACGATAACGGTTACCATAACAACAGTTTTCTGAACGAAAATTCGAAAATTCTTTCACCAGTTTAACATTATTCCTTATTGACCTAGGCTATATTTCACCCCGATATTCCCGCGGGAATCGAAACTACGCATGTAAAACTGGGCAGCTAATATTTAATAAACTAGCCATCGCCTTATATTTTGTCCGCGTGGACGTTTTTAGTTTTTATTATTATTGGTCTCTTCACTTTAAATTTTTATCTAAACAACGCCTTTAACGTAATTTAATTTTCGTTCAGTCCAAAGGGTAGACTCTCCTCTCTAATCGCAATCGCAAATGAAAACATGTGTGCACGAGTACAATTGAATTTAAGGTACCGTGACCATAGTATTACTTTCAGATTTAGTTTATTGATTTGAATTTAAAAGAGATTACAACAAAATTAAATAGAGATTTAAATTATAAATAATGAAACTAGCATGTAGATACATATAACAAGAGTTACATCGTGTGGACAACTCTTTACCTCACATCGTGACTACCAATGTTTGCTTAGTTTTTTATTGGAAGCCTGCATCCGATTTTTTGGTCCATCGAGTCCACTCGATTATCAAAACACTCGAGTGTCTTCTGGTTTTTGTTAAATCAATTCAGCGGTGTCACTTCGGACTCTATACGAAATCGTTCATGATTGTGACATCACTATTATTGAATCAAATTATTTGATCTTGTTATATTCAAAAGCTCATCTTGACATTTCATTATTGTACAGTCAACAGCAGCAGCTGTTCAAATTTAACTTTGCATATTATGTAGGTATTACGAAAACGTAAAAGTTATTTTAGAATGTACGCAAAAAGGAGCCGTTTAAGATTAAGTAGTTTAACTTGGTATTTATTTGACTGTACCAATAGTTTCTAATAAATAAAGTAGGTAGGTACATATAAGAAAAAATATTCTGTCGTCAGATCATCATCATCATCCCGCCCCCTGATTTACAAACCGTCGGAAATGGAATAGGATTCGAATTCTGTACTTTGTTTTTGTCTTTTCTATAGTAAGTGACAGAGGCAATGCATACATTCCGTTGTCAGGAGCAATTTCGATGGTTTGTGAATCAGATCGCTGGTTGAATATTAATGGAACCATGGTCAAAACTTTCACTGGTGACTCAGAATCGATCTTGGGAGAATTAAAATGAAAATCCGCAATATTTAACAAAAAAAAGAAGTATATTAGTACCACTTTTACTACCCAGTAGACTTTGATAGAAATAATAGTAATGATAACACGAATTTATCTTAGCGACTGTAGTAATATAAGCCATAATTTAAATATGAATTATGACTTAATAACTAGTTGATATCAAAGTATCGAGGCAAGGTTAAACCAATGACATTATACTAATCAATTAAGGGTTTTGATTATTTAAAATTATTTTAATGCGGAATTCATTCTCGCACCTTATTAATCCTTTTCACATTATTATTCATCAAATTATGTTAATTCTAAATTATTATAAAAATCTAAATATTGCGGTTATTTCATTACTTATATTAATCATGCTTACTTATTTTATTAATCTATTCTATCATTAGAGTGAACGGGAAGGATAGACCAGTCAAATTAGACCAAAAAAGTAAAAGAGTCAGCCAACGGAAAAAAATTGGACATTATTATTTAAAAAAAAACTGATGAGAACAGAAATGAATTGCGGTGAGACAACCCCAGAAAGTAATGAAATACTTAATTGTGTTGGGGTATGCCTCGCTCTATACCTTATTGCCAGATTACATTATTGTATGATAATTTTTTGATATGATGTCAACAGTGTTCGATTATTGGCCAAGCAGTTACTCATGTATGAAAATGAAAATAATAACATTTTTAATCTTGATTAAGGACACTTTTAATTTTTGGGTCCAAACATGTAGGTATGAAGCGTGACTCCTTTGGATGAAATTCTACACATTACACTACGAACCAAAAATAGGAAAGACGATAGATACTTAAAATTAAAATGGTCCAGAGAATATACATGAATTTCACTTTTAGTGGGCTAGTTAGAAACAAACCTTGATCTTCAAGTTTTTAGGCTTACAGTAGCACTACTAGAACGTTTAAGGTGCATGTAGCCGTGAAACGATCATTTTTGAGGCCCTAAAACTCATAAATTAGCCTACTGATGAATTCAGAATTAATATATATTAAATATTGTTATATAGACTTAAATCTGACCATTTAAAAAAAAACATAGTCTTTAAGATACTATTTAAAAAAAAACATTGAAATGAAGCTGTTTTCAACTTGAAATACGCTACTGCTTCTAAACTACAAGTGATATTTTCACGTTTCTTTCAGGAAAAGATTGCTAACTTGTTTAACTTAAAACTGAGCATTTTTCGTTTTAAATAATAATACATAGTTTTGACGAAACGTGCGTTTAAGCTGTTTTGGTGAGGGTAGCGGGCGGGAAAATTAGGCCACTTTTCTATGCCCAAGGTCGTTGGCGATACCACGGGCCTTAAGAAGCTAATGAGCGATAATAGGGTGCCGTAAAGAAGTTACAATATTTTTCTTACATCTTCCTCTGGATAAGGTAGCACAATATTACCGACTTATCGCAAAAGGACTTGCGGTTAAAAAAGCTCATGTTCTATATATCTCGCATAACATTTCCCTATGAGATATAAGCCGCCAATCAGCCGTATTGGAATGTTGTAAAGTGTCGTTGCGAGGAAAGTAACTGGTATGCAGCCACCAGTTCTGTTTGTTTGGCGCAATAAATACCAGAGCTGTGAATTAGTTACGCAATGTGTGATGAAGTTGTGACTTTTCACATTTTCAACGTTATGATGATAGAAATAGTTATATTTATAACTATGTATTAAGTCTAGTTTTGTTTTAAGCACTTGCAAATATCAGAAGCTACATACACCATTACTTTACGACCGACTTGGCGCAGTGGTAGGATACCTGCCTTCTGCGCCGGAGGTCTCGGGTTCGATTCCCGAACAAGACAAATACACGAAATGCATGAACACGTATATTTGTCTTGGTCTGTTCTGTATGTATATTAAGTAGGTACCTATGTGTTTACAAAAAAAAAGAATAGAGGTACATATTATTTATCCGTTATATAGTTTCCATAACACAGTTTCTTAATGAAAACGACTTATGCGCTAGGTAATTGGTGTGATAGTAAAAAAAATATTTTTTTATTTATTTATTTTACATGCCAAATCTAGAGGTTTAATCTATTTATCAATGATAGATATAAAATATTATTGATAACTAAGAAAACTGGGCATTGATTGAAAATGAAGTATTGGAAAAAGTCAACCCGTCTCACAACTAGCTCCGATGGGAGTCGAACCCACGACCTTTCACTTTCCGGCCGAATGCTCTAACCACTGAGCTATGGAGTCGCTAATACTTCATTTTAATTTTGTTCAATAATAAAAATTGCATTGTGAATGCATTAAAATAAAAATATTTTTTTATTTTTTTTATTTAAAAACTAGACATTTTATTCAGATTTTTTTATCTTTTACAGATGAACCAGCAATGTAAAGTGTGTGGAGAGCCCGCGGCTGGATTTCACTTTGGTGCATTCACTTGTGAGGGGTGTAAGGTAATTAAAATTTATCTTAGATATACAGGGTTATTTTGAACTTACTGGCCAAATTTTTAAGTTCGACTCATCGGTAAGTGAACAACTTTCTCCTAGAAACATGGGTCGAAATACGACAAAATTTTCTTAACTTCCCATACTAAATCGATCACGTGATTGATCAGTATAATTTGTATGAAAAGTAAAAAAAATGTCATATTTCGACCCATGTTATTTGAGAAAGTTGTTCACTTACCGATTCTGAGTCGAACTTAAAACCCTGTATGTATTAATAACTAAAATGCTTAAAATTATACCATTGTTAATTCAATTGTAGGACGTTTTACAAAAAATAATGCATTTTAAATGTTAACTTATACATATTAGAAATAGATACAGTTTCAGCAGTAATACGAGCTATTTGTATTGATATGAAATTATTAGAATTTTTTAAACATTTATAATGGCCTGGTAACTTTAGAAATTAGGTGAAAGAGAAAAAGAAAAAGAAAAGAAGAGTGTAAATATAAGTTGAGAGTCATATCAAGTAATATGGCAAAAACATAACGCTTTGTCACTACTCGATATAAATCTTACATAGTTTTAAGCAATATCACTAACAAAATCAGTTGTACTCTAAACTAATTTTATATAAATAAATCAATTTTATAAAAAAAAATAACATACTTAACATTTATATTTCGTTAAATTAAAATCGTTGCAACCCAAGTTGCAAATTGTTATTTGCACATTACAATCCAAGTTTTATATCCACAAAAACTTTACATTCTACATTCTGTCGCAAGTATTGGTAAACCGAGATATTTTCGGTAAAAACGTATTCAATGGCTGCTTATTACTTGAGTAATGCCACTTTGATGGATGGTGGTCTTATTACGTAGGAGTATTACCGAGATGGAAATCTATACTCTGTTGGTAAAGGGTTAGAAGTTTTGATTTCTCAATTTTAGGTTCTTTAGCGATGACTTCGAAATAAATAAAATATTAGGATAAAAAGCTTGAAAAGCTTTCGTATGAAGATCTAAGCTTTAAGACTGCTACTTTTAATAACTTTATGTTCACACAAAAGCATGTAGCAAAGCAACCCATCGGACAACGAGGGTAAGATCACCAGTAAAAAAAATACAATATACACAATCATCTATACTAATATTATAAAGAGAAAAGATTTGTATTTTTGTATGTAACGAATAAACTAAAAAAGTACTAGACCGATTTAGAAAATTCTTTCAACGTTAGAAAGCTACAGTCTTCCCGAGTGACATAGACTATATTTTATCCCGGTGAAACCGCGGGCGGCCGCTAGTCAGACTATAAAGTTATTTTGGAAGCGAGTCGTAACATAAAACATAATTTAGGATCATAGCTACCACTCTTTCATACAAAACCATCATCATTATTTTGCTCTTTTCCCATTTATTTGGCACCGAAGCAGTATGTCTCTTCTTTCCACCTATCAACCGTCAAATCTGCAGTTACCCCCTTTCATACACATGTGATCCTTCACACAATCCACCATTTCTTTGACCTTCCTCTGCTGACTATCCACATTCAAATTCAAGGCTTTTTCTACCACATGACATTCATCGTATGCACAATAATCTTAACATTCACGAAATGAAAACAGAAAACTATAAAACACATACAAAACCCTCATCCGTAATAAGGCTGCATGGCATCGCGTCCCAAGCAATTTGTTACTCTGAATCAATTTGTGTGTTTTTTGTCGCGCCAGCGCCACCATCGGCCGATATAATTTGCGGGCCGCAGGAAATGTGGGCGTAAAGGTACCCACACACGAGGCTTACACGGAAGCAAGAAACCGCTTCATGAGCTAGTGGGAATGGGGCTAAAAATGTGTCCAATAATTAAGACTATAGTCTGTTCTTTTTAACAAATGAGTACTGAATAGAATATGACTCTCGCTCATTTCCCATATTACCCATCTCACTCTGTCGATACGTTCCAATACATATTTTAAAATTATTTTCAACACACTTGCTCATAAAGTGAGCCTTATTACATCGATATTAGGGCCATAAACCGAACTATAACCCACGCGTGCATAATAATATTACAGTACTAGTTGCGTAATAGAATTATACCTACAAAGTTAAGTAAGGACCTAACTGCAAATTATATGTGAGTAAACAGAGACTTTTAAATTTAACCGGGTAATACAGTATCCCTACAAAGTTAAGTTAGTACCTAACTGCAAGTTATATGCGAGTCAACAGAGCATTTTCAATTTCAGCGGGTAATAGATACAGTTCTTTTTTTGTAACAACAAAGAGGTTTTATACGGCTGAAAATCCATTTACGTTTTTAGAATAAATAATTGTGTCCCTAATTAAGACAAAAAACATAATTAAGTATATTATTATCAAATTATTTATAATTCACAATAATTTGTTATAAAACATTTGCATTTTATCACTATTATTATACTTAATTATTTTGAAGTAGGCTGTATGGCTGTAAGTAATCAATCACCTCACATTTGGCGCGTGCAAAAAAAAAAACTTGCGCGCTTTTTCCCTTAGTTAATATTAGGATAATACAATATGTATGCAATAAATGTTTGTTTTTCCTCGCAAGTGTGTTGAAAAAGTGCGTATGAAACTCGTGAGCAACTTACTCACTAGACACTCGGCTGATTTACGCCCTCGCCTGCGGCTCGGGCTGCAACCCACAGCCTCGTGTATAATGAGCAACCTAAGCTCACTTGTATCATAATATACTATTTTAGAGCTATGCGTACTTTCGTCTGTCGTTAATGCTACTTATATAAAAATAGTTCATTTGTTTCAAAAGTTTTGTTTATTATATACAGCTTGTAAAATTTCAAATTAGGTATGATATTCTCAGTATAAAACTTAATATTTAAGCAACACTGTCTACATGCCGTGTTAATATTAGCTTGGAACAACTTAGTCATTTATATTACCCTCCCATAACGGTGCTAGCTTTAAGTGCATTAATGGTGTTTGCAGTTTTTCTATACGCAAACACTTTCCTCAAATGGATTTTAGAAATTCACACGCCAAGTTTTTCGTATCAATATTTGAGAACTCTCGAGTATCATAAGAGTTAAGTGATCATAATGAGATATTAAATGTTTTCCAATATCTTTAAGTTACTTTATCAAGGTAAACCTAAAATTAAGCGTGCTGTTATTAGATACTTGTTCACTTTAGCAATTTAAAATGAAAGTATCCTTGATTAAATTGTTTAGCTAGAAATCACAGCGAAGACTCTTTTAGAGACTACGTTTACCTATAACGAAATGTAAGCTGCTAAAACTCTTAATGTTAATTTAATTACCCACAAATCGGATTACAGTTAATCTTCAAACCGATGCCCCGTCCAATGACAATCGCGCATACGCAATATATTCCGCCCGAGCCCAATTATCGACCACCTGCAGTCAAGGCGAACGTATCCATATGTCACCATTTAAAAATACCAATAACGCCGCCACTTACAAAATCATATCTCATTTATAAATTGGACAATATATTACGGACGACAAAGAGATGTGAATGAGTTACGAAACCACAACGGATTAGAAACAAATCGAAAGATATAATTAAAGACGTGATTTATCGCTTCAGGATTTAGATCCGCTATAAATCGAGGTTAGTTAGTGGACAGTGGGATTTTTGTGGAGAGTGATGAAATTGTAAAAGCATATTTATGTTATTGTAAAGGTTTAGTAACTATATGGCCCTTAAAGAAAATTCAATACAACATGTAAATACTGGTATAAATGCTGAAAAATGTACCATATCGGTGAAAAACATTTCAATAATATAATTATTTTGGCATTGTTTTTTTAAGTAGTAGTAGTATGTTTCTATATTCTCACCACGATATGCTCCGACCAGGCTGTTTTAATACTCATCTCATCACACGTAAAAAACCCATTTATTTCGACATGTGTAGCGTGAAAATTTATTTGAATTTTAACTAAACAAAAATGCTAATCAAACCTTGTAACCTATCTGTTTTTATCACTATACAAAACGAATGCATAAAAAATAAAGTAATTAACATTTTTATCACACGAAATAATTAGTGGTGATATTTTAGTAAAAATACATTTCTTAAACAAACACCGCTACACCTTAAATATGTTCTAGCATGATTTAAAGTTATATCAGTGAAGATACTGATTAGTTATTTAACATAATTAAGTTTTTATTCAAATGTGTTTTAAACAAACATGGAAAACAATGCGTGGGCGATATGCCTAAGACTTTGATATACACCCTGTAGGGAAAGGCATCGTATTTCTTTGAAATAAATTAAAAAAGCCCAATTCGAGTGGTTCAGACTTCTTTCTAATTAGGAATAGGCCGTTAAGTTTTTGGGAAAGATATATTTGTCGGGGAGACACTTTCTAAATTAAATTATTGCGTCAAGAGCATTTGGAAACAAGAGTGTTTGGGTTTTTTTTTATTATTCTATGTCGTGTATTACATTTTAACTTTTACAATAACGGTGTTGTTCCTATTCTTCTTAAAACATTTGGTTTCCATCTGAGTTCTAACACTAGTTACTTTTTGTTATAAGGGAGATGTTAAATTGGACCACAAAAATAACGAGTTGCACACTCAAAACACGGATATGCACATGGTATCCTAGTGGACGGAGGGCACTCAAAATGTAGTTAAGTGTGCATTTAAGTATTTTTATGAGTTGAGTAAGGTAACCTCATGTAACCTCATGTAATAATAATTTCGCTTTTGGTAGTACAAATAGCTTCGCTCAAAAGCAGTTATATAATTTGCGGTACAGTGTTTCGCTCTATATTGTACGGGTATTTAGTTTGTGAAGACTAACGAAAAAAACAGTTTCTTTTTTTTTATACCTGTAAATAGTACTGATTTAAATCATTTGCGAATTAATAATTTTATTCACTTGGTGTGTCACAGGAAGTAAGTAATAATTATTTTTAAAGCTAACGTCAAGCATTGAGCTATCAAATGCAAAAAAAACTTTCCAAAAAGTTTTCAAAAAAAGGTCATTTAAACAGCTTCTATGATAATAGTATTTTGTACACGACAACATAACATCTTATAGTTTGAAAAATTTGCTAATTATGTTCTTCATTAATACTTATAACGTTTTTCTACGCTTTATAGCTCTATTAGGCATTCTAAAAAAGAAGATCTACTAAAAAAATACACATTTCTACTACTAATTTATAATGATGTCATCTTTAATGGTATCTTGTGGTAATTAATAACCTATGATCTAATTTATATTCATGAATATTTTTGCTATTTGGATTTTTAGAATTAGCCTTTTTAATGACTGTCCATTTATTTATTAAATAAAAGTTCATTCAAGGAAAATTTTTTTGATTATTAAATTACTAATGTTTTATATTAATATTAATAAAGAACGGACATTGTAGTAGCTACAGGCGTAAACTGCAAAAATAAACTCGAGGTTTAAAAAAATTTGAAAATTCTCAATATTTAAAAAAAATAATGAAAAAGACACAACTCTATGGAAGGTTTTCGTACAAGATTTCTGAATATCTGGTCCAATGCTTTAACCAATTAGGCTACCAAAAAGAGTAATTAAAATCATAAGTTTTTGACGACCGATTTGGCGCAGGGGTAGGCTACCCACCTTCTGCGCCAGAGGTCTCGGGTTCGATTCCCGAACAAGACAAATATTTGTGTGCATGAACATGTCTATTTGTCTTGGTCTGGGTGTTTACTATGTATTTACAAACAAAAAGTATTTAAGTATATATTTATCCGTTATCAAGTTTTCCATGATACAGTTTCTTAATGAAATTAAAATGGGCTTAGATAATTGGTGTGATTGTAAGAAGTTATTTATCTATTTATTTATAAGTCACAGTATTATTTTAACTTAGAACATCTTTTCAGTCAACTTAACTTCTCTCTGTGTATCACTCTCTTTTCTTTCACAACTGAAAACCGACCTAAAATTTTACCTCAACAAAATAAATCCATTATCTTATCAAAATTAATATGATTACGTTTCATTACATCCAAAGACTCCACAGTGTCGACACCACGTATGTTCCACACACAAAATTACAAGGAGTTTGTGAGAAATTACAACAGGGGTCAGCAATCGCGTACTCGATTACGGTGCGTTTATCGATAAACGTATAATTTGCTCACTTTTCAATAATCGGCACTGTGATGATACGGTTCGTTCCGATATCGGATTTATTGCGCTTTAAACTCTTCTAAGTGTTATGTTTTGACTTTTTTTGATGAGGTGGTCTATTTTTTTTACTGATCACGCTTCTTGTATAATGTAATTGATATTTGCGACACGGGGAATTTTTCCAATTATAATTGGGTAAATCTTTTTTCGAACAATGATAGTAACCAGTTTAAGAAATGTTTTGTGTAGAAAGGTTCCCTATATTTTTAGTAAATATATATTATGTGGATACAATACGACAGAAAAATCTTGTTGAATTTGTCTGTTCCCTATTGACACTGCATAACTTACTGCACCACGAATATAAGTCGGACCTTTAGAAACGCATAGGAAAGCCAAAAAATTAAGGGTGAAATTGGAGAAAGTTGTTATTTCCTTGGTTAAGTGCAACAAAGTCTTCTAGACTTTGTTGCACTTAAGCATGAAAATCCACGTGCGATAAGCTATTCTTTAACATAAAGCATTTTGAAATGATAGAGTCTGAACTAAACTTTACGTAAATCCATATATCACTATAAAAACGCTGTTACATTTAAATGGAAACCAGTTTAAAAAGCTCAATTAATAAAACATTAAAATAAATTACACGCTTTTTGGTAATCATCGAAAAAATAGAGCGATAAAGTTAAACTTTTTAAAATTTTGGACTTTTAAAAATTGAAATGAAAATTTTCTGACGCGAGCCTGTATTATAATGACTTTTAATGCGTGTACGCATTATGAATAATTTATAAACGTTTCGGTGTACGCGGTTGTCTTTTTGTATTCTAAAAACGTATCGTGTATTTTTTATGTTCTGCCAAAATGAGCATGTGTCTTGGTCCTGAATATACATTGTTTTGATTGTCTGAAACCCTTGTAATTACATTAACATTCTTTTATAGAAGGAGCCTATTTGTTTGGTGTTTCCGGTGATTTGGTACACAACTGTAACGTCAAAGTAAACATTTACCTATTTGCTTTGATAAAATATTAAGTTCGTCATGCAATTTTAGCAATAGTCAGCCATGGAATGGGTGATCAAATCTTTATCATGTCAAGCTCCTCTGTGTTTGGGAAGACAAGTCAAGCTTTTGGCTTCGGTTACATAACATTTTGCACTTTAATATCCACTAATCCGCATTGAGCCCGCATTGTAGGTTATGACATTCATGACCCATTCTCCTTATCCATTCATAAGAAAGACTTATGCCCCATCACTAGGGACATTAAAATGGTTGATGATGAATCTTTTTTAGGTAGATAATTAAGTAATCAGTTAGATTAATTAGGTAGGAAGCTGCGTCTGACTTTAAGCCCCGTTTTTCTTGATGAATGAGTATCCGTAATAACCATTTTCCCCGATACAAATTAAACTCGATCATTACTTCATGATTAACTCACCCTCATGCATAATCTCGCGTTTAACTTAACAGATCGGCCTTAATTTTGAGTAGCCGTTAACCCTTAACTAAATTAATGAGACCACATTTTTCGTCATTTATACATTTGCGTGTGCCAAAATGTTGGAGGCATCAATTTTTAAACCCACTATCTTGTGATATTAAGGTTAACAGTTTCCTTATGTAACTGTAGTTAAAACATGGACGTTATTCGTGTGAAATGATAGTGTACGAACGATATAATTCTGATTGGCACTTGTTTGATGTTGTTGAATTATTTGAACCACTTATAATTGTGAGAGTAGACGTTTTTGTGGAAATCGTGCAGTTTAATGTACACGCTCTTATTGCTTTAAGTGCGTTTGTTCATCTGTTATGATGTGTTTGATGTTTATGGTTCATGTTAAAACAAACACCTACTCTTTTACAAATTGGTGTAGGTACTTAATGTTGTAGCGTCTTTATTGCTATGAAACATGCGATAAATAAACTAATAATTTGATAACGATATTGGTCTAGTGTTTACAGTGTTGAGTTCCATTTAAATACGCGATCGTTCGATTTTAATTTTAATATTGAATAGCGGCATCCGCGTGGTTCCTGATCCCGTGGGAATATTGGTAAAAATAAATAAATAAATATTGGACACCATCACATATTACATTGTTCCAATACCAAGGTATAGTAGCTTAAGCACTAGTATTATGGAAATTGGAAAGAACGACGGGTATTACTACATACACCCAGACCCGAGGAAATATTAAAAAGTTAGTTTTCAATGTTTACCCGACCGGGGATCGAACCCGGGACCTCTAGAGATAGCGGCACCTTGAAAACCGGTGCGTACACCTTTCGGTCACGGAGGTCGTCAAATACAATACAAAGTATCCAATTTTTTTATCCAAATTGTGTGCAAAATTTTAGCCAAATCTGTTTAGTAGTTTTTGCGTAAGAGAGTACATAGCAAATAGCAAACATCCATACATCCATAGTTACAAACTTTCGCATTTATAATATTAGTAGGTTGTCAACGTCAAAAAAAAAGAAAATTAGGAAACTTTTTTCAATTATTAACTATGCTAAGTAATAACTACATAACTTACAAATAAAATCAAGCAGCTTAGTAATAAAAGTCGATGCCAAAATTAGCGTGCAAATATTTACAATATTCAAATATGCCATTGAATGGACTAAAAAATATAATCGAACACGTTAAAGTCGTCTATATAACATTTAAAGGACTCTTATACCCACTTGCCACCAACTAATGGTTTCCTGTATCGGTTCGTAGTAGATAAATATCTCCCGTTGCTTAAATCAGGTAATAATTTAAGTGAGAAGTCTCAATTTTGAATATTTATGACTAACTCTATATTGGTTTTGCTTCGGTAATTATGTTAGTGTAGAAAAAAAACATAATTTATTGACATTTTATTTATAAGTTGGTAAAAATATTGCTTTAGTTCCCTAGTAAGCGAAAATTAGTTGCTTAGTATCTTGACATAAATCTACAAAAGTAAAAATCAAAGTTTGATTGTTTGTCCTCTATGCGTTCTGAACCCACTGATCAGATAAATTGTGATAAAACTTAGATACCTGGTGACTCAGAGGTCCCGGGTTCGATTCCCAGTGGGGATACATATATTGTATTCGGTTTGCTTGGTGGTAGGACTTTGTTGTTAGTGTTGTATAACAAACTTTGAAGTTGAAGCAAATCTCCTTCTTCTTTTAGAAATGTATTTGTGTTATGACTTTCAATGATTGTCAAGCAAGTCATATTGAAAACAGTGATAATTAAATACATTTGGACTATTTCAATAATGTTCATAATTTAATTATACAACAGTTTTCTGGCGACGAAGGAAAAGTTAAATGAGATGTCGAATCGAAAAAAAAATCTCAATTTTTTTTTTATATTATATTCAACGTTTTTTAGATTGAACTTGAATTACACGGATTCGTAAACAAAACGTAAATAGATGTTACTTTCTCGTATTGGATCCGCTCCATTTAAGGTACTCGTTGAATATTTAGACACAGTAACTTCAAAAGAATATTATGAAAAAAAAGCATTACCTACTTATGTAACTGTTCTCTGATAGTAACTAACGTAACTAACACTCAAAAGTTTAGCAGGATAATGCGAATTTGGAAATATGCATTAAATCTGTTTCAATACCAAACTGGACGTTGACGGTTCAAGCAACCAAAAAACTTACTTTTTACCCAATAGGTACTACATCTCAAACCAAATGTACGACGCTATATATTACTCTCTTTCCATAAACAAAGCCGTATATAACATCATTAATTTACCAGCTCGCATAATGCTAACAAGGACAAGTGGGCTAAGGCTCTTCACACACTGCGACTCTTTATCGCGATACATTCTAAATTCAGTATCGGTACAGTATAGTTAACATATTGTCAATCTTAAGAGCCGATGGACATCGGTATGGCATTTAGCTAAGTAGATAAGTAACTACAGTGGTGTTAACCGATCGTCGAGTAGCGAGTCAACAGGACGTGAAACCTATTCATATAGTTATCTATAATTTTAGATTTCTTTTTTTGGGTAAGTTAGTTCATTTTAATTTAGACATTTAGGTATTGAACACCATCACATTCATCGCCCCAATCTTATTTAAGTATCATAAGAACTTGTGTTACGCTAATGGTATAGACGGGTTGATACCCGTAGCTCACTAGTAGATCACCGTAGATCACCAGCACATAGCTACATCCAGCCAAGCCAAGAGAAAAGTTAGAAAAGTTAGTTTTCTATATTCACCCGATCGGAAATTGAAAGATCTTTCCGTTTCGAATGTTATGGCAGGCAACGCGTTCCACTCCTATGGCCTACTGTCCACGTAACCGCACGTTTTCGTCAATTGACGGTTGCATGCCGAATGCTTGCATCTTGCGTAGAAACAATCAAAACTGTGTCCACGGAGCCGCGCGCACCGCACGACGAACGCATGATGAGAGGCTGCCGCGACGCTGCCGCACCGTGGACACAGTTTTGATTGTTTCTACGCAAGATGCAAGCATTCGTCTTGCAATCGTCATGTTCGTCAATATGGTATTTTACTGTTATTGAAATGTATATATTTAATGATGACGTTAAAAAATATTGCAATTAAGAATACCAAATGTGAAAAAATAATTTGAATCTGTTTTATAATAAAAGAATTATAGTCTGTTTGATTTTGACTATAGCTGTCTCTTTCTAAAACGAAATCTTCTATGGCGTGACTATGACGCTACTAACCCACTGACGTCCCTAAGATAGCGTCCTGTCCTTGTCTAATTATAAAGTTTGAAGTCCTATATCTTTGAAAATATTCAAGACTAGTTTTCCGCCCGCGGCTTCGCCCGCGTGGACTTCACGACGTTATCCCGCGGGAATATGACATTTTTCCGGGATAAAAAGTAGCCTATGTTCCTCTCCAGGCTACAAAGTATCTGTGTTCCAAATTTCAGCCAAATCCGTTCAGCCATTTTGGCGTGATTGAGTAACAAACATCCAAACATCCAAACATCCAAACATCCAAACATCTAAACTTTCACATTTATAATATTAGTAGGATAATTCAAAATGAAAACTTGTTTTGTGTAGCTAATATTTCGAAAAACATTTTAAAGAAATAAAAAAAATTCAGTAAAATACCGTATTGACGAAAGCGTGTGCATGACGTGCGGTTACGTGGACAGTAAGACATGATTGTTTCTACGTAAGATGCAAGCATTCGTCTTGCAATCGTCATGTTCGTCAATATGGTATTTTACTGTTATTGAAATGTACATATTTAATGATGACGTTAAAAAATATTGCAATTAAGAATACCAAATGTGAAAAAATAATTTGAATCTGTTTTATAATAAAATAATTATAGTCTGTTTGATTTTGACTATAGCTGTCTCTTTCTAAAACGAAATCTTCTATGGCGTGACTATGACGCTACTAACCCACTGACGTCCCTAAGATAGCGTCCTGTCCTTGTCTAATTATAAAGTTTGAAGTCCTATATCTTTGAAAATATTCAAGATAATTCAAAATGAAAACTTGTTTTGTGTAGCTAATATTTCGAAAAACATTTTAAAGAAATAAAAAAAATTCAGTAAAATACCGTATTGACGAAAGCGTGTGCATGACGTGCGGTTACGTGGACAGTAAGACATGATTGTTTCTACGTAAGATGCAAGCATTCGTCTTGCAATCGTCATACAATCGTCAATTATTATTGACGAAAGCGTGCGCATGACGTGCGGTTACGTGGATATTAGGCCTTAGTCGTTGAGATGCAGTCGCGCAGCTGTTAGATGCGCGTTTGTTTCTCTGCAAAGAGTCGCAGTGTGTATACGACCTAGACTGTATAAATTAGGCCTAGATCTCGCTAAGCCGCGATAATTCAGTGGTCGTCGGTGGTCTGTAGAAGCGACTGGCAATACGGTCGCCCGCTGCGTTTCCACCATAAATTTGCCCATTTCGAGCGGACAATGTGTACGGAATTCAGCGCAGGGGTGTACTATAGACGCTTGTTTTGCAAAGTCCATCCTAATATTGTAAATGCGAAAATGTGTATCTTTGTTTGTTTGTCTGTCTGAATGTTCCGTTTTCACGTCAAAACGGCTGAACCGACTTTGATGAAATTTGGAATGGAGATAGTCTGACACCCTAGAAAGAACATACGCTACTTTTTATACCGGAAAGGCATCACATTCCCATGGGATAACGTCGTGTAGATCACGCGGGCGAAGACTCGGGCGGAAGACAAGTAATAATATCCGCAGACTATCCGCATAATCAAAAAAGAGGTCAAAGAGCATTACCTCTCCTTATGTTGCTAAACTAAGCCAGTAACAAACATCTTATCTAGGTGTACTATAGGTTATTATGTAGGTTCATGTAAGTTTATTGCTTACTAGCTTTCCGCCCGCGGCTTCGCCCGCGTGGACTTCACGACTTTATCCTGCGGGAATGTGATATCTTTACGGGATAAAAAGTAGCCTATGTTCCTCTCCAGGCTACAAAGTATCTGTGTCCCAAATTTCAGCCCAATCCGTTCAGCCGTTTTGGCGTGATTGAGTAACAAACATCCAAACATCTAAACATCCAAACATCTAAACTTTCACATTTATAATATTAGTAGGATTTTATTGGTTGTTGAGTATGTATTAATATGTAAATATGAATAATGTTTAAAAGTTATTAAGTATGACGTATTAATGTGTAAATATGTAGGTATATATTAATTTATTTGGATGTAAGTTAGTAAGTTTATTGTTTTTTACTTAACACTTTGTACACCTTTAACTATCCCATCATACTTTGTTTTTTTATCCTGTCCATCCCTAGGTTGTCTGGAAGAAATCGCTTTTAGCGATAAGGCCGCCAATTGTATGTCTCCTTTGTATATTTTTTTGTCTATCTGTATTATCTGTGTGTACAATAAAGTGTTAAATAAATAATTAAATAATATAAAAATGGTTAATTAGCTCACTTAATCACGGCGCGCCTTGGTATTCTTAAAACATTTAAGTACTAAAATTGGGCCTTATTAGAACTTAAACAAGCACATTTCAGTCGAGTCGATGTTGTACTTTTGTATAGAATAGCTGATTTTTTTTTGCGATTCCGTGGTTCGCCTCATAGTAAAAATTGTTCGTATTGATGGACACTATCATCCCCTAAAATCTTCGTACTAATTAAAATTTAGTGGTGTACATTGTATCTGTCGCTGTCTTCTTGGAGCACTAACTTACCATTCTCTCCTTCAAGTCTCATTCAAGAAAAAACCTCACGTTATAGCCGAGTTTAGACATATTCCGCTAGGTAAGATCCTCAGATCCTCAGAAAAGTCATCCTAAGCCCGCACCTGTACATGAATTAGCGTTTGACGGGAGGGCTCTATTCTGTCGCAAGCGAGCCCACGCGCAAGGAATGTTAATCGAGTTTTTTGCGCACACGCATAGGTCAATTGAGTTTTCGTACAAGAATGTCTGTTACGTTTTTGACGATGTCACAACTGACATTTTGTACCTTATTAGATCCGTTGAAGAAGCAAAAACGTTGATTAATGTGTCCGAGTTATAATTATAATGGTTTTAGTGTGAAATGTGGGGAATTCATTTTATGAGAATTTGCTTTTTCGGGTAGCTGTGGATGTTGGTTTCGTAATTGGCTTAGCAAATAGGTAAATAGCGACATTTAAGTGACAATTTAAAGTAACAAAATAGGTACAGGTTCTCAACATATATAATGTATTAATTTTATTAGTTGAAACAAAATAATAACGTATTGTAAATGTTAGCTTGCAGCACATGTACCTAATGTGAAAAAAAAATTAATGTTTTGTTTTTCGGAACTTTTTGTAATAAACACAAGTTCTGGAAAACAATAAATCTCTAATTTACCCAGTTAAAATAAAAGTAAAAATCTATTCTTAACTTTTTCCTCGTTCTAAACAGATCTCAATCCGAGCATTTTTTCACAGGCGTTCTGAAAGCGCATAGCATTAATGAGCACTTTATTTGATCGTCAAAATCCAACAATACGCCCAATCAGCGATCGAAAATCACAAACCACTACCGTTAAGCTATAATTCGTATTCTAAATAATCACGCTCGATTCAGTATCGACTCGGCACCGAAATGATCGACATTGTGTCTGTCCAACTCTAGATGGGAACATAAAGGAAACGAAAGTGTTAACTCCGTTAACGATGTATAAATTTGGACACGAGTTCAATTCGGCTTTTCGTGATTTTTTTTATAGATAGGTCAATGAACTTTCAGTGTCGTTGTAGTTGCGAGCACCTTCGCGATTTTAATAAGGTTCAATCAAAGCTTTTTTTTCAGTTTAGAATTGTAAGTGTTGTATTATAATTTGATATTTGAATAGGAACCAATTAGTTCGGTTTCGATAGATTCAAACTGTGATAAAGAAATGAATGATTTAACATTTAGACTAGACATTATTGCAGTAAAAAATACTGACATATAAACGAATAGCTCACAAGAATTTCTTTTGAGTATGTTAACCCTCCAACATTAAAATTAAAGAGTCATTATTGCTAGCTAAAATGCTTAAATGTATTTTTTCTCATAAAACTTATCAGTCCTATAAATGTTTAGCCAATCAAAACAAAGTGTAGTAAAAAGTTCTAATTGAAAAGCCTATCGTAACATAATTAGTATTAATATATGATGATATATGTTAATGGCAAATCACTGACATCAGTTGAGCGTAACCCAAAATAGAACGGACTTCATTCAAGCAAAAACTCGCCAACATAAAGTCAGACAGACAGACAGATGGACAGACGAACAGCGGGGTGATTGACGCAACGCCACCACTTGTCTAAACTTTGAGCCGAGTTGAGTAGAGTCGGATCACGACTAAAGGGTTAAACGATAAAAAGATCACAAGATAAGGTTTAAATGTTGATAGAAACATTTATAAATATTTCGTCATTATTATAACTGATGAAAATGATCAATAAATAAAATGTCACAAATTTTAAAACGAATCACTTGCCATTCACTAAATAGAATAGAATAGAATAGATGTTTATAAAAAAAGATAAAGATTTTTAGATAAAGATAGATACACTTAAATGTGCCAAGACCATAGATTTTAATGGGAAAATAAGTTGAAAACAGAGTAAAATAATACGGCCACCCGAAGTTTTTATTATAAGTAATTTTTTTTAAATTAATTTGTTGAAAGAGGTTTAATTTAAAGTTACTCGTCACTTCATTGTCAATTTTTCCACCATCCATCCCTTTAAAAAGTGAAGCTCTTAAATCTCTTGCAAAACTTCTAATTACCCGTGTGAAAACTTCAACAAAACAAGCTTCACTTTCATCCATCATTTATCTAATAAATTAATTATTCAATCGCCGCCCGGCCGCATGCGCAGCGCGTGCGCAGCCATTTCACGCTCCGCCGAGCGCGACAATGTTTAACAACACCACTATATTAATAGCACAGGATTATACAAAGAACAGACACAAAGCTGTTAATCTTACTAACTATGTGGGCAAGCCTTCTTTAATATTTTCTCATTATTTTTTTATACTTTGATGATTTATGTCAAGCATCACTTGTGATTAAAACAAAAATACAAAAAGCCGTTTATTATGAAAGCGAACTAGTGAAATTCCGAACACAATAATAACACCAAATAAGGTATCACCAAAAACAACATAGGTCATAATGACGTTGACGTCACACTCATTAATCAGTGAAACGAAAGTGAGTGAGGTGATTAGTGCGTCATTCGCGGCAACAGATAAATGAGCACACATTTATAATGTAAACCATTGCTCGTTTATATTTCTTAAACACTTTATTATATGCCATTTTGTTATAAAAATATTTTCTGGCAGTTAAACTGCTGTTGATACGTGTAAATGCTAATTTAAAATTCTTTTGTAACTCTATAAAAATATTTTGGTGCTATTTAGATCGCGAGCAAATGGCAAAAGCAACATTCGGCTCACACTTAGGCAATGTCACTTTAGAAACATTCGCTATACTAGGAATTAGTAATTAAAATATTGCCCATAATATTTTGCACTTCAATGAGAAACCCGTTGTAAATATTTATACTTAGTGCCTATTCACATGCACACGATGACGGCACGGTCGACGTGCCGTGTTAAGTAGAAATACATGAACTATATAGACTGTATAGGAAAAATGTGATAGTAAAAAACCACGAGCTCTATAAGTAGCTTTCAGGCGGGATTTCGGGATTTTTCCTATACTTACAAAATTGCATTGTGAATGCATAAAAATAATATAAAATCTCAATATGGCTGTTTCATCTTAATCGATTGTTAAACATTTGTAAAAATGTTTCTTTCGGATGCGAGGGTTTCCTCACATTGATGAAGCAACGCTGGCCTACAGCGTAACAAGTGATAGCAAAATTCGACGAGTCGTGTAAGCCTTTCGGTAGCTTAGTTGGTCAGAGCATCGGGCCGGATTCCCAGAGGCGCGGGTTCGAATCCCGCCTGAAAGCTACTTATAGGGCTCGTGGTTTTTTACTATCACATTTTTCCTATACTTACAAAATTGCATTGTGAATGCATAAAAATAATATAAAATCTATATAGACTGTTTTTACATGACACGGCGACCGTGCTGTGACCGTGTGTCGCCCGTGTTTAATGTTTATCCACTATAAACACGATTTTGACGCGGTAACCGTCTTTCCAGTAATGTATCGACTTGAATAGCCTCGTTTATATAAACACGGGCACAAAACAGCACGCCAAGTGCGGGGAATGGCATTCAACCGCTAAAATCACAGGTACGATCAGCAGAACAACCAAGTATACACAAAACTTTTTCGCTTGCATGGACAACAAGGGCTGCTCCCGCCTCCTTTATTTTTTTTTCTACCAACGAAGCTTAAGGTTTAATAAAAAGATGTCATTGTTAAAACTTTATTGCTTTGGGCACTCACTACCTAACCATCTGTAGTTGTTTTATTAATTTTGAAAGTTTTAGATCCCAGTTAGCTGGTCAACCCAAATGACATTTTGTTTAAAAAACATTACAAAAAATATCATTTGTGTTTCGTTTGGTTGAACTGCCCATCTATGACACTATTGGTATATTTACCAGATAGCAGTCCGTTCCAAAAGGTCTTTAGTGCAGTATACTAAAACTGGCGTTGAACCTTACGGTGTATACCTGGTTGTTTTGTCGATTGTACCTAGACGTTTCTCGCAGAATGCATAACGAAAACGAAATTCATGTAGAAGTGTTGATTTCACTAGTGAAAGAGCGGCCTACAATATAGGATAAGACAATTGTAGCTTACAATTGTAGCTTGCATGGGATTAAACAGCAATTTTAAAGAATTAGAAAATACTGCGACCACCTCTACCGCACCTCCTACTCCTCTAGCGCCGCCGGGCGACCGAGCGTACACCGTGTAGATTTGAAAGAGCTTGCACGGCACGGCAGGCACTCGCCGTGCCGCTTAGACGGCAACCGTATGCATGTGAACAGGCACTTACTCATTAATATTTCATTCAGCACCATTTGGTATGATTTAAAATACATACAATACTTATGTAGCAACAAGAAAAAGGCTTATAAAATCAAGCCCATTCAAAATCCAAACGAGTAAGAATATTAAGGTTTTTCATAACAATATTTTAGAATTATGAACGCTCTAACACTCTCAATGTGTTTTTAAAGCGAGCTATTACCATAAGCAACGTTTTGTTGGAACAAAACCCATCGGCGAGCTCAAAGTTGGGTGGTCCCATTAAGGTAACAAGGGCTCTTCACTTGTCCATACCTCGTTTACATATTCCACCTCAGCCGCGCATAAATTGTCATTACGGTAATCATCCGATACATTCTATCGATAACTGGGCTCACTTCAATCGATTCCCCCATTCGGATTCACGGCTGGACGCCTTTTAACTGAACACAGTTACAAAATCTATTTCTACCTTTTTTCACAGACAAGTACTAAACGTGTCGCTGTTTACATATTTTATCTATGGTTTTATTGGGGTTTATGGGTTTACAATCGTAAATAAAGTTTAGATGACGCCGGGCTATGCCCTATCTCTGGACGGTGATTTGGAATGGGCATACATACATTGTGGATTAAGGCAGATCATTGATGGCTATTTATGTTCAAATCGACTTAGCGCCGCATAGTAAACAAGGGAACTCGAAATTACTTAAAACCTCTTTTGAATTGACTCTCTTATTAACCAGGTTTATTTTGGCCGTGTAGTGCCGGCACATAAAAAGAATAGCACTACCCCCTCTCTTCCCGTGGGTGTCGTAAGAGCCGACAGAGGGAAAACTGCCAAAGGAGATGGGCAGCAGCGTCTCCATTTAACAGCAGGCCATACTGCGATCGCCAACCCGCCTGCCAAGCGTGGCGATTATGGCAAAACCCCCCGATATGGATACACACAACAAAAATCGGCCCCCAGTCCCCGGCGGCCCCGCTATTCCTAGCTACGGTAGCGGCTATGGTAACGGCGGGGCAGGGGGTGCTAAGAATCCCCGGGTAGGCTCCGGCTACCAACACCGACGACTTGACCTGGCAACCTACAACACGCGCACGTTGAGGCTCGACGAGAAGCTTATAGAGTTGGAAGAGGCAATTAGTAAGTTGCATTGGGATATTATTGGGTTATCTGAAGTCCGAAGAGAGGAGGAGGACTCGATTACCCTTCAATCCGGTAACTTACTATACCACCGGGAGGGCGACCAACAGTCCCAAGGTGGTGTCGGGTTCATCGTCCATAAATCCCTTGTCAACAACGTGATCACCATCGGAAGTGTCTCGAGCAGGGTAGCGTACCTGATACTCAGATTATCGAAACGATATTCGCTGAATGTTATCCAGGTCTACGCTCCGACCTCGAAACACGACGATGTCGAAGTGGAGGCTATGTATGAGGAGATCTCTAAAGCCATGCATAGCTATAAAACCCACTACACGGTTGTGATGGGGGATTTTAATGCTAAGTTGGGGCAACGCTGTGGTGATGAGTTGAGAGTGGGGCAATTTGGATTTGGGCAACGGAACGAAAGGGGCCAGATGCTGGCAGACTTCATGGAGAGGGAGAACCTCTACATGATGAACTCCTTCTTTAAGAAGCCCGTAAGCCGCAAATGGACCTGGATTAGTCCGGACGGTAAAGTCAAAAACGAGATAGATTTTATTATGTCAACGAGGAAGCAAATATTCAATGATGTCGTTGTCATCAACGCCGTAAAGACGGGAAGCGATCACCGCATGCTTAGAGGCACATTGAATATCAACGTCAAGCTGGAAAGATCTCGACTAATAAAATCTACGCTCCGACCAATACCGGCTCAAATTCAAAACCCCGAGTGCTTTCAGCTCGAGCTCCAAAACCGCTTCGAAGCCCTTGAGAACAGCATCGATATGGACGATCAATACAACATGGTAGTGGATACTGTCCGCACGGTAGGGTCCAAGCACTACAAAACCCACCGTCCTAAATTAAAGAAACTCTCCAGCCACACTATCCGACTCATGGATCAGAGAAACGAAATGAAACTACAGAACTCAGCGGATGCCCTTCGTTATCGACAGCTAAATAGGCAGATCTCCAAGTCCTTGACAAGCGACCTTCGCCAATTTAATACCGAGCGTATTAAAGAGGCCATTGAGCGGAACAAAGGCTCCAAAGTGTTCGCTAGAGATCTGGCTATAGGGCAAAGTCAACTGACGAGGCTGCAAGCTGAGGACGGTAGTATCATTTCATCAACACCTGAAATCCTGAGGGAGATTGAGAGTTTCTATGGACAGTTGTACTCCACGCAAACACCTGTTGAAAGTAAGGCTACAGAACCTAGAGCCAAGCTTACCCGACACTATACCGAAGATATCCCGGACGTCAGCCTGTACGAGATTAGAATGGCTCTCAAGCAGCTCAAAAACAACAAGGCGGCGGGCGATGACGGAATCACAACAGAACTTCTGAGAGCGGGCGGTAAGCCGATACTTAAGGTCCTCCAGAAGCTCTTCAACTCTGTCATCCTCGAGGGCAAAACGCCAAAGGCATGGGGCAGAAGCGATGTGATGCTGTTCTTCAAGAAGGGTGATAAGACTCTCTTGAAAAACTACCGACCCATCTCGCTTCTGAGCCATATCTACAAGTTGTTTTCGAGAGTCATTACGAATCGTCTCGCTCGCAGGTTCGACGACTTCCAACCTCCCGAACAAGCCGGGTTCCGAAAAGGTTATAGTACCATAGACCACATTCATACGCTGCGGCAAGTTATACAGAAGACCGAAGAGTATAACTTGCCACTATGCTTGGCGTTCGTGGACTATGAGAAAGCCTTTGATTCGATCGAGACCTGGGCAGTGCTGCAGTCTCTTCAGAGGTGCCAAATAGACTACAGGTACATCGAGGTGCTGAGGTACTTATACCAAAACGCCACCATGTCAGTCCGACTACAGAACCAGAGCTCTAATCCTATCCAACTACAGCGAGGTGTGAGACAGGGAGACGTCATTTCTCCGAAACTATTCACAGCTGCGTTGGAGGATATTTTCAAGCTACTGGACTGGAAAGGATTCGGCATTAACATCAATGGCGAGTACCTAACACACCTGCGGTTTGCCGATGATGTAGTTCTCATGGCTGAGACCTTGGAAGACCTGAACACAATGCTCGAAGATCTCAGCAATGCTTCCCAAAGAGTGGGTCTGAAGATGAACATGGATAAGACGAAAATCATGTCCAATGCCCATGTTGCATCCGCTCCAGTTAATGTTGGGAACATTACACTCGAAGTTGTTGACCACTATGTCTACCTAGGACAGGCAATCCAATTAGGTAAGTCCAACTTCGAGAAAGAGATCTCTCGTCGAATCCAGCTCGGATGGGCAGCGTTTGGGAAGCTCCGGCATATATTTGCGTCCAAAATTCCTCAATGTCTCAAGACTAAGGTCTTTGACCAGTGTGTGTTGCCAGTTATGACTTATGGAAGCGAGACGTGGTCTTTTACTATGGGTCTAATAAGAAGGCTCAAGGTTACCCAGCGAGCAATGGAGAGAACGATGCTTGGTATTTCCCTGCTCGATCGAATCAGAAATGATGAGATCCGCAGGAGAACTAAAACGACCGACATCGCTCGAAGGATTGCTCAGTTGAAGTGGCAGTGGGCGGGACACATAGCGCGGAGAACCGATGGCCGTTGGGGCGGAAAGGTTCTCGAATGGCGACCGCGAACCGGACGACGTTCCGTGGGCAGGCCCCCTACAAGGTGGACCGACGATCTGGTCAAGGTCGCGGGAAGCCGCTGGATGCGGGCAGCGCAGGACCGATCGTTGTGGAGATCCTTGGGGGAGGCCTATGCCCAGCAGTGGGCGTCTTACGGTTGAAATGATGATGATGATGATTAACCAGGTACACTTCTGTTGCAAGTTTTGCTGATATCATCGATCAAAAATAAGAAGTAACAAGATACACAGATACCAACGCCATAAAAGCATACGATTATCATAGAACGCTTCTGCACGCAATGATGTAGAGCAAAACAAATAAAACAAGAACATTATTGGAAGAGCATCTCTACAATGTTGCAAGCCCAGTTAGAAAATTTAATTTTGATTCAGAGAATCTTCAAATGCCCGTTAAGCTACTATATAAATAAGACGACATTCCATATGCCGAGACCCAACACGAGCTAGACGCATAAAGGCGAACTAAAAGCGCAGCGGCTTAAACGATATGACATCACGTGAATCCAAATTGCTATTAACATTCAATAGGTACGTCGCATTTTGTCCTCCAATAAAAGTTACCCAAATAGCAAGTACATCGACCCATTAAACTACTTAAAGCGCTTACATAACACCTCCGCTAAGGGAATATCAACTGAGAATTCATTTATTTGTATCGCGTGCACTGCCGTCATCTTTAATTATCACACCTTTGTCACCTGCTGAAGGAATTTCCACTTTGTCATCTTCGTCTTTAGATTTATTTTTATTGGTATTAACATAAACTTAGAATGTTCTTGTTTGAAGTAGAAATAGTCCATTTAAATGGTGGCGTTTACTTGGATTTGCACTCTGAATCATCAATTCGACGGCGAACGCAATCTGCGTGCTAAGCCACATAAATTGATCGAGTTAGTTCTATTACGAGCACCGATCAAAATGTTAAATATATTGCGTCGTGAATGCAAAGCAATCTTTGAATTGTAAACATTTTGGTATGAGATGAATACAATCCAAATAAAGTTGGAACGTTTCAAGTTACTTATTTTTATTGAGTTTTTTTGTGAAGGCAGCAAATAATCATGATAGTCTTACAATCCGTATTAGTAACGTCTAAATTATTTCACAAAAAGCACTCCCAAAAATTCAACCCAGAATAGCCTATGAGCTATTTCTGGACCAGGGTGCCTACCATCAACTCTTATTGCGGTTTTGTTTAGGAACCTAAACTGATCTGCTTCGCTTATTCGTACCACGACAGCTTAATATCAATGACAGCGATTCAGTGATCATTCAATGACATTTCACAGCCGCTGAGCTGTCATCAACTCTTATTTGACTTATAACTCGGCCAAGTTAACACGACAGCTGTAGGTTATACCCGTCCCTTTCACTCTCCGGGCATGACAAAATCGAGTGAAAGAGACGGGTAGAAGAAATAAGGACACAAATCGTTTGGTCATTCACATTTAGCGATTCATTTGCGATCCAGTTTTTAGAAGGTCAGAGTACGAAAGAAAGCAATTCATTTTAGGAACCTATTCTGCATCGCGCTACTTTTGAATCGCTGTCTTAAAGTTGATGGTAGGCACCCAGGTAAGGTTAGACACTCATTACTAATTTCTTTTTGACGATGACATCAAAATGTAATATGATTCGCAAATACATCTAAACAACATTCATACAATATTCTAGTAGCATTTCGTTACCTCTGTCAACATTTTGTTAACGCTCTGAAAATGGTTTGGCAAAATCTCTCGTTTGGAATTCTATACATGGCAACTCGGGGATATTCAGTTTCAAATCAGAACGAACGTCTTGTTTTGCGCAAACGCGTGAACCGATTGCGAATCCGATCACATATCCTATTGTTTATTCGATAGCATCGCCTACATTGGCAATGAAATGTTTTTGACTTGGCGACGTAGTGCACATTTCTAATGCACTTTATGAGATGTTTGGAAATGATATGGGTTCTGATTTTGTCATAATTATAGATTACCACAACTGCAATTTTATTACTTTGTTTATTTTTAACTTCTAGCTTAAAATCTGTTATCTTATAATTATGTTTGACAATAACCCAGATGAGATAGTTGTATAGCCTTATCAAATCAGGATGCAATTAGTGCTATAGCTCTTCAAATGAATAATTATCTATTCAATCTCATCTGATTAATTTATGCTTTCATGACCTAAACCAGTGCATTACTATATTAATGCACTATAAATCCTGGATGACGCACAAATGAATCACAGTCATGTATTCAACACATGAGTTGTGATCTAATTTGAAGCCGTAGATGCAGAAAATATTCTCAGAAAGGATCGTAATGCACAAGCGGAAGCCGGAGCTACAATCAAACCAGTTCAATAAACATAAAATTGTGTAAACGATGAGTCAAACGAAGGCTATACACACGATAGATATGTATCTTTACAAATTAGTGAGAGAAAACATGTATGGCGGTCGCTTGACAGGTTGGGAATTGATTTGTTAGTTCTTTAGTGAATGAGGTTCATAAGTATTGGTTTGACCAATTAGCAGAGTATGTGGTGAAAGAAAATTCACCAAACTGCGACGAAGTATTATACCATCTTTTTCCAAATTTATTACTACTTTTAATATTTTTTTAATAAAATACGAGCACCAGAACTCTGATTCCATGATCTGATAAAGGTCACTGAAGCTACTTGATCCGGGCAACTATGGAAAAAGCGTCGTACAAAATTGCTGGAAAAGACCTGCGCCCAGTAAATGTGCGACGCCGTATAATGATAAATACTCATGTATTGTTTTTTACGAATTCTATCCTTGTTTATCAAAATTATAATTACTGTTTTTTTTTTGCTTTCACAATGCAATTTTTATTATTGAAAATGAAGTATTAGTCCTATCGCAGCTAGTTGTAAGATGGGTCGTCTTCTAATACTTCATTTTCAATATTTTCCATTAGTATTATTGTTTTAAATATAAAATGGGCTATTGTTACGGATTAAGTGTCAAAGTGAATATTATATTTTTTACTAGCAATATTTTCTAACTTGTTCGTATTTAAATACTGAAAGTTATTTTTAAAATCAGTAGAAAACTAGTTGTTTCGTTAAGATAGGTCTTATATTTAAATTTGATTAACGACGATTTAAAAACTCAATGGACGGGACACGTCATTACCATATTTGCAAATCGCTCGTTCACTTTACTAACAAATTACACAAATCAGACTATATTAAAAGTCAATACGGTTCAAAATTGCGTACCGGAAAATTACGTGGTTGACTATTCTCGACACGAGCGAATTAAAATACAATGCCGGTTGCGTATAGGGCTGTGTGTGATGTCGGCAAACTTGAAAGTCATTGGATGACAATATATCCTTCAATATCTTCGTTACTAGGGCTACCGGTGGAATTTTTATGGCCCCAATCTGGTTTCATTAATGCAAGATTTAATGGTTTGGTTTTGTTTAACAAATTATGTTGGTGGAATGTGGAGAAATGGTGTTGGTTTCTTTAGGGGAGACCCAAATAAATAATAGGGTTCAATCTTATCGGGCACAGGCATCAAACTGTATAAGTAGATTTTTATAAATGCTGATAAACATACTAAATTGAATTATTGAGAAATCAAACATGTTGTGGTTTAGTGTTCCAAATAATAAGTTTTACTAATTGTATAGAATGAAACGTTAATTTGATTTTATGCAATTAGTACACTGAAAGAAAAAGACTTAATAAACTTGTCTTTTGTCCAAAAATAATTTTTTTTAACGCAGATTATAATGAAAATGTAGAGATGCATAATAAATTTTGAAACTGTCTAGTTGCGATGCGTTTTACCCTGCATTTAGTTCGCATAAAAACACTTTCTCAAAAATAACCACAAAAAATCAGAAATAAATTCAATCAGGAAGAAATCAGCAACCCTGCGCATACGCAACGCAATTTGTAAGCGGGCGCGTCTGCAGCCGTCGCGCGGCGGGCGCGCGAGGATCAATCCTGCCCTTATCTAAATTGATGCGCGTCAAAAAGCGTATTGTGAAGCAATAAGAACCGTATTTGGTGCACTTCTACTAAGCGTTTAAGGAAGTATTTAGTTTAAATGGTCTCTTTGGAAGGGATGATTATCCTTATACTTATTGACTTCTAATATATTTTATATTTCAAATATAAAACCTACTTCACAAAAAAGAGAACCAGATAGATCAGTACTTACATATTTACCAACAGCAAGCACGCGTGGATCAATCCTGCCCTTATCTAAATTAATGCGTGTCAAAATGCTTATTGTGTTTATTAAGCATTTGTAAAAGAAATTGTTTTTAATTATGTATTTATCACATCTCTGGAGATCTTTTAAGGAGTTAGGCAAGTAATTATATAACTGAACTGCCATATAGAAAGGCCCTTTCCTAAATACTACTATATATTATATATCCTACTAATATTATAAATGCGAAAGTTTAGATATTTGGATGTTTAGATGTTTGGATGTTTGTTACTCAATCACGCCATAACGGCTGAACGGATTTGGCTGAAATTTGAAACACAGATACTTTGTAGCCTAGAGAGGATCATAGGCTACTTTTTATCCCGGAAAAAATCACATTCCCGCGGGATAACGTCATGTAGTTCACGCGGGCGAAGCCGCGGGCGGAAAGCTAGTAATATTATAAATGTGAAAGTTTAGATGTTTGGATGTTTGCATGTTTGTTACTCAATCACGTCAAAACGGCTCAATGAATTTGGCTGAAATTTGGGACACAGATACTTTGTGGCCTGGAAAGGAACATAGGCTACTTTTTATCCCGGAAAAATATCACATTCTCGCGGGATAACGTCGTGTATACCACGCGGGCGAAGCCACGGGCGGAAAGCTAGTAGTTCATAAAGATTGTACCTAGTGATTTTTTTATATAGCCGTTAAACATCTATCACTTATCATACAAATCGATCATAATAAGTTCTAAAAACGAGAATAACGGATTGTAAGTGGTAAGATGGCGGGGTAAACAAACGGTGCTGTTAGTGTTGTGTGTTTGCTCAAGTAATGACTTTCAAAGTAAGCGGCTATTCGCTGGTTACTTATTGTAGGAACGGAAATTAGGGTGGTTGCACACACATTAGTCAAAAGCACGGGACGCAAGCGTGTTGATGACCCGTAGAATCAATTATATTTCAACGACATGGTCGTTGTGTATAATTTCAAAGATGTGGAAGTATATTGTGAAGCTAGTTATAAATACAATAGTTATCATAACATTATTTATCTTAATTATTAAGCCATAAAATCCAGATTAGTTTGATATAGTTCAAGAGATACCAACGATGTCAATTATCCATAAAATAAACAGTTAAATAGTATAAGTAACAACAACGCCAATAAAACAGTCATTTCGCAAAACAACACAATCGTTTCACAAACTACTCTGTTTACAGTTAAAATTCTTTTGAATTGACATGAAAAATAAACACTTTCCGAAATGAAATTTAATGTTAAATTACTGCGATTATATATATTTCTTATCCCTTTCTTGTGTTCAGAGCTTATTATCCATTGTAAGCGCGTCTAAGCAACCGTACTTATAGAGTTTTCCTATGTTAATTTCATTAGCAAATAGCAGATATAACTGGTTAGAGCTCTAGAGCACTTTGATTGTTGAAGAAATTAGATACGAGCTTTTAAGTGTACGAAACGATGCTTGCGGGTGATCTCTTCATTTTGGTGGTGGAGTCTTCTTAATTAATGAAATCTCAGTTGTATTTTAATGAGAGTGGTAAACAAAGATGAAGCAGGAATCTTGATATTTCTGCAAACATCAATACAATAATTTCGTATTAATAAATAATAAATAAAATAAATATTCTCTTACAAACACACCACTATCTAAGCCCGTAGTTAATTTCTTAAGAAACTGTGTCTACGTGAACTCGATAACGGATAAATATATACTTAAATACTTTTTGTTTGTAAATACATACCTACTTAATATATATAGAAAACACCCAGACCAAGACAAATAGACATGTTCATGCACTCAAATATTTGTCTTGTTCGGGAATCGAACCCGAGACCTCTGGCACAGAAGGCAAGTCGTTTACACCTGCGCCAAATCGGTCGTCAAATTTTTTTATTGTAATCCAGTAATGCTAATTAACGGTAAAAATAAAAAAAAACATTCAATCAAACAGATTCCACAACAGGGTAGCACTTAGCCTTCATCACACCTGTTGTTAAGTGGTGATAAGGCTGAAGGTGGGAAGCGCACTACTTCCGGAATCCTCAACCACTGAGGAACTGGCAATTTTATCTTTAACTGCCGGAACACAATAATGCTGAAAACATCATTGTTATGGTGGCAGATTTAGATAAGAAGGAAAATAGATATTATTTTTAAAAGCGTAATATTACGCCAAGAATTAAATAAATTTAAAAATATACCTCTAAACTACATTTCGAAAAGTACAATTCACACACATATTCATTCATTACAATGACTTCCTTCGACACTAAAATAATTAAAAATATTCCCAATCAATCGCTTTGAAACTTCCGACTCTGTGGGAACCACAATTAATCTCGAAACTAAAAAAAAACAAAAATAACCGGAAACTCACGCAGTTCTATCATAAGACTAATCTATATATCATACCGTATCTAATCCAAAAGATATTAACCAGTCAATGAATCTATAAAACCTCAAACATACCCACAAACAACAAATTATGGCTTAATAAAAGCGGTGGAAAAAATTCGCGCGTTAATCATCCGATTAATTAACCTATTTAATCGCATTAATCGAGACTAATATTAAATAATTAACTTTTATTCGTAATTAGGTAAAAGTTGTGCGGTAACATCAAACAAACTGGATTCGGTACCGTATGGATACCATCAGAAAGTTGGTCTATAAATGTCTACTAATTGTGTAATTTAACTATTAAGGCTTTTATCACTGAGAAGGTTATTAGACTCATTCGAGAGGTCGATTAAAATCGATTCTTTAACGATATTTAGTGGCGCTTAACTGTAAAAGCTTATTAGAGTTGAAACTGAGAAAAACTGTTAAGTTTTGGTTAATTTAATAAAGAACAAAACTTGATTACTTTATGTCACTGGACATACCTACATTGTCATTGTGAACCCTTATGCATAATATTTATTTATAAAATAATTTGATTTTGATCCTTAGCATGAAAAACGATCGATATGGTTATGGTTATGGTATTGAGTTTTAGTTCCATATACCCAAGGAGACGCAAAGAAGCGTCTCCTTGGGTATATGGAACTAAAACTCAATTGATATTTGAGAGCAGCACTTTGATAGCTTTTGGCGGATAGTATAGTATAGTATACGACAGATAAGACTACCGTGGATGCCATTATTATATACGGAGGATATAAAATATTAAGTTATTCATTATTATTTAGTTTGGTGCTCTACTTAGTACCTCTTCATCACACACTAGAATAATAAACATTAAAATGATGTGTAAAATAACCTTTAGTTAGAGGCTTATTATGCAAAAATATACCAGACACAAAATACGCCGATCCACCGCTAGTTAGTCAAAGTTGAACTTAACAAAAAGACGACATTTCTCAATCGAAACTTAATTAACTGTCATGTTTATCCCATTGCAAGCGTTACATTATAACTTCGGATCGCAGTATCGATTTCGCCACAGCAAATCTTAAAAAGTCAGGTGTCAAAAGCATTATGCCAAAACACGTTTCTGGATGACACATCATAAGAAATTAATGACAATAGCCGATGCCATATTGTGCCTTATCAAAGTCGTAATACCGTTATATAGCTCTGAAAATATAACTAACCGAAACGTTTGGATCCCACGACCCTAGACCCACATTTTACCGTGCACTATCCAATAGAACTTCCTAGTGCATGCAAATGTAATCTCTAACTCATTACAATAAAGCATAGTTTCATCCTAACACCACCGATATCCATTCAAAAGCACGCACACTGGTAGAGCAACACCTTAGTTTCAATGTGAGAATATATATATTGAATGGGTAGGATTGGCGACGCAATCGAATATGCCATCTACTGTTTTCGAATTTGAGCTCAATTTCCTGCAGTGAAATGGCGGGCTGGCTATATTGACCAATAGTGTTAGTGTAGGAGACTGTCTAATCCAACACCAATATGAAAAAACTAAATTAAATACTCATCGAAGAAAGAACGAACAGACGAGATAATTTAGAATTTTTTTTTTAACAAGAACAAGAAAACCAGACTTGTGCATGTTCTGTTAACTTTTACATTTATAGCTATTGCTCAATTAAAAAGTAAGAAATATTCTTGAAAAGAATAATTCAATGCTGTATCACAACAAAAAAGTATAATAAGTATAATCTAACAAAGTATAGCTTACTGCTTCATGCAATTTTTTTCGAAGGACCTTTTTTTGTACATGTATTCCTTTTACTATGAAAGATTGGTCCTAAACACCCAACAACACCTTTTCGAAGTCGTAATTAGAAGTTGCATACTACTGGCAAAACTGAATTAAAGTATTAACTATTATTGAAGCGAAAGCGTTTTTAAATAACAGCAACAAGAGCGCACCCTATCTCCTAGACTACACTAACATCGTAGCTGTATGGGAGGTCGCGGCCGGCCGACAGGTGACGTTGCGATGCTTCATCGACCGCGGCTGTGTGTGTGTGTGTGTCAGAGTTGACCGGTTAGGCTTGTGGCACAGCAGGCTTGAAACGGGTAAAACTGCTATGTAGAGGGAAAATACTAATATTAAAAAGCAACCTGTGCATCGGAAGTTTAAGTTCTAATGTATTTTCTTTATAATATAATTAGTTTTGGATTTGATTACTAATGAATGGATTGGGTTTAAAAGTCTAAAACCATGACGAAATTAGTAAAAAAAATATTATCGTACCATCCGCCTGCATGCTGATAAAAACAGTAGCAAAACAGTTGTTTTAAACAATTAGCTGTTACCTCCAATACTCAAGTCTAGTATCTAGAGTACGGAAGTCACGGTGGAGTAAATAGTAATATCCCTTTAGTGTCATAATGTTTGCAATTTTTTTCTATTTTAGGTTTTTAGTTTGTTTTCTCTTACTTTTTGTTGTCATGTTATAGATTGGAAACCGTAATTTGTTTCTGTAGAAAAAAATACGAGTCAAGAAAGTGTCAAGTTTGAGAAAATGAAGAAGTCGTCCGCAGGGGAGACGAGTTTGAAAAGTCAAAAGTTTAGGAAAGAGACCAACTAAGAAAGAGCCGAGTTAAAAATGAGTTAGCCAAGTGCCAAGTTCTTATAAGAAAATGATGAAATAGTGCGAAGGATTTTTTTTTATTTCATAATAAATTCAGATCTCCCAGTACACCTGCAGCCTATTCGTGTGACAGTGCGCACGAGTGCCCGCTACAGGTGAATGCGCGCGTGTGTGCGTGAGGTCACCGGGCGTGCTTGCATGTGTGCAAAACCGATCACTTCTTAAGCTCTGCTCACAATTGTAACATTGCATTAGAAACTAGAGCTTTTGGTGTGATTTTGTGATTCTCCTTATCCATCCATAAGGAAGGCCAGTGCCCCAGTAGTGGGGACATTAAATGGCTGATGAAGAAGAAGAAGAAGTGTGATTTTGTTCATTATTTTGACAAACACTTTTTATATAAACTAAGGAGATGTACTAGAGAATATCAAATGGATAGATCTATTACTACGATTGCCAATATTTGGCAGTCACTTTATTTCAAAATGCTGAAGCTCGCAAAAGTGACCAATCAATACGAATTCAGAATTACTTCTTAGAGCAACTACCGATTTAATATTTTTGTAAGAAACAGCAGAAATTGTTTCAGATTTTTAACGAGTATGATATTAGCTATATTAAGAGAGAAGACATAAAATTGTTTTGTGTAGTAGATGAAAACCAGGAAAGATTCCTGAAGATACAACTCCGCAAAGTGTATCTTCAGGGATCCTTCCTTTAACCATCATATTTTTACTACAACGAGTTGTAAGCTCCTATCAACAATACAACTAGGCTAGAGATAAAGATAATAATAACGCTTCAAGAACAAAAACAAAACGCAAATATACGGCATCGGCTGACTTAGTTTTAAACGAAGAAAAAGGTGACAACCTTACGTCAAAAATGAAAGAAATCGAAAAAAATAAGAGCGCGTAATTGTAGTGCGCTCTTATAATCTCGGCCATTTTTTATGCTCCATCTGTTTGTCGAGTGATATTTGCTGATCAAAATTTGTATGTCTGAATGATTCCAAGCCAAAATTAATATCAAATGAAAATAATTACAGACATTGCTACGAGTATATTTTGCACAATCCATTTGTATGAGGCCGGCCTTAGATTGTGACAGACAGCTAAAATGACCGCGCGATATGATTGCACCTCTTCAAAATATGTGATTGCGGGCAGACAACACTGCACACTATTTTTATGTAATTATTATTTTTAGAAACAACGCGTTGATTGGTGTAATGGAGATACGATTTTTTTTGTATCACTTTCACTTCAGAATGTTCTCACGATTAAGTTATTTAAGTTTTTAACTATTTCTTTTTTTACATATGAGCAATTTTATTGTTTCGTTGTGTTGAAATGTTTGTTTTGAGTGACTGGCTATTGTTGTGGTGATTGCTTGCGTACTTAATAACTGTAACGTAACACGATACGTTTGTATCTTCTTTGCGATTTTGATTTACTTATTGTTTTTTTTATATTTAATAATTTACCAAACGCTAGTAAAATAGATTTTAGTGCGCATTTTAGTGCACTAAGTAAGCCACCACCTTAACAACGATGTTATCAGCATTGTTGTATTCCGGCAGTTAGAGATAAGATAGCCAGTTCCTCAGTGTTGAGGATTGCGGGAGTACTGCGCTTCCATCTTCAGCCTTATCTTCATCTTAACATCAGGTGAGATGAAGGCTAAGTTCTATCCCGTTAGTGGAAAAAAATACGTAAATAGCTTTTAAACTTAAATAAATTACCTACGTTTCAAATAAAAAAAATAGGCAAATGTAATAATTTGTTAACCTGACAAAATTTTATCAAATGTCTCTGTATTTATCAAAATCGTATTTGCAGGTTATTATGGAAATCTTTTGTTATGCCTTTGTTCGTATCTTTCACGGCAAATGAAAGAAGGAAATAAAGCAAAACCAATTACTTCGACATCTAACGCCAAAAACAACAAAATTTTTATAAGCGAGATTAGAAAAAAATCTTTTTTTTTTTATAAATTTCTGTGATGTCAAAATTGCGTCCACTGACTATTTACTGCATTCTGTTGAGCGCAGTGTAAATACGAACGTAAATAAATATACGGATTAAGAAATTAGTAAAAAAGAAAATTAATCCATATTTTAAATGCAATTTTCCACTAGAATATCATTTACCGTTTCAATGTTCACTATACTTAAACTATCTTTCTAACCGTCGGTTGTAACATACTAATACTCTATAATTATACTAAACACGTTTATTAATGTGTTACTTTGTAATTTGTCCGATACGAGACTAATTGAGCCGTCGATGGATGCGTCGATACGATCGACATGAGAAAAAGTTTTTTTTTGCATGATTGATACATTTCATCCAATTAATACAGGCGGACCGACGAGATGATGCGGCCTTTCTGTTCGTCATTAAAAGTTAGTTCGATCATTGTAATTATTGAAAAATTGGAGCTTTATTCTCTAATAAGGTTTTGGGTGATTGTTTTTTTTTTTGTGAGTGTTTTTTTTTTATTCGAATTTCTCAAGTTCATTGACGTGCTGCTACAATTGTTTGGTGCTATTTTCAGAATTGAATACGTGGTAAGCATGTTTATCGATGGGACGTGTTTAGTGGAGTATTTATTGAAATTATTTTTGTTTAATAATAATTATACTACTAAAAAAAATACCGAACTCCACGCTCCTTACATAGTTATATGGCACATGAAGTTTGACTTATTGTTTTTGTTTTTTGAGAATATTGAGCGGTTCTTGGCAATTTTTGAAACGATATTTGGTCTCTCCATTGACCTAAAAATCATTGCAGAGATGCAAAAAGTTTCTTATCTATGAGACGCTAAAATGAGCACGTTTGTATGAAAAAGGCCCAGTGTCCCCTATTTTTTGTTGAGTATTACTTTTATTTCATTTGCGTAGTTGCCTCTTCTAGTTAGCTTGTAAAAGTAAATAAGGGACGATGGGCGTTTTGGTCCATAAGTCCCAACAGAAATAACTGTGGTGTCATTGGAATATTCTTTTCAAAAGGAACATTATTGTCTTTGATGAATTTCATCAATTCGCTGTAGGGCAGAAGCCCCGGTTTTGGCCACTGTACCGGTTTTGGTCACTTTTTGCTCTAAACGTTTTCTAAACAACTTTTCGGCATTTTTGCTAAAGGCAGTTAAAATAATGTATTTTAAGGTAACAACCGTTAGAATTTCATATAAGTCATACGATTTTTTTTTCAATAAATCCCATTTTCTGGTTTTAAAAATGTTTTGTATGAAAATTTTAAGAAATTTGTATAGGATGAAATCTCTATAAACCTTTGATTTTTACAATTAAATTGTTGTTTTGCAATTGATTGCTTTCTAGTGCATTTAACTTTCAAGAAGTGGCCAAAACCGGTACATTTGGCACCTCTTACACATTTTGTGTTATATACAAAAAAACTATTGCCCTTTTTTAAATCTCAAAAATGTACCTTTAAAGGTAGATAAATTATCTATAATTTAAGATATAATTTGTCTCTTAAAAACCTAAAACCATGTAGTACTTAGTGCTTAAAAGTCAAAAAATCCTTAAAGTGGCCACAAAGGGTACCTCTGCCCTACTTACGGAGTTATCGCAGCATGAACATGACAATTAAGGAAAATAAGATTCATAATAACTCGCAAAATACAGTGAACTGGTGAAAGTCGTCATTGTAAATAATGATTCGTTTGAAAATACCTTTCCAGCGACACTAATATAAATTGCTGTTGGACATTAGGACCATTCCATACACATTTCTGCCCATATTACTCTTTTTCGCAAAACGTTGGCACGTTGGCGTTTTGCACTTTGCTAGCAAACTGTCAAAACAGAATTAGTATAACTGCATATCAAATTAAATTGAATTTAGGAATAAATACAAATAAACTAAGTATTTATAGTCATTTAAATTTTTACTTTTTTGCATTCACAATTCAATTTTTATTATTGAAAAATGGATAATGAAGTATTTAGAAAAAATCTACTCGTCTCACAACCATCGTCCCATCGGAGCTGGTTGTAAGTTTTTCTATTTCTATTTCGATATCTACTTTTATAGATATTATGATAAATACTACAAAAAATAATGGCATATCCCTATGGAATAGTAAATTGACCAATTGACCATGCTATTAAATGTTTACTTCATTAAAATAAAGACATCAGAGAATATAAATATCTTAATAGTTAATTTAATTGATTTTAGGTCAGCTCCGATTGCATTAAAACGCCCACCATATGACAATTATGTTTATATCTCAGTTAGAGAAGAAATCGGTTAATTGATTGAAATCACTATATCAATGTGCTTGATATCATTTAAGTGCTAATCAATCAATATAATTTGAAAAGTTAATTGAAAATGTTAAGAAAATAACATGAGAAAGTTTTCGTAGAGATCATTAAATTGCTAGATAGTTTTCTTATTAGATTTGTTTAGGTACTTAATTCACGTGAAAAAGAAAGGGACATCGACATTGTATATTTAAAAAATATCAATATAAGTACTATTATAATAAACAATAACAAATGAACAATTTTACCAATATTTTCATCATTTAAATACTGTCATACTTGCGCTAGCACTTGCGTCATCAACGCGAGACTACGAAAACGAATTGATGGAGAAAATCATTTGGGTTCTTGTCAACAATTATGTAACAATAAAAATATTCAATTGTACTACCTACGAATGGTCCAAAAGTTTCTTATATGCTGAGACATGGCCCTTTAGCTTCGCGTTAGTGTATATATTCTTTGCTTTAGCGTCAATCCATGCTTGTCTTTTTGTTATTTATTTAATAAAATATAATAAAATGGTTTTTTTCTTTCTTTCTGGTTAACGCACAATATTTTTTGTTGTTTTATTTTATTTACAATACGATTTTTATTGTTTGTGGAATAAATGACTACGACAAAACTATGGTAGAACCCATTAAAGAAGTTATTGCAAAGACTGACATCATAAAATAACGCCAATGATGTGAAAGGATGAGAAATTAATTGCATCCCTAAATAATATTTAAATGCAACTCTGAAAATAACAATTAATTCACAAGTTGTGTTGTATTTTACCTTTTAAAATAAGTGCTAAATACTTTAAATTAACTGATAATTCAGACGAAAATAAGGAAAAGGTGGTTCACCGAAATTATCCCTGCTTATGAACAATAAGCTCTAACGCCTTGTCCATGTCACGACGTCAACGTGGAACGGTGGGGTGTCACAGTGCGATGCGTTGACGTGACGTGCTTTACTATGCGATTATTATAAGAATAGGACTGTCAAACGGCATTCTTGATCTTTGTTCCTTTTCTTGCACATCCTACACCCTGAAGTGGAAGCGAAACGCAAACAAATATGGCCGTTTTGACAGTCCTATTCTTATAATAATCGCATTGTACGTTACAGTAACGGAAAAATGTAAAGTTACACATCACGTCAACGCACCGCGCCGCGAAAGCACACCGTTCCATGTGTGACGTGATGATATGGACAAACTGTAAGTCTTGTCTGTGGCTTTGTTTTGTAGGTATTACAAAATTTGCGGATTCTGTCAACAAGATATTCATACTCTATATTATGAAGGTAGAGTGCTCGTCAGATAAGTCTGCGCGCGGTAAAAATCGAATACTAATCTTTTCTATAACATAAGAACAAAAAAATGCACTGTAACAAGCGCCAAAAACGCGTCAGTCACGCGCAGAGTTATCTGACACACACTCTATGAATAACTTGTTGACGCGGATTGACGTCTGCCATTCTGGCCGTTGACTTTTATTGATTTTTGCAAAGAAAGCTTCGATCAACAATAACATACTAGTTATTGATGATCGAAGAAAGAAAGTGATTAAATTATCTTCAAAATTCTCATTCATTTTCGAAATTTTATTGTGATCTCACATGATAAAGGAAAGGATTATAAATCAAACAATAAAACAAACAATACCAAATGAAGGGGAGAAAAATGCAAAGCGAATTAGAAACGTAATTGTTTCATTATCATACAAAAACAACAACCATAAGAAACTCCAACGATAAAACCCATTGAAAAAGTTATTGCAAAAACTGACACTTCAGACATACGACACTAACGAAATTATAACAAGGACATTATGAAAAACCTTAGACAAAGTGCGACCAGAAATAGTATTGTTTATTTAAAGAGTTTAGTTAGCCGCAGTAAATCAAACGCAGAGACAACATCGAAAAAGTGAGCTTATTTTGTGTTTAACACCACTCAGACAGACAGGCAAGAAGCGAAAAGTTCAATAAGATGCAAAATCAACGTAGAAACCAAAACAACAAAGTTATTTTTTTTATTAACACTAAGCACACACGCAGGCGTTTTCGAATCCGAGTTTTTCAATGCTCAGTTTTGTTGATTTTTGTATAACAAACCATTTTTTCACAAAAACATTACTTTTATCACTTTAGATTACTTTAGATTTATTATTTTAATAGACGATTATAATATTTTGTAAATATTTTGAGTAAAATTTTATTGTTGTTATATAAAATGACAAATGTCAAAATTAAAAAGAATTTTACGAAGAGTACCTACCATGCACACTATCAAAAAGTTTCAATATGTTTTTAATTTTATGAGAGAGCCGTCAGAATAAAAAAGTATGCCGTTATTTAAAAAAGAAATTCGAAACTGAAGACACGATCGCCTGACTATAGAGGTCGTTAATCGTGAAATATTTTGGTCTAGATGGCTATGCATATATATGCTATAGAATTTGGTGTTGTTTGTTCAATGCTAAAGCCGTCTAGATTTACAAAATCTATGTGACATTGTATTTATTTGCTACAGTTAGACGTTGAAAAATTGAAAATGAAGTATTTAGGAAGAAATCGACCTGTCTCACAACCAGCTCCGATGGGACTCGAACCCACGACCTTTCGCTATTCGGGCAACTGCTCTAACCAGTGAGTTATGGTTTTCGATTTTTTACTAAATACTTCGTTATCAATTTTTTCATAATAAAAATTGCATTGTAAATGCAAAAAAGTAAAAATAGTAGATTGTACAACAAGTGCATAAAACGTACCATTATACCCGAGACGTATATACCCATCCGAGCCGTAGGCGAGGGTGGATAGTCAATTCGAGGGTAAAATGGGTTTTATGAACGAGTTATACACTCTGCTTTTCACTTCGAGTGTGAGGAAAATAAATAACAATATTGCAAAAAAGAAAAAACGAAGACTTCGCCATATTGGCGGGAAGACTTTCTTTTACTTTTTATATGTGGCAGTGGCAGCAGAGTGACTTTAGCATAGATCGTAGTCCATAATGCTCTTGAAATACTTATTAATAAAACTACGCAAAATTTAAAAAACTCATTACATTTTGCCAACTTTTATTAATTTAGTAATTTCACATGGATTTTGTACCTAACAAATTGAAGAAACAGATGAAGTAACAAGTTTATATAATGAAGTTTAATTGCGTGTGTGACTGTTTACCTGACGACCTTTGTCTTAAAGTCTTGAGACTTAGACGAAGATTTTACTTTATGCACTAGAGCATAAAAAGCGATTTTATGCAGCCTATACCCGACATAAAGACGAACTTTACGAGCATGAGAAGTGAAAAAATTATAACTTACAGTTAGACGTATTTTTATCCAATCGATAGAAATACCAATCTGAAAATAATACAAGAACCTTTTTGCTCTACGAAGAACTTTTCATCTATTCCAAAACAAAGTGGCTCCATACCCCATCCTATTCAATTACAGCAGCTGTCCAATTTGTAAGGAGGATTATTAATAAAGACAAAAAAATATGATTAACATAGTCGACAATTACCTTTAAGAGGCCGTCACGTAACGATACGATTCCGATACATAATTTATCATTTGTATCTGTTCCGATTGTGATCTAACGGGGTATTAGACCAACTACTATGTTGCTACCGAAAGCCGTGGGCCATGGCTTTGGGGGTCCGTAGTTAGATGAAAGTTTGACAGCAATTATCCCTACTATATTTAATATTATAAATGCGAAAATGTGTGTGTTTGTCTGTGTGTATGATCCATTTTCACGTCAAAACGGCTAAACGATTTTGATGAAATTTGGAATGGAGATAGTTTAAGACCCTACTCTTTACCGCGGGATTATTGCTCATTCCCTTTATTTTTCATTAGTTTGTTTGTAATGTAGGTATAAACTCAAAAACTACTGGACAGATTATTTATTTATTAAATTACATTATTAGAAATCAACATTCTTCCTGAGTGACATACGCCATATTTTTATCCTGATATTCCTGTGAAAACGGGTACCACGTGGGAAATTCTTCTAATATTAAAAATGTGAAATTGTGAAAGTTTAGATCTTTGAATGTTTGTTACTCAATCACGCCAAACCGGCTGAACGGATTTGGCTGAAATTTGGGTATCAGATACTTCATAGCCTGGAGAACTTTTTATCCCGGGAAAATATCACATTCTCGCGGGATAACGTCGTGTAGTCCACGCGGGCGAAGATGCGGGCGGAAAGCTAGTAGAAGATACTAGCTCACAAGCGCGGTCCGCCTTTTGTTGTGTGCACCCGTGTTAATACACGGTTTGACAGACAGTTTGTATGACAAAGGAGGCTGCGGTCTACACACACAAGCGTGGCTCATCCGCGCTCGTGAGATAAAACATCTATAGCACTACTAAGAATTATGAGAACTATCAGAGGACAATAAGCACGAGTTTTTGAAATCTGACAGTTTTTTGAGTCTCTAAATGTAGCAATCATAGAAAAACCTTTTTGAAAAAAGCATATGTTATAATCTAGCAGTAGCAAACAGTCTCTAAATGTAGCAATAATAGAAAAACCTTTTTGGAAAAAAGCTTATGTTAAATCTAGCGGTAGGTAGCAAAAATATTTTTTGTTACTTTTCCTTTACAAAATAAGTGTTTTTGTGACAATTTCATACTGAACCATAACTATTTTTTCCCAAACATTTTTAATAGACTCATTATGACTGCTTCAGGACATAAATAATAACTGGCCGTGAGAAATAAGTTATAAAATATAGTTATATTATATCGAATCTGGTCCAGTTTAGAAATAAGGCTATCAAAGAATCTTTATCGAAGACCGCTATTAATAAATAGTTAGTTTTTCTGATTACTTTACAAGATAATAATGATAGATAATATACTTTCACTGACACAATATTTCTTAAAATATATCGATGATACAGATGTTAGGTAAAAACGATCATTTACTAAGATACAAAAAATCATTAGGAAATAATAGCTCGAAATAGTTTTTTTTTTCCGCAACGGAAGTGGGAGCGCGACTCCCGAAATCCTCAACTACCGAGGAACAACTACAACTACTACTACTGAGGAAGTGGTTATTTTATTCTCTAATTGTCGGAACGCAACAATGCTGAAAACATCGTTGTTTTGGCGTCAGACTTAAATAAGATGGTGGTAGCCAGGTGGACTTGGCATAAGATCTACCACTGACCAAAAGTTTAGTTTTTTGACGTGATAATGTCTTATTAATCGATGAAGGCCGCCCGGCTGCACGCTCGAAAAAGTGTCACGTTCCGCGTGCAAGCGAGAGCACGGAACAAGCGATAGAGAGGCATGATCGGTCTAAGCGTTCGGCTCTCTTCCACTCCATCGGCCGATGCGTCCGAGTAGAAGAGAGACGGCGGCATATTGTTGTCACGTCAAATTTCCGTCCACAAACCGACTTTTTTATAGAGAACCAAAATGAAACTACGAGGAGCTACTTACCTTCAAAAATATCCCATGCAAACTATTCCTAGTAGCCATTATTCAATTGGGAAATGCACTTCAAAGAACGTCTACCGTTTTCGACAGCAAAAAAGAAAAGGTTGGGAGGTCAAATAAAAAAAATCAATTCACACCAAACTCTTACACTTCATTAACCGAAGCGGCATCTGTCCGTAATGATATCCAATCATCGATAAGACACGCTCGCATTTCAATAGACAAACTGACAAGCCGAAAATTATAATAAATGTTTCATATTTTGTATGTGATGGAAACAATTACTGGAGGACGGGTTTGGTACAAGTTACAGTTGACAGGCGATCTTTCAATGCGGTACGTAAACGAAACACGTCGTTTTACAAATAACAACAACAGACCTTATTTTAAACTAGCTGTGCTCCGCAGTTTCACCTGCATTGATTTGAGGAAAAGGAAAAAAACCTACTAAAAAAGAAATATATTTTCCCGTTTTTGCAACATTTTTTATGAATGCTTCACTTTTCTTGGTCGTAGCGTGATGTTATATAGTAAAGTAAAGTAAAGTATTTATTTCTCAAAAAAGTAAAGTATATAGCCTATAGCCTTCCTCGATAAATGGGCTATCCAAAACAGAACAGAACAACAAAGAAATTTTAAATTCGGTCCAGTATTTTAGTTTCTGAGATTAGCAAACAAACAAACTCTTAAGCTTTATAATATTAGTATAGATTACGTTAAAAATAGATTTTTAAACTCCTTTGCGCGATATCTCACGAAGCGATATGAAAATGTTCCTTAAAGTCAAGAACCTGTTAGCATCTCATCACCGTCTTCTTAGCAATGCCTGTTTAAAATTGACATAACAAATTGATCTGACTTACAATACAACAAATACAATAACGCAGCGTGCCATACTATCTATTATTTCGAAGATTAGATCCACAACATTTGAACATCTCTATAACTTCCTTTACCAGATACCTCTGTGACGTCATTAAACATTTTAAAACACCTTCATTATTCTCTTCTACATACCCTGAAGACCATAAATTAAATATTTAAGTAAATCATTATCGCTTTCTAAGTCACAGAGAAAAATAAACAAAAAGATTATCGCCTATGACTCGGTCCGTACATTATAGGAAATCGAACAGTGGCGCGTATATGTGATTGATTTAAAATTTGAAACGAATCATAAAGTGATTTTTGACGGCTAATATTTATTATCATCGGGTAACCCACTAGTTTAAAAAGTATTATTCCATAGCAGCTCCCAGGATTTGTATTAATATAAGAGAAAATGAAGTCTTGAGGTGAGAATACTTTTAATTGAGATAATTTAGGATATGACAAGATCTTACATACGTCTATTTATATTACCGGATTTTTGACGGCTAATATTTATTATCATCGGGTAACCCACTAGTTTAAAAAGTATTTTTCCATAGCAGTTCCCAGGATTTGTATTAATATAAGAGAAAATGAAGTCTTGAGGTGAGAATACTTTTAATTGAGATAATTTAGCATATGACAAGATCTTACATACATCTATTTATATTACCGATTAAAAAAACCTATCTTATTTTTCATCATTTCCATTAAATTTTCGCACTAAATAATCGCACTGCTGACCACTGGTCTTCCTTATGGATGGAGAATGAAAATGGGCGATGACCCACTACGCGGGCCCCGTGCGGATTGGTGAGTCCAAGACCAACTGCTTAACGTGCCTTCTGAATCACGGAGGAGCTCGAGATGAAAGTTTTTGGTCACCCATCCCGTGACCGATGACTGCGAAAGTTGCTTAAGGGCGCACTTCCTTTCTTGTTACTAATTACAATAAATCTTATATGCACACTAGCGCCGCCATTGGAAAAAAATCATAGCGCTTAAATAAAGACTAAGTTGTGAATTATCTCTCTGTATTGCACTCCGAAGAAGCTTTGTAGTACTTTTTATTGCTTTATATATATTTTCTTTTATTGCTAAAAGTGGCCACTTTTCGCAAACAAACTAAATTAAGTTATTTAAATTTTTACTTTTTCGCATTCACAATGCAATTTTTATGACTCCGTAGCTCAGTGGTTAGAGCAGTCACCCGGATAGCGAAACGTCGTGGGTTCGAGTCCTATCGGAGCTGGTTGTGAGACGGGTAGATTTTTTCTAAATACTTCATTTTCCATTTTTCAAACTAAATTAAACTAAACGACAGGCTAACAAATATCCTTGCGACAAAAAATACCACAAAGCTTCTTTGGAGTGCACTACAGAGAGATAATTCACACTTCGTTTTTATTTAAGAACTATGATTTTTTTTCAATGGCGATGTGCAGACTGCCCACTCTTAATCTCAACACTGGGCCACGGGCTCCTCAAAAACATATAATAACTCTTTATTAAGTACCTATCGTGTGAAATACGTCTACGTAAGAATGCACAGGCATCGATATAATTTGAAGGAAGTTCACCAATAATAATTATACGCTACCATAATTTATAATTACAAAAATCTGATTTATTAAGGTACTCGTTAAGTAACAGCTGACGTATTTCGTCATTATATCACAAACAATGTTACAAACAACGCAAATTATAATTGAATGTTTTGTTAAGTTTGTTTTAAAATAACTACTTTTCAATGACTAAATCTTAAGGTAAACTATAAAAAATATGTATTTTAATATGTATTTTGGCACAGTGGTGCATATTATGCATCCTGTGCTAGGAATTTTATTAGGTTCAATCCACACTCGGAACAAACATTTAATATATATATTTAAATATATATATATATATAATATATTTTCTTACAATCACACCAATTATCTAAGCCCGTAGTTAATTTCTTAAGAAACTGTGTCTACGTTAACTTGATAACGGATAAATATATACTTAAATACTTTTTTGTTTGTAAATACATACTTAATATACATAGAATACACCCAGACCAAGACAAAGACATGTTCATGCACACAAATATTTGTCTTCCAATTTAGATTGTTATTCACAAGTATTGTAAATAACAATCTAAATTGAATAAACAAATTTGAATCTTTTTCGGGAATCGAACCCGAGACCTATGGCGCAGAAGGCAGGTAGATTACCCCTGCGCCAAATCGGTCGTCAAAAATTTATTTTAATAATTTGTTTGCTTGTCTAGGTGTTTTTATATTTTTTTGTAAGTAATACCTTCATAGGTTTTCATATCCGTAACTGTTGTGTACTATCTAATACTTATTATCAGATCAATTTGAGATGATATTCGTCTAGAAAAAGTGTAAGTGGCAGAAATATTCACCTATCAAGAATATGATGTCTTTCAAAAAGTTCAAACTAGAAAGTTTACTAAAAAATTCTTAATTTGAATCGAAATTTACATAACAATAAAAAGGTGAAAACAAAAAAGTTCGCATTCAAAATTCCAAAATCGAATCGAAAGTTGGAATAAGAAAACCGATCCCAATCTGTGGAGTAATCTAATTAAAAATCTGGCGGAGGCGATAGTTCACGGTATCTTTTGCGGGTATCGGCCATTACGCCGGCTCTGTTCCACATAACCGCGGTCAAAGGTGGCGGGGAGTTTGCATGAGCGGAGCGGGTAGCGGGTAGATAAGGCATTCATTGGTGGTACTTTTAGGTTAGAGTATGTTTGACAAGTGTTAGAAATATTTTAATCTGCGAGAGTTTGAATATGTAATTTTTTTTTAACGGATGTATATGAAATTTGGCACTAAAATAGAATACGGTCTAAAATAGCGTACAAGCTATTATTTTATCTCCGGGACAATTTCTCATTTCCACGGGGAAACATCATGTAGTTCACGCGGGCAGAAAGTTGTCTGTCTGTCTGTCTGTCTCTATGTCTATAATTTTGTACGCAGTTTTTTTTCGTTTCTTTACGTGTATTAATTTAAGACACGTTAATGACCGACCGATTTGGCGCAGGGGTAGGTTACCCACCTTCTGCGCCAGTGGTCTCGGGTTCGATTCCCGAACAAGACAAATATTTGTGTGCATGAACATGTCTATTTGTCTTGGTCTGGGTGTTAACTATGTATATTAAGTATGTATTTACAAACAAAAAGTATTTAAGTATATATTTATCCGTTATCAAGTTTTCCATGATACAGTTTCTTACTGAAATTAACATGGGCTTAGATAATTGGTGTGAATGTAAGAAGTTATTTATTTATTTATTTTTCCATTGGGTTTTCCGAGGTATAAATAAAAAAGGTACCTGTTAATTGTATTTGATGGCTTATATATTATTTAGTTATTGAAGCCTCACTTATTTATTTTTACTTTGATATTGCGATCCTTTAAAAAATTTAACTCTATAGCTAATGTACACGTATGTAAGTAGAATGGCACTTACATCGTGTTTAGTAGAAGCAGACGATCTTCTAAAAAACACGATGTAAGTGCCATTCTATAGGACATCGCAAAACCGCTGCCCGCTACTCTCATGGCAGTGTCCTCTCCCTGCGCCCGCGCACCTTGCATCGAGCAACCTTTAACAGCATTAAGATAACACCTTACTTATGGCCGGGTTATACCGGGCCCGACAGGATGCCTGAGTGCTTGCATCTGACGACTCGTAGATAATAATTAGTATTATACACCGTAATTATTTTATCACCCCAGATAACTTTAGGGATTATTTCACCCATGAAAACAAACATCTTTAATTATGTGATCAAAATCTGAAATTGCGAGACAAAAATCAGCTGTTCCATACAAAAGTGCAAAAATATTTAATCAAAATGTATAGAACAGCTGGTTTTTTTTTTGCGATTTCAGTTTTAGTCCCATAATAAACTTTTGTTTGTTTTCATGAGTAGAATAATCTCTAAAATTATCCGGGGTGATAACAAAATTACAGTGTATTTAATAAATTATTAACTCTGTGTTTTACTTGCTGTTCATACCCCATTTAAATTATTTTTATTCGACATTAAAAGACAATGCCAGGGTTTAGACTAGTGCTTGTATCTGGCGACTGGTACATAATATTATTAGAATTTAATTATTTGATTATTTTAAATAATTAAGTACTTATGTGTTTTCTTTTCACTTCACATTACACCATAATAAAATATTTTATTTACATTCTAGAATTTGCCGGCCCTGACTTCCAAGCCTTTCTTTAGCTGGCAACAACAAAACCTTCTTTTTAACCGACTTCAAAAAAAGGAGGAGGTTATCAATTCGACTGTATTTTTTTTTATGTTTGTTACCTCAGAACTTTTTAGTTAATTAACCGATTTGGATAATTCTTTTTTTATTTAAAAGGTGACGCTTCTCTTGTGGTTCCATTCAAATTTCATCAAGATCTGATAAGAAGTTCAGGAGTTATCCTGAATAATGTGTATTTAGGCTATATTTGGGTATATGGACGATTTCATATGTTCATCAAAAAGGGGATCATTATCAAAAATTTCATTTTTTAGAAAGTTGGTAGGTACTTCTGGCCTGATCTTATTTTCACCAAGTCAGGACCAGGAGATAAAATCTTAGGAAAATTGAGAGAAATTCTAAAATGTAGGCAAGCCTTATGCGTTCCACTTATTTTTTAAGTTAGTCAAGTATTTGCATCTGGTAGTCATCATCTCATAGTGATGAGCTGGTGATGGAAGCTACAACTCCTTAACGGTTAGGAGCTGGAGAATATTTCTTTAAGTATTAATCGTACGTATGGACCAATAGTTATATTCTTTCAGGTTATTAGGGTAAGCTGATGATGAGAGGTGAAACTCCTCAACAGTTAGGAGTAATATGATGTTTTATAAATACCATATGCACGAATGGACCTTCAGTTGTATTCTTTCAAGTTATCTAAGTAGCTAAAGATGGAAAGCTGAATTCCGTAACGGATAGGATATTTACAAGAATTTATCATGTAACTAGCTTAAGAAACTACATGGTGATTATTAATTACCATGAAGTTTCTTAAGCTACGATTATTTACACTAAAAATCGAAAATAAAATGTTTTTAAAAAAAAGTAACCGCCTTCAAAAAGCATCTTCAAACAAAAATTAACAAACACTAAAAAACGAAAAAAATAATAAGATTTTTTTATTCAAAGGACGATGATACGTGACTTTTTCTAGTTTATCTTGGTACTTACTAAACTGTTTGAAGTCGGTGCCAAGCCAAAAAGAATAAGAACGAAATATACTGAGTGAAACAACAAACATATTAAAAAAAAACCGGTCCCAAGCGTGAGGTGTAGGACGTATTCACCTCAATGCCTTTTAGACGGCACCGACTTCAAACAGTTCAGTAAGTACCAAGATAAACTAGAAAAAGTCACGTATCATCGTCCTTTGAATAAAAAAATCTTATTATTTTTTTCGTTTTTTAGTGTTTGTTAATTTTTGTTTGAAGATCCTTTTTGAAGGCGGTTAATTTTTTTTTAAAAACGTTTTTTTCTTTAGAATTTTAAATTTGAGCACTCATCGAATATTGTTTTGTGTGCGATTGTAAGAAAATATTTTTTTTTTAATTTAAAAACTCGCCAAGACTCGCCTTAAAAAAAGGAGGTTATTTAATCTCCAACTCGTGTTTTAATAAACTCCTATTTTGTGACAGTCACATAAACTACTATTTAATCAAATTGTATCATCGTAAATGAATGTATAATGAATACCTACGAGCATTTGTAAAAAAATACACTTTTACTAACAAGATGAAAATATGTCGCACTTTAAAAAATATGTAGGTACATACTTCCAATATTTTTTTATGTTAAAAAACCATGACCATTAATATTCCTATGAATGACAAATATTTCAATCTAAAAATAAAATTTGAAAAAAAAACAATGTCGTTTTATTCCAAGAATGTCCAATGCTACTATTGTCGTCATATCTTTACAGCCAAAACACAGTTGTATAACAAGTTAACGAATTAATTAATGTAGCTACAAACCTAATGAAATGACTGTCATCAATTTAAACAACACTCAATAAATATACGTTCTAAAATTAATTACTTACCTAAACAAAAAAAATACAAAAATAAATGGGTGAAAAGGTCGTCGTCCTTCAGTAGAGCGATACTATAAGTTTCACCGTACAAATTCCATTAAGAAATGATAAGAACGTATAAATTTATCGGCGTTCCCCGCTCTGACGGTAAATCACGGCACTCTATAAAGTACAATACGACACCAGTGTTCGACGACCTGTACAATAAAAAATGGCCACTATAAGACACGATTACGAAATTAAATGCTTGTGGTGTAAGCGAGAAGATTCTAGCATGTTACATTCAAGCACTTCATGTGAAGCATATTTAAATGACATAATAAAAAATTATATGTAATCTCTTGTAGTGTGGTACGAAGAAAATACGAGTACTAGTCAAAACTTTAAACAACGTTTTACTGTGAGCCCTGAACATATTTTTTTAACTAAGTTTCTTAATATGTAGGTATAATGATTTTGTTGACTGTCCATCAACATAAATAAATAAAAAAAGAAACACTGTCAAATGTTCATAGTAATAGATGCTTAATCAAATGGCAATAAATACCCAATCTTTAATTAAAAAAATCTAACAACTTCTAAAGATTTGAATACATAACTAAACGTGTGATTTTAAATTATTTTTTATGCAGTCACAATGTAATTCTGTAAGTATAGGAAAAAATGTAATAGTAAAAAACCACGAGCCCTATAAGCCGAGTAGCTTTCAGGCGGGATGCGGGATGCCTGAAAGCTACTTATAGGACTCGTGGTTTCCTACTAAACGTGACTAAAATGTGTATTTAGATCAAAAGGTATCTTTAATCGCTAAACTCTATCAACTTGGGTTGTAAAACGACTCGTGCCGTAGCAAGATAAAAAAATGAATAAATATAAAAAGAACCATAAAGAAGGTGAATTAATTAACAGAATTGTGACGTAGAATGGAACGGTGCGTCGCGTCGGTCGCGTCGCTCGGCGTACGACAATTTTTTTTTAAAGGCATGTCGTGATTAGGCTTGCTGTAAGCGGCTGACCGTGCGCTAGCTGAAAATCTACCCATAGTGTAAGTTTGTCAACGTGATGAGTAGGCAAGCAAAACACCGCCATCTGCATACAGTACGCTTTAGCACGAAAGCTGTCGTTATGGTAATCGTAATAGTAAGAGTATGCGCCACTTAATATTAAATAACTTGGCGCGTGGCAAAATCTGGTACTAAATTATGGCATGGAATTAGGCTTATTTTTGACGATCAGCGCCCTCTGATATACGCCAAGCTACGGTGCGACAAGCATATCCAGTGATAATCTTTGGAACTAAAACATTTTAATACTACAGTCCATTTTGACAGCTAATTTTGTATTGCAAGTGGCTCCTCTGCCACGTTTGTCACCAGATTAGACAGGCTTGTGGGACTAATATGTTGCACGGACTCTACTTACTATCCGTCAAAAGCTGTCAAAGTGCGCTGCTGTCAAATATCAGTTGATTTTTTGTTCCCAAAACGACCGAAATAGGAGCTACTCTAGTTTTCGTACAAAATAATACGATCACGATAACCATTAAAAAAACGATAGTTTTTCGTGCTGGGACCACAGGTACACGTTGTATGGCTGTCGGACCTCCGTTTAAAATATATAGGGAGGCGAACCAGAAGCAATCACGGTGTCGCGTCTGTTAACGTTAAGTCATAATCGTGTTTCAATTGTAATTCAATTGTAGTGCTTTTTTACACACTAGTTACAATAATTATGGCAGTATGAGGTGATGTGAATGTAGTGTGTGGTGTGACCATCAGTAGTAGTTGTGAAAAAAGTACACATTTCTTGTAACTAGTGTGTTAAAAAAGCACAATAAGAACTACAACACAATTGAGACACAATTATGACTTAAGGTGGTTCGATGAGCTCAGTAGCGCCACCAATGGAAATAAATCATTTACGATTTATCAAAGGCTTAAAATAAAAGTTTCGGTTATTTTGCGCAAATAGAAGAGTAAAATGCAATTTTTAATTGTTTTTTCATGGCCTCAAATATGAGCATTAAGTTATGGATCTCGATATTGCTAAATGTGGCCACTTTTGGCACTATTGAGATTCACAACTTATTGCGTAAGTTTAAGTTTGAAGTATATTTATAAAATGCATTTTACTCTTTTATTTGCGCAAAATAACCGAAACTTTTAATCTAAGCCTTTCATCATGTCAGCCGAACGACGCCCACTGCTGAGCATAGGCCTCCCCCAAGGATCTCCACAACGATCGGTCCTGCGCTGCCCGCATCCAGCTAAGCCTTTAATAAAATGTAATTGATTTATTTCCATTGGTGGCGCTACTGAGCTCAAGGAACCAAAAAGGAGGTTCTCAGTTTGATCACATACCTATTTGTATAATTATGTTGCCTGAATTTAGATGTCACCTAATAGCTTATTATGATCGGTTATTTTACTAATGACACCACTTAAGATACCTAATTAAGTTTTAATAAGGCTTTTAGCAAGGTAAAGATCCTGCTATGTAAATTATTCAAAGAGTAACTTAGTAAAAGAAATTCATTATTGTATGCTTGTAATTTCATTATTCATATCTAATATATAAACCTACATAAATTATTGACACTTGTATTTAGTTATTTAAATATTATTACTACTACTTTTTTGCATTCACAATGCAATATTTTTATTGAAAAATGGAAAATGAAGTATTTAGAAAAAATCGACCCGTCTCACAACCAGCTCCGATGGGACTCGAACCCACGACCTTTCGCTATCCGGGCGACTGCTCTGAGAGCAGAGAGCTCTGAGAGCAGTCGCCTAGAGTTTTTTCTAAATACTTCATTTTCCATTTTTCTATTTTATTTAGCTTAATTTTTTATTCTCATCTCACATTTATATCTATCACGCTCACCCGTCCCGTTACCATACATTGCTAGTTAATATAGTAGCTAAATATACTTATATTATATAGGAAAAATAGGAAAAATGTAATAGTAAAAAACCACGAGCCCTATAAGTAGCTTTCAGGCGGGACTCGAACCCGCGCCTCCGGGAATCCGGCCCGATGCTCTGACCATCTAAGCTACCGAAAGGCTTACACGACTCGTCAAATTTTGCTATCACTTGTTACGCTGTAGGCCAGCGTTGCTTCATCAATGTGAGGAAACCCTCGCATCCGAAAGAAACATTTTTACAAATGTTTAACAATCGATTAAGATGAAACAGCCATATTGAGATTTTTATATTTATTATTATTATTTATTATTATATCTCTAGGCATCTTGTAAATACATATTCATACCAATACTTTTTAAGACGACGTGCCTATAAAAAGACCCAAGAATAGAATCGAATTTATAAACTCTTTTATTCACATTTTAATGGGGCTTCTTAGGCGGTCCATTGCTACACTAAAATATTAATATTAAAATTAACTTTAACGACTCACTATCCCAACATTGTCATATTAAACATTCACGTATAAATATTCAATTCGTATCGTAAACCTTATATCCTACCGTGACGATTTGCCGAATAAAAAATTGAATTTAAAAGCCATTGATAATCTTGATATATTGTTCGTAAGTTGACCGTGGCGTACGGTTCAATATTCATGAACACGATGTATGCAATTACATATGTCAGTACTTATTTATATCACAGTGTTTTTTGGAGTCAAGGGGAGGTAGCTAGATGTCATTGCCAGGAGAGGGCCGATTCTGGAAAACACAATTCGATCGAATTTTCGATTAAATGTTAAAGATATGCCCCCTTATAACAAAACGTGGACTAAAGTTAGACCTGGTTTAAAATTCATGCTAATTCTGTCATTAATTTGGAAAATGAAAGTGATAGCACCAGTTTAGTACCAGTTTTAAACCAGGACTATTTTAGTCCACGTTTTGTAATAAGGGGGATGATGTTTACGTGATGAATATAATCGTGAGATGTTCAGATAATAAGTTATTGGCATAATGGCATAGTTGTTTTTCATTTTTAGTTTCTTAATATGTGATGTGTATATAATGTATGTGTACTAAATGTTGTTTTGTTAGTTAAAATGAATAAATATTTAACGCCATCACATACACTGTTCCCATACCAAACTGTAGTAGCTTAAGCATTTGTGTTATGGAAATTAAAAACAACACAGGTAAATTACCACTTAAACCCAGACCCAAAGAAATGTTGGAAAGTTCGTATTCAATATTTACCTGACAGGGAATCGAACCCAGGACCTCTAGGTCAGCAGCACCTTTAAAATCAGTGCGTACACCACTCGGCCACGGCGGTCGCCGAATTATTCTATTAACTTCACGATATTATTTTAGTTACTTTCGTATTTGAAATACGAAATTGTTTCTTTTGCTGTCCGTTTCTATTATCTTTTCTCTAACTTTTGTTCAAAATGTTTATCAAGAATCTACATAGAGAAAAAAAAAATACGAAATTATTTTTAATTTTCCTATAAAGTTGACTTGGACCAAGAAAAATGTAGAAAAATAAAGGTTTGCAAAACCATAGTGTTAACTTCATGTCTTACTCTTGCAATAAAAAGCTGTTCACGGGTTTCAGCATCAATATGCAGATGGTTATTTATTCAATATTTACTCTAATAAAAACAAAGAATTTATAAAACCACTAACGTGAATAAAAGCTACCGAGTCTTGTTTAACGACGCAAATAAAATATTAAAGATAATCTTGTACAAGTTTATTTCCCAATCGGTTAAAAGGTTATGTTAAATACTTGCTTTATATAAATTTTAACTCGTCGGAATTTGAAGTCATAAAACCATTGAGACATTTTATTACATGTATATTAATTTAAAACTAAAAACATCACAATAAAATGCTAAACAACGGCTGTATTGCATATATTGAATTTATTGATAGTTATAAATAATGACGTAGTAATTAAGTAAATCCATAAATAGAACTTAGATAGCATTGTATTGTAACTGACAGAAATGTGTTACTTATATATATATATTTTAATTATAGGAAATTTCGAAATGTGGTGTTTGAAATACGAATCATCTTTCCTCATGTAGTAGGTTTTTACTCAAGTTTTTTTAAGTAGTGAAAGCCCCATTTTCCGTGCTGCGGGCCAATCGCCGTAAATTCTATGCAGCGCGTTTTCATAGCGTTAGGGCACAGATAATATAATACTGGTTAGGGTCTTGACGTTTGACTTCGTATTTGCCGTAATGACATATCGACGCATACGTCACGCAAACCTATAGTCCTACATGAGTCCTACAATCCTGTCTGATCCGGTGACATCCGTGACAGAGGAACCACTTGCAATATGTACGAAATTAGCTGTCAAAATAGACTGTCGTATGAAAACTGTTTTAGTTCCAAAGATTATCACCGGAACAGAAAACGTTGTCGCACTGTCAAAGCCGCGCGTTATCAAAAACGGTTTTGCACGTCAACAGCTGCACTTCAACTGCACGTACACTTGACTAATGCGTCATAGAATTACCGCGATAGGGGGGCCCTGGAGTGGTGAAAAATACTTTTTTTCCACCGTGATTTTGAGCATACTTCTTAAAATTAAATATTAACTTTAATAAATTAATACCATTACTACTCAATTTTGTTTTCATAACTGTTTGTTGTAATTGCAATAATCTGGCATGTAAATAAAATTCAAAAACAAATTAGCGAAAATAAGCTACAACGTAATTTAAAATTTAATTAATTACAAACAGGGACTCGAACCTACGACCTTTCGCTTTCCGGGCGACTGCTCTAACCTCTAAGCTACGGAGTACTCGTAGCAACTCCGTAGCTCAGAGGTTATAGCAATGAAAATGTTTTGTACATTTCAACTTTATTCTGTTTCGATATAAAACTACATTTCTAGATTGGTAATTTGGTACCTTATATCCGTATCGGTGAAACCTGTGACGCTTAAATTATAAAAGTTACGTGTTATGCGCACGATTTGCATAGATCACGAGGTCACTGCGTTGGCGCAGCGGTCGAGGCAGACCGCCACAGAGTTGCGACCAGCCACTGCACCCGATACTCATATTTAATTAAAATAACAACAGAAACTGTAATTTAATTATTGATTTATAAGCATCACCAAACCTAGTTGAAGTTAAAAATGTGAAAGCCATATCAATTTACATTTTATGACTTATGGATTTAAGAACAACGGCTCGTGTTTCATAATGCTAGGTTATGATAATTTTATTTATTTATTGCATAAAATTTGGATGTCGGATTGTGAAAACATATTTTAGTTAATTGTTTATGACGTTGTTTTAAAAGATTGTAAACAATGCTGTCTTAGTTCTACTTTGATTATTCATATTGCAACTAAAAATAAAATTATAATATGCTAATTAAGCCAGATAAAACAGTTATTTGTTTTTCTGTAAGGCTGTAATATTGATTAGCGCAAACAGATAATTATCATAACTACTAAGAAGATTGAGTGGCATGTTCGGAATGAAATTGAACTGAATAAGTAGCCTTAGCTTGATCAGCCCAATGATTCACAAACCGACGGAAACGGAATCGGATTCGAATTATGTGCTTTATCTGTGTCTATTCTATAGTGAGTGACAGAGACAGGGCATATATTCCTCTATCGGGAGCGTTTCCGACGGTTCGTGAATCAGGAGGCAGTAATGGGATGGGTGGCATACAGTCATTGTCGACGCCGAAAGCATGATAAGTCGTGTAGTCTACATTTGCCATTGTTAACACTCTTCAACCAGCATTTGAAATCACGTGGATGGTAATATGGCACATCCACTTTATGTACACATGGCCGCCTTCAGACCGCCTTTATGCTCTACGTATTAAAAACAGTTATCGCAGTTCAACTGTTTAACTTGATGTGCTGTCGAGTGTACAGTAAGCTTGTGCTGTGTGCTATACAAGTGAGAGAATAAAATGAAGCTAATACCTAATAAAATAATTGCGGCATTTAAAGTTGAAACAAATTACCTACTGGATATTTTACTGTCGCAGGAGTTTTCGTGTATTTTGTCGTATCTCTGTGAGCAACCACCGGTCGATCACTGTAAGGAAAAGTTCAAAATATCACTCTTACCATACCGCGTGGGTTTGACGATCTTTAATTATCATTAATAACACTTTAGATTTGATTAATCAACTAAAATCGTGTGGAGAGCGCTTAATTACCGAAATGATGATGTTATGATTCAGGTCAGTGTTGGATGAGTTTATTTTTATTACTTTCATATATCATGGGAGTTACCTTAAATTTATTTAGTAAAAGTGGCTTATGGGAGCGTTTAGTTTTAGAGTTGTTTGACTACGTCTCATTAGGAAATTGGATCAAATGGGTTTCAGGTTATTTAAAAAATATTGAGAAATCTACGTTTTTTTTATCTACAACGGGGAAGCACTTAGCCTTCATCACACCTGATATTAAGTGGTGATAAGGCTGAAGATGCAAGCGCACTACTCCCGGAATCCTCAATCACTGAGAAACTGGCTATCTTATCTCTAACTGCCAGAACACAATAATGCTGAAAACATCATTGTTATGGCGTCAGACTTTGATAAGATGGTGGTAGCTAGCCAGACGGACTAAGAACAAGTCCTACCACCAACCAAACCGAATACAATATGTACCCCCTCTGGGAATCGAACCCGGGACCTCTTGGTCTGAAATCGGTGGTATGAACCACTAGACAACTACCTACTAAAGTGCTGAGCAGGGTCCTTTTTGGTTTCACATTATTTTAGTTTCATGTTAATTTGAAATATTGTTTTTGTATATTTGTGGAACTGAATAAATATCTTTGAATTTGAATTTGAATTTAAAGTGACTTAATTTGGGATTGAAGCCATGTGAGTATTTGATGGTCTTCACTTATTATTTAATTACGTATCGCCTCTCAAAGCAAATATATCCTGCCTCCAACCAAATGCCCTTAAGGCAAGGCCTCAATCTTTTGTTATTATTACACTTAATTAAAACAACATTAAAACCTGATTCACCAGATGCATTAATACTCCAGTTAAACATAAAGTTACTACATAAACTAAACTTATAAGAGCCATTATTAAGATGTGTAATCTAGATGGTTAAGCCACAGAATAAAAACAACAAGTATTCCATCGTCATATGAAAGGTCAGAACGCGGGTCATGACTGATCTGGACCTCGGTATGATCTAGGAAGGATTTTGGTATGCGCTTCAGATCAAATCAAATCAAATATTTATTTATTTACATAATCATAATATTTATGTACTTTCACTATTATGAAAAACGGGATTTTTACCATGTTTATTTTGTTTTTCGAGTTCCCGATATTATAGTTATAGTGATAATGACCATGTAAGTTTAAAATCTTATTTATGTACTTATTTTCCTACCGCCTATTCAAGACTTTAACTAAAAACCGCCTCTGTAGTCTAGTGGTTCACACCAACGATTTCAGACCAAGAGGTCCCGGGTTCGATTCCCAGTGGGGGTACAAATTATAAGCCGTTTGGTTGGTGGTAGCACCTGTTCTTAGTCCGCCTGGCTAGCTACCACCATCTTATCCAAGTCTGACGCCATAACAATGATGTTTTCAGCATTATTGTGTTCCGGCAGTTAGAGATAAGATAGCCAGCTCCTCAAGTGATTGAGGATTCCAGGAGTAGTGCGCTTCCACCTTCCGCTTTGTCACCACTTAACATCACAGTGTGATGAAGGCTAAGTGCTAACCTGTAATGGATAAAAAAAAAATAAAAAAAAGAATAACAGACGCAAAAAACTTGCCAGCGTTTCTTAGGTAACGAAATTTACAAATAAAATATATAAAGTTACTAATTACAACAATCGCTTATAGCATAGATTAAACAATATTATTAATTTAAATAAAAAAAAATCTGAGAAAGAGAAAAGGATTATAAACCCTTCCAAAATCGATTTGATGAGTCGTAACTCGTTTTCAGATTTTGTTAAAGTACCATGTAAAAGACTAATTTAAAACCGACTTTAAAAATTTCCTTTTGAAAAGGAAAAAATAATAATATCTCTAGAGGACCTACGAATCATCTCGATATGACTTATAGTTTTAAAAAAATTCGTGGACAAACATAGCTACAAATAAATGTACATACACTTACGAAATATAGCATACATGCCTAAAAAGAACACTGTACTAGAATATTATAGAATTTTAACTAAATCACATACCTACAGGTCAAACAGATAACCTCCTTTTTTGAAGCCGGTTAACATGGAATACTGGCAGTATTTATTTTGTAGTTAAACACAAACACATGAATTATACTTACGAAATATAGCATACATGCTTGTAAGCCTAAAAAGAACTCTGTACTAAAATATTATCCAATTTTAACTAAATCACATACCTACAGGTCAAACAGATAACCTCCTTTTTTGAAGCCGGTTAACATGGAGTACTGGCAGTTTTTATTTTGCAGTTAAACACAGACACATGAATGCAAAGTAGAACTTGTAATCGTGTTTTAAAATCGCGAAATATACATCTAAACAAACATATATTATAAGAGCTTGCGTAAACTAGCCGAGGTCGTATGCAGCCGACGATGCTTAGTTTAATAGTTGAAGATGCTACTCCGCAATGATATTACGATTTGATTGGTATTAAATTGAAACTAGAAGCACGGGTCTGGTAGCATAATGTGAGGACAACGATAAAGGAAATGTTAGGTTTTAAGTAACTTGCAGATCCTCGCGGTTTCACCCGCGTGGTAGGTACCCGTTCCCGTGGGATTATCGGGATAAAATATAGCCTATGTCACTCGGGAAGAATGTAGCTTTCTAATGGTAAAAGAATGGATAAAGGTGGATATGATATAGTTCAAGTTTTACACTCAATGCTTATTTTACAGTTTCTATACACATAAGGTGTAATGAAATAATGAAATCCGCAGGAGAACTAAAATAACCGACATCGCTCGAAGGATTGCTCAGCTGAAGTGGCAGTGGGCGGGACACATAGCGTGGAGAACCGATGACCTTTGGGACGGAAAGGTTCTCGAATAGCGACCGCGTACCGGACGACGTTCCGTGAGCAGGCCACCTACAAGGTGGACCGACGATCTGGTCAAGATCGCGGAAAGCCGCTGGATGCTGGCAGCACAGGACCGATCGATATGTGGACATCCTAAGGCCTATGCCCAGCAGTGATCTTCGTTCGACTGACATGATGATGATGATGATGATGAGCGACTGAGTCGCCAATCTCATCTTACCTAAACCTATTTCTCCGTAACCAAACCTAGTATTTTAGACGGTAATTTAGTAACTTTTAGTCGGTCGGTTTATTATATTCCGTATTTTTATATTTAAAAACAGGTAGGTATTTAATAATGTAAGAACAGATAAGTATAATAATTGAGAACATCGTTACTAAACGATTTGCCTTTCAACTTTAAGCCTTGCAATTGATCATGATTATCAGATGTACGTCTTCATGAGGGCATTAGGCCGGACGGTAGACAATAGTTCACGCTGATGATACACCGATACCTGTTCTCACGCCGAGTTACACGAAGCCAGGGGGTATAGTCACAAGCGGAGTGGTTTCGCAGAATACGTAATCCATTCTGAAAAATACAACAACAATCAATAGAGAATACAGCTTTTCAATTGTACCTACTTTTATTTTATTTTTCTTAATACATGAATGAATAAATGATTCAACCTGTTTTACTTATTATATACTAGTTTATCCCGCGGGAATCTGATATTTTTCCGGGATAAATAGTAGCCTATGTTCCTCTACAGGCTACAAAGTATCTGTGTCCCAAATTTCAGCCAAATCCGTTCATCCGTTTTGGCGTGATTGAATAACAAACATACAAACATCTAAACATCCAAAGATCTAAACTTTTACATTTATAATATTAATAAAGTAGGATAGTAGGATTACAAAGATTCCTCGAAAAACTTTCACTAATTATATCCATATTTAAGTTTGATTATCCTTGTACATTGATTTATTTTATGCAGTTGCTGGAAACTAAAACTTATTGCATGTTCACACCAATATTAAAAGGCTATGGCAGCGACATAATGAGTTTGCATATTTCAAGTGAAACCCAAGGTTAAGAATATATCTAAAGGACCTTGACTTTGCGAATTCAGCTAGCAATAACTTAAAATACCTAAGTATAACAAGATAACACTTACGAAGCGTTACTTATACCAAGGCTCCCCGCGGTTTTATCGTCGGTTGTAATCGCTACCTCCTGACAATAAAACAGCTACCTTATACAAAAATGACGCCCAGAGGCGATGCGTGCGAGTAGTAGCTCATCTGCATGATCGCTTTGACCTATATCTATATTTATTCTACTGTTACTTGTAATATAATGTAATCACGTAGTCTATGCCTAGAGTTAGATGTAGAGTCTACGCCACATAACTTGGCATTTGTCAGAGGGCGCGATCGTCGTGGTCGGTCGGAAAAATAAGACATATTTCCATGTCATAATTTTATTGATATTAATACCCGCCAAGTTATATAACGCGTTATCTACTTGAAGGTTTGTGAATACTCTTTGTGTTGTAAAGTTTTGATTTTAAATTCATTTTATTTGTTGGACGTTTTTTTATCTAAGTATTTATAATTTACTCTTAATCCATACTAATGATACAAAGAAGAAATATTAGATTTTATTTGTTTGTTTGTATGTTTGTAACAATACTATACTTGTTTTTCCGAACAACCCTATAATTTTTAAAGCTTGAGTGAATAGGCTGCTTCTTGGTAAGCTCGCTCCATCCTAGGCTTGTTTTAAACCTTAAGGTTCAGTGTGAAGCATGGACGGATCCCTAGTACAGAAACCTGTCGCCGTAGCACGAAAAACTGTCGTTATGGTAATCGTATCTATAGTAAACCATACAATCTGTCAAAAGCTGTCAAAGTGCTGCTGTCAAATATCTATTGAAGTTTAGTTCATAATACCACTAAAAGGAGTCTGAGAGAGGAACCTTTGGTTTTTATTCAAAATAATATGATTACGCTAACGATTACGATAACTATAACGATTACGATTACGATAGTTTCTCTTGGTAGGGGTACTGTGTACTTGCAAATATTTTTTTTTCTCGTAAATATAGTACCTATTGCATAGCAGAATTTAAAATCATAATAAATAGACTTATTATGGTGCTTTAGCAGCTACTTAATACAAAGGTTATTTAATTGAGATCAAGTTTCATCATCATCATGTCAGCCGAACGACGCCCACCGCTGGGCATAGGCCTCCCCCAAGGATCTCCACAACGATCGGTCCTGCGCTGCCCGCATCCAGCGGCTTCCCGCGATCTTGACCAGATCGTCGGTCCACCTTGTAGGGGGCCTGCCCACGAAATTAATAGATCAAGTTTAAGTAGGAATAAATGTACGTCTGGTTAAATGATAGAGATAAATAAATATTTTTTTCTTTTCCCAAAAATTTTAAATCAAATTAGTTTGACTAATACAAATAAAGGGCCCGCATAATCTTCAAAACATCAAAACGATATCAATTCCGCTCCATTCATGACTTCAAATCCTCTCCAAAGAGTTAAAGCCTAAAAAACTCGTCCATTCATCGTAATAAGTAAGATTACGTCTCCAATAACACGGATGATTTACAGCACCGTGACAGATATAAATGTATATAAATATATTAACGCAAAGCATAAAACTCCAAATATCATAGTGGATAGGTAAAAGTTGAGGCCGTGGGAAAGATATAGCAGCCCACGCGTATAAGATTCCATAGTCGCTTGTCATTGTACTATCGTATAGCGATTATGGAAATTTGGGTGAAACTTACCTGATTCGAGGAGCCAGTGGTGCAGTGGTTAGCGCGCTCTGCCTGCAATCGTTGAGGTTAACAGGGGAAAAAATCACATACAAAAAAAAACAGAAAAAGTAAACGCGAATAAGTTTTATTTGATTGATTCGTAAAATAAACATTATTTTTGGAAATCGTTAGTAGGGTCGCTAGGTAATATATAGTTTAATATTGTGTATTAAAATATACAAAAAAAAGTTTTTATTAACATAAATTGTTATCCTACTAATATTATAAATGTGAAAGTTTAGATGTTTGGATGTTTGGATGTTTGGATGTTTGGATGTTTGGATGTTTGTTACTCAATCACGCCAAAACGGCTGAACGGGTTTGGCTGAAATTTGGCAGAAGGATACTTTGTAGCCTGGAGAGGAACATAGGCTACTTTTTATCCCGGAAAAGTATCACATTCCCGCGGGATAACGTCGTGTAGTCCACGCGGGCGAAGCCGCGGGCGGAAAGCTAGTAACTAATAACAGAGAATCAACACATGTAAGCAATTTTTCAATTTTAAATATTTCGAAAAATGCTCGTATTAGGGTTGCTCATATTGGCTTATATTGGCTCAGTAATAATATGCGTAATAATGAAAATAAATTGATTATAGCTGAAAATTTAGACCAGAAAGTTATGATATTTTTTATCGACAAAATGTTAATATTATTTTATGTTTTCGCTTAGTCCAGTCCCTTTCAAGTATGTTGTAATATCTATTGTACTTTTTTCCGAATAATTCGTGGTTTAATTTGTATCAAAGGCAAATTTAAGACTGGCGATTTGCCTTTATACCCCCTCTTAAGCAACTTTCGCAATGGTCGGTCACACTCCCCAAGCAACAAACATGCCAAATTTCAGCTTCAAGCGCCCGCGCCCCGATCGCGGTAATTCTATGCAGCGCGTCTTGACCACGTTTGCGTCATGACGTTTGACTTCGTATTGCCGTAATGACATAACGACGCACACGTCAGGCTAACCTATAGTCCCACAATCCTGTCTGTTCCGGTGGCATCCGTGACAGAGGAGCCACTTGCAATACGAATTTAGCTGTCAAAATAGACTGTCGTATGAAAACTGTTTTAGTTCCAAAGATTATCACCGGAACAGAAAACGTCGTCGCACTGACAATGCCGCGCGTAATCAAAAACGGTATTGCACGTCGCTTGAACGTCAACTGCACGTACACCTGACTAATGCGTCATAAGATTCGCGTATTAACCGTGGACCCACCATTTAGCCCCACTGGTGGGTCTACGGTTAATTTTTTTTCCCCGTAGACCCACTGCAAAAGAGTTTTATATTATGCATTTCAATGTGTCAGTTTCCGTGGGTACACGGATAATTGCCTCAGGTAACTTCTTTCCCCGTACACCCACTGCACTAGGAATATGCCAAATATGCATTTTTTATGCTTTTATGACTGTAGTTCCACCGCAATGCCCCACTTAACATAAAATTAAATAAAAACAAATATAAAAACTTAATTAAACAAAATATAGGTTCTCCTTTATAGCCCAAAGAAAAGAAAAATCAAATAAATTAGTGTAAGTTCGTAAGTAAAATATTAAATACTTAAATACAAATTAAAATATACCTAGTTATATAAAAATTATAATTATTATTCATACTTTTCCAAACATGGAACATGACAACAGTGGGACCACGGTTAAAGTCAGTCTTGTTTCAATTCCCCGTAGACCCACTGTAATACAGTGGGTCTACGGGGAATAAAAATTACCTATGGACCCACCAGTGGGTCATAGTGGTGGGGCCACGGGTAAAACCCGATAAGATTACTGCGATCGGGGCGCTGTAGTTTCGGCTGTGCGTTGTCTCTCAGTCAGTAACGCAAAAGTTTGATACTTATATGAAAAATATGTTCTGTATGACAAAATGTATGAGCAAAGTTCCTGCATTATTAAGATCTTTGTCGGCAACAGAGGTAACTGCAAAATGTGCATATTTTATGTTAATAGCTATGATAAGCTGCCCACCTCAAATCAAGACTGACATTTGATCTCAATAACTTCACGTAACATTTGACTTCGAAAAAGACACGCATTGTTGTAATATAATAAAACTGCAATTAATGTAAATATTTTCTTTTCCTTACCCATACTACTAATATCGTACTAATATGACGACGACCTCCGCGGCCGAGTGGTGTACGCACCGGTTTCAAGGTGCCGCTATCTCTAGAGGTCCCGGGTTCGATCCCCGGTCGGGTAAATGTTGAAAACGAACTTTTCAATATTTCCTCGGGTCTGGGTGTATGTATGGGTAATACCCGTCGTTGTTTCCAATTTCCATAATACAAGTGCTAAGCTACTATACCTTGGTATTGGAACAATGTATGTGATGATATCCATTTTTTTTTAATTCCTACGGGAACGGAAACCACGCGGGTGAAACCGCGGGCAGCCGCTAGTCCTTCATAAAGAAGACCTGTGCCTGAGCAGTGAGACTACAGTAAAGATGATTGAATGTTATGTATTTAAAACAAACTTTGCTGGGTCAGCGATCTCAATTGAACCTAATTGATGACAATTTAGTTTTTCGCAATACTAAAATAAAAGCTGTCCATAGATATACTAATTTCCATTTGCTTCATACCTTACTCGATTCTTATCACACATTCATCGGTCTAAGTAAGTACTTACCGATATTTTGACCTCTGATTACAAACATGATATTTAAAATTTTACTTTTTTGCATTCACAATCCAATTTTTATCATAGAAAAATGGAAAATAAAGTATTTAGGAAAAATCGACCCGTCTCACAACCAGCTCCGATGGGACTCGAACCCACGACCTTTCGTTACCTTGTGAGACGGGTCGATTTTTTCTAAATACTTTGTTTTCCATTTTTCTACAAACATGATCATAAATTTTTGCCAATAATGACCTAGAAAGCACAAAAAAATTATTATAACAACAAGTTAAAATAAAAAAAAACATCAAATTCAACGAAAATCTGCGTTCCAAAAAATCGGACAGTAACCATTATTTCGCGGTAGCAGAGTAAATCTAGGCAAGTCACGTCTACGTCCATCCTCTCAATTAGAGGGCACATTTTATCTGTAACGCTCGATCCGCACCCATAAGGAACACGCACTTATCTCAATTTTCTAATCTACTGACTCACATACATGCGTTCGCAAAATTACCTCAGCTTACTCGGAAATTCTACAGGCCAAATATGGCACAGTCCCTCGCAGACCCGCACAATGGACAGTTACAACCTTTTCCAACAGACAACTGACACAATGTCTAAGATGAAACGCGGAGCCTCGAGGACGTTTCTAGGTAAACCGACTACTGAGCCATAAATATTATCTGTGGGTGTCGAATATAAAGTGTCGTTGACATCTGAATTATTAAGACGTGACACACTAATAAAAACGTCTGCGGACAATACCATGATTTACATGAGACAGTTTTATTTCACCGTTTTAATTACGTACCGATATTATGTGATATTTTAAATCAAATCGATGCAAAGACAGCAGCCGCGGCATGCGGCCGATAAACGCAAATTGCAACACAAAAAATATTGTAAAATCCCAAATAATGTGACAGATCGTTATTTACTGCTGAATGTGTACCGACCACACGATGGCATCGAGAGAAACTGTAGCACAATCACATATTTTACGCTTTTGTACCAATTTAATTGGGTAAGAAGAGACCCGAGACTGCTCTCAGCGGGGTAACTTCCAAATTTATTTAAAAAAAATTCGCGAAAGACCCCCATTACTTATGCTGAGAGACGCAACAGGATTCGTACCGGACTTACTTAAGCAATATTAAGTGTGAGATACAGCCTTATTCGCGTTGACCCAGATTTTAATACGCCTCGCAGTGGTCTTTATGATGACTTTTTGAAAAATGTAATTTTTAATTTCGGGTAGGGACGGATCGAATCGAATGGGCCCAAAGATGTTTCTTTTTAACTGTATCGTTTATAAATTGCTATTTCTTATGCGACGCCGACGGAAGTCTGTCGATATTTTAGTCCAAATTAATGCAGGCGTGTACCTGTAATCTTGTTCATTTTTTGCATAAGCCTGCCCTTTTTAATTTCCGTTTATTAAAATCGCAATTTTCTCATTTGTTCCAGTCGTTCTTCGGGCGGACGTACAACAACCTTTCCTCGATATCGGAATGCAAGAACAACGGGGAGTGCGTCATCAACAAGAAGAATAGGACCGCTTGCAAAGCTTGCAGGCTCAGAAAGTGCCTTTTAGTTGGCATGTCAAAGTCTGGATCTAGATACGGGAGACGGTCAAATTGGTTTAAGATTCATTGTCTCCTCCAAGAGCAACAGCAGCAGCACATACATCAGTTACAAACGAGCAAATCGCCGCCTACTTTCAATTCTTCAATCAACCCTTCTTTCTTGCCAACAAACCTCCTTCCAGCAGCAGCACTAGCCGAGTACTACAAAAATTCTGAGAAAACCCATTTCTCTGAAGATGTGACGCGACAAAGCGTATCCCCTTCAGATTCAGGGGCATCATCAGCTGACCCAGAGGATGATAACAGTTCTAGAAGTACAATTAGTGGTTTGAGTATCTTCAGGCCTACCTCTTCTCCATGCAGTGAGAAGGACGTGCGATTACACGGAATTAGGAATCAGTCGAAAGATGTTAAGAAACGGAAGCCCTCCACCCTTCCATCTCCATTTGGGCCAATAACAGCAACACCTAGCTACTCACCAAGAACTACTCCGTACATGCCAACTCCTATCCAGAACTTGAGACAAGTGCCCCCTGGCTTAGCGACTTGGCAGAATAGGAATGGTGGTGACTTGCTGCTACATTCTCCAGCTGTTGCAGGAATAGCAGTAGAACAGGATCAGCCCATTGATCTCTCGATAAAATCGACAGCAGTCATATTCAGAAGTCCTAAAAATGATGATGTTAGTGACTCTGAACCTGAACTAAGTATTGATCTGAGCGAAGACAATGGCAGAGACATCATGAAAAATCCCCTAGATTTATCATTGGTCCCTAAGCGATCTGAAGAAGTGCCAATGACTGGTTGAAAATTAATCTTAAGACAACGTACCGTGAGTCAATCGAGCCATGTATCTCGTTCTATTTATGTGTAAATATTGTAATTTTAGTAGAAGACGAGTTTAAATTACTCTGCCATACAGTATTTAAGTAATTTGTACATTCCTTCTTTCTTGATTACCTGATTTGACTACCATAAACTTAGTTGTTTTTCTTTGTATAGTAGAGTAATGAAAGTCAGTTTGTTTGTAAAATAGTTTAGTGAATTAACTGCTTGGGAGGCAATTGATGAGTTGATACAATTTGAACATAGTTTTTTGTCCTGAAAGGAACAATATCTTAGTGTTAATATAAAAGCCAGTTTATAACTATGCCAGTCTTTTGTTTTACCAGTTGTTAGTTAATATTAGTGGGATTTACGGCCAGTGAAATATGAAGCTCAAAATTGTAATGTACAAAATATTTTTAGACGAAAATTGTATTATAAATGTTAGGTACTTAATATTATGTATGATTCATTTCTAAGTATTTATTTCTTTAGAATGTAGGCCAGTTTTGTATTGAGTCACTTTTTTATTTAGTTGATATTAAGTAAATAGGTTTCGTTTTTGTAATTTAAAAATTAGTTTGATTTAAGCATGCGTGTTACTATCTTGTTGGTTGTTTTAGAGATTTTAATTATTTGTAGACATTCCTTTGAAACGATGCTCATTCCATTTTTAAGATAAGTTTTTTTTATATCATCACAAAAATGTTGCCTTCTAAGAAGACATTGTTTTAATGTGGCATAGTAAGGTACCAAACTAATTTAACTCTTTAGATCTAAATATATTTTTTCAACTTCTTTCCTATTAAAATATGAGGTGCCATTCCAATATTAGCTTGTTTGTTTACATTTAGAGTATGCCAATTTTTTCAAGAATTATTTTTGTTTGACATTTTTGTCTAATCCACACTGACTATTATCAATTCATAGTTATTGTTATCAGTGTGAAAAGATATTTTTATGCACGTGTTTTAAATAAATCTTAATATATTTGATAAAAAATAAACAGAGTGCCTTTACAGATAGCGTAGTTTTATTTCTAATACTCACCATATTAAAATATAAGTTTAGTAATTATGATGATAGCATAGATCTCTTTAAAATGAAAGCTAAATATACTTTTTGACTATATACATATTACATGTATATCATGAATAAACATAGTCTTGAAACATATTTGTGGGCAATTTACTAAAAACTTAATATTTACCAAATTTGCATTGTCATAATCATCCAGTTCAAAAGGTTTTTTACCGCCAAAGCTCAGGCACACTTTAAGCATAGATTGAATTATGCCCACTACGCGTGCCTAAAGTGGATTAGTTTTAAGAACTGCATATGCGTGCAGGACCTTTTTTTTGGCTTTTGGCACCCATCCCGCGACCAACGATAGCGGAAGTTGCTCAGCCAACGCAATCACCGACCGAACGCACAAATTCTCGGCACCATCGAGCTTCTTACTCTAAATTCCAGTGTTTGTTTTTACGTACAAATATGAACAAGGACAATTAATATATCATTACAAAAACAACTGTTGAATATTCAAGTGAGTACGCGCCCATATTTTAAACATTTATATTTTTTTAAACTTCGTTAATTTCCAAGTGCCAACTCTATTTTGTAGAAATTTCGTTTTCACAAAAAACGAGTACACTTCAATACATAAATTATTATGATAAACGCTTGCGCACACAAACAGCGCACACGTTCCAAAGAACTAGGACTACTTTTTACAATATTTGCTCAAAATGTCAAGCCGCACGTAATAACAAGACGACAAATATGTCTATTCAAACAACTAGAAAAGGCACCTTGTTGGCTTTCGTATACATTTATACATTATACATATTCATTTTAAATCAAACATTTCTCAAGAATTTATTCTGTTTAATTTTTTTCTCTGTATGATAGACTCGTTCAAGACTGCCCCGATTTACATAAAAACTGTCATCCAATTATGGACTTAAAGTCATTGCGTTAAGATGAAGATTTTGATAGATATTGAAATGAAAGCTTGTGACATAATGTTATGCGTAATTGAGTTCAAAGTCGGTTGCATAATTTAGTTCAAATGCTACCGTACACTACCGTTTTGAAAGTCGCTAGTAGCTATTAGAGATTTGACGAGGACATACCGATTCTATGGTCATTATAGTTCTGTCAAATTGAATAATGATTTCGAATAATCATAGACTACTCGTATTGAGTTTGAATGGTTAAATGATGGGTTAACTACCGTTATGTAAAGAGTGTTTTGATTTGGTTGCATTATGATGGTATGGTTAAATTTGAATTATTAGTGTTTCGAATAAAATTGGTTAACAATTATCTAGCAATTTTATCAGTAACAATCTAAAATTATTCGCTGTTGATGTGCAATAATTGTATAGGAAAAACTCAGAAACAAATAAATAATAAATAAATATTGGACATATTGGACAACAACAATATAAATTGTTAAAATAGCAAATTTTAGTAGCTTGAGCACAAGTGTTATGAAAATCAGAAACGACAGATACTGAAAAGGTCCCAAGAAAATTTTGAAAAGTTTGTATTCAGTACTTACCCGACCGGAAATAGAAACCGGGATCTCTATAGATAGCGGCACCTTTAAAACCGATGCTTATACCACGCGGCTACGGAGGTCGTCAGTAGGAAGAAACAAAAATACAACTTTGCTGTATTTGAAAATATTAACAGGTAAGTAGGTTTAATTAAAATAATTGCTCCATAAATCTAGGAAAAATCAATGTGATTACGAAAAAAATAACGTTTTTATTCTTGGCATCTCAAAATAGGAGGCTATTAAAAATAATCACCGTGAAAACAATAAAATTGTACCGAGAAGTGAACTTTAAAGCAACCTACTTGTACTAATAAGGTTGCAGTCCAATAAAACCTTAACAGTTTTAATTGATCTTATTACCGACGTTCTGATTCTGACACTGACTGTACTTGTACATGTCACTCAAATGTCATCTTTAATTCATTACCGATAAAGTTGGAATTGGTTGTTACAATAGGGGACAGGGTTCGACAAGATTTTTGTCACTCAATTTAATTGGAGTAATGTCGCGGAGAGAAGTAACAAATCATTATTTTTTTCAAAATGGCCGCGGGACGCGGTCGAGTGTTTACGCGGGCGAAAAGAAATGTCGCTCGTTAGTGGAATAATGGGAGCTTTGCATTATTGAGATGCGTACAGACGTGAATGAAAGTGTGTAGCTGGCAGTAGAAAAGTATAGAACTGTCAGTGTTGGTGACGTTGTTTGACAATTGGTAGAGTATGCTTGAACGTTTATAGATAATCTTCTTCATCGGGTCAATAGCTCAAACACTTAGATTTAAATTTGCTCTTAACAGAATCTGGCGACGGCATTGAGTTATCAGTCGTCGCGTTTAGCTCTTTCTTGCTGCATTAGGGCATACTATAAGTGCGAAATAGTTTGAGACGGGTCTCCACAGTTACACTGCGTCTGCGTGTTGTCGGTGAAGGCCCATCTTGCCATATAAACATGCAGCGCCCGACCTGAGCTCGCAGTCTGCTTAGAGATTTCTACGTTCGCCATGCTAGTTATGTCCCTATGGCAGAACTCTGTTTGGTGCGATAGACTGAGGTAGGACTGGCCATCAGGTTTCCCAAAGTGACCAGACGTCTTCTTCGGTTTTAAGACGAGTGCGATAGAATTACTTCATACCGATAGAGTAGTATTGTCACTAACATATTGTAATGAGTCGAATGTTACTGTAATAAATACAAAAATTCTAATTCCTACTTATCCTACTAATATTATATATAAATGTGAAAGTATAGATGTTTGGATGTTTGTATGTTTGTTACTCAATCACGCCAAAATGGCTAAACGGATTTGGCTGAAATATGGAACGCAGATTCTTTGTAGTTTGGAAAAGAATATAGGTTACTGTTTACCCCGGAAAAACATCACATTCCTGCTGGATAACGTCATGTTGTCCACGCGGGCGAAGCCTTGGGCAGAAAGCTAGTTAGACATAAGTAAATATTTATCTAAGGATGTTTTGTTGTCTAAAAAGCTACGATCTTCATAATATTTAGTATTCGGTCACCATCACATCATTATTCTAAATTCGAAGCAATTATTACTTGAGAATTATAATTGATAGGAAAAATGTGATTGGAAAAAAAAACCACGAGCCCTTTAAGTAGCTTTCAGGCGGGATTCGAACCCGCGCCTCCGAGAATCCGGCCCGATGCTCTGACCAACTAAGCTACCGAAAGGCTTACACGACTCGTCAAATTTTGCTATCACTTGTTACGCTGTAGGCCAGCGTTGCTTCATCAATGTGAGGAAATCCTCGCATCCGAAAGAAACATTTTTACAAATGTTTAACTATCGATTAAGATGAAACAGCCATTAGATTTTAAATGATTTTTATGCATTCACAATGCATTTTTGTAAGTATAGGACAAACTTAACGTACGGAGTCGTTACGAGAAGCGTCGAATTTATCCAATACTTCTTACTCGCTGTATAGTCAGCGTTAATTTCATAAATTCAATTTATTTTTAATTTTGAAGTGATTTAGGAAGTAAGTTTGTTCATGCAGTATTTTTTACTATGAGCGCTCATACGCTTCAGTCTATTTCAGAATTATGCTTTTCTCATTGACCTGGTTTTCTAAGCTCAAACCTGCTAAATGCTCTTCAGTGACCGGACTGCCTAGCCCAACAGCTGTCATTGCAATATTGAAGAAAAGTTCTCACTCACCATCTCACTAACACTTCTTCAACAAAGTTCGTGGCGAGGCTTCTGAGGTGTAACTCAGAAAAATTCGAAGACTTACAAGACCTCCGAAAATTGGATTTCTTTCCCGACTGTACCTCCGAAAGTCCAGTTCGTACTGGCGATTTTAACGAGGAAATATATCGTACTAATTGAGATTGCACCGCGAGCAGTGGTCGTCCAAAAAATCGTACCATTACAACCAAAGATGGCGCTGATTTATTGAGACGTCCGCAGGATAGGCAGTTCAAAATGAGAGCAGCGTTTTTGGCTTTTTTCGGCGAATGTACGTGTAACAGTTAATAAATAATAAGAAATGTTTGGGAAATCACGATTAAAAATAAATTGTTTGGGGACCGTGATGTTTTGACAGTCAGACCTGCAGCTAATACAGTAAAAATGTGACCAATAATTTGACTTGTAGTTTGGGAAGTCAAAATCATTGTTTTAGGTCTACTTATACTAGGTACTCAAATTGATCCGCTCAAGTCAAAAACTGACCAAGTAGCAATTTTGTCAAAATTGAATAAACAGATTGATAGTGTTTGTGTTATGTTGTTTTATACATTAGGTCTAAAGATTGCCTAATCTTTAGACCTAGTGTATAAAACCGATCATATTTACACTTTAAACTGTCTTCATAACACATTGTCATCATGACCGAAATTTCGACTTAAGTCAAAAACAGACCGCATTTTTTTAACCAGAGAGTGTATTCCGAATTCCCAAAACTTAAAAATTTGTATATGGCTTGTTCTTGACTTGAGCGTATCACTTCTAGTAGATTGTTTTTGTTATACTGGCTAGACACAATCTCTTACACCTTCAGCTTCTAGAGCCCTAACATGAATCTCCGATCAACTATCAGCTCAAGCGCCGGAATCGGCCACTCGCTCCGGAGAGATTCCGACAATATTCCTAAGCAGACTCTCGATTGGAATCCTTAAGGATAAAAGAAACGTGGCCGTCCTCGACGAATCTGGTGTCGCACCGCAATGGCAGAAGCGAAAAGTACAGGGAAGACGCGAAACGAGTTGAAACACCATGCTCAAGAACAATCACGTTGGAGATCTGCTGCAGACGCCCTCATTCAGTGGATGTAGGATACTATATTATGGAAACATATTTCCATTCTAAAAAAAAAATTGTGGGCTATAGTATTACTTTAGTTTTTTGGTACTATAAGGTACGCTAATTTACACACATAGTGTCACTGTTAATTATCCCCAAATAAATAGAATAAAAACAAAACAAATTTATTAGTACAAACAAAAATACTTTCATTTGCAATCAAAAGATTGTAAGAAGCATACCAAAAAAAATAGCTAATAACCCTTGGGGGAGGCCTTTATACTTTTACTATGCCTTTACTAGCAGTGAGCGCCGTTCGGCTGACATGATGATGATGAATCTTGATTGAACACTGCTTCACTCACTCTTTCTATGACCATTAAAGTAATTCTAAAATCTCGCTCCACCTTCAAGATTCTGAGCGATATTGTCACACGTTTTCATAAAACCATTTTACAAATTGACAAAAAATATAAAAAGTGTCATTTAGGTTCTCAAGTGTAATCTGGCTAATTACTAGTTTGTCTCAGTCAGCCATAATTGTCACATAAAGTGCGTAAAGCACAGCCGTGCGCCAAAGAACTGACGTGTTGCTTATTAAATATCATATTGTGCGCTTTCATTGGACGCAACGTTTTATTGGGGTACCGAATGTTTCATTCTGTTATTCTTAAATAATATTTTTTTGCAATATTTTTAATTTTATTAAAAGTAAAATAAGGTCCTTAAATAATTGGTTTGTAAAATGGTTTTATGAATAAAACGTGTGACAATATCGTTCAGTAACAGCTAACCGTTAAGGTGGACCGAGATTTTAGGATGACTTCCTTTCCTATAAGCATCCTTGAGTGAATCATGTGTTCAATGAAGATTCATGATCATCATCATCATGTCAGGCGAACGGCGCCCACAGCTGCTAGGTAAAGGCCTCCCCCAAGGATTAACCTATTTATTTATGTGATTCTTACAATCTTTTGATAGCAAAGGAATTAATAGGCGAGAAATGGATGTTCGTTTGTACTTATAATTTACTTCGTTTTACTAATAATTTTTGTTTTTATCTAATTATTTGGGGATAATTAACAGCTACACTATGTTTGTAAATTCTAACAAAAAATATATAAAGCGTCATTTAGGTTCTCAAGTGTTAACTATCTGGCTAATTACTGGTTAGTCTCAGTCAGCCATAATTGTCGCATAAAGTGCGTAAAGCACAGCCATGCGCCAACGCACTGACGTGTTTATTAAATATCATGTTGTGCGCTTTCATTGGATGCAACGTTTTATTGGGGGAATGATTCATTTTGTTATTCTTAAATAAGAATATTAAGGTAGGAGCCTCGGAGAGGTAGTGCTTTACTCTCAACATATCAGTGACAAGCATTTTTCTGGGCTTTAACTGTCTCTATTATATTCATTATGCACTAAAACAATAACACAAAAATATGAAGAACCACCCTATTAAAAAAACATAGGTTATCTTAAGACTTAAAAAACAAAAAAAAAATTACATTAAAAAAGTTTATTACTTTCTCTTTAAATAATTGGTTTGTTTTCTTATCTCTTATCTTATGCTTATGAGCAACTTCGATGCTCTGCAGAGTGCGGGCCAGCTTCAACTCCACCCTGAATACTGTAGCGGCTAACTATAAAGGTAGAGACAAACTGATCCCACGTACGCAACGTATGCAACGCATTATGACATCTAGACCATTGAATTTGTATGACTAGAAACACACTAAGGGCGTTTGTGCACTACACTGAATTTTACCGATCCGGCGATCCGGTTTTTTCCGGACCGATATGGCAGCAATGAAAAACATATGGGCGCTTGTGCACCACACTGAATTTTACCGTCCGTCATTTTACTTTTCCCCATTCCGGACCGTTTTTTTCCGTTCCGAGATGACGGCAATGAAAAACATATGTACGCTTGTGCACTACACTGAATTTTACCGTCCGGAAAAAAACGGATGGTTTTATTTTAATCATAAATCACTACATAGTATAAAACAAAGTCGCTTCCCGTCTGTCTGTCCCTATATATGCTTAAATCTTTAAAACTACGAAACAGATTTTCATGCGGTTTTCACTAATAGGTAGCGTGGTTCTTCAGGAAGGTTTTAATATATAATTTATGAAAGTTTTGTGTAAATTGGTAGAAACATAACGATAATTGTCGAAAGTGCCGGCAAACGGCAATCCGCCCGGGAGCTTTCAGCAAAAACGCTGCCTAATCCTTTCGAGGTTTAAAAAAATAATGCATATTGGGATATTTCTCTTCTATAGATCTACAAAAAAGTCCGCGATAGCATATGTCTATCTTTTAAGGATAGCATATTATAGCCATATTATCTCTTAAAAAATGGTTACGAACAATGCGGTAATTTGGAAAGCTATTTAAACGGATACAGTATTAACCCTTATCAATCTAAATACGTTAGTTGCTTTAAGCATTTTATGCACATTATTTTACTCTTTTACACCATATAATTTAAATGAATATCTTAGGAGTTATCGCAAATAAATTAACGCACACCAAAATGAATAAGCGCCTTTCTCACCAATAACACGTAATATATCTAGCACCAAAAATATGGTTTTTGAAATTTTTGTTTGTCTGTCTGTCTGTCTGTTGTCCGTGTTTCACGCAAAAACTACTAAGCGGATTTTGATGAAACTTTTTTTGTTCTATAGCTAGCCGTAGACATTCGATAGTAGTTAAAAAATAATTTTTCATCCTGCCTCAATTTATTGTGATTTCGGTAAAATGACCCCGCAGGTACCTTTCACTGATAAGAGGATGGACCCAAAATTCTTTCTGTCTTCTACGTCTTCGTACATAAAGCAATAAAGCAAGTATTGCCGAGACGTTCCAAGGAACTCATTATTCCTCTCGTTTAAAACGCGTCCGTAGAGTGTAGTTTCAAAGAGATCACTGCGCTGCCCCGGCCAGTAAAAAACCGGACAAGTGCACAAGCTAACCATCCGTGTTTTTCATGCCACGCCGGTCCGTAAAAACACGGACCGCCGGATCGGTAAAATTCAGTGTAGTGCACAAACGCCCTTATCATACGTGTTGCGTACGTTGCGTTGCGTATGATAAATAAATAGTGTTTCTAGTCATACAAATTCAATGGTCTAGATGTCATAATGCGTTTCATACGTTGCGTACGTGGGATCAGTTTGTCTCTACCTTACTCGCCCACAGACCACAGAAATATTTTTCGTGGACTCACCTATCATGCGCCACAATGCTAGGCTACCGATTTCTTTTGGCTAGCAGCTAGCAGCTAAGAAATACTAACATAGATCATAAGTATTACTGACCGAAATTGGACCTTTTGTAATAATCTTTTAATAAAATAAATTATTATTATTAATTATCTAGGTATACCAATTTTATAAACAGGAAAAATTTGTTCTTATTCGTTTGTATGCTTGTATAAACGTCAAAACTCTGAACCGATTTTGAAAATTCTTTCATTAGTAGAAAGCATTATTCCCGAGTGATATTGACTATATTTTTTCCAGATATTCCCGTGGGGAACAGGAAGCATGCGCATAATCATGGGTTTTTATAATCAGCGGTATTTAGACATTATACCCTGAAAATCCCCAATATTGCTATTTTTCTGAACAGATTGGCTGTCTGGATGAACAGCAGTGGCAGAACTTTGTTTCATCATCATCATCATGTCAGCCGAACGACGCCCACTGCATGGCATAGGCCTACTCCAAGGATCTCCACAAGATCGGTTCTGCGCTGCCCGCAAATTGAAATTTGTTTACAAGGTATTTTTATACACACGTCTTGTGATTCCTTATTCCAAACTTATCTCAAGTGTCCTTATTTCTTATCTGATATTTGCTTTGATCAACAATAACACCAGGATATTTAGCATTAAAGCATTTTTCTTTTGTTTTGTTTAGAATACAACAAACGACAATAATATGAAATAGAAATCGATAAAACCGAGACAAAACAAGGGATATAGGTAATTGTTATAAGCAGACGCACTAGTAACCCATAAGACTTGAAATATATTCCATCATATCCATACAAAACAAGAATTGAGAATTACTTTTCATATCGAATTCGCATTTATTTGCATATTATGCGATTGACTTGTGCGACTGAAGAAGGCACGATGACTCATGTCAGTGCTTTAAATTAAATCAATATCTTGAAAGTTCATTCGATTCGTAATATGTAGATCGTTTTTATATCGGTTGCATAATTTGATCGTTATTTATTAAAAAAAGTTATGAGCTATTAAGGTATCCGATTCAATTATTATTTAAAATACTTTTTTGTTATTGGAGAATATATTTTACTGGTATTTTGAATACAACAAGCTGAGTTTACCAATACCAAAACTACCAGCAAATCCCTATCCTCGAAACAAACTTTATGCATTATGTGATTAAAAATAGCTAATTGTCAGCTGTTTTGTCTGTACTTTATCCATGTTATTGACTTCAAATATTGTAATTGATTAGTTCAGAATTCACAATATACTGTGACCCGTACCCGAGAATTATACTGCAAATAGTGGTTTCTTTTTTTTAATAAACACCCAAAACAAAAATAGCAAAGCAGCCACTGAATAAAGATCTCGTTTCCTCCATCCGATTTAAAACAGCCCACGTTTTTCGCATATTTGCATATTCGCTAAAAACTAAGCTTGCGCTTATCGGGCGCCAATCACAGCGCATCGGCGCCTGCGCCGCCGTACAAGCGTATCGCCATCGGAGCGCCACCTAGCGCTTTATCGCGTTATTTATGCTACAGCTGCAATGTTTTGTCGGAGCTAATTTTGGATAAGGTATGTAGGTGAATATGGTTGGGTCCTGATCTTCAGATCTTCCGCTTGCGATGAATTCTGACTGAAGATTTGTTCTAGGTGTTGAACAGTTAGAATAAATATTTGTTGTATTGTATGTGTATAACACTTTTGAACTGTTTGAATGAAATAATATGAATATGAAACTAAGCGCTTTGTTGCTTTATTTGTGCTACAGCTGCTATGTTTTGTCATCGGTAATTTTGGATGTGGCATGTGAATGAGTATAGCTGGGTCTTTTAGATTAGATTTTTAGATCTTCTGTGAGCGATGAATTCTGGCAGAAGATTTGTTTTAGGTGTTGAATAAATATCTGTTGAATGTGTATAAACACTGTTAAACAGTGTTTAAACGAACAAATATACCAGTATGTTTTATCAGGGAAGCATGCTTGCAGTTTCAGTCAGTCAAAGAAGCTCATTGGAGACACAACTTTGGATAAAGATAAACTACAAAGTCTCATTCACCGCCGTAGAATTGCTAGCTTATCTGTGTTCTATAGGATACACTTTGGAGAGTGCGCACAGGAACTCCATGATCTTGTTCCTCCCGCCCCTTTCCACCATCGGAGTACAAGACGCAGGTTAGCTTACCATCCCTACATAGTAGACATTCCACCCGTCCTTACGAAGCGCTTTGCTAATTCTTTCTTGATGCGAGCTGCTAAAGATTGGAATACGCTGCCTGCGCATGTATTCCCCGATCATTACAACCTTGGCCTCTTCAAGGCAAGAGTGAATGGGCACCTACAGGGGAAGCATGCTACACCCTAGACTGCATCCTGTCTGTTTAGCAAGATGGCGGTCAAATGCTTAACCAGTTTTTATAAAAAAAAAAAAAAAAAAAAGTTTGGTGTTAACTGTATTTTCAGCCATTATAAACCACTATTCATTGTCAATTTAATCGTATAATAGTGCTTTTTTATAAAGTTCTAGAAGTTCCAGTTAAGGAGTATTGAAAGATCCTTGAAAAAATCTTTACACAATCACTCCATCAATAATCTGTCTGTTAACATCCTTTTCGAATTTCTAAGCCACATAAAACAAAAACTGCAGTCTTAAATATACACTTATATCCACTCCAATGCAATGATTTCAATTTCTAATCAATTTAAAACAGATACATTAAAAAATATAAATAGACCATTAAAACATCCAAAATTCAGCATTTTATCGTGACCATAAATTAGCTTTATCTCTAATGATGTTTTAAGATGATATAAAAATATCTAGAATTAGGTATTCTAGATTTAAATACCGAAACATTGATTCTTATTAATGATAGCCATTCCAATGCGAAAAACATTCGATTGTCGTAAAAATATACTAACAAACGCTTAAAGTCGAATAATGGTGGAATTATTAAAATTTAAATTAATAAAATAGATACGTTATGTTCAGTACACCCCTGCCTAGACCGCGGAATGGCTAGCGCAGTGGAAGCTGGTATTACTATAGACTCCGGACAAATCTTGGTTTCAGCCGGGATGTAACTGAACAATTGGACTGCGATACACAGCGCTTAATCTATATTGTGAAGTAAGGAGGATTTTACATACTGTCTGTGGTCCTGGGCAGTGGAGACAGAGGTGGTGTAAGGGAGCGCGCGCGCCCCCTGGGGTCCTTTCTTCGTCTTCTTCTGCAGACCTTACCAATTAGTGACCTCACTCACAACACAAATAACAGCGTTCACAAGACACTGGGCGTTTCAACAATAGATACACAAAGACACACACGTGGGAGCTTTTTTTATTACGATAGATTGTCCCGACAACAAACGCGTGTGGTAGAAAAGGTTATCTTTCAAAGCATCCGCGACCGGCCACTCCAGAGATGGCATCAAAACCTTGGTCGTACAAAACGGGATCACATAGATAATTTAAGATGTATTCAAACTCGATGTGCCAGGCACATTCAACGCGAGCGATTTTAAACCAATTCAGCAAATTTAATCCGACATTTTCTTACAAGAATTTCAATCAAGTGTCACTGTCAACTTCAAGTGACAGCCAAATGTCAATTTGACGTGACATTAGAGATGCGTTCAGAAACGTCGATCTTTTCCGAACATCCCCCCGCCCCGGACCGTTAAGAACGGTACGTCAATCTACGGGTAATCGGGAGAGCCCACTAACTGCTCTCTTCAAAACCGAATCTCGAACCAAAACCTCAGCAAAACGAGGAACTCCGTCAGTTCCGGGGTAGAGTTTAACAATGCGCCCCCTTCGCCAACATAGGGGCGGCAGGTTAGCATCCTTAATCAACACGAGGTCGCCAGTCTGGGGTGGGGTGGTTTTATCTGTCCACTTCACGCGCTGTTGTAGGATATGCAAATACTCCATCGACCAACGTGCCCAGAAGTTTTGGGACATCTGTCTCAAAAGTTGGTATCGCGACAAACGATGGGATCCTACATCCTGAATCGGATATTCAGGCAACGCCAAAAGAGGCTGTCCGATCAAGAAATGACCTGGCGTCAACGCTTCCAGGTCATTCGGGTCCGAAGACAACGGGCACAAGGGTCGCGAGTTGAGGACGGCCTCAATTTTACAAAATACCGTATCAAGTTCCTCAAACGTGAGAATAGTTTCTCCAATCACGCGACGCAAGTGTGTCTTGGCAGCCTTTACACAAGCTTCAAAAATTCCTCCCCAGGTCGGACAAGCTGGAGGGCTAAACTTCCAGATTATCCCACGCCGGGAGAGGGTGGTTCCAATGTCTATTTTATTATCAACAAAAAACTTAACTACTTCCTTAAGATAATTACACGTTCCCTTATAATTAGTACCACAATCGGAACGTATCAATGACGGCAGTCCTCTACGGGAAACAAATCTGCTCAAGGCGGCGACAAAGGCTTCGGTAGACAATTCCGAGACAATTTCCAAGTGGACAGCCTTGGTGGACAAACACACAAACACGCACAAGTACGCCTTATAGGTTTTAGCATTACGCAGTCTCGAAGCCTTTACAGTAAAGGGACCGGCGAAGTCGGTGGCGACTCCGGCAAAAGCTCTACATTCCGTGACGCGATCAGCAGGCAAATCACCCATCTGGGGCTGCATGGTCGCGGCCTTCAATCGATAACAAGGCAGGCAACGGAAAACCACAGTGCGAATGGCTCGACGAGCAGACAAAATCCAAAATTCACGCTGCAAAATGGCCAACAAAGCATTACAGCCAGCATGTTGTGCATTCACATGGCGATCTGTTATTATCAGTTGAGTCAAATGTCCGGCTTTAGGTAACAAAAGGGGGTGACGAGCTCCATACGGCAGGTTCGCATTTCGAAGTCTTCCGCCGACTCGCAAAAGCCCACTCTCGTCCAGGAAGGGATTCAATCGCGATACCGCGCCCTTCAACTTGCGACGGCCTAAACGCAAAATTTCAATCTCGGACTCAAAACTATCAGCTTGTACTCTCCGGACCCAAAACAAGAGCGCGTCCCTACGCTCGTCCGGAGTGAGAACCGACGAATCACGCCTCGCGCGTGGGTTTCTGCAATTGTACACAAAACGTCTGATCCAAGCGGTAACACCAAGCAGCTTCTGTAAGGAGCTGTACCGATCCAACAACAAATCCTTTTCCCCGGCGGGGTTAGTCTCCAGGACGCATGCCCGCATATCAGGAACGGCTACGTTCGACAACGCTGGAGAGGGCGGCCACTCCGACTCAGGCCGCATCAACCACTGTGGGCCCCACCAGAGGGGGTGGTTAATTAGGGTTGGGGCTACACAACCCCGAGACGCACAATCCGCGGGATTCATGGTTCCCGGCACGTGTCTCCAAATCAACTCGATGTCGGAATTACAAATCTGCGACACTCGATTGGCCACAAACACGTCCAAGGTGTGCGCCGGAGCCTTCAACCAACAAAGGACGACCTGACTGTCCGTCCAAGCATAAACCTCTTGTATCTTAATAGATCGACCTAATGTGAGCCATACGTGGTTCAACAAACGCATTAGGAGGGCAGCTCCACACAATTCCAACCTCGGGATCGTATGACGAGTCCGAAGGGGAGCGACTTTGCTTTTCGCTATCACCAGATGCACAGCAACAACTCCGTCAACAGTAACGGTGCGGAGGTACACGGCCGCAGCAAATCCACGTTCGGAGGCATCGGAAAAGCCGTGAAGAGTAACTTTACAATTTTCAGAAGGGAGGAATAGCCTCGGCAAATGCACTTCATTAATCTCGGGGAGGGATGAAACGAAGCTCGACCAATCTCGGAGTAACTCGTCCGAGAGGGGTTCATCCCACGACACACCCGAAGCCCATAACCGTTGCAAGAAACACTTGGCCATAAACAGCACGGGGCAAATCCACCCATTGGGGTCAAAGGTACGTGCGACAGTAGACAATACTAAACGCTTGGTCCAGACTTTCGGTGGTCGTAAATCCACACAATAAGTGAAAGTGTCAGAGACCGGTTTGTACTGTACGCCAAGGACGGTCACCACATGGGGATTATCAACATTTTCGAACAGGTGGGGGTCCTGCTGGTGCTCTTCGGGCAAACCTACCAGTACATCAGGCGAGTTGGATATCCATTTCCTCAACTCGTAACCTCCCGACTTCAAAAGGGCGGTGAGTTCGTCTCTCAGGACAATCGCCTCTGAGACAGATGAGGCGCCCGTGCAAATGTCATCCACATAGACGTCACTGGCCAAAATGGCGGAGGCGCGAGGGTATCTCAAGCGCTCCTTCTCGGCCAACTCCAACAAAGAACGAATCGCAACAAACGGGCTCGAAGCCAAACCGTACGTATTCGTATTCAATTCATAAATCAACAAGGGGTCCCTAGGACTCTCTCTCCACAAAATCAATTGGTACCTCCTATCCTCGGGATGGATGACCGTTTGTCTGAACATCATCCGGATGTCAGTCATAAATACAATTTGGTGCCGCCGGAAGTGGGTCAAAATGTCTGAGATCTCCGTGTGCAGCTTGGGACCTACATGCAGACACTGGTTCAAGGACGCTCCAGTAGAGGTGGGAGCCGAACCGTCAAAGACCACTCGAATCTTTCCGGATTTCAAAACGGCGTGGTGCGGCAAAAAGAAGTGCTCAACGGAGCGCCAATCCAAATCGCTCACGGACATGTGCCCTAACTCCTCATACTCCCGCATGAATTCAACATACTTCTGGCGGAAGACCGGATCCTTGCTCATGCGACGCTCCATCGCCACTAGCCTACGTTCCGCTAGCGGTCGGGATTCGCCCAGAGGAGGTCGGCCGGCACGAAAGGGGAGACGGGTGATCAAACGACCAGAGCGGAGGCGACCAGTGTTATTCTGGTAATACAACTCGCATTCATCCGCTACTGGGTCAACCCGCGGGGCTGGTGGAGGTTCCTCAACCTCCCAAAACTTCTGCACCACTTCGGAGAGAGACACATTAAAAACAAGACCGCGATCCTCATCAAGGGAATCCAAAACGCGGCGAGCAGGGCCCATCACAACTGTACCGAGTGTCGTCTGCAGAGCTACCAAGCCATCTGGCTGCAAAACTCGCTTCCCCGTCAACAAAACTCGCCCCAGGACATCGGCTCCAAGGAGAGCATCAATCGGGCCTGGGCGGAAGAAATTTGGATCGGCGAGTGGGGAATCAGACACCAAAGACAACATACTCGGTCCCAAGTCAACTGAAGGTTGACGGCCAACAACTTTGTCCAACACAATCGCCGAGGTCTTAATGCCTGGCGTGGACTTATTACGTGATGTAAATGTGAAGTCAACATGCCCTAACAACCCGGGGACTTTCACATCGCCAACACCTCTCACGCCTTCCGTGTGGGGGTGCACCTTGAGGCCCAACCGCCTAACTAACCAAGATGACACAACACACCCCTGAGCACCGGAATCCAACAAGGCGCGAACTTCCACAAGGTCGCCATTCAATCCCCTGACAAGCACAGAGGCCGTGGGCAACAAAACGGTCTCTGGAGGGGTGGCTACAATCGACCGTAAACACGTTGATTGCTAGTATGTGGGGTCCCCAGACGTCCCCCCATGGTAAGGGGGTCGCTCATAGCGATCCAGTGGGTCCCAGTCTCCCACATACTGCCTACGTCCAAATCGCCCGGTATCAGGCGGGTTATATCTCCCGGCCCCTTGAAAACGGGGCGGGCGCCGCTCCAAACGCGGGTATTCGGCGAGCGGCGGCGAGAATCGGTGCCTATCATCCACCGTGTACGTCGCCCCATAGTCGCGGGGGCACGGTGACCGATTTTCAGAAGGGGGGTCCCGGGGACCCCCGGCTGTGCGAGGCTCAACACGTTGCGGGGGGCTTCTACGACCTCCCGCATCGCTCGCAAAATCGAACCCCCTAGTTGGGGACCGATTTCCCATGGGGGGGTCCGTGGGACCCCCGCCCGTGCGAGGCTCAAAACGTCGCGGGGGGCCTCTACGACCTCCGGCAACGCCCGCATAACTCATCCCCATCCTTGGGGATCGGTTTCCCATTGGGGGGTCCCTGGGACCCCCGCCCGTGCGAGGCTCAAAACGTCGCGGGGGGCCTCTTCGACCTCCGGCAACGCTCGCATAACTCATCCCCATCCTTGGGGATCGGTTTCCCATTGGGGGGTCCCTGGGACCCCCGCCCGTTTGAGGCTCCAAACGTGGCGGAGAGCGTCTGGGGCCACTCTGGTGGCCACTAGAACTGCTGCGGGATTCAAACACCGCGGGGGGTCCGAGCCCCCCACCCATACGAGGTGATCCTGCAGCGACGCGCTGTGGCGCTCCGCCGCCCTCTGGGCTGTTCATGCAGAGGAGGGGATGGTGGTTGCCCTTACAAAAGCGGCATGGGTGCGCTTGGGTACATTCGCGCTGCATGTGCAGGCCCAAGCACGAGTAGCACCATGTCCGTTGTCGCGCGATCGCTCGACGGCCTTGGACGCGCTGGTCGAGGAACTTATCACAACGGGTCGTGCTGTGACCCGGTTCCCGACAGTACAAGCAGCGGGCGGTCTCCTGGACGGCGGCATAGCGGCCGGGCGCGCGAGGGGCCATACGCCCCCTACGGGGGGGTCCGGTGGGGGATCTACTCTGTGGCACAGGTCGTTCGGGTCCCATAGGACCGGCCAGAGAGGAATTATCTGCCAGTCTACTTTCTCCTTCCAGGAACGTCAAGAGGTCCGAGAAGGGTGGCAGATAAGTCGCACTATCCCCACCATACTGCTGCTCAAAACGGACCTTAACAGAGTCCGGCAACTTTCCCAGGACAATGTGCAGTAACAAAAACGACCACTGCTCCACTGGGAGTTTTAAGTTTTTTAATGCGTTGTATGCCACCAACAGCGGATTTAACAAAGCCACTCTCAAGTGCATCACGCTGGCAACGCGGGGTAAATTCAAAATGGCGGCAACATGGTTGTCCGCCAGACGTCGTACGTTCTGGTACCGACGGGCAATCAAATCCCTAGCAATAGGGTAGTTTTCATCCGAGGGGGCCAAATGTTGAACCGATTCAAGGGCCTCCCCTTCCAACACGGATAATAAATAAGCTAACTTCTGGCCCTGGGTCAAATCATCCCGGGCATGTACCAGACTATCAAAAATATTAATAAAGCCCTCCCAGTCCTCTAGACGACCAGCAAAACGCCTTAAGTCTAAGGGGGCCAATCTAGCAAAGAGAGGGGGCATACTTTTAGATGTGACCGGGGACGGGCTCGGTTCATTCTCTCTTGCCACTTGCAAAGGCCGAGCCACCTGGGTAATTCTGTCCGCAAAATCATAACACTGGTCCACATCCAAATCGACTTCTTGTCGCATTTCCACATCGGCCTCAACAGTCCTTTCCAAAAATAAGGCATACTGTTCATCAACAACAGCCAAACGTACGGGCAGATCTCCGTATCTGTTCAACAAGGCCTCCGTTCTATCCGGTCGATCCAACAACGCGACCGCAGAAGCCAACCACCGTAACTCAGAACGTATTTTGGCTTTAGCAGAGGAGGCCGTCATTGTAACGTCACAAATTTATCAACAAAAACAACAAATTCAAAATATTCACTATAACACAAAATCTCCAATATTTGGAGGTTATTACTAACCACAAAATTCCAATATTACAACAACAAAGTATTTATAATGACACAAACTCTTAAATATCTGGAGGTTATCAGAAAACAACAAAACTCACTGACTATTGAAATTCACTTGGATATCAACACAACATACTGTTACACAACAACAAGTTAATTTCAATTATTTCAAAGCACAAGTTTCAATGAGTTTCAATGTGTAAACAATGTCCCAAATCATTTAAGTTTCACTAAGTATTGAGTGCAAACTTATTAGCTGACCTTTTATTAGCTATTATTTTAGCAACAAACTTGTCAATATTCATAACTCAAGTTTGCTGACAAAACTAAATAATAATTATTATGAACAAAGAAAGGTATCTGTTTACATTTTGGAACTTCAATACATGACAATTAATTACAAGACATGGAACCAATAACAAAGGAATGCCCTTTACTTTTCAAATGCAAGTTAATTACCATTTACAAGTACAAATTAATCTAGTCCGGACCAGACTGGGTCATCAAACGGCACTGATTAATAGACAAAATTTTGGCGTGGGCCTGTCAGGCCTTCAAGCTACGCTCTTGGCTACCAAGAAATGTTCAGTACACCCCTGCCTAGACCGCGGAATGGCTAGCGCAGTGGAAGCTGGTATTACTATAGACTCCGGACAAATCTTGGTTTCAGCCGGGATGTAACTGAACAATTGGACTGCGATACACAGCGCTTAATCTATATTGTGAAGTAAGGAGGATTTTACATACTGTCTGTGGTCCTGGGCAGTGGAGACAGAGGTGGTGTAAGGGAGCGCGCGCGCCCCCTGGGGTCCTTTCTTCGTCTTCTTCTGCAGACCTTACCAATTAGTGACCTCACTCACAACACAAATAACAGCATTCACAAGACACTGGGCGTTTCAACAATAGATACACAAAGACACACACGTGGGAGCTTTTTTTATTACGATAGATTGTCCCGACAACAAACGCGTGTGGTAGAAAAGGTTATCTTTCAAAGCATCCGCGACCGGCCACTCCAGAGATGGCATCAAAACCTTGGTCGTACAAAACGGGATCACATAGATAATTTAAGATGTATTCAAACTCGATGTGCCAGGCACATTCAACGCGAGCGATTTTTAACCAATTCAGCAAATTTAATCCGACATTTTCTTACAAGAATTTCAATCAAGTGTCACTGTCAACTTCAAGTGACAGCCAAATGTCAATTTGACGTGACATTAGAGATGCGTTCAGAAACGTCGATCTTTTCCGAACACGTTATGTGAATAGGGAAAGTTATTTGAAGTATTTTGTTTCTAGAGTATTGGGCTACTGTAATGTTGATAGTTTTTTAACTTTTTTACAGAAATATTGTTTATTATTAAATTTGTCTATGGTTTATTTTGATATGACAATAAATTTTCTTTATTCTTTTATCATTCTATCAGTTGCACCAAAACTAGAGTGCACGCCAGATACCCAGGTCTGCGCGCGGTCGAAATCAAATACTAAACATTAACGTTAATCAAAGACATATGTATGTCTGTGACGTTAATCTTTGACCAAAAAATGTACTGTAACTAGCGCCGAAAAAGCCCCAGTCGCGCGCAGAGTTATCTGACACGGAACTTTAGCATTCGTTTCTGTCACGTAGCTTAGAATTTCAGTACAAACTAGCTAGGAAGTGAATAGTAGTAATTTATCATTACTGCCAAAAAACTTGTAAAATAATCTACTAAGTTATGGAAGATAAAACAAGCTTATCAAAACTTTTCTAAAGCTTTTTTAAGTGTTAATGTCTTCGATCAACAATAACACCTAGGTTGTTAATCTATTGTTTTCCAAAATTTTTTTGTTCAGTGTTTATAGAGAATAAATTAAATAAGACTCCTGAATTTTACCGTCCGGAAAAAACGGATGGTTGTATTTTAATCATAAATTCTTTATAATACATAGTAGGAATTTATTTATTTCGTGTAGTTTAGGCTTTGAAACATTGAAACTGTGATATTGAACTGAAAACGTGATATTCATGAGCGGGCGGGGCGGGAGAGGGGGTAATCACTGCGCTGCCCCGGCGAGTAAAAAGGCGGACAAGTGCACAAGTCAATCATCCGTGTTTTTCATGCCACGCCGGTCCTTAAAAAACGGACCGCCGCCGCGGCGGACGGTAAAATTCAGTATAGTGCACAAACGCGACCGCGTACCGGATGACGTACCGTGGGCAGGCCGTAAGGTGGACCGACGATCTAGCCAAGGCCGCGGGAAGCCGCTGATTGCGGGCAGCGCAGGACCGATCGTTGCAGAGATCCTTGAGGGAGGCCTATGCCCAGCAGTTGGCGTCGACCGGCTGTCATGATGATGATGTGGTACAGAGATTATGACTTCGATCTTCTCTGTGCTACTGAAGAAGGTACGGTAAGCCGTTGGTTCCAGTCACCATTTACGCATTGGGCCCGCCTGGTGCGTCAAGGCCCATTTTAAGGAAGTCCTGTGCCCCAGCAGTGGGAACAATAAACTGGCTTTTAACCTTCCTGTGGTTTAGTGATTCACATCACCGATTTCAGACCAAGAGGTCCCGGCTTCGATTCCAGGTGGGGCTACATATTGTATTCGGTTTATGTGGTGGTAGGACTTGTTGGTAGTCCGCCTGGCTAGCTACCACCATCTTATCTAATCTAATCTTTCAGCATTATTGTGTTCCGGCAGTTAAAGATAGCCAGTTCCTCAATGACTGAGGATTCCGGGAGTAGTGGACTTCCACCTTCAGTCTTATCATCACTTATCATCAGATGTGATGAAGGCTAAGTTTTCTTATTTTTGACATTTACCTTTAGTCTGACATTGTATTTGTACTTTTTTAACTTATTGTAATGATTTCTTCGCTTTTAATTAACTGACATTTTATTTGAAATTTTTTGACATTCCGTTCTGTTTTATTTTTTATGCATGATGTGGCAACCTTAAACAGAATTTTACATTTGAATTATTGTATTGTGTAATATTAATTGTAAGTTTTTTCTTTAGTGTTATTTTTACTGGTGGTCCAAAGAAATAAATAATAATAAATAAATAATAATAAGTGCTCCGTTGTGGATAAAAACCTATATAATAAGATATACAAATAAATACAACACCATCATCCAGATACACAAGATACAAAATGACATGCAAAAACCCAAACAGATTTCAACACCCAAGCCACTCGTAAATGTAACAATACTGGTACAAAAGATAATGACATCGGCGCAATCAGTTGTACCTAACGGCAAATACCATCAAAATGTGAAGGACCGCCGTATAATGACTCCCTTATTTGGTGCCGGTAATGCCATGATCTATAGAGATCGATTCTTTTATAATAGCGACATCCGGTTGCATGTTCATTTGAAATCGATATCGTTAACTATCATTTAGATTTAATTAGGGAATGGAAAAATTAAAGCACCCTGTTTTTTTTTACAATTTTAGCTAAAAATATCTGTCATTGGTTTTTTATCACCTCAAAAGTTAATCAATTTAGAACCTTTATATTTCTAGTATTCAGTCACACAAAGGTTGAGTAAAAATTGTTTTTTTTTTGCAATGAAATATTATAGTAAATCGACCCGTCTCCCAAGTAGCTATGCCGGTAATCGAACCCGAGACCTTTCATTGTCCGGGCGAATGCTCTTACCGCTGAGATAGATACGGAGTTACTTGTTAGCAAATCTTTTTAAAGTCGTAGTTTGGGTATCATAGGACTTGTCACAGGAAGCGCTACCCTGAAGGGCAGCAGCATACCTTGGACTCTGTGCTAAGCATAATGCAATAAAATATTAAGTATTATGAATTTTTTAGGTAATCCTATTTTCCAATTTTCATCGTCATGCTAAGCTGGGTGATTTTGGGAGAAATCTTCAAAGTTTTTTCAGGCCCGGACTTAACAATATAGGTACAATCTTACACTTGAAACAGATAAAATCTCTTATAATGTCTTCATAGTAACTTTCCCTTCGAAGCAAAAGGTAATACAGAATAGACACGTCCCGATGTTATCTATAAACTACACAGTACACAATTAATAACGCTACTTACATATGTATGATCTCGTTAATGGTCCATAGGTGTCCGCGAACCGATTAAGTGTTTGTTACGAACCGGCTTAGATCGCGGAAGGCGAACCACGATTAATTATATCGATCAAAGATTATGTTAATAAGGAAGATCTATTTTGTTACCTATTTGTCTATTGCTTTCTATTTGGTAGTTAGTTCAGATTATAAAATTGTAGCTAGAATTAAAATAAATGCTTAAACAGTCATTATGATTACTTTTGTAACTATAAAACAATGAGTAGTAATTAACCGATCGACTAAAATACTTTTTACTGACAAAAATACTAGGTGAGCGACTCAGTCGCCAATCTAAACTAACCTAAACGTAAAACTAAACCTAGCACTTTAGTCGGTAAATTTAGTTATTTTTAGTCGGTTGGTTTATTATATTCCTAAAACAATTATTTGTTGAAAATGTCTATTAATTGTTTTGATATTTTGTCTTAATATTTAACAATTATAATATTGAAATACTCAAAGACCCGTCTCTTAACTAGCTTCGGTGTGATTCGAACTCAAGATCTTTCACTGTCCGGCAAATGCTCTGATCGCTGAGCTACACAACGTCTCCTTAGCTCAGCGGTCAGAGCATTCGCCTGGATAAAACAAGCTTTGTAAATGCAAATGATCTCCTTTTTTTTGAAGTCGGTTAGAAAGTAAATTAATGATCATGACTACTTATGAGCTTTGTAAGACAAAAAAAAACATTTAACAGTCTTTTGGCATTGTCATTTCCAGAATGCCTCATTGAGTCTTAACCGTGTAGGCAGAAAACCTCTTCTATCTAGCAATATAATCTTTGGCGCGCAATCATAACGTCTAAGGCTGTATAAAGGCTCCTAATTACGGCTCTGTCGTCGCCGTTATATCTTCATCGGGCTGACTGATGACCACCTTTGATGTACCGCCTCTAATTTTCGATATGGGAGAGAATATTGTAATGGAGAAATTATCTAGCGTTGACGATATATATTTTCCGTTAAAATCATACTACAAATCACGATGGAATTCAGATATACATACATAGAATACATCGTCCTAATGCTGGGGCTTCACCTGCGTCTAATGCCATTAATTAGCGCGCTATTTGATCTAATACGCAGTTGTAGAGCTAATTTGCTCTAGTTAGCGCGTTAAGACGCGCATGCCGTTATTAACGGCGTTAGGCGTCACACAGCTGAAGCCCAAGCCCATAACTAAGAAACGCTGGCAAGTTTATTGCGCCTGTTCTTCTTGTCAGTTAAAAAAGTCTTGAATGTGCGGTAGGAAAATGTTGACGATTCATAAGTACATATAATATTTTATGTCTAAGTGAATAAATATTTTTTATTTTATTTTTATTTTAATAAAATTTCGTTTGCTTAAGGCGATGATTCCCGACCGAAATAGGCACGCTAACGCTTGCTCGGCCGCGCGCGATACACTTCACGCGGACGCAGCGGCAGCAGGCAGTGAACTGTGAACTCGCGAGCGCCCCGCGAATCTAAAATCACTAAAAATTCAATTAAAAATAAAATAATAAAAAATTTAAACTTATGACGGCGAATCCCTCGGCTATTCAAAGACACTTATTTTCGAATATTTTTCATTAACTAAAACCAAGTATAATGCATGTAATAGGACATTTGGATTACGGTTAGACGAATTTTTGGGATTTTATTTGACACAGTAAACTATCACCAATCGAAAAAAACGGCTGGAAACACTAGATAAATAGCTGTAAAATAACATATACTTTTCCAAATTTTAAGTACTTGTGATTTGCGATTAATCCATAATTTTAAATACCCTATTTTGGGGAATCGCAGCCTTAAATGATCTTACATGCATTTTCTTTATTCATAACTGGTCAGTACTTAGTCTTTATCACACCTGATTAAGTGCAGATAAGGCTGAAGGTGGAAACGCACTGCTCCTGGAATCCTCAACCACTAAGGAATTGGCTATCTTATCTATAAATGCTGCTGGAACTCAACAATGCTGCAAATATAACCGCCTCTGTGGTCTAGTGGGTCACACCACCGATTTTAGACCAAGAGGTCCCGGGTTCGATTCCCAGTGGGGGTACATATTGTATTCGGTTTGGTTGGTGGTAGGACTAGTTCTTATTCCGCCTGGCTAGCTACCACCATCTTATCTAAGTCTGACGCCATAACAATGATGTTTTTAGCATTATTGTGTTCCGGCAGTTAGAGATAAGATAGCCAGTTCCTCAGTAATTGAGGATTCCGGGAGTAGTGCGCTTCCACCTTCAGCCTTATCACAGCTTAACATCAGGTGTGATAAAGGCGAAGTGCTACCCGGTTGTGGATAAAAAAAATGTCTTTATGATTGACTTAGAAAAGATGGTGGTAGCTAGCCAGGTGGACTTAGAACAAGTCTTTACACCAACCATACCCCACTGGGAATCAAACCCGAGACCTCTGGTTCTGAAACAGGTGGTGTGTACTACTAGCCCATAGAGGCGGTTAAATTGGATAAAATTGTTTTATAAATTTAATGAACACAAGTTTTAAACTTATATCTTTGCTTAAAACATGACTTTAGTTTTTCGCCACGTAATAAAATTTATTATTTAATTGTTGGGTATAAAAGGCTCTTAGATGAGAAGGTGTAAAGAATGTCCACAACAAAATTATTATTTACGAGTAGACTACCAACGAAAAATAAAATTACTTATACCTAAACAAACGATCATGCGCAAATAAGAATTTGATAGCTATAAGATAAAACAAAATTTAAATATTAATTGATCCAGCAGCAGGTGGTATGACATTTAATATTTTTAGTTAAAAACACTCAATACAATGTAAATGGCAATGGTATTTGGCATTTATTGGTAATTAAACCAAATCTGTAAATTCTGTATCGATGATATCACATGACCTATATCGGTATTTGAGATCGTTGAGGAATAGCTGATGAAAATTTACTTAAATATAGGATGTTTATAAAACTAAAGTATTTATTTCATATCTTGTCATATCAATAACTAGCGGATCCTCGCGGTTTTACCCGCGTGGTACCCGTTACCGTGAGAATATCGGGATAAAATATAGCCTATGTCACTCGGGAATGTAGCTTTATAATGTTCAAAGAATTTTTAAATCGGTCCAGTAGTTTCGGAGCCTATTCAATGCAAACAAACAAACAAACAATCAAATCTTTCCTCTTTATAATATTAGTACCTACTTATAGAAAAGTTGGAAAACATCATTGTGTGTCTACTTATCCCGTATAATACTTTTAAATTACCTTATTTAATACATTATCAATGCAATTATGTAAGTATAGGACAAAATGAAATAGAAAAAATGCCACAAGTAGATTTCGAACGGAATTCGAACCAGTACTTTCCAAAATCCGGGCCAATGCTCCAACCAATTATGTAACCGTAAGGCTTTTTTTGTTATAATATTTCAATATTAAATACTAAGTTAAGGTAATTAACGCATAAACAGAACAGTGAACATATCGTGGTGTTCATTGGCATTATATTTTTGTCCCATGTCAAACCCACAACCATAGTTTAGTAGAATTAAAAGCCGCTGCGCTATTATTATGTTACCTTCAACAATTATTGTCGATTGCAATACGTTTATATTGAACTAGCTTGCCGCCCGCGGCTTCGCCCGCATGGACTACACGACGTTATCCCGCGGGAATGTGATATTTTTCCGGGATAAAAAGTAGCCTATGTCCTTTCTCAGGCTCTAGACTATCTCTGTACCAAAATTCATTCAAATCGGTTCAGTAGTTTAGGTGTGATTGTGTAACACACAGACAGAAAGAGACGCATTTATAATATAATAAAGTAAGGATTGAAAGTTGGTTATTAGAATTATTGAGTAAATAAGGAAGTTGTAAGCTCTGTATAATAAAAACAGCACAGTAACAATTAAAGTTCTAGGATATGAATCGGTATTGGAAAAATGTGATAGTAAAAACCACGAGCCCTATACATAGGCTATACATAGGGCTCGTGGCTACAGCTACAGGGAAAGCTGTAGGGAAAGCTACAGCTTTCAGGCGGAATTCGAACCCGCGTCTCCGGGGATGAATGCATAAAAATCATTTAAAATCTGAATTGGTATCTAGTATATTTTATGCGTAGTTATGTATCTAATAATCTATAAAATTGTGGTAATGAACCTGTTTAGTAAACTATGAAGCTAAAAAGGTTTACTACCCCCTACATTAGTGAGATGATCACCAGGCTTACTATACTGGCATTACAGTAGTCAGCCTATAGTAGCGGGACAGGTCGTGCTAACACTAGCGGTGCTCTTTGTTAATCGCCGCTCCCGTGTTGCGCGCCAGGGGTTCTCAACATTTTTATCAACTTTATTTTATAAAAAAATATTTTGATAAATTAACTAGTTACAATTGTGAGCTGCGTGAAATATACAGTATCTTCATTTAAATCTAATGAAAGCTTAGAGTATTTACGCGATCAGACCTTATGGTAACTAGGGACAATAACAATTTAAAGACACAATTTGTAACCACTTTAAAGTAATAAAAAAGAGTAACGGGACTCAACGCGACATTTATTATGAAGTACATATTATTATGTACTTACAGCCATGACCATGACCATGACCACGGTTGTAGCAACACAGCCGAAACGTCAAGCTGTAAGTACATAATAATATGTACTTCATAATAAATGTCGCGTTAAGTCCCGTTACTCTTGTTTATAATAAATTATAATGGAACGCGAAAGTTTAAAATCTTATAACTTTAAATTGTGATAGTAAAGAAACCACCAGGCCTGCAAGTAACGTTCAGGCGGAATTAACGCCCGAATTCTCAAACGCAAATCATTTTTGGGAGCGTCTCAAACATCATAGCATCTCTTTCATACGTTTGACATTAAAAGTGACAGGGCGATGTGTGAGACGCTCCCAAAGATAAGTAACTGGGCTGGTGGTTTTTTAATATCACAATTTTTCCTTTACTTATATACAGAATAGCATTGTGAAAGCATAAACATAATTTAAAATCTAAACTTTTAAAAGTTAAAGCTTTTGAAGGTCAATGGCTAATATGGAATCAAACTTTAATCGTTATTAGGTATTAAGAGTAACAGTTAGGTGCAAAACTACTTTATCTGCATATCAAATCAAAAGCACAAGAAATTCAATATTTATTTACCGAGATTCAAATACCCTGCGGAAGTTATTATGGAACGACGACACTGTCCTCTTGAGCCACATATGTACATATTTTTATAATATAGGTATATTTTTTTTTATATTTTAGTAAATCCATCTACAACTTTCTGGTTTAAAATAGAAATTAATATTTTTTAAATCATCCAAAGGTTGCGCACCCCCTCCATACCTGCGCCGGCGCAGCGTTCGTGCGCGAGTTAATTCCCGATAGACTTACCGGGGCTTACACGCAACATTCTAGGGCCGGGCATTGTAGGCCTTATTAATTGTCCGTCCACTATTATTGGATTAATTAGTCTCGCTGAGGCTACTTGTGCCCACTTATAATTTGTAAGCTTGCCACTATTGTGTGGTTAGAAGCTCGCGATTGGGTTGAAACACTTTTACGTGAAGTAAACTCTTCATTTATTTTCAACTTACGATTTGGGCTACTTCGTTCCTTATTTTAAATCCCAATTTTCGTAAGAGATTTTTTTATGGTCGCCACAAAAATGTTAATGCTACTCTAGGTAGCATTATATCAATAAAAAGTGCAATTATGTGTGCTTAGTAATTAGATATAGAACAGTTAAAAGGATCAATTAGTGACTTTCCGATAGACTTACCACTGCTTACAAACATTCTAGGGCGAATGCATCGTAGGCCTTATGAATTATCCGTCCACTATTATTGGATTTATTAGTCTTGTTCAATTATAATTTGTAAACAGCCCAGGAGACAAAACTCGTAGTCACGGCTTTAGACTGAGCAGAAGCCTTTTTGGTGTACCAAACTTGCTGTTTATTTTTTTTTATTTTCCTTCAGTTTTATGCCATTGTTTAAAATTTATAATTATTATTATACTCTTTATTGCACTTCAACACAAAATAGAAAAAAAAATTAACAATATTTGAGCAATGGTGGGCTTATCTCTAAACAGATCTCTAAATAAATAGATTTATTTTTGTGTTGTATTTTTTTGTAAACTGTTTTCTATTTCTATTTTAGTATGTTTTTTTATAAAACTTTATAGTGAAATAATAGCCATGAAAGTCTAAAATCTTATATCCCAGTATTGTATGGTTAGATTCTCGCACCTACTAGTCATTGGATTGAACATTTTTAAGAGGAGAAACTCTTTAGTTGGTTTTATATATTATAGGCGATAAAAAATTTCAATAAGTTATCACCACAAATACGGAACGATCAAAAATTTACTTCTTTTAGCAACAAATTAAAAAAGTTTCTTGTTCAAAAAAGCTGTTATTCTGTGAAAGAATACCTCTAAATGGAATTTATATACCTTTTGTTAATTTAAAATATAATAAGAATATTAATTTTATTTAGTAAAATTTTATGATAAATTGAAATGTTAATGTTAATTAAAAATATAATCTGAAATTTAATGTTAAGTACTTAATTAAATTTATTTCTTTCTTATTTATTTTTTATTTTTTATTACCTAGTTGTTTAATATTAATAACATAATATATAAATTATTAGTATTTTTTATAATATTGTAATTAATAGATTTTTATCTTATTTAAATAATATTTAAATTAATAGTTTTTTTATATAATATTTAAGTTAATAGTTTTAATTTGCCATACCTGTACAAGGTGTCTGAATTGAAAGTAGGCAGGCGTACCGGTTTTGGCCACTGTACCGGTTTTGGTCACTTTTCACTTTAAAGTTATATAAATAGGAATTAAATAATTATTGCTTATATTTATTAATGGCGAAATAAAAGATTGGACTTTTAGTTAATAATTACAACACTTAGCTTTTTTTATGTAGTACGATATTTTAGAAATAAACACGTGTTATGTTTCAAAGTTAACATTTTGTAAAATTCTTAAGCAAAATTTTAAGGGTAAAGGTTTTGTAAAATCATTTTTTTTCTACAATAAAATTATTTTATTGTTATTTAATATTTTATATCATATTGGAATATGTTTCTTCTAGATGGATTAAGTGTTGTTTTTTCACTGTTCTTACAAAAAGTTGGGAAACAATAAGTGGCCAAAAGTGGGGCTAGAAATTTTAGGATTGTGCCACCTTTGGCCACTTTGGCATTAGTAGAAAGTTTCCAACCTATCATAAAGTTCATTTATTTTAAAAGACTCACAACTCACTTTTGTTAGCTAATTTTCTTTTAATCAAGTGATAAAGGTATACTTATAAAATTGTAGTAAGGAGGTAGCTGTGATTGAAATACTATTTCATGTAGTGTTTTAGTCCAGAACTCTAATAAGACATCAATTAAGCATAAACTCAACTTATAAATATAGTAATTTTATGAAAGTGGCCAAAACCAATGCAAACGGTGTATTTGGCCCCCTCCGCAGAATTTGTTCTAAATAAAAAAAACTATTGATATTTTTTTTACTTTGTAGATTGTACCCTTGAAGGTCGATAAATTATCTATAACTCTACATTATAAATTTTCTCTAAAATACTTAAGATCATTAAGCACTAAGCGGTTAAAAGTGAAAAAATCCTTAAAGTGGCCAAAACCGGTACGCCTGCCCTACTTTTATAATTTAAGAACTATGTAACACAGTCTGCAAATAAAAGTTTGAAGTTTGAAGTTATTTTTTTGCACTAGGTACATATTTCGTTTCTTCTTCTTTTAGTTTAATTGTATCAAGAGAATCTATCTAAGTAGGTATATAATAAATTATCAGCCTATTAAATTGTTGTCCAACCACTATTATTGGAATAGTTAGGAGTACTACGGTTTGCTAATTGAACTTATATATTTTAGGCATTACCTATGGCTATATACATTTTGCACGTGCCGTTAATTAAGAAAACACTCCTGTAATATACAAGCGTTTCATGGATTTTCACAACCTGAGAGTTTGGGACTTTGTGTAGTTAGTTTCTTTCGTCATTTTTGTTTTTTCTTTTTTCATAGCGCAAGAATTTATTCTACTATAAAGGTACCTTATTTTTCTTAGCGGTATCTAAATGTGGTAGAAGCTTTATCTACTTAGCCGATTTCAAAAAAATATTATAAGCTCTCTTGACAGGATGAATTGAGGCAACGTTATGTCTGTGTGTCAAAATATTCTTTCCAAAACTATTGAGATCCATTAAAGAAGGAAAATATGTGTTAAAAATACACCAATACAGATCAGAGTGTTAAACAAACACTGATATAATAACCCTCTTGAAGATTTTGCCTCTCTCCGCCTGTCTAGATTTCAAACTAGAAAGTGTAATGTAATACGGTGAAATGTCAAGTAGTTTCGCGAGAAGTCTTTCTGATTCGACTTTTGTTGGCTGCAGATATTATTTTAAAGTACCTATTTAGGAGTAAGTAAAAGAGATCGTTTAATCTGTATGAATACATATTATACCCATGTGATTTTAGAGACGTTTTGTACTGGCGGCGGGCTATTAATAGCAAATGTAAGCAAAATATTTTTAAAACTGTTCAGTAATTTAAGCTTACCGATACAGCTTCAGCACACATTGCAGATTTATTGAAATATAATCAGTTTGTTGTTTTTGTTTCATGATATTTTTTCTCAATGGTTATTTGACAGATACATACATTAGTTATTGTGCATGATATTCAGATATTTGCTATAGGCGTGTAGTGTAGCCTCCTTGTTACTATCTATAACTAATATTTCCAAATATATAAATGTAAGATTTCAATGGGGCTTATTTAAAAATAATAATATTAATGCTAAAGAAGGCACTGTCATCTTACTAATTCCTGCAGAAATGCCAAATATTTTATCTCCATCGCTTTCTGTTGCCAAAATTATTGTTGTCATGCATAATGTGGTGTCATCGTATGTTATTTCGTACAGTTCAATGGAAAAATGCAGTCACTTCGAATTTAAAATGAATTTTATGATTATTTTTATAAAAATTATTTTGACTTCCACTCGCCCCTTCCAACCTGGGTGGTTCAGGGTTACAAAGTCATTCCTATTTATTACAGGTACGTTTTCAGTTACCCTTTATGATTCTTATGTTTCATTATTTCGATCCCGCAGTGAAATATCGAAATACAGATATTTTTCTGCAAATTCCATCTAAACAAATACACTCTGGCATGCCAGAGTCATACATGTAATGTATATGTTACCGTCCAAACCCGATTTTAGGACAAACTAGTTTTCCCTAGACCAAATCAGTTCATCACGTTGACATTTCAGAGAGCGAGTTTGCCTCGGAAGTACTGTAGACTGTGGCCTGTAACATATACAACGTGATAATAAAACTGAGAAAACGGTTTTTTCAGAATCGAGAGTAGAATCGTTTCCCCACATTTTTGACACGGATTTTGTTTATTAAAAAAAAAAAAATTTTTTTCAATTAAAAAAAAAGTTGTTTTCATTTATTGCCGCTTCTAAACATGTTTGTGTCTACTGCAAATTCATTAAATGCGCAACCCGTCACGTGCTTTCTAACGTCATATAAGAGCTTAAAATTTGTCAGAAAATCACGGAGACGTATGAGCACGAAAATCTTGCAAGTTTCTTTAAAAAAAAAAAATTATGGAATTAAATTTAATATAAAATAAATTATTTGGGGTGTATGGACTTTTCAGTTATTGCATTAGCACGTTGTATATAGGTAGTAGTTTTGGGATAATTGAAACAGAAAATTTCGTCATCTATGACAAAATTGTATTTTTTTTTTCTTCTTCTTCGCCTTATCCGACGCTGCCAACGGAAACCGTGTCCGCCCAAAACTCAGCTACGTGAATCGCTGAACAAGAATTTTGAGTACTTTTTTAATGCCAAAAATTCCCCAATACATTTCAACCAGTCTGTACATACCGCTGTCATCTCGCAAATCATGACCGAAATTGATGACCCGAAGTCATCAGATAGCACTAACAAGCAGTAGCAGATAGCCACGTGAGATACGGGTGCATCAGGATGTAACTGTTAGCAAGATGTGAGTCAAAGAGCAAGCTAATTTGTTTTGCATATGAATGAAAAAGGATTTTTTACGATCTTTCTCGTTGTGAATGAATGAGGTTAAGGATAGGAGCGGTAAGAAACGGATCTACTACAACATGTTTTATTCTCACGCGTCGAGTGCTTGTACATGGTGCATGTAGCTTGCGCATGTTGAGGCACTTGCGCGGGTTATACAGGGTGTTAGGGGCACCGTTGCTAAAACTTTAACCATAGCTTCAAGCCATCATGCTGAACAACGCACAGCAAGAATTTTTTGTCAGATATGAAAAAAAAAATTCGACTCTCCATACGAAATGTCCCGATTAGTTGCTAAATTTGTATGAAAAGTCGAATTTTGTTTTCATTTCCGACAAAAATTCTTGTTGTACGTTGTTCAGCATGATGGTCTGAAGCCATGGTTAAAGTTTTTGCAACGGTGCCCCTAACACCCTGTATGCATCGTATAAACTTACAGTTTAAAAACATGTGCGGGTCTAGCGACTCGAGTATACCAAAGCCTGCGCAACTGTTCCGCGTGCTCTGCGGCGCGCGCGGGTCACTCACGCGGGTTACTCGCGCCTGTTACTTGAGCAGGTTCAACTCATAAAGCTACCGCACGAATAGCATTCACATGTAGCTTGACCGCGAGCAAATAACTTTGTGCGTACTGCTTGCGCAAGTAGCCCGTGTCTTTACTTACTCCAGTTATTTGCACCGTGTACAAGTACAAGCGAGTAACTTGAACAAGTAGCTTGCGCATATTACTCACGCGTGTAATGTAACCCGCATCTTTATTAGCTCCAGCTCTAGCTATGCATCGTGTCGTGTACAAGCACACTAAATGAAAGAAAAATCGTGTAAAATGTTTGTCGCCGGCCACCGGTGGGGGGTAGTCGTCGGTGTCGAGCAAAATTGTGATTCTGAAGGCAAAATAGTAAAAATCTAATACCAAATAAAAACTGTTTTTAACTTTTTTGCATTCACTATGCATTATTTTCTGAAAATAAAATATTATAAAAAAGAGACTTAGATGATGGGTATATGTAGTTTTTTTCTTATATTTCAATACATGTTTTTAATAAAACATTAGGTTGCCTCAACTGAGAATAAATCAAGCGAGCACCAGAAAGGCTCATTTCGCATTTTGTGAACTTTATCTTCAACTTTAGCTATAAACTTAGTGCGCAGTACCTATTTATAGATATAGTACGTACTTTTTTACTTCAGGGTTTGTACGACATAAATGTTCATAGTACTTGCAGATAGAAACAATAAAAAATAAAGCATGATAATTTTTTTTACTTAAAAGCGATAAAACTTCTTAACAAAAATCACTCCAAATACTAAGTCCAATCAAAAGAAAACAACAAATTATCCAAATCACCTTATTCCAAAAGTCACCACACAATAGTAAAAGAAAACCCGACACAAATTATCTTAAATCCTCACTCGGATCATCAGATCTCACCGAGACCTTTAAAACCGCTCCAACCTTACTCCACTTAGGCACAAACGATTTATCTTTAAAGGCAACGACCTCATTCCAAGTTTCAGACCAAGTACAATTTGTACCATAAATGCGGTCGAAACTTCAACAAAAAGTAAATCATCTCGCAATTAGCTGATTAATTGTTTAATTAATTGTACACTCTTTGGCAACATTGCGTCCGGTTTGCGTAAACCTTTTTTGTATTTTTGGACTTGTTAGGTTTTGTGGTGCAAGGTATTAGAGTTAGCGATTTCAATTTCATATTGCACGTGTATCTATTTCAGAAATTTCGTGATAGCCTTAAAATAATAAAAAGTAATGTAAAAATAATAAAGCATTTTTGTTGTTAATTGCGTATTTTTTTAAGAAATCAATTTGTTTCTTCATGCTTAGTAATTTTGCTCTAGCTATTTTATTTTAGTTTAAAAATTAAAAAATTAGAATTATAGGAAAAATTGTGATATTAAAAAAAGCACGTGGGTTCGTGCCCCATCGGAGCTAGTTGTAAGACGTGTCGATTTATACTAATACTTCATTTTCAACAATAAACAAATTATTGAAACTAAGCCACTATCATGGGAAATTAGTTAGTAGCCTAAATACGCAAACGAGACGTTATGGTATTTTTATAGGGCTGACATGAGTCAACTATAGCGCCGCCAATCGATTTTATTATATTTTTTCTAATTAAGCCCAATTTCTAAAAAAAAGGAATCTGTCAAGGTCTTGTGAATAGCGTCTAATATTTATTGAATAACTTTACACAGTTAAGAAAATGATCAAGTAATTTTTAATCAGGTTTTCGTTATAAGTGGCAACTTTTTACAACAACAACAACAACAACAACAACATTTTTAAACTATTAAAGGCGTTTTGAAATGGTGTAAAGTAAAAGGTTTAATAAATATTAGACGTTATTCAAAAGATCCTGACTTTTTCTTTTTTTTCGAAACTGTGCTTATTTCGAAGAAATAAATAAAATGGATAAAATGGATTGGCAGCGTTAGATGGCTCATGTCAGCTGTCATGTGTCAAAGCTGTCGAAGTGATGCTGTCAAATATCTATTGAACTTTTGTTCCTTATAAAATCGAAAGAGCCGCTGCTTTGGTTTTCATTCTAAATAATATGATTACGGGAACCATTACGACAACGATAGTTTCTCGTACTTAGGGTACATAAAATAAATAAATGAAATAAATAGCTTTATTGCACACAACGAAAGAAATACAATTACAAGAAGGCACAAATATAAAAATAGAAAACAGGCAATAATAAATAAAATAATAAATAACTTCTTACAATTCACACTAATTATCTAAGCCCATTTTATTTTCATTAAGAAGCTGTATTATGGAATTCATGGAACACTTGATAATGGATAAATATATACTTAAATACTTTTTGTTCGTAAATACATACTTAATACATAGTAAACACCCAGACCAAGACAATTAGACAAGTTCATGCAAAAAAATATTTGTCTTGTTCGGGAATCGAACCCGAGACCACTGGCGCAGAAGGTGGGTAGCCTACCAAATAGGCGGCCTCATTGCCTAATGGCCAATCTCTTCCAGGCAAAATAAATAGCTAGGAGAAAAGGCATTACTTATCTCTTGTTATAAAATATTCTTTGGTGTGTGACTCACTCATCGCTTGAATTCTATGACTTGGACTGAATTATCACCTCTTGATTGCCCGTGTAGTTTTTACGTTACGAAGAAATCAAACTTTTACGGTAAAATTGTAAATATTCTTATATTTATTTTAACTCTAATATTTTAATGAAAATGAAGTTTTTGAAAAAACGACCCGTCTCACAACTAGCTCCGATGGGACTCGAACCCAACCCATCAGAGCTAGTTGTGAGACGGGTCGTTTTTTAATATGTACTTCATTCTCATTAATAAAAATTGTATTGTGAATGCAAAAAGTTAAAGTAGGTAATCTAATATTTTTATACAAATATTGGACACCATCACGTACATTGTATCCACTGCCAAACTATAGTAGCATGAGCACTAGACGACGTATTACCTTCGCACCCAGACCCGAGGAAATATTGAAAAGTTCGTTTTTAATATTTACCCGACTGAGAACTGATCATCTCATGTCTTCATCTTATTTAACTATATCATCTTACAAATAAGTTATTCGTATTTTACGAAGAAGTTTAAAAAAAAAATTTACACACTTGGCGAGTGAGGTGTCATTTCCTATGTATTTTTTGCGCTTAACTAAATGGGACTATACCCATACTTATAGGATTAATATTTTGCGAAATATGACGGGTTTTTTTTGGAACAAATGAAAAGAAGAAATATTTCAATATTTTTCTTTTAACACGACCACTTTTTAGTTTAAGCAAAAATAAAGGTTTCTCAGGATCACTCAATCAGTGTTACTATCACATCCACATCTTGAGAAACTATTGTTGGTAAGTGGTGTTCAGGTTGTTCTATGGCTGTTTGTACAATTAGTAGGTAGGGCAGAAGCCCCGGTTTTGGTCACTGTACCGGCATAGGCCACTTTTTGCTCTAAAAGTTTTCTAATCTACTTTTCGCCATTTTTGCCAAAGGCAATTAAAATAAGGTATTTTAAGGTAATAAATAATAAATAAATAATACATTTTTTTTTCAATATACTTATTCCATTTTCTGTATTAAAAAATGTTTTTTATGAAAATTTTAAGAAATTTGATTTGGATGAAATACTTTATAAACCTTTGTTTTTTACAATTAAATTGTTGTTTTGCAATTGATTGGTTTCTAGCGCATTAGAATATATTGATTAACCATGGGTTTGGTTTTGATTTTTCGCTATACTTACAAAGTTTAACTATCAATAAGTGGCCAAAACCGGTACATTTGGCACCTCTCACACATTTTGTGTTATATACAAAAAACTATTTCACTTTTTTCAATTTGTATTATGTACCTTTAAAGGTAGATAAATCATCTATAATTTAAGATATAATTTGTGTCTTAAATACCTAAGACCATTTAGTACTTAGTGCTTAAAAGTCAAAAAATCCTTAAAGTAGCCACAAAGGGTACCTCTGCCCTACATATTATCTCGCATAGTATTGATCCTATAATTATGGGTATCGTCTCATTCGATTCAGCGTAAAAAATACATATAAAAGACACCTCACTTGCCTAGTTTGTAAAATTTGTATTTTTTTATGTCTTCCCGTCCTACCAAGTCCTACCAAAGTTTAGGGGTAGTACCCCTAAATTTTGGTACGACTAGGTAGATCCTCATTTTTAGGGCCAAGATAAAGTTATAAACAAAATTTCATTGATGTACTTATTTTACCGCCCGACAACGGTCATATTTAGTCTTATTTTTTTATATAAAACAGCTAATTAATTTTACATTTTTGAGTTATCCAAAATTAAAATCTGATACATTAAGCTTTCAATTTATACTTTGTTAAAACAACATTCTTAAATGTTGACTTGAATAATAATATTATTTTATAGTGCCTTTTAGGGCTAGAACTAGCTATAAGTAGCCATGTTTTAATTATTCGAAACGACCTATTAAAATAAACGACAACACCTTATTCGACCCCTGCTGATTCAAAATGACAAAAACATAAGTCGCTCATTAGCTATGAGTCCGTTTAAATCAGTCGGTAACCTAAAGGTGCATACCCACCTTCAATTAGCCTTCCCTCGGGAGCATAAAGTTAGCAAATATGGACCAGAAGGACGTGCCTCCCATAATTTAGCCCGATATTCCCACTGTGCGTCGGTGACAGGTGATATAAAACTTTACGAGGGGCGAACGTCCAAAGTCTGCACAGTGGACTGACGCATCCGCTCCATCCGCCATCCAGCAAAAAATTGGAGCAAGCCAACGCTCATGAAAATTAATAAGTGTTCCACCGAACCTTTCGGTAGTCGGTGCCTGTGGTTTCAAGAATTTTTATCGGCAATTTGTCTTCAACCGGATGATTTTTTAAATTTAACATCTACATAGCCTCTTAACAGGTTATACGTTACAAAGCCTCATTAACTTTTTGAGAGCGCCAGACTTTTAAATTGAAATCCTTACATGTACGGGTTTCAATGTTGGCGCTGGTGTGGAAGAAAGTTTGCATGGAAAAAATGGTTGTCAATTTCAATTTCTCATCTTTTGGTTTTGGAAAAAAAATTAAGAGTAAAAAGATGGTCCATCCATTTTTCGAAATTAAGGTGAAATGCCCGAAAACTGGTAGGACGGCGGGTCATCACCGGCCTTATTTGGGGGCCGATCGGGCGGTCAGCATAAATGATTCGAAATTGTTTCCGCGAGCGTACGGTCGGCACAAAAAACATGTGTCACTGCAATAAATCATTCGAGCTGCGAGTTGAGTTTACTCGATTAAACGAATCGTTCGATCGCCGATGACGATTACACGCGTGTGTTTATAGAGAGAGTTGTAAGGAAGAATGTCATCGCTCTTTTTGTTTTAACTTTTTGAAAGTTCGACTGCGAACTGTTGATGTATTTTAATATTGTATTGCTAGGTAAGATTCTGTAGTCCTACGAATTTTATATGTTTATGTTTTTTTGTCGATTCTATTTTCTTTGCAAACCGATAATAATTAGTGATGTAAGTGTTCTTACTTACCTTAATAAAATGTAGTTTTAAATTTAATACATACATTTGTTTCAAACCATTGTTTTAAGAAAACATTACACTCCTTGGGCAGTCATGTAAAAACTACAATCATTAGATTATATTTACCGAAACAAGCGTTTCTAAATAATTATACTTTAGTGAAATGTTGGGTTGTGTACTTTTTACCAACCAATTAAAATTTAAGATTTTAAACTTTCGCGTTCCATTATAATTATAAACAATGAGTAACGGGACTCAACGCGACATTTATTATGAAGTACATATTATTATGTACTTACAGCTTGACGTTTCGGCTGTGTTGCAACAACCTTTACAATTAAAATTTGTTTTCATGATCTATCAAGATAAACCTTACAAATACTTATAACTTTAATATTACGAATATAAAATCTAATAGTAAAGATAGAACATCTTCGCTACCATATTATGTGAATCACAAAAGAGTGATAGTTAAACTACCTACTGAAATATTGTCAATTCACACAAAAACCAAATTAAAAACGAAAATAAAGAGTACCCTTTTGTACAAAACTTAGTATACTGTCACCCGCAAAATTTCATCGTATAGTGGCAAATTTGTTATACAGCGATGCCCTAGTTAACCAAAAAAGAAAAAAACAAAAGAATCAGCGTCCGAAATCGACGTCATACCGTCCATACATGGCGGCCGGCCCAAAACGACCGCTCGTAAATAACAAATGCACTGTCCGGGTGTAAAAAAGCCAGTGTAATTAAACCAAGTGGTCCCACGAAACTCAGTGTTCATACTTCGGATGTTTCGGTCGCGAACATCGCGGAAATTCGCCGCATTGTCCCATGGACAAAATTGAGCCATAAATACTCTACGCGCAATTTTCGATTACGAAATTGCGTTAAAACATTTGCATATTGGGCACAGTGGGGTTCGGATTAAGAAGTTTTTTATTGTTTTGACCTTGTTTTCCTAACGAGATACTATCGATAATTAATAATAATTAAGCTACATATTTATTATACAAACAAAAACGTATGCAAAAATGTTGAATATTTTACAAAATACCGGTGGGTGTTTATAATGAAAAGTGAATCTGCCGCGTGCTATAAATAGCAATCAGAAAAATTTAACTATTGCCAGAGATTAATTTTCATATCCTTTAGTTTTACTACATTTGGAGGTTTCTTTTAACCCTTCTCTACATAATATAACCGTCTATGTGGTCTAGTGGAACACACCATCAGTATCAGACCCAGAGGTCCCGGGTTCGATTTCCAGTGGGGGTACATATTGTATTCGGTTTGGTTGGTAGTATGCAGGGCTTGTTCAAAGTCCGTCTGGCTAGCTACCACCATCTTATTTAAGTCTGACGCAATAACAACGATGTTTTCAGCATTGTTGTTTTCAGGCAGTTAGAGATAAGATAGCCAGTTCCTCAGTAATTCACGATTCCGGATTTTTGTATTAAAATTGGTAAGAAATTTGTTATGGATGAAAATTATTAAAAACCTTTGTATTTTACAATTAAATTGTTATTTTGCAATTGATTGGTTTCTATCACATTAGAATATATTCATTTAACCTGGGTTTGGTTTCGATTTTTCGATATACCTATGTACTTACAAAAGTTTGACTATCAATAAGTGGCCAAAACCGGGGCATTTGACACCTCTCACACATTTTGTGTTAATACAAAAAAACTATTTTACTTTTTTGAATTTGAAAAATTTACCTTTAAAGTTCGATAAATTCTTTATAATTTAAGATATAATTTGTGCCTTAAATACCTAAGATCATTTAGTACTTATAGCTTAGAATTGAAAATATCATTAAAGTCGCCACAAAGGGGTCTCCTGCCTCACATAAAATATGAAACTTTTAACCATACTGCTTTCGCAAAATGACGAGGTTCTCCTAACGCTTAACAATAAAGTGATATACATCAACATGGTAATAGAGGAATGAAACTGTCTATCTCTTTCCCACGCGGTACGCCTCGAACAGTAGTCACGACACAGAAGCGCCGCGGGCCTGCGCGGGCGCACATCACGTTTTGCACATGTATACAGGGAGACAGAAGGTCGAGTGATTAAAAAATCAGCTGTTGTTTTATCTGTGTTTACAAAGTACCTATGTTGCACAAGCTTTTTCACTCGCACCAAATTCGGGATAAGTTCACTATTTCTAGCTTTTCTAAACTTTGTACCCCCATTTCACCCCCAGAGTGTGTACTAAATTGAAAGTGGAAAATCTTTCCTCAGCTGCTGATGCTTGCATTATCATCTCTTTCACAATCTTACTTTAACATTGCTTTAACAGCTCATAGGAAGGGGCCCCTATATAGTTGTTTGAGCAGTGTGATAATAAATCAGACAATAGCGGTTGTCTTTTATAAATACAGAATAAAAATATAGCAACTAGGTACAAGTAGCTTGGGACTAAAATTTTTTGATAGTTACTGATGCTGACATAAAAGGTCAAAAAAACCAAATTGTTCAAATCTGAAACTTAAATCGACGAAACAACAAACATATCCGAAGTCAAATCAATTCAAAATTTGTCAAAAAAGCCAAAACTTAAACGCATAAATATTATTAATACTAAGTATAATATTTTTTTTTGTTTCTTGTTAGGCACCAAAATTTTAAGGTTCTATAAAAAAAGAAAATAATTTAAAGTAACGTAGCTTGCATAGACTCACATTTTACTTTTCTTAAGCTTCAAAACCTTAAATAACGTCTGGCCTTGTTTTGCCTACGAATGGTAGTTTAGTTAGTTAGTTAGTAGTTGTTTAGCTATGAAGCGAAAACTAAAACCGTTCCCTTTTCATGTTATCCAAAAAATCGTCTTCGAAGTATAAAGACGAGTACCAAAATTTTAAAAAGCTTAGCCTTTTTTTTATTTTTTTTTATAGTGAGGGCAAATACTATCTTTACGTATTATACCACACGGCATGTTGGACTCGGTCAGACAGCCTGTCCCTCGCCGCGCCCAGCCCTCCCACCAAGCCTAATAGGCTTCGCGTCAGGGCTGGGCGGTTCTAACCCCTGCTCCGGCCCCCTACCGAGCTCGAAAGCTTGAGAGGCGGCAGGACAGAGGGAGGGATAAGAAAAACATAGTGATATAACCTTCTGTTACACACATGAGTAAGGAAATTCATAGCTTTAATTGATGCCGCCGATATCAGCAATAGCTTTTAATAAACACTCCTCTCGCCCGCGGCTTCGCTTGTGAATTGTGTTTTAATTAGTGTACCAACGTCTATTATGATGTACGGTTGTTTATGAAGAACAGTAGCGATGTTTGTTGATTGGACTAGAGTATTATCGTTTGAGAAATTTATATGGCATGTTCACTTTTATATCAGAAATCGCTTTTTTTTACTTTAAATATGATAAAATATAACGAAAGTTACTAAGCTGTTCAATGGCAGAAATATGACTATGAAAAACCCAAAAAAATATTCCCTAATAAAGTTTTACATTTAAAATAGGTTCAAATTCACACACATTCACTATTTCCTTAAAAACGAAAAGATAAATAAACCAAATTTTCTTTTCTATACCACTTATTAATAATAAAAGTATGATTAAGAGCTCAATTAGGCAAAAAAAAACCAAAACTCACGATAGTTTCAAAACTAATCACCATTAACGGCCAATAACCTAATGCCTAAATTTTTAATGAAATTTCAGCCATATAAATGTTAAAACAAGCGCTGCATAAAATCTATTTGCTATTGCGTAGCCCGGTAGCGTGGCGTGCGAAGAGGCAATCCAGTCAAATAATAAGTAATGGCCGCTATTCTTAATGGGATTCGAGCAGCTAGAGAAATTGTTCCTCGTGTTTTGTTTTACAATTCAGCGAGACTAATATAGTCTCCTACGTCCACACAAACTGATTTGGTAATTCTATATTCACATAATAAAAGCATTGGATTAAACATAATCGGGATAATTTCAAAAGAAACATGCCTAACTTTAAAATATTTACAATTCAATGTCTAATGGTGCAGAGGATTTGTTTAACTCTTATAGTAAAAAAAAAGCGTAAAATTACTAACTAAATAAATATCAGAACACATCTTCAACGTCGATCTGGTATGCACATTTGAAAAAAAGTATACTTGTGTTCAATGGATATTAAAAGCTGGATACAAATAGTGTGAGAGCATGCTCTCTAAACAAAGTCCGATTTGACGCTACACATTCAAGTTGATGGATAACAAATATTATAAAACAGCTTATAAATCCGTAACAGAACTAAAAATGTTCACATGAATTTACCCGGATCGGGATTTCGATCGACTCTATGGTCTAATGGTACACACCGCCAGTATCAGACCCAGAGATCCCGGGCATTCCCGGGTTTGGTCTCAGTGGGGGTACATATATTGTATTCGGTTGGATTGGTGGTGACTAACCCAGTGGTGGTAGACTAGGTTGTTCAAATTCCGCCTTGCTAGCTACCACCATTTATCTAAGTCCGACACCATAACAACTATGTTTTCAGCATTGTAAGTAAGATAGCCAGGTCCTCAGTAACTGAGGATTCCGGGAGTAGTGCGCTTCCACCTTCAGCTTTATCATCAAAGATTCAAAGATTCAAATTTGTTTATTCAATTTAGATTGTTATTTACAATACTTGTGAACGTCATAGAAGCTACGCCATCGGTTCGCAAACCTTACAGCGGGAGGCCTTGGAGAAGAACCGGCAAGAAACTCCAAGGGTTGTTTTTTTCTCCTTGTTTTATTTCATACTGAGTCTTCAAATTGAAAAATGACCTTAACATGGTATGACTAAGGTCAGTTTCCATCATAATTACACAATGGGTTATGATAAATACAGTTAACATGCTCATCACTTAACATCAGGTGTAATGAAAGCTTAGTGCTACACCATTGTGGATAAAAAAAACAACAATTTACTAGCTCAGTAGGCATTGACTAAATACGCAATCGGCAGGCACTTAATTAAATCGTAATTTATTCCGTTCGCTGCTGGACTATCATAACCGCAACCATTTTCCCACATAAAAGAAGGCAATAAACAAAGGCCATGAATTTCTCTCTTTATGTAGCCATTAATTTTTAAGTCCAATGTAAAACAATACGATATTAACATATAAAGAATTGTCAGGTGCGTTTAAACACGCCATACATGTCGAACTTTAAATATAACCAGTTGAAGGCATAATTTCGGCTGAGTTTACGAGATTCTGGGTGTTAATAAAGATAAGATTATAAAGCGAATGTTAAACTAAACGTTTATGATGGATATTGTTGGGCTACCGCAAGGAGCCGTTTTAGGTCCGTCTCATTATATAAAAGTTTAACGTCGTCTTAAAATAATTTTATTAGCTTTTCAAGAGAACTGTAAAATGTTTTCTTTTGTTTATGTTGATGGTATCAGTTAAACAAACAGCGTTTATGTGTATTCAGATGATAATTATCTGTTCATGTGAAGGGAAAAGTCACTAACTGGCTTGTAAATAAACTATTACTATTTCACTAGATAAGACGAAATTAGAATTTGTTATTCCAGCGCTTACGTCAATGATATAGGAGTAGGTGGTTACCTAAGAAATGGTTTTTACCCCACGAGAAAACTGTCGTGAAAATCTCGTTGTACTAGGAAAAGTAAAGTGTATTTTTTTAGTTCAATTACTAGTATCAGCATTATTTGTTGGCAACCATAAATCAAAAGCTCCGTAAAAGTTGCATTATTCTTCATCATCATAGCTCTACAGTAGTCCATTGCTGGACGTAGGCCTTCTCCTTAGACGCCACAATCAGCGACTCTTTGCGACTTGGAGCCGTTGGCTGCATTTTTAATAAGAAATATGACTCAGTTTTCTTTCAAGGACCATTTTCTCGGGAACGCGTGTTAAGCTAAAATTAATATAAAATCAAATAAGTACTTACTATAGTCTGCAATCCCTTAGAGCTGACAGAAAATCAAACTTCTAACTCAACAATCCCGATGGATCACCCTGTATAATATGTTAAGATATTTCGTCAGAAAATTATTTCCTCAATCGGACGCCGCTTTAAAGGCCAAAATGCCTTTAAAAAATACCACACAAGATATATGCAGAGTTCCTGCCACACCCGTGTTCTAAGCATATAAGATACATGTTTCAATTACACTTAGACTATGGTTGAGGTATGACACAAATGCGAGCTATGGCGCCTTAACAGGGTAACATATTAGTCTAGATCAAAAAAGATCGGATCCCGCTCGGTGGATGATTTGTTCCTCTTTGGTCCAGAGCCTCAATACTGTAATAATAACTTAGTATATTGTTTTAAAAGTATAAATTGCTTTTTGTCACACAGTTCGTGTTACAAAAAGTAACAAAGCAATATAATTTTCTCTTTAAGCTATAATGATGAGAAACTCGTTCGTTACAAAAGAAATTCGTTATTAAGTTATTTACTGCGGAGACTTTCCTTGAATGTTCGTTCGATAAAGATAGACGATTCTGCTTCTGAACTTATAATAAAATATTAAAAGAAATGGATTTAGCGGCTCATCAAACAAGTGTTTCGTTTCACTGGAAAGCATTGCAATAAATAATTTATGTAGATTTTGATAAATGCTCCTGTAAAAACAAGGCGGTCACGCGACGTGAAAGCTCATTTCAACATTATTAATGTTTTCGTTGCGAAATGAATCTTTAGCATAACGTTGTAGGTTTGAGCAGAACTTTTAATTCCTCCGAGGTAATTTTTTAAATACACTAATTTATTCGTCAGTATTATGAAGCTCGTTACTTATAGAAAATATTTAAAATGAAGTATTAGAAAGATCGACACATCTCACAACTAGCTCCGCCGGGAAGTGTGACGATAGTAGTGAGACGGGTCGATATTTTCTAATATTTCATTTTCAATATTTTCAATAATAAAAACTCCATTGTGAATGCAAAAAGGTAAAAGTAGTTATGTTTCATATAGGTTATAGATAGAAGTCAGAGTAGTCTTCCCTGGAGAAGGAAACTCGAAGTGCAGGATAAAGGTAAAGGTTAAGCCTAAGCCCAAGACGCAAGAGGACTAAACCAACCCGATATCAGATCTATTCCACGCATCCAGATCACTCGCGACCAATAAATCAGCCAGTGCCAAATACAGAAAGATGGCCGCCATATATGGCCAACCAAATGTTGCACGTTCAGTATAAACTAGCAAATTTATCCAACGTTAGCCAACGCAGATTAAGCAGGTGCAACTCGACACACTAGCGGTACGGAAGGACTGCATTCTTAGAGGTTTTATGTATTTGTTATAATGTTGTCAAGGCCCTTAAAAAGACTGTAGGTGAATTTCACATGCAAAAGTTTCGGCAGGGTTGAAGAAATGTGTATAGTTCCAATTGGTATATTTGTTACTCGAAATAATTCTAGATTTCCTATCTAATCGTATTTCTGTATTTTTTAAATTATAAGTAAAAAATGAATTCTTAGTGACTAGCTGTTTTAGGTCTTGGATAGCACAAACATATTTTCTCGACCTGTAAGAGTGGCTAAGTAGGTACTGTGGCATGATGTGAACCTGAACAGTCTATGATTTTATGTTTTCTTTGTATTTTAAATAGAGAACACATCAAGCCGCTAGACAGTAGACTGTTTAGATTTTGATCCATTCTTATTCTTGTAGTAGTGTTGGAAGGTTGGCACTTATAGCAAAGTCAAAGTCATAAATTTTTATTCATATAGATTAACAATAATTAATGCTTATGAATCGTCCAACATTTGGACAACACAACACACACAACACAACACACACAACACAACACTTATAGCCGCAGTAAACTCTATGATCTGAACAAAGTCTATTTTATTCCCTTCACCAATAGGATACGTAGTTATCACAGTACCATATCAGAAGAAGACTGCGCTTTTTGAGAGGCCCAGCTATCTGTACTTTTCAGTTGGCACTAACTTCAACAGTTAGATTCTAACTACAAATTGTGATATAATTTCTTTTTGGTGATTTTTATAATAAAATACAAAGCTACTTAGGAGTTTATTACGATTTTTGCATATAAAAAAGAACTTGAATGCCAAGGTAGCTCACCAAATCCGTATTAATTCATGGCAAAAATTATGACAGCGATATTTTTCACCCTCCAATAAACGAGAACTTTTAAATATCACACCTTATGAACGACGAACAGGTCCATTTATTAAGATTTTAAATTTCCGCAAGTGTTGCCACGTCTGATATTAAATTATGACATTGTTAGCCCTGCCTCGTTTTATTTAAAGTGTTGTTACTATAAATAATGGTTAATAACAGAAGCGTTTAATTCCCATTGCGTCGGTGCAATTCTTGTCTGTTTCTGTATAAAATATGTTTTTAACTACTCAATTTAACGTATAACATATTGCTGATTGAAGGACTTGTAAATTTTAATATAATTTGCCACTTTACAAGATAGGATTGTCTTTTAATTTAAGTTATACGTAGACATTAGTTAACGTCTTTGTGGTCGAAAAGTGTACCTACTGGTTTTAATAGTTTCGCAGACCAACTGAGTCAACTTAAGGTATCTAATTCATCTATTATTACCACACTTTTATTAGCTTCACTTGTAACTAAGTCACAATGTAAGAAAATCTTGGAATTCAATTTTAACCTACTTTTAATTGTCGTATTGATTTGAAACTTTGCAAGTCTATATGAATCCGATGACAATACAATAATTTGCTACAATCGAGCTGAACTGATGATGCAGTCAAGAGGTGGGCAATAGAACTCTTCAATGGCTGCTAGGAAACCCCTCGAGTTTAGGCTCATTTGTTTTGTTCTGATGAGACCTATTCGCTACACTTGGTGGCGAGGGTCTGATGATGAAGCTTGGAAAAAGCCAGTGGCACTCCTTAATGGCCAATAGGAAACCCTTCGAGTTCTGGCTCATTTGTTTCGTTCTGATGTGACCTATTCGCTACACTTGGTGGTGAGGGTCTGATGATGGAGCAGGGAGGAAGCCAGTGGCACTCCTTAGTGACCAATAGGAAACACCTCGAGTTCTGGCTCATTTGTTTCGTTCTGATGAGACCTATTCGCTACACTTGGTGGTGAGGGTCTGATGATGAAGCAGGAAAGAAGCCAGTGACACTCCTTAGTGACCAATAGGAAACACCTCGAGTTTGTGCTCATTTGTTTCGTTTTTATAAGACCTATTCGTTACACTTGGTGGTGAGGGTCTGATGATGGAGCTGGGAGGACCCAGTGAAACTCCTTAATGACGTCAAGAAAACTCCTCGAGTTTGGGCTCATTTGTGTTGTAGACCTATTAGCTACACTTGGTGGCGAGGGTCTGATGATGAAGCTTGGAGAAAGCCAGTGGCACTCCTTAATGGCCAATAGGAAACCCTTCGAGTTCTGGCTCATTTGTTTCGTTCTGATGTGACCTATTCGCTACACTTGGTGGTGAGGGTCTGATGATGGAGCATGGAGGCGGTCAGTGGCACTACTTAATGACCACTAGGAAACCCCTCGAGATGGGCACATTTGTTTCGTTCTGATGAGACCTATTCGCTACACTTAATGGTGAGGGTCTGATGATGAGGCAGGGAAGAAGTCAGTGGCACTCCTTAATTACCACTAGGAAACCCCTCGAGTTTGGGCTCATTTGTTTCGTTCAGATGAGACCTATTCGCTACACTTGGTGGTGAGGGTCTGATGATGGAGCAGGGAGGAAGTAAGGGTTCGGCTCGCGCATCTGGTAACTAATAGACTCCACTTGAATTTGTAAAACTAAATACATACAATCACGCCTTTGAGTTATAATGTTTACGTGATGGGCAGACACATGAATGGACTGTGAAATCGATTACCATCCCCATCCATAGCTTGCCATTTGTTAAACTAAAAAGTAAAAAATAAATATGTAGTTTAAAAAACTATAAAATCACACTTTTATAGGAACAGACTAAAAGTACAAAATAACCGTCAATTCTGTAACTGAAATTAAAAAGCGTGGTGCGCGTTGTCTATATTAAGTACTTGAATGCGTGCTTTGCAAAGGGCGCACCACGCTTTTTAATTTCAGTTACTGAATAGACGGTTATTTTGTACTTTTAGTCTGTTCCTATAAAAGTGTGATTTTATAGTTTTTTAAACTACATATTTTTCCTCGAATCTGAGTGTTTGCTATTGTTGTTGCTGACTTGTACAATTATTTTTAAATTTCTAATACTTTACTTGAAATTAGAAAAATATTATATGCAAAGAAGTCCAATATTCAATAGATTATGTTTTTGTTTAACTTTCATTAAGTATTAAAAATTCGGTAGCCTACCAGAATATACAGCAGTGGACTTCAAAAGGAAAAAAAGTGTGTGTTGCCAGTTATGACTCATGGAAGCGAGACATGGTCCTTTACTATGGGTTTCATAAGAAGGCTCAAGGTCACCCAGCGAGCAATGGAGAGAGCGATGCTTGGTGTTTCCCTGCTCGATCGAATCAGAAATGATGAAATCCGCAGGAGAACTAAAACAACCGACATCACTCGTAGGATTGCATCGTTGAAGTGGCAGTGGGCGGGACACATAGCGCGGAGAACCGATGGCCGTTGGGGCGAAAAGGTTCTTGAATGGCGACCGCGTATACCGGACGACGTTCCGTGGGCAGGCTCCCTACAAGGTGGACCGACGATCTATTCAAGGTCGCGGGAAGCCGCTGGATGCGGGCAGCGCAGGACCGATCGTTGTGGAGATCCTTGGGGGAGGCCTATACCCAGCAGTGGGCGTCGTACGGCTGTAATGTTGATGATGATGAATAGATAGGCCCATCTTGGATTCGTTACTTAGCAAACTGCTGTTATTTGGACTGATTCACAAAAATATCTAGGCAACTAAGCTCTCTATATATCCTTATTTCTTACTGTTACTGGGGATAGATTATTGGAAACGGCAGTAACACGTTATTGAATATAGCCACTGTTCTAGCAAACAATTGGCACCAATAAGTAGTCTTTAACAAAAAGCTTCACAATGACCGTAATAACTGCATATAATATATGGCGAATATTGTCCTTATTTTAGATATATTGTGTGTTTGGAATGGCTAACACAATAGCCCCTCGGAGAATTCGGTTAAACCAATTTCCTATGGGATCTTTCTTCACGCGGTTTATTGGATTCTGACTGTTTTGTAGCACGCTTGTACGGTTAGCAGAAGGCATAAACTAAACGATTTAATACAACGCATGTAAAATGTATGGAACCGCTGTTAAGCCAGGTGGTTTTCGTGCGGTCAGGTTAGTTTTAAAATCGCCCACGATAATATATGACGTAATAGCTTAATGAAATTGAATTAGCTCAAAAGCATTTGTATCTTGATGGCCTATACACAGCTCTGGGATTTCACGAAGCAAAAATTAATGCGATAAAAGTTAATAATAACCTTTGTTTAAGTGTTACCTTCTATTCAAGTAAATTATATTTGTTGGTTCGTTTGTATAATATAAGAAGTTAAAAAACATAATTACTCGTGTAAGATTTTTCTTACTATTGCTTACATAAATTAGAAAAGCAGTTGTTTCTGCCGACCTTACCGGTGCACTATGCGTACCGTCACGGGCGAACAATGACGCGTTATTTACGCTGTACCGTCAGCAGCACAACTCGTATACACGTGGTTTTATAGCGGCATACCGCTAATAGAAACTAGTTTATCTGTAAGTAACTTATGTCCCCTTTTCAGATGAATTCCTGTGGTGATGTATAGTTTTATGACCTTGGCTGTGAAGATGTGTAGGCATTTATTATTGTGACTATTCACTGCATACATTTGCGAATTCATCGCATTCTTCAAACTTCTACTTTCTGACGCAGTAGGTACATTCGCCAGCACGTCAAACAAAAACCTTGACAAATGATTTCCGAAGTGCAACTAATAAGTACAGTGCGACAACGTTTTCTGTTCCGGTGGCCAAAAACTGGAACTAACGTGTTTCTATTTAATGTCATTTTGCTGTCAAGTTAAATATAAAAAGAAAAGAATACTTAGTGCCACTGTCACCGGAACAGATAATATTGTCGATCTGTGTAGGCGGTAGAGACACCAAGCAAGGAGTACGTTATATGCGACAAGGATCATATTTTGGCACTTGGATAACATTGACAAGAGCGCTAGTTGACTGATTGAGTAGCTAGAGAAGAGTTAGTTCCCATTTCGACCGCGTGTCAAAAGATCCTTGTCTCACAGTAAAACTACTAAACACACTGTGTACTTTTTAGTAACACGTACACTTTGGTGTCTCTACTATAAATGTGATCATGATGGCAATGCGAAAGGATAATTTCATTTATAAATAAAATACTTATGCTTCTTTTAGGCAGACACTTATTGAAGCAACTTGCCTAATAACGAACTAAATAATATATATAAATCGTTATAAATCTTGAATTTTTGCTCATACCGTTCATTTAAATACAATCACTTTTTACGGATTTAAATACTGCTCCAACAATAAAATGGTAGAAAGTAGACCTTTGGGGTACTTATGCTTCTTTTAGGCAGACACTTATTGAAGCAACTTGCCTAATAACGAACTAAATAATATATATAAATCGTTATAAATATTGAATTTTTGCTCATACCGTTCATTTAAATACAATCACTTTTTACGGATTTAAATACTGCTCCAACAATAAAATGGTAGAAAGTAGACCTTTGGTTGTGTATAGGATATATCCTTTGTTCGCTGGATACCAGATTCGCAAAATACCAGATTCGCAAAACACTAGATTCTCAGAATACCAGATTCGCAAAACACCAGATTCTCAGAATACCAGATTCGCAAAACACCAGATTCTCAGAATACCAGATTCGCAAAACACCAGATTCTCAGATTACCAGATTCGCAAAACAACAGATTCTCAGAATACCAGATTCGCAAAAAAACAGATTCTCAGAATACCAGAGTCGCAAAATACCAGATTCTCAGAATACCAGATAAAAAAAAGATAAGTATCACAAAAAATAACCGCAGCAAAAAAATGATAATATAAAAAATTTGCTTAAAATAAAAAAATAAGCTATCTAGGGGAGTTTGTGATTACAAAAATCAGAAATTATATTTGCTATTTTTCTATCTGCTATTCGAAATGCATTAAAGTTCAACATTTTATTTCAGTAATAGTATTAAATGCTAACTAGCTCTTAATGTGAGAATGACAGTTTGCTTGCTATACGAAATTAAACCTCAGGTATGTTAGAAATTATATTTCTTGACTGTACTGTACTCCTTTTGTTTTCAAACGTAATAGCGAGTAAGCCTACCCATATAAAAATAAAAAGGAAGGTATAGATATTTTGTCTCGTCTTATATGAAACCTATGAATCCGATGCTTTGCAAAGTTGGTATTCTGAAAATCGGGTGTTTTGCGAATCTGGTATTCTGAGAATCTGTTTTTTGCGAATCTGGTATTCTGAGAATCTGTTGTTTTGCGAATCTGGTAATCTGGTATTTTGCGAATCTGGTATTCTAAGAATCTGGTGTTTTGCGAATCTGGTATTCTGAGAATTGGTGTTTTGCGAATCTGGTATTTTGCGAATCTGGTATCCAGCGAACAAAGGATATATTTATGTAACGTTGTGGAGATCCTTGGGGGAGGCCTAAGCCCAGCAGTGGGCGTCGTTTGACTGACATGATGAAGTAGACCTTTGGTAGGATAATAAATAAACAAATAAATACCTTCTTACAATCACACCAATTATCCAAGCCCATGAAAATAACATTATAAAACTGTGTTATGGAAAACTTGATAACGGATAAATAATATATACTTACTTAAATACTTTTTGTTTATTAGTACATTACAGCCGAGGACAGGTAAGTAAGAAATTACATTGTCGAGGATGGTTTGAAGCACGAGCCGCAGGCGAGGGCTTTAATCATTCGAGGCAAGGTAATGTGCTTACCTTACAAGGCTTGTATAGTGCTTTTCTCAAGAAATGCGAGGAAATAAAAAAAAACTGTTTAACTAAATAATATTTATTAAAATTTATATCACACATGTTCGGGCAATTATTAAATGTAAATGTTATTGTTTTTCCGGGCACACTTATGTATAAATCGCCCATAATAATATTATTTTAATGATGTAGGTATCATTAAAATACGCCAACAACACAGATTCCGAAAACGTATGCGCCTTTTTTCACTTTTCCAAATCAGATCGTAGGTTTTCATATATCTTTCTTTTGATTTTGCTGGCAGTAAGTTTTCTGTTATTCATTTTGCTTCTGCTCTCAAATTTGGTGGAGTAGGTACATACAATGTCTGTATATGTTTCATTGGCAGAACTCATTTTGATAATTTATTACACAATATAAATAAACTGTATTGATATCAAATCAACCGCTGAAAATCATTCCCGCCGTTTTTATAATATTGGTTTGTGAGGCCAAGTGGAACGGTCATACAGCCTATTGATACTTAATACTTGCTACTAAAATGCGCAACTTCAATACCCGCTTCTGGGTGGTAGATGGCGCTGTACATATTTCCCATACAAAATTACTCGTAAAGGATATTTTGTCTATGATAAATCTCATTTTGTTTTTTCGATTGATGTTCGTGCTAAGGGTACATACATAGCGCTTGTGGTACAATACGAAGTAATATACTCTGTGCGCACCATATTTAAAAAAAAGTTAACCTAATTATGATATAATAATTACCTATATAAGAATAATAATAATGTGGCTGTATGGTGCAAATGTCCCTTTGCTTTTTCTGATTTATACACAGGAATAACGAAAGAAAAAATAAAGAAAAAAATTTGGTAATAATATCTTTGGGTAGGTACATAGATGTATGTTTGGGTAGTACCTTTAGTACCACCAATTAGTGCAGTAAGTAAGTACTGAAATTCATTACTGCAGTGATTTTCAAATTTAGAATGTTTACCTCGGAAAAGTGCCACGTGCTGCATTCTTTTCTCAAATATAATAATAACATTTCAGAGCATAAGTGTGAAAAAATACTTAAGTACTTAATATACATAGAAAATACCCAGACCAAGACAAATAGACATGTTTATGACAAATATTTGTCTTGTTCGGGAATCGAACCCGAGACCTCTGGCACAGAAGGCGGGTATCCTACCTCTTCGCCAAATCGGTCGTCAAAAGAGATTTATAATTACGAGTAGCTAGTCAACCCGCGATCACAGCGCCTGAAAAAGTGTCAAAATGCCATGAAACTAGTATTTTTAGTTTCAAACCTTGGTGTTTGGAGTGACATCATTAACAACAGTCATTAGATGTCTCCTATGCGAGGCCCTAGGCCTTCTGTCTGGCTGAGGAGAGAAGGCCATGACCTACCACGCATGGCCAATGCAGATTAGTATGTAGAATCTGCAAATTCAGCCGAAACCAAGAGCTCGAGATGAAGAGTTTTTGGTCACCCATCTCGTGACCGACCATTGCGATATTTTTAAATTGCTACAATCGCGAGATGAATGCGCTAACCACTGCACCACCGAAACACTCAAACTGACATAATGACACTGATTAGTTACAATGTATTTACTGAAAATATTGAAAGTTTAAAACGCCCCGTCAAATCGTAATTACACTTAATAATATTTTTAAGTAGACGCTTATGTAAACAATAATTGATGTTGTGTAATTAATGACTGCATTTAACACAAATGATTGATAGTCCACGGTGTGACTGGCAGCCATTAAAATGCAATCGGCTATCGGAAACTGTGTTTTTAAGATAATTTTGTGAGATCGTGGAGATAAAGAGCAGATTTTAACGTATTGAATATAGCGGTTTTACCCGGGTTCCCCTGAGAATATCAGGATAAAATATGTGTCACTGTGGCAGAATGCTGCTTTCTAATAGTGTTTTTTTTTAATCAGCCTAATACGTTTTGTCTTAAGGTATTCATTACAACAAATATTTCTTGAAACAATTGCTCTAAAAATGACATTCAAAAACTTTGTTTGTTTATGCGTATTTTAGAGCATGTCTTTTTCTACTTTCTCTGTTTCGGTAATTCCATAGTTTGTTTGATACAATGGCTTACCGAAGAAACCTCAGAATTTACCTTAGAATAGTCTACCTTCCTATTCCAGGTACGCGCGCGACCCGACACGTAGCTCCTTCTCCTAATCTGTCAGAAAGTCACGGATACCTATGAGCACAAACACCTTGGAAGTTTCTTAAAAAAAATTTTTTTTCGTTGTAATTCAATTTAATGTAAAATAAATAAGTTGGGTGTATGGCTTTTCGGATATTGCATTAACACGTTCTATAAGTATAAATTTATTCGTTATCTAGTCTCCATAACACAGTTTCTTAATAATAACTACTTATGAGCTAGATAATTGGTGTGATTGTAAGATTTTATTTTTTATATTTGTTTAAGGTGGTTCGATCAGCTCAGTAGCGCCACCAATAGAAATAAATCATTTACGATTTATCAAGGGTTTAGAATAAAAGTTTCGGTTATTTTGCGCAAATAGAAGAGTAAAGTGCAATTTTTAAGTATTCTTTCATGGCCTCAAATATGAGCATTAAGTTATGGATTTCGATATTGCTAAATGTGGCCACTTTTGGCACTATTGAAACTCACGACTTATTGCTTAAGTTTGAGTTCTTGAAAGTATATTTATAAAATGCATTTTACTCTTTTATTTGCGCAAAATAACCGAAACTTTTAATCTAAGCCTTTATTTTATTTTATTTTATGGAAAAGGTACACCAACAGTATATATATTACACATTCTTAAATATAACCAGTTTACAATAAAAGATCTTATATATATACCAATTACAGGCATACACAACATTTGCAGAATTTATATTTCGTTTGCACTAATTACTCTATAACTAAAAAAAATTAAACATAATTTCATACATATACATACTAATACATATGCAGAGAGGGAAATAGAATAACTTAACTATTGCAATTTAACAAATACATTTTTTTTTTTAATTAACTTATCTTTATAACATAATATGCAGATGTAGGTAGCAGTTTTACTCCGGAGACTCGAGTAGATCAAGAACATTTTTCTTAAATTTATTTAACGAGTCGTGAAAAACGTCCATACCAGCAACGTTATTTTTATTTAATTCGTTATATTTCGCGCTGCAACGATAAAGAGGAGCGTTTTGACCAACATTTGTCCTGATAAAAGGTAACGCGAATGTCTTGTTTTTTGGCTGCCGAGGCGGACGGAACGGTACGTTGAGTTTGACGTTTTCCACGAGGTCATTACATTTAATGCGACCATTGCCTTTAATAAAATGTAATTGATTTATTTCCATTGGTGGCGCTACTGAGCTGATCGAACCACCTTAAAACAAAAATAGAGAAAAGAAACTCTAAAATCATTCAGATACACAAATTAAATTCGTAGTTGCGATTGCCGTTTTAAGCATGGAATGGAACTTTCAGACCACCTTATGGGACCCATCAATGAATGACACCGACGGCCGTCGCACCCAGGCCGAAAGACCTGAGGCTATTACCATAAAGTATTTAAATTCACTACAGTAAGCCTCACCTCAGTTTTCAGAGCCTATTTTCTGTGACATCACAATGCATCGAAATCTGGGTTATTCTAACCGCAAGATCTTTAACTTCGTAATGTTAGGGTTGTACCAACACAAAATATTGGTAACTTATTCAAAAATATGTATTAACAAACATTTTTGATTTGTGTATTGTTAATATTATTGCCAAATTTTTATCAAGCAAGTGCCTACCCATTCAATTTTCTTCTAAATGTAGACAATAAAGTTCATTTTCAGGTGCACTGTGGGCTGTAGGCTCTTTCAATATTTATTTTTTTATCCACAACGGGGTGGCACTTAGCCTTCATCAAACCTGATGATAAGTGGTGATAAGGCTGAAGGTGGAAGCGCACTACTCCCGGAATCCTCAATCACTGAGGAACTGGCTATCTTATCTCTAGCTGCCGGATTACAATAATGCTGAAAACATAATTGTTATGGCGTCAAAATAAGAAAAGATGGTGGTAGCTAGCCAGGCGGACTAAGAACAAGTCCTACCACCAACCAAACCGAATACCATATGTACCCCCACTGGGAATCGAACCCTGGACCTCTGGATCTGAAATCGGTGGTATGAACCGCAAGACCACAGAGGCGGTTGGAACTCTACCGTTATACCTAACAGTGCCTTGTTAAATTTGTTTTTTTTTATCTAATGTTTTGAAAGGGGTTTTTGTCTTAATAGCCATGCCAACCCCATTGTAACCTTATACTAATACTAACCAATAATACTATAATACTACACTGACCATCAAATGAGAGACAGCTATTGCAAAAGCGTAACAAGGCGACACAGTTTTTTTGCAATATTTGATTTTGGTTCTGACAAAATAGTTTGAATAAGCCCGATATCTAGGTTGTTTAGGTGGAATTCAGTCATTAATAGCTGCCTCTCATTATTATTCCTGACACATTCCATCAGCAAATGCTGCACATCCTCGACTTTTTGACATGTTGGACATTTGTCAGATTGCGCTTTTTTTATGAGGAATGCAAACTTTGCCGATGGATAGTGTCCAGAACGGAGTCTCAAAGCTAACTTAATATAAATTCTACTTAAATTACTATCATCGAACGTTTAATTAGATTTATTTGAAAAGGAACAACTTTGGCACCTTGGTTGGTGTTACAAGTACAAATTAGACATGTATTTTACTAAGTTCTATATATTTTTTTATATTTTACAGTGGCAATAAAATATGAAACATTTTTCCTAATTGTGCCAGCCCTGACCGCAACCTGCTCCATGTATTCCGGAGTCGCCTACCGTCGGCAAACTTTTGTGAGCGTTGTCTCCTGTATGATTTGTAACGCTCCCGTCTGACTACGTGAGTATGTGTAGGGTGCGGACACGCTCATGGGCGGCAGCGATTATGGTAATATTTGTTTAAGTCCTCTTATTACCCCAATGAAAAAAAATAATAATACTTAGGCTGGATTTCACCAAACTTTTATTCCAAGAATAACGCTTACTCAACGGATAGTAATGTCAAAACCCATACATGTTTGTCTATTTTAGTATACGAGAGTAAGCGTTATTCTTGGAATAAAAGTTTGGTGAAATCCAGCCTTTTTTATTATTTATTTCAGGCATCAAACAATTATTTTTTTACTATTTTAGGCCCATATAGTAAAAACATACAAACCACTATTACAGTAGTTTTATTTCACGAGCGTGGGTGAGCCATACTTGTAGATATAATGCGTATAGACACGCGCTCCTATGTGCGTCGACAGGTGACTCGGCCAAAACTGAGCGCTCCCGAGCTTACGCAGGGAAAGCTAGTGTACATGTACATTTACGACCGACGATGATTTGACGACCGATTTAGCGCAGGGGTAGGATACCTGCCTTCTGCGTCAGAGGTTTCGGGTTCGATTCCCGAACAAGACAAATATTTGTGTGCATTAACATGTATTATTTGTCGTGGTCAGCGTGTTTTCTATGTATATTAAGTATATATTTACAAACAAAAAGTATTTAAGTATATATTTATCCGTTATCAAGTTTTCCATGACACAGTTTCTTAATGAAATTTACATGGGCTTAGATAATTGGTGTGATTGTAAGAAGTTATTTATTACTATTCCCTTTATTACATTTTAAATACTTACAAAATTATATTTCTAAACATTAAATTTTTACAATGTATAACACTCAAAAATATAACATTTAAAAATACAAAAATGCAGTTCCCCAACGGTAGCAAGATCAGGGTCCCGGCTACCGATGGTTAAGGATCCAGAGACAGGAACCTTCTCACTATACGGGCCGTGTCCAGAAGTACTGCCTTCTGCATCTGACTCCCGATCCATCCACCTAACGCAAGCCTCTTAAGGTGTTTATCGAGGCTCTTGGCTATCAGACCATGGGCAGATATGACTATCGGAACAATAATTGCTGAATCAATGTCCCACATGTCAACAATCTCGTGAGCTAAATCAAGATATTTGTTTTCTTTATCTTTTTCAGCTTTCACAAGGTTGTCGTCATGGGTAACAGTGACATCAACAATTATTGCGCGGCGTTCGTGTCGATCTATCAATACAATATCAGGCTTATTAGCTAAAATAGTCCTGTCTGTAATGATAGATCGATCCTAATACAATGTGACATGGCTATTTTCAAGGACCTGTTCTGGTGCATACCTGTAGTACGGCACCTCGGATGCCACAAGACTATGTTTCAGAGCAAGTTGTTGGTGTATTATCCTGGCCACTTGGTTATGTCTATGCAAATACTCGCCGTTTGCGAGACGAGAACAACCGGAGATTATATGCCTAAGGGATTCACCCGGACGATGGCACGCTCGACAAATTACTATTATTATTATTATATATCCTACGTTGATCGCAAGAGGAGTCCTTCCCGGAGAAATTGGCAGCGCTGAGACTTGATGTACCGTTAACAAGACATAGCAAACTCGCCAAAAGTGAGTATCTTAATCGCTGCCTCATTTAGGTACTGTGCACAGGTGCTCCTAGCCGCAGCATCTTCTCTGGGTCGCGTACGTGCGCGCTCGGCAACTAGCGGCAACTGTTTTAACTCGATTATGTCCACGATGTCTACATCTTGCTGAAAATTTTCGATTATTATTATAGACTAAGATAAAGGATTATATTTATGCTTCATATGCACTGTCAATGTTCCAAAATATGCACATTAAAAATATTAAGTCACTTTCTCTAAACGTTCAATGATTTCCATCACTCACTCACCACCACGGTCATAAAAATGAAAGAACGTTTAGAAAAAGTGACTTAAGATATTTACTGTGCATATTTTGGCATATAGGTAGTGCATATAATCCGATGTTTATAATATAATTACTTTAGCCAGACCGAGCGACGATGATTCGTCTACATTATCCGCCCGTATATGATGCGGAATTAAGTTTCCAAATTTTTCAACCCATTATCTACCTAAATTCGTTATCAGAAGATAAATAAATAAATAAATTTGAAACAATGTATTTGTTATTGTTCCATTCCCAGACAAAGAAGCTTTTAGACACCTGTGTTATCGCATTTAGAAACAACGAACGCGTATAACCAACCACATATACCTACCTAGATCCGAGAAAATATTGAACTGTTAGTTTTCAATATTTACCCCACCGGGAATCGAATCCGGCACCTCAAGAAATAGCAGCACCTTGAAAACCGGTGCGTATACCTCTCGACCGCGGAGGTCTTCATATTAAATTTATTGAAAATGAAATTAAATTCTCAAATCGTTACATTATCGAGACATTTTTTTAGTATTCTGATTATTTAATGCTTAAAGTTAGAAAAATATTAATGTAACAACATTAGCCTGAACAGTACGAGACCCATCAGAGCTAGTAGTGAGACGGGTTAGTAGTTTCTAAAACTTCGTTTTTAATAATAAAAATGAGAGAGTTTCTTTTGACGTTTCATCGTTCAGTTCAAAAAATTTTACTAGATGGCGCTACCCCACTATAGCGACCTAACTTTTTCTGAAGAAGTAAACGAAAAAGTATTTACCTATTAGAAAATAGCAAAGAAAATAGTCTGTTTGAGTCATGTTTGAGTACAGTGCCACAAACTTTGCTGTGCCGGTGGCCAAAATGTGAAACTAGCGTGTTTTTTTTTAATGTCATTTTGCTGTCAAGTTGATGTCCAACTATAGCCCTGCTAGCGGCTGAAGTTCTTAGAAGTCAGGGCCGGTTAAATTGTTACAAAAAAAAGAAAAACGTACGTAGCGCCGCTGTCACCGGAACAGAAAAGATTGTGGCACTGTAATATGCGAAAAGTCTATTCATTTATCTTACTCTATGCCATGTATAAATAAGTTTATGCTCTATGCATTGTGTTGGCTTCATGTTGGCTTATGAAAGCTTTGGAGTGTCTCTGTGCAGATGGGTTTTGTTGTTATTTTTTCTGCTTGGTGAAATCGATTAGTCCATTTATTACAACCAAAATATGTTTGCACTGACCATGGATGGGTGGGGGCCCATCCCTGCCGCACACTCACATTGAACTTCTAATATTATGTGATTGACAACTTTACGAATGATATTATAATTAGTGTTTTTTCGCATTTCTGATGCACATTATACCAGCCACAAAATAAACACCTTCAGTATTATCATAGGTTAATCGGCTAGTAATTAAAACCCCCCTCGATACATATTGGCAGAAGTGTCAACATTTTCTCTTTCAGCCAATACTGAATACCTCATTAGATCTTCTTCAGTAATCGATGGCGCTATTGTTTTACACTCGGGATATCAAAAAAGCTTCTTTGATCCGGGACGCGTGTCTTATACGATGTGTCTGGTTTATTAACCATGCAGCCCCTACCCTATACCGGGTAAAAAATCTGGGTATGGACATGGGCTTTATTTGACAATTGAAGCCCATATTATGCCCAAACAAGGACAAAATATGGGCTTCAAATGTCAAATAAAGCCCATGTCCATATTATGGATCAAGACGACACGATCCATAGTCTTTCGATATGATTGAAGTTCGTTCACCAGTGCGGTGATTAGGCAAGTCCAAAACGTTAAGCAATATCGGTGTCAATAATTCAGTGCCAGGCCAAAATGAAAAGCAATCCAATCGGGGTCGTATTCAGTGCCAGTCCAAGCCAGGTTTCAATCAAATTATCAAGAAAAACGAATACGCTCACAAAACACCACCAACACCATCGCATGGAAGCAAAACAATTTGCAGATCTCACAGAAGAAAAACTTTACCACAGACAGATTAATTTGACAGTACAACCGACCGACACACAAGTCTTTTTTAGGCTGAATGAACTAATCCTTTGCCATAATATGCTGAAAAAAGTAGGTTGTGTTAGGGTTACAGCGCCATCTAGTGCATCGAAAAATTACTGCAGGAAACTCTCCCATTGCATTGTTAATGCAAAAAAAACGTAACAATTTTTTTCTTAACTTAACTTTATAACTTTATTTATTTATAAAAATACAAGTTTACAATTTGCATACTTAAAAGGACATAATATTATTTTAGGGCGGTAGCTAAATAATTAAAAGAATGAGGCTGAGACAATTTGTTGCTAAGCCTTTTTAAATTGCGGACGTTTTGCTCCCATGACTTACTACGTTACAGTCGTTTTATCAACGAGGACATTTTGCTCTGTGGACCACCCCCTTTGAATTGCAACATAATATCCAGAGCAGTATTTTTTATTCTAGATGAATTAAATCATTTTACTTCTAAACATGGTTAAACCAATAAAAAAAGAATACCTTTGACACATAATTGCTTACGCATATTACACCCAGCTTTTGACTCTACCAAAACGACCTTTGCTGTAATCGGCAAAAAAACGCGATCTCCAACAAAATCATTGTTAAAATCATTATGTTTTGACATTAACTGTTAAGCGATGACAGAATACTTTGTATGAAACCGAACCGAGTTCTAGATCATCGAAATGAGTATCGTATTACAGACAAATAAATCTGACATGTTAAGTTGGCCCAGAATGTGCTGTGTACTGGTCAATTTCAGAACGTAGTAACAGCGAGTTTGGAGTTAAGGTGTTTGAAATCAATTTTTTAATATATTGTGAATTGTAAGGGAACTTTAATAAAGAAAAAATATCCTGTATTGTCTCTATGTAACTTGCTGTTTATTTTTCAAGGTCTCTCGCCGTAGGGTATGCGAACCGATGGCGTAGCTTCTTTGCCGTTTACAAGTGTAGCCTAGACTGACAAAAAGTTCAGCCTAGACTGAGAAAAAATATTAATTTTCAAAAATTCCGTGTTACCCATTCGCCGTTATTGACAAAAATATTTGAGATACACAATTTCAATGAATTAGCTATCCGCTTCGACTTCGCACTAGTGCAGCAGTATAAATGTTTCATAAAAACTTTCCTCTTGAATCACTTTATCTTCTGACTAGTTGGCTTCCCGCGGTTTTGCCCGCGTATTATTCGTAGGAAAATTGGGATAAAATATAAGCCTTTTGTCACTTCGAAAGAATGTAGCCTCCTAAAGGTGAAATATTTTATAAAATCGGTCCAGTATTTTTTTAAATATTTCTTAAAAACACACAAACATACAAACAAACAAATTATCAAATCTTTTCTCATTATAATATTAGTATAGAATAGAGGAAAACTGAATTAATTTTTTTGCGTTGTTCGAAAGATTTAAGCGTTTTGGTGCGAATGTAAATATAATTTATTTGAGAATTAAATTACCTACTGGTGTAATAATGTGTGCCAGAAGTGTGAAACTTTCCACTGAAATTAAAAACATCTAGAGTGAAGTAATAGAAAAAAATCGACCCGTCTCACAAACTTGCTCCGACGGGACACCAACCCACGATCTTTCACTGTCCGGGTGAATGCTCTAGCCCCTGAGCTACGGCGAGTGATCTAATATTGTGGGAGTTGTGAGACGAGCCGAAATAATTGCAATTTATATCTATAATTCGTTTATTTTTTCAAAAATGTAAAAATAATTTAAAAAAATCTAAAGTGTTATTGAAAATAAAGTATTAGAGAAAAACGACCCGTCTCACTAATACTTAATTTTCAATAATAAAAATGGCATTGTTAAAAACAATTTGATTGCAAAAAAGTTAAAGTAAGTGTTATTTTTGTAGAAAAATAAGCATTTACCCCGTTTCTCTTCGAAACAGTCGCAGGTTTCATAAGAGCTGCCAAGTGTCTTGTTTCATTCGGCCGTTTATCATACAAACCGTAAAGTTCATACAATACCCTCGAGATCACCATGAATAATCGTCGTGTAATCGTAACTTATATCGAGAACATCCGGTTTTAATCTTTTGCTTGAGGAAACTGCAATGTAAGAATAAAATAATGTATAATTTTTATTATTTAAAATATTGAAAATGAAGTAAGTATGTATTACAAAGAATAGACCTTGGTGCACTCGAAAATGAAGAAAGTTTCAATTGAACCAAACTGTTCGTTTTAGTTTAGCCATAGCCTTCACAATCAATATTCTTTAAAACACATTTCCAATAACTCAGCGGCCACTTGTCTCAATCTGTCACAGACCACATCAATAATGTTGTACAAAAGGAGTGCAATAACGTCGTCGCTTTATTTATATCATTGTGAAGCCATTATTTATTAGAAGCACGTAAAATAAGCCGAAGCGAGCAAAAACGCACCTCTATTTAATATCCGATGGATCATTGGCCGACGCTCAACAGTTTCTTTAGAGGGTGTCTACACGATACAGAAGCAAAATTGTTTATTATTAGCTTTCCGCCCGCGGCGTCGCCCGCGTGGTTTACACGACATTATCCCGCAGGAATGTGATGCTTTCCGGGTTATAAAGTAGCCTTTGTCACTCTCCAGCTCCCAAACTATCTTTATACCAAAAATAATGTCAATCCGTTGTTCCGTTTTGACGTGAAAGTAGGACAAAAAACAAAGACATTTATAATATGTGTATGGACTAGAGACTTTGCGTGGTTTTACCCGCGTGGCACCTGTTCCCGTGAGTGTAACACATCTAATCTTTCATCTTTAAAATATTAGTATACATTTAATTTCAGTTTTACAGTCTGAAAATTATTTCAAGTACCTATATGTACATTTTGAATGAGTGAGGAAGATGTGAAAAAATAACACTTCTCAATCTCTTGTGTTTATGGATGAAATAACAATTTTAACACAACACTCTCGGACACTTATTTTATATGATACAAAATGCTACGCTGTGCTCTCAATATCTAATTTGTTGTGTTTTTTTAATTTTGTATATTATTCTCCCATAATAATAAGTTTAATATTTAGAAATATAATTTTGTATGTAATAAAGATGATAATAATGAAAACCAGCTTTCTTCACTTCACTAAAAATTGCTCATCGCGTTCGTACTTATTTTAAGTTGGCATTCTACTGCTTAAAATAACATAAAGTATAGTACTATATGTGAAAACTGATAAAGGCATGTTTGGACTACATAAATATTTTTTTATTTGATTGTAATGAATGCTGTTTGTTTTCCATGAAAATAAATAAAAATAACAATCTTCTCACACATGACACCTTGTGTTGCCACCTTAACAAGCGTCATCAGCTACTAATCGCTCCGCCGTGTGTGGTCCATTTATATGGAACTTTTTACCCGCAAACATCGTGGAGGCGAGTGTCAACATAAATTAAATTCTTATGTTGTTCCAATGTTTGCGCTGTGTGGCGCGGCCTTTAGTGGTAGCAATCGAAGCTCACAATTTGTTCTTCTAATTAGAAGTTAGAAGTTTGAGAAGCGTAGGTTCAGTGGCATTCGATTGTATAATGAAGGTGTAATGAGGTGATTGTCAATAGCCTTGTTTGATCATGGAAATACGGAAATACAATTAGGGTTGTGGATGATTTATGTAAATCGGAGATGTCAGTCAGACTTCTTACATACATAAGTTGTAATGATAATAAGAGAGTTGTTTATTTTTAATTTGAATATTTCGGCAGTAGTCGCTAAACATGAAGTAGCTTAATGTAAAACTAATAAACATTATTTATAGAGTTCTGTTGTTATTTTTATGCTGAAGGAACAACTATTTCAATTGCACTAAGTATTGATAGACAGGTAGATCGTTTATTTGCTGATTATGTTACACAAGCATAAAAAAAAAAAAAAAAAGGCTATGTAGAAAAAAAATAGAACAGGGATCTAGATATTTTAGGAATCAAAAGAATTATAAATAATAAGATTTTAAACTTTCGCGTTCCATTTAATTATAAACAAGAGTAACGGGATTCAACGCGACATTTATCATGTACTTACACCTCAGTCTGCTTGTGACCACGGCTGTAGCAACACAGCCGAAACGTCAAGCTGTAAGTACATAATAATATGTACTTTATAATAAATGTCGCGTTGAGTCCCGTTACTCTTGTTTATAATCAAAAGAATTGTACGTATGTGCAGCAGCAAATCAAGGCTGAGTGTGATTTTTTGCCCAGAGGCATAAGACACTGATTTTCAGCCATCGCCTTTGTTTTGATTTATAGGTAAGTTAAAAACAAAGCTACGATAAAATTCTATAGCATTCAAAAAAACTTTGTAATGTATGTAAAATAATATCAGACAATTTTCACATACTTACCTACTTTTTACTTTTGTTCATTAATCTGCTAAATATTAAGCTTATACAATTACTACGTATTACAGTACTAAAATAAACCTCTATAGTAGGGTAAATGCTATATACACGGAACAAGCACAAATAATTTTGTCAAAAGTGGGACTCGAACCCAAGACCTGTGTTTACTCCAACGTATACGATTTCTTATTAAATTACTAACCTTAAAGTATTTCAGCATTTCTGACATGAAAGTGCGGTATAAAATAAATCTTAATTTCTAGACAAGAAAGTTTTCGTCATTGACCTCTAGAAGAAAGATTCTTGTAAGGAAAGTTTAACAGTTTCGTTATTGCAGCAAAAAGGCAGGGCATGGCCCTAACCTCAGCCTAGCCAGATGTATGTGTTGAAATAAAATATAATCAGTCAATATATGTCACCTTCGATATAAAAAAGCGCGTGCGTGTCTCTTGCAAACGCTCGTTTAATTTGTCTCCTATTTGCCGACTGTCGTTTTATGCACGATTCGTTGATACACCATCTATAGAGATGATATGAAACGATAAAAATAGTTAAAATCCATAGGTACTAGCACTACAAGTGCGGAAGTAACTTCGTCTGTTTACCCTCCTTTTCACGCCTAAACCATTGCCAAATTAAAGCTAAATGGGTAACAGCAGTTTTTTTTTAATTTGTTTTAATTAAATGTTTTTCCGTCAGGGAAAACCATGTACGTAAAGTTATTGTTGTGTTTGTCATGTTTTTGTTAAAACTCGCCCGACTTCAAAATACTTACGTTATTTTTTGGTAAGGGATTATTTCTTACTTTTTTGATGTTATATTTTTGAAGGCGGTTTTATTTTTTTATAAAAATAATTTTTATTTCACTCTTTTTAGTGCATCATGCAGGCAAATTACCTGTATTCTGGTAAATAGGTATGTGATCAAACTGATAACTTCCTTTTTTGAAGTCGGTTAAAATACCTTAAGGTATCCCCTTTCCAACAAAACAAGAACCATCTAAATCGGTTCATAAACAAAGGAGTTATGCCTAAAGATACGTAATAAACTCACATGAAGTGGTAACGAAAACGACAGTATTTTCAAGATTCCCTGAAAACCACTAAAACGATTTCAAAATTTCAATGATGTTATAACGTTTGAATCATTTCAATCGGTTTAGCCGTCTTCGAGTAATCGGTGTACATATATATAAAAAAAATATACGCGACGAATAGATAACCTCCTCCTTTTCAATTTTTGAAGTCGGTTAAAAATTGCGCGGTATTCTAAGCACATTCCAGGCTTGGGATGTGGCGGCTTCTAGTAAAATATAAACAGTCACTATATTATGGCACCTTCGATATAAAGAAGCGCGTGCGCTGCGTGTCTCTTGCAAACGCTCGTTTAATTTGTCTCCTATTTACCGACTGTCGTATTATGCGCGATTCGTTGATACACCATGTATAGTGATGGTATGAAACGATTAAAATAGTTACTAATAGTGTTCTTTAAATATGACAAATGCGGAAGTAACTTCGTCTGTTTGCCCTACTTTTTATGCCTTAACTTAACTATTGCCATAGTTTTGATTTTTCTGAGTTTTAATTCAGACACAAGTTAAAGCTTAAATAAAGGTTAAACGCGGTTTTTTTTTGTTTTACTGAAAGTTTTTTTAATAAGTGTTTTTCTGTCACAAAAAAATTGCGCGATATTATAAACACATTCCAGGCGTGCTAAGTGGTGGCTTCTAGTAAAACATAAACAGTCAATATAATATGTCACATTCGATATAAAGAAGCGCGTGCGCTGCGTGTCTCTTGCAAACGCTCGTTTAATTTGTCTCCTAATTGACTGTCGTATTATGCGCGATTCGTTGATGCACCCATCTATAGAGATTGTTTGGAGGGACTTATAAGGATTGCAAGGGCAAAATAAAAACAACAAACTGGAATATCGAAAGACAGGAAATATTTTTAAATAACAACACAACATTGTATGTGTTTAGGACGATAGTTGTTTAAAAATTTCACATGACTACCTACTGAATCAGTGGGTAACTAAATTATGTAGGTAAGTACTGTGAAAAAATAAAATGAAATGAATGAATACTTAAATAAATAATGAATAGGTAAGCAAAGCAATCCAGTCGTATCCAGCTCGGATGGGCAGCGTTTGGGAAGCTCCGGCATATATTCGCGTCCGAAATACCTCAATGTCTCAAGACGAAAGTCTTTGACCAGTGTGTGTTGCCAGTAATGACCTATGGAAGTGAGACGTGGTCTTTTACTATGGGTCTCATAAGAAGGCTCAAAGTCACCCGCGAGCAATGGAGAGAGCGATGCTTGGTATTTCCCTGCTCGATCGAATCAGAGATGATGAGATCCACAGGAGAACTAAAACAACCGACATCGCTCGAAGGATTGCATCATTGAAGTGGCAGTGGGCGGGATACATAGCGCGGAGAACCGATGGCCGTTGGGGCGGAAAGGTTCTCGAATGGCGGCCGCGTGCCGGACGACGTTCCGTGGGCAGGCCCCCTACAAGGTGGACCGACGATCTGGTCAAGGTCGCGGGAAGCCGCTGGATGCGGGCAGCGCAGGACCGATCGTTGTGGAGATCCTTGGGGGAGGCCTATGCCCAGCAGTGGGCGTCGTTCGGCTGACATGATGAAGCAAAGCAAAGCAAAATATAAAAGCATTTTTTTAATAGAAGCGCTAATTATTAGCGTTGTAAATGATTTAGTAGTTATGTAATAATAAGAAGCGTATCTGCCGTGTTTACTATGCTAAGAAATATCACGCTGAGATAATATCTCTAGTAAAGCATACCTAAAAACAAAAAAATACATTTATATTAGTATTTCACAATGATACTTAAATAATGATTTATTAATGAAAATCTTATGTCTTAATGTTTCCAAAATCAGTTATTTATGTGGCCAACCTCTGACGAACTAAGCTGACAGCAGTCAAATAATAATTTACGATTTTAAATTTTTACTAACGTGTACCATAAAGCAATATTACAACTTTCATAAATCACCATGTTCTATATATTTTTTGATGTGTATATGTTACCGGAAAATAACAAGAACCGCAAATTTATAAATTTCCTAGGAAAATTATAAATTTACGGAACGGTAATACCCGTCGTTGTTTCCAATTTCCATAATAGCTACTATACCTTGGTATTGGAGCATTGTATGGGATGATGGTGTCCAATATTTATTTATTATTTATATAATGGCACAGTCAGAGCGCTCGGCCTGCGATCGTTGAGGTTAAGCAACTTTCGCAATGGTCGGTCATAGGATGGGTGACCAAAATTCTATATCTCTAACCCCACCGTGCTTTAGAAGGCACGTTAAGCTTGTTGAGGCAGGTTATTTCGCCATATATTCAGCGGAACGGAAGTACTTCCTCCGAGCTAGGTGTCTGTGCTCGGGGACCGCGGCCCAACTGTTAGTACTTAGTTGGAAATTGTATTTTCAACACACTTGCTCATAAAGTGAGCCTTATTACATCGATCTTAGGGCCATAAACCGAACTATAACCCACGCGTGCATAATAATATTACAGTACTAGTTGCGTAATAGAATTATCCCTACAAAGTTAAGTAAGTACCTAACTGCAAATTATATGCGAGTAAACAGAGACTTTTCAATTTAACCGGGTAATACAGTATCCCTACAAAGTTAAGTTAGTACCTAACTGCAAGTTATATGCGAGTCAACAGAGCATTTTCAATTTCAGCGGGTAATAGACACAGTTCTTTTTTTGTAACAACAAAGAGGTTTTATACGGCTGAAAATCCATTTACGTTTTTAGAATAAATAAATGTGTCCCTAATTAAGACAAAAAACATAATTAAGTATATTATTATCAAATTATTTATAATTCACAATAATTTGTTATAAAACATTTTGCGTTTTATCACTATTATTATACTTAATTATTTTGAAGTAGGCTGTATGTAATCAATCACCTCACATTTGGCGCGTGCAAAAAAAAAAATCTAGCGCGCTTTTTCCCTTAGTTAATATTAGGTTAATACAATATGTATGCAATAAATGTTTGTTTTTCCTCGCAAGTGTGTTGAAAAAGTGCGTATGAAACTCGTGAGCAACTTACTCACTAGACACTCGGCTGATTTACGCCCTCGCCTGTGGCTCGGGCTGCAACCCACAGCCTCGTGTATAATGAGCAACCTAAGCTCACTTGTATCATAATATACTATTATGCGACGCAGAGGCGTATTATCCCTAAGGCAAACTAGGCACGTGCCTAGGGGCGCGAGGTTGCGAAGGGGCGCGCGCGCAGGAGTTGAGTTTGCGCTTCGGATATCTTCGTTTCTATGCAAAACTATTGAATGCTATAATTCTTATAAGAGTAGTAGAGTAGGTAATTTTAGAGCGCGACGATGATTCATTGATAAGTCTGAACTAGAGCTATAAATCGATAGTACTGTACCAACGGTAATGAAATAAAAAGCATGAATATATTTTTTAACCCTTAACCACCTAGCATCAGTTATCGTCACACTACCACCTAGCATACGTCTGTGAGACTTCGGAGCTAAATGATTCTCGTTTGTAAAACTGTGTGAGGTAAGTTTAAGTTTTTAATAAAAACATCTGTTAGGAACTTATTAAACTATTTGTTAAAATAAGAAAAGCACATGAAAAGCCACATTTAAAAGAAAATCTCAATTAAGTAATCATCACTACACTTATAAACTGACATAGTAGGAAAATGAGGTCCATTATAATAACCACATAAGTAGGTACTTCTTTGTACTTTTTTTATTACTCTGTAATCAAAAAACAAAAAAAATATATAAAACATCTCCAAAAAGTAAAAGTTAAACGAAATACCAGGACTTAAACTCACAGATTTTCCGATTTTTTTTCACCCGGCGACAGTTTTTTACTTACCAGATACAAACGCGTAAACATCCGACTGCAAGAAGCGGTTGTGCGGCACTGGGGGGCGCGAGGAAAAGGTACATGGACGAACAAGTTTATACGAAGCTCGGGCTCAACAATATTCACGATTATAAATTCGTCGGGGTCTGTCAGACCTATGCTAGGTGGTTAAGGGTTAAGTAGGTATATGTATCAGTTGGGGTGCCTGATCTTCTGCGTTATTTCAATGACATGATCTACGAGCTGTCACCCACCCGCTTCGCTCAGCGTTTTTTTCTTTTTTTCTTACATATAGCCTATCATTTGCGCAATTAAATGTTCTTTCGAAGTTAGTAAAAAATGTGTCTGAGGGGCGCCTACGAGGTGCTTGCCTAGGGCGCTCTCCACGTTTAATCCGCCTCTGATGCAACGCATCTTAGAAACTCTGTTAGCGCGATTCATGTTTCCATACAATTCTTCAGTTCTGTCTTGACGTAGTGTGTGACGTCAGGCTTGCGCGTCGATGTTTACTTTCGTACTTTTCGCTGATCCTGCATTTCTTCGATACTCGGCGTCTTGCTTATGTAGCGATGTGAATGCGTCGCTACAAGCTGTTGGTTCCAACTGCGTTTGCAGTCGTTTATACCCACCAATCTGCATTGGGCCTTCGAGGTGGGTCATGGCTACTCTCCTTAGATATCCATCATCCATAAAAGGAAGGCCAGTGCCCCAGCAGTGGGGACATTAAATGGCTGATGATGATGATGTTAGTATTTTGCTGCCAGAATACCAGCGTTGTTGCGGGGTGACCTTTCATCCTGAAACAACTTATGTTGAGGTAGGGTCCTGATTGGCACGTCACCACAGCGTAAAAAAAAGTCACTGTCTTTTTTAATTTAATGTTATTATTGTATTTTACCCTTGTATGTTTTTGTGATGTGTCATAAATGTTTTTCATTCATTGATTCATTCATTTGATTGAATCAGGCGTCTATTACTTAAACTAAATAAATATGTACTTATAATGATTTATCTTATCCTGCTTAACGAAAAACTAAATTTGCCGCTTTCACTCGATTCTGTCATGCCCAGAGAGTGAGAGGGATGGGTATAACGAAGTTTCGTTTGGCCTAAAGTGTTTGGTAGGATTGGAACGTACACTCGACAGCACTTCAAGTTAAACAGTTGAACTGCGATAACAGCTTTTATTACGAAGGGCATAAAGGCGGTCTCAAAGTCAATATGTATTGTCTGATGTGCCGCCGTGTGTACAAAGTACAGAAACACTTTTACAAAATGGCTGATAATTTACATGATTTGATTTCAGTTTATATATTTTTTGCACCTGCTGTTATTGATTGTTTATTTTAACTGTTTGTTGATTGATACCATTCGGGAAAACGCTTTTGTAAATCATAAACATAAATATTTGAAAGATTAATGTTAATAAAGAAAATATTAATAACTGTATTTAAAATCTTATGTGTCCTAGCCTCTCAACTCTTTCCTATCCCAGTGGATGGTAAGCTATTTAAAACACATAAAACTACTTTTTTCATTTGATTTCGTTCGATAGCGGCGTCGTTTGCTCGCTCATTAATTAGTTATATGTCTGTCCGTCCGATTCTGCATCGAAGCTAGGCTAAGCGAGCAAAAGCACCGCCAACGCAGAAAAAAGCAGACACAATTTGTACCCACCCGTTCAAAGACTAATTTATAGTGCGTAGACTTTGATGTATTTCAGTTAAGGTGGGTGTACATTACCATGGTTTTACGAAAAATAATACGTATTATCTAGTTAAGAATAATTAAGCTAATATAAGGACTATGGGACCAGCCACGGAATAGCGAAAATAAAATTAGCTGTTCCATAAAAAAGTATTACATCGACTCGTCGACTAAAGTATAATATGGGTATGAATATCACAGCAAAACGGCTAAACAGATCTAGATGAAATTTTACATAGAGATTATGGTCTAGAATAGCATTATAGGATATTTCTATTACCTCGGAAAAATATCGTGTAGTTCACGCGGGCGAACCCACGGACGTAAAGCTACGCTCTAAATAATATTACAGAAAATTGTAGTTCGGAAAGAAACTTCGTTATTTCGTTTTAAAAAATGCTCTAGTTTGAACCCACCCTTAGACTAGTAAGCAGTTGCCTTAAGTCAGCGATTAAATACTTTAATTGTAGCAAAGTTTAAGTTTTGTCTCGGTCTGCATATTAATGACACATTTAGCTTTGTTAATCATTAATGAGAGCTGTAGATGGTCAGCAAAGGAATGAAAAAAAGTTATCAGAAATGGTGAATTTCTATGGTTACATTTTGAATTATTTATTGAAAAAATCTTTTACAAAAGAAACTTTAAGTATATTTAATTTTGCGTTTGCAAGGTGCCAAATTTATGTAGGTAGCTTTTAGACCAAGATATAGGTAATGCTAATGTTTGTGACTAGGTATATTGTAAACATCACAATATAATAAATTGCCGAATTAATCTATAGGAACAATTCTTCAATGTCCTTTTAATCCATTTTGTTTTCAAACAATGCACAATTATTAATAGTTTTGAAATTTGTATTTATATCAAAATAATCAAGAAAGTTAATGACAAAACAATAATAACAGCAGACCAAAACACGAAAAAGTCTCGTTCTTATAAAACTCTTAATTGAATCATCCGATACTTACTAATAATTAATACTCAAAAGGAAAGATTTGATATTTTGTAATGGATAAAATCAAAAAGTACTGAACAGATTTTGAAAACTTTTTCACCATTAGAAAGCTACATTCATCCTGAGTGACATAAGCTTCTTTTTATCCCGATTTTCCCACGCGAACGGGTACCATGCAGGTAAAACCGCGTGGAGCTTTAAAGTATAAACAACAAGAGCAAAGCAGCAAATGGACCGATTTTGATGCCTTTTCTCTTGTTTGAAAGCTGACGTAAAAAAAACAGATCGACAAATTTTTACGTTTTTTCTTTTTGTAGCAATTTAACCGGCCCTGACTTCTAAGACCTAGACAACAACTTGACAGCAAAATGACATTAAAACAACACGTTAGTTCCAGTTCTTGGGCACCGGAACAGAAAACGTTGTCGCACTATAGGCAGAACCTTGACAGCTTTGGTTGTATCTTGACGGAATGTTTAATTAAAGTTTTAGTGATAGGACTACTGAACTGGGGGCTAATTGTCTAATTTTAACATCAATCGCAATCGCTTTCAAAGGTATTGCGATTATGATAGCGATTGATGGAATTGTGTAACTTTACACAATTCCATCAATCGCAATCGCATTCGGAACGAATGATGTTTTGAATGATATCAGATGTCATAGACTATGTTCTCAAATAATCGTTACGATTTTGTGTGATTAAAAATGTATTATCTCGAGCTCCTCTGTGCTTTGAAAGGCACCTTAAAATGTTGGTCCCGACTTCGTTTGCAATCGTTAATATCCACTAACCCGCATTGGGCCCGCGTGGTGGGTAATAAGGAAGCCCTGTGCCCCAGCAGTGGGCAAATATAATGGCTGATGATGGTGAACTGTAGTTTAAGAAACTGCACAATGAGAAAGTGGAGCACAATGTGCAACAATTAAAACTATTTTCAATATCTAAATTAGATTAGAACACTAATACCAGCTCCACCCTCTTACTCCTAAATGTTAAGGAGTTTTACCTTCTGTCATCAACTCACCTTAATAACCGGAAAGATTACAACTATGAATCTTAACATATGAACAATGTTAAAATAAATTAGTATCCAACTCCTAACCATTAAGGAGTTGTGCCTTCCATCATCAGCTCATCAACATGATTTGATGAGTACCATATCCAAAAGCTTGAAAAGCTTTTGAAAATATGTAACGTAAAATGATTATAAAATTTGAGGGTTTTTTTCGATTTCCTTGGGATCCCATCATCAGATCCTGACTTGCTGAGTATGGGACCATCTCATGAGTATACTCATTTGAATAAAAAAAGAATTCTGGAAATCGAATCGGTGAACATACATAGAAAAAGAAGCATACATATAGTCGAACGTAACCTCCCCCTTTTTTGAAGTCGGTTAAAAATCAAATACCTCTAAAATAGGTAAAAGTTGCTTCTTATTAATCACATTTTCATTAATAATAAGTTGTTTTTCCCACGGTAACGATAACGAATGATTGTGTTACATAAATAAGTAATACTTAATAATTAAAAGCATTTGGTGAGTTTAAAATTACGATAATTACTAAAATTTTGTAATAAAACAAGAACATAATAAAAAAAACTACTTATATTCGTTGAAAGATTGCAGTTAACATTGAAATCTTTCGTTTGACACTTCTCAATAGCTTTCAAAGATTTTGCGGTTGTCACTTTGCTTAGACAATTCCAAATCTACGTAAAGTTAACGATATCGTTCATTCAATAATCTTTCAAAACAAGTCGCGATCGCAATCGCAATAAAATGTCAATAATTTGTGGTGTGAAGTTCGTGAATATCTTTCAAACGTCAAATTGAAAGCGATTGCGATTGATGTTAAAATTAGACAATTAGCCCCCTGATCTCTTTTTACAGTATTGAAATCTACCTTTCCACTTTCAGTTTTTGTGCCCCTGTTAATTAGCGGCAAACTCATTCATATGCCTTAGAAAGCCCAACGGGCGTCATTTAAGTATTCAAATAAGCTTAAGGATGCATTCACACAAAAACTGACGGGATAGGGCATACCTTTCAAGGATTAAAGAAATGCTATTGTCATGTAAGTTAATTATACTGCAGCAATAGATTTAGTTCAACTAAGTAACAAAGTAACTTAGTTACTTCGGCCAGCAGCAGAGCTATGGTTGGACTACAACTTGACAGCAAAATCACATAAAAAACACGTTAGTTCCAGTTTTGGCCACCGGAACAGAGAACGGTGTCGCACTGTGTAGATCGACTATCTTTTTTGTTCTGGTGACAGCAGCGCTACATATTTTTTCATTGTTTTGTAGCAATTTAACCGGCCCTGACTTCTTAGACCTTTAGCTGGCAACAGCGCTATGGTTGGACAACAACTTGACAGCAAAATGACATAAAAAACACGTTAGTTCCAGTTTTTCGCTACCGGAACAGAAAACGTTGTCGCACTGTAGGTGTTTACAATTTACAAAACCATATTTTTTTATATTACCTCCTTCGTCAAGAGTTACGAGCGGAGCAAAGGGCAACAACGTGTGAAATTAATTACACTACAAAAGCAGTCAAAATATAATTAAAAATAATCGCCAAATCTTCGCCCAATCGATTTTTACCGATTTCAGTATCGATACCATACTTTTCATTAATATTGAATCAATTTTCTCCCCAAAAAGACTGATCTTTGACGACAGTGAAAAATATCTTCGACACCTACTGCCCAATTTAACGAAAATTATCTTTAATATCAAGGATGCGCCTTAATTGAAATACGCTTTTAAAAACACAAGAGAACGCAACGAAATATGTGCATTTTGATGAGGTAAATGCTTAAATGAGTATTAATTTAAAATTTTAATTTTTGGATGGGCAAAAAGACAAGTTCAGAATATTCAGTTTATAACACCGTCGTTGAAAGATCGGGAAATGACTTTTTTCTTTTGATATTGAATGTCAACACCTTTTTAAAAGATCGGGGGCGAGTTGATTTACCACCTGAGTCCAGCCTCAGTCACACTTGAGCTTTCAAAATATTAAATAAGTAAGATTTTAAATTATTTTTATGCAATCACAATGCAATTTTTGTAAGTATAGGAAAAATGTGATAGTAAAAAACCACGAGCCCTATAAGTAGCTTTCAGGCGGGATCCCTAGCTTTACTTATTTATTTTTTATTTACTTATTAAATAAGTAAATAAAAAATAAATAAGTAAAGCTAACACATACCTAAAAAGCAATGAATAGGAACAAAATACTTATTTTAATTTAAAAAAGGATTTTTTTTACGATTCCGTGGCTCACCCTATAGTAAAAGTGCTTCATATCACTTTCATACCCAGAAATATTTGTACTAATTAAAATTTAGTGGTCTTTATACCAAAAGTATCATCAACTTTTGGTTAAGGAATATCAACAAAAACTGGAAAATTGCAAAAGCTACATACTTTTAAAAGTTTCATTTAATTCAGACGTATGTAGTTTATGTTCTTTTTTAACCAACCTGGTGGATTTATAACTGTTAATAGTATCTCTTAATTGGACATTAATTTAGTTCGTCGGTTCTCATTGTATTTTTGAATCTTAAATTTTCGGAACAATGAGCTGATCCATTCACCTTAAAGTTCATGTAACTGAATGAAATTGCTGTTTCTGGCATTCAGAGAACTTAATTTTATCACCATGATGTTATAATAAATAGGATACGTTGGCGGTTTTCGTCACCTCCTTTTTAAAGGTCAATACTACTTTGGGGCGATCGTTCCAGCATTGCAGAGTTTTATCGCTTTCTATCAGTATCTAAGGTCACACATCCAAACGATGAGGTGCTGTGACGCCAAAATCGCCGTTACGTTTCCATAAAGGCTGCCGCACACAAAAAACGCACGCAGACGTGCTGCATTGCGTCTGCGTGCGTCATGATTTGTAATATTTGAGCTTGTACGCGTATTTTCACACCGAGACGGTGTCGCAGTTGCATCACAATGCTTCTTGTACGCATAGGTTCACACTGTGCGCGCGCGAACCTCTACGTACAGTGGCCCGATTTTGCTAACGTTAAGTCGTAATCGTGTCTCAATCGTGTTTCAATTGTTGTGCTTTTTTACACACTAGTTACAAGAATTATGACAGTATGATGTGATGTGAATGTAGTGTGAGGTGTGAGCATCAGTAGTATTGTGAAAAAAGTTCACATTTCTTGTAACTAGTGTGTAAAAAAGCACAACAATTGAAACACGATTGAGACACGATTATGACTTAACGTTAGCAGAATCGGGCCTCAGGTACAAGTCCAAATATTACAAATCATGACGCTCGCAGACGCAATGCAGCACGTCTGCGTGCGTATTTGGTGTGTGGCAGCCTTAATTGCTAAGGGCAGTGACCAACGCGGCGCCGCTGCTTAGGTGTATTTTCGCCCTATGATACAGCGACCTTGGAATTAGATAACTCAGACAGGGCACAAAGTGGTCACTATAATGAAGATGTTTTTGGAAAAGTGATTGAGAAATTAGTACAATAAAATGCGATGCCGGAATACGAAATAAACTTATTACAAAGAAATAGCTTAAGTAGATAATTCATCATCATCATCATCATGTCAGCCGAACGACGCCTACTGCTGGGCATAGGCCTCCCCCAAGGATCTCCACAACGATCGGTCCCGCGCTGCCCGCATCCAGCGGCTTCCCGCGACCTTGCCCAGATCGTCAGTCCACCTGCCTGCCCACGGAACGTCATCCGGTACGCGGTCGCAATTCGAGAACCTTTTCGCTCCAACGGCCAGAGAATTCATATAGAACAAAATTTATTTTTCAAGGTGAGAGCTTTAGCTTGTAGTGGGTTGTACTTATTTTATTGAAAAAACCTAATTATTTTTATCCAAAACTTTTTAACCTGATAGAATGTTTAGTGATAAAGTCGATCTCAACTCAACTGCTCTGCGTGTGCAAAACATTTTCCGTATTCCAAAAGTACTTATTCAGATGTGTTCAAGCCCGCAAACAGGACTGCAAATCAAATATTAGCTCCGAAAGTGAAAGTAGTATGTTTTGGTTGCGAAACCATATTTGTTTAACCCAAAAATGTGCTCTTCGAATAATTTATACAAATAACTCTGGCGTGTGTTTGCTTTTGAAAACCGAAACTAGTTTAGAATGTTAGAATAATGTGACTAAAGAACTCCGCCCTTTATCTATACTAATATTGTAAAGAAGGGAAGATTTTGTTTTTGTTTGTTTCTATGTTTGTAATGGATAAACACGAAAACGTCAGAACCAATCATTTTTAAAGCTAGAGTGAATAGGCTGCTTCTGGGTAAGCTCGCTCCATCTTAGGCTTCTTCTTAACCCTAGGGTTCAGTGTGAATCCCAGACCAAGCCCATAAAACATAAAAAAGCCTTGAGATTTTAAATTATTTTTATGCATTCACAATGCAATTTTGTAAGTAAATATAGGAAAAATGTGGTAGAAAAAAACCTGCCTGAAAGCTGGTTATTTATAGGGCTTGTGGTTTTTTACTATCACATTTTTCCTTTTCCTTTAAAACAGACACTAGTCACCAATTAGGCTTTGTGCATTTTCACATCCTTTACACTGAATGTCACACTGAATGGCACACTGAATGTCACATTGAATGTCACACTGAATGTCACACTAAATGTCTGGTGGAATGGGAGATAATATTTTCTTCATGGACATGAAAATCTAAATTTAAAAGGTACCTACAAGAATTAAGTAGTACTTACCTAATATTTAAGAAATTAGTAGCTTACTTAAAAACTTATTGTTGTGCACGTAGATAGACGTTCCTAACAATTCTATTTTCATTTTGACTAAAGAAAAATAATAAAAATAAATAATCAGTGAACTCGGCCCGCGCGGGTCCAATTTGAAGCGGATACAATAGGCTAAAGAGCTCAATTATTTTCCATCTTCCAACTAAGAGGTCTAAAATACATACATACCTATTGCCTATACTCACGCCTATTTCCCATGGAGGTAAGTATCAGAGACTATGGATCGCCACCTGCTAGGATATTTGGATACTTTCTAGGTCTAAAATGATTTGTTTATATTCACATAACAACATTGCATTTACTAAAAAACTAAATGCACTCACATTCGTTTTGACAAAGTTCTCAGATTTCGTGCACAGATACCTTTATGGGGTTTCAATTTGAATTTTATGTTTCAGATACACTTCCAAGCTGTCCCCATATTTTGTATCCCGATAAAATTCCCACCAGTTATTTAGGACTCGCTCTCTATCTGATTGCGAATACTTTGTATTCTTTTCGAACAATAACTTCAATCGATTTCTCCTTTTATTGAAGAAGTGTTTGTTCAAAATAGTTTTAATATAAAGAATACTGTTTCACTAATTGCATACAGTAGTATGTTCCCGTAAGAAATAAAAACAAAAACACCACTTTTTTTCTTTTGTTTGTTGGAACCACTATTGCTTGGATAGCATCACGTACTTCGTGGCTCTTTGCCTCTGGTCTAACCTATATCGCAGTAGGTCTAACTAACTATTATGTCTACTTCGCACTATAACTAGTCATAAGGCGACAGTCCCTCTACGCATTAGGTACTGTGAAGCTCCGACGCTCCACGGCTGCTATAATATTTGCTATAAAAGAAACAATGGAAGACCACTTTAACTTGTTTTATTTCGGATAACTATATTTTATTAGATGACTTGCATAGCTAGTTTTATTATTATACTGGGGATCCTGCCTCGAGGGCGGTCTATTATCAGAATGTGTCAATCCACTTTTACATACGCCTTTTTTTAATTACGTTTTCCAATAAATATTTGAAATAATCATATCTTATATCATCTTCTATATATAAAATTCAGAGTCCTGACTGACTGACTGACTGACTGAGATATCAACGTACAGCCCAAACCGCTGAACCTAGAGACTTCAAATTTTGCACATAGATACGTTATACAGTGTAGGCATCCACTAAGAAAGAATTTTTGGAAATTCCACCCCTAAGGGGGTGAAATAAGGGATAAATGTTTGTATGAAAGTCCGTCAGTTTTGAAGTTTGAAGACTGTGTTAGCGTTTTTGACAATTCCACCCCCGGAAGGGTGAAAAGGAGGATGAAATGTTGTATCTGGAAAGTCCTTCATAAAATTGGTTATTTAGGCTTATGGTTGGAAAGTAAAACAAATAATCAAACATATATTTCGTATTTTTTCGAAAATCAACCCCTTAGAGGTTGAATGGAATAAATAAACCTCAAAATAAATATGGATGTCGTTTTTGACGTTTTATGGAATGACGATTGCAAAAATGGCATTTATTTTGATGTTTAACACGCTGAACATGATTCAACCCCTATAAGGTTGAAATAGGGGTGAAATTTTGAATGAAAAATCAGGGGGTAAAATAGACATTTCCACTTGAAACTTTGTAGGCGTACTTCTCAAAACAAGTAGGCAACCCATATTGTAATTTTCCGAAAATCAAACCCAGGAGGTAAATAGGGTGTATAAACCTAAATCATCTTAGTACTTACTTAAAAGTTCTTGGTACCTAACAAGTTCTTGGTACCTAAGCTACTCAGAACTAGGTCAGTAGGTAGGTTAGGAACAGACCTTGGTCCCCTAAGGATATTCTTGAAGGTTCACGCGGACGAAGTCGCGGGCGGAAGCTAGTGCTCTATATAAAAGGCTTACTGCACACCGATTTGAATGGGTTTTAATTCAGTATTTTTTTCTTCATAACTGCTTTGGAGATTTTAAGCAAACATTTATAATGGACTAGTTTTCCGCCCGCGGCTTCGCCCGCGTGGACTACACGACGTTATCTCGCGGGAATGTGATACTTTTCCGGGATAAAAGGTAGCCTATGTTCCTCTCCAGGCTACAAAGTATCTATGTCCCAAATTTCAGCCAAATCCGTTCAGCCGTTTTGGCGTGATTGAGTAACAAACACACAAACATCCAAACATCTAAACTTTCACATTTTTAATATTAGTAGGACACATCAGCAGTTTGTTTAAAAAAAAACACCCATTCAAGAATACCCAAATCTTCGATCCCATTACTCGGGTGACGAATTATCGACACCACTACGATGTACGATCGCCGATTAATTTTAATCAGACCATGTGGTGATATCGTTAACCTGTCAGTTAAATGAGTTTTTTGCGAAAAATGACGACGGCGTTAAGGCATGATGTATGGTTTGTGTGAAAGTTTACGGTTAATTGATTTTCTGAGTATATTGTAACGTGTATGTAAAGTCGACAGCAAATCGAACTTTATTTAATGGCTTTGAGAGCACTTTATGCCGGCAGTACACGAGGATGGTTTCTCAAGCCAGTATAGTAAGCTAGCGTTAGTTAGCCAGCATGTTAGTAACTCGTTACACCTTATTCCAAAACGTGGACTAAAAGTTAGACCTGGTTTAAAATTGATGCTAATTCTCTCTAAGTCTTTCATTTGGAAAATAAAACTGACCAGCAACAGTTTTGTATCAGCTTTAAACCAGGACTAATTTTACTCCACGTTTTGGAACAGGGCCCATATGTTTGATCTACCGTTGATTGCACCTTCCGAAAAAGCAAACCCAAATACAAATTATGTAGTAATAGCCTTCAGACTGTGAGAACTACACGACGGCATCCCGTGGGAATGTGATGTTTTTCCGGGATAAAAAGTAGCCTATGTCATTTCTCCAGCTCTTAAACTATCCCCATACCAAAATGCACGTCGATCCGTTGCTCCGTTTTGACGTGAAAGATGGACAGATTAGACAAACAAACAAACACACTTTCACCTTTATTATATTAGTATGTATGGACAATACACGACACTCGGTGAAATTCATAAGAAAATGTAAATGCCAAGGATGTGCCTTGTTTCGTAGAGCTATTTATATACTTACACTTTTCTATTACTATGTCTGTTTTCTCAAATATAACCGACTTAAGACGATAGCCTAGTTTGCCGGATTTATTGATAATATTATTTAAGTTGTAATAAGCTGTATTATGCTACTTTCGACATAGTCGGTCACGGGATGTGTGACCCAAATTGTGTTGTCTCGAGCCCCTATGTCTTCAGAAGGCACGTTATGCAGGTCCTGGCTACATTTAATTTTGGCAGTAGCTAATCTTTAGTGGACGATCACGTTTTTTTAAAGTCTATTCGCAGGCCCAATACAACTTGGTAGTACATACGCTACAGTTTAAGTAAGTTCCGGAGCATGGGGGTATTGATATAATATGTTTTGCCATCCATCCCGAGACCAACCACAACGAAACTTGCTTAGCCACCGTGCCACCGATTTAAAACAATGCAATAATTAACTTCGCCCTAGAGTAAGGTATTAATTAAAATATCGCGTCTAATTAACGAGGTGCGCACGCGCAGACCGATTTGGGCGATAGCCTAGTTTGCCGCATTCCGTACTGGACTAGTGAGCAGAAGCGGTTACGTGAAAATTGTGGGCAAGTATGTACATAAATTCTAGGAATACTTAGATTTAGAACATTAGGTACTTATTCTTGGATTAAATTGCGTGATCGATAAACTATGGATTAGACATAATTTTTTACTACCGAACCTTCGCGCGGGTGCAATGAAGATGTTAGGTAGATACCAAATATAAACCATCGTCTTTACTTTACTCATTCATTCACTCTGCCAATTGGGTGTTTGACTGTTGTTGAAATGTAAATATTTAATTATATAACATTATTCAATAACAAATATGAAAAAATAAATTCAATATGTATTATAGCAAGCGAATTATGAGCTACTTAATTGTGATACTAGCCATCTCTTTCTAAAACGAAATTTTCTATGGTGAGAGTATGGCGCTATGGAAATGTGACGTCACGTTTCTATAGCGCTCTCCTTGTCTAATTGGTAAGTTTGATACTCTATATCGCTGAAAATATGCAATATATTTGAAAATAAATACCTATGTTGTGTTGCTATTAATTAAATGAACATTTTAAGTCAATAAAAAAAAATTCAGTCAGATACCCAATTGATGAAAAACGCATCATCATCATCAGCCCGTATCCGTCCACTGCTGGACAAAGGCCTCTCCTAGTTCACGCCACTGAGTTCGGTTTTCAGCTCCTCGCATCCAGCCCCCACCTGCCATCTTTCGCAGGTCGTCCTCCTGCACCTGGCACCAGGGCGCCCTACGCTACGCTTGCCTAAGCGCGGTCTCCACTCTAGAACTAGTTTGCTCGAACTCGTTTTAAAAACCCCATTAAAAACCTGAAAATTACTTATTTGAAAAATTATGCAACGGGAATCGGGATGCAGAGATGGCTTGGAATAATAGCAGATTTACACGAATCCATCAGTTACTGGCGCCAAATTTAGACGCCTAAAAATGGCGCCATAAGTTGACAGCCGTTTTGCTACATGCTAGGGCTGTCGCCATAGCTGGATTGTCTACTAGCTACGTAGGCGCTAGATAATGGATGAATGTAAATCTATACTAATATTATATATGTGAAAGTGTGTTTGTTTGTTTGTCGGTCTGTCACGTCAAAGCTTATAAATATATAGATATCAGATGAAATCACATCTAAAAACCTGATTTCAATCGTTTACTGCTAAGGTAAGCTGTAGAAAGTAATGTTACAATTTATAATGCATTCTTATAATGTAAATGTAAAAAAGTGTTTGTTTATTTGTTTGTTTGAAAGACGGTTCACTTCAAAACGCAGCAACGGATCGACGTCATTTTTGGTATGGGGATAGTTTGGGAGTCGGAGAGTGACATACTCGTAGACTACCTTTAATCCCGGGAAAACATCACATTCCCGCGGAATAACGTTGTGTAGTCCACGCGGGCGAAGTCGTGGGCGTAAGGCTTGTAATGTCATAACTTTAAAAGCTTAATCTCAATCAACTGATATCCTTCTATATATAATATTCTAAATGTGAAAGTTTAGATGTTTGGATGTTTAGATGTTTGGATGTTTAGATGTTTGAATGTTTAGATGTTTGGATGTTTGTTACTCAATCACGCCAAAACCGCTAAACGGATTTGGCTGAAATTTTAGACATATATTAGATACTTTGTAGCCTGTAGAGGAATATAGGCTACCTTTTATTCCGGAATATCATCCGGGAAATATCACATTCCCGTGGGATAACGTCGTGTAGTCCACGCTGGAGAAGCCGCGGGCGGAAACCTAGTTATAAAATAATGAAGTTGATTATTTGGACGCTTTATCTATTTTAAAATATTTTTGCACCCATTACTTTGAGAAGGAGCCTTTTTTTTATTTGTTACGCTACAGTTCATAAAACATTCTGTCTCTAATGAACTAATAACATTACCCATAAAACTATTAAAACTGTGCCGTCAATTGAATCACTATTCACATCTAACTATGCAATAAACATAATATTTCTGCTACAATTTGTAAATTTTAAGTTTATTCACTTTTTTTGCACACCGTACTTCTAATTAAAATGCAGTTCGCGTGCAGTTCAGTTAACAAATCTATCGCATAAGGCGAAAATAACGATGAGCTGCATTGTTTATAGACGGTCCGCAGCTACAAATTAATTTGCTGTCGCTACCTTCGTACGCGAAGTTGACATCGCATATTAATAGCCCATAGGGGGTAATACTTTAAATACAATACCATGAATGGTGTTTAGTATTGAGTGGGTTTATTGTTTCACTAGACATAGGCCTCTACCAAGGATCTCCACAAATATATACATTACTAACGGATCCTTGCGGTTTTACCCGCGTGGTACCCGTTGCCGTGGGAATATCGGGACATTATCTTTTAGAATGCTACATTATCATCATTATCAGATAATGAAGCATTATAAAGAGAAAGAATTTTTAAAATCGGTCCAGTATTTTTTGAGTTTATTCATTACATACATACAAATCTTTCAATTAGTATGGAGTTACTACATATACATAGATATACGATCATATTATATACGATCATACGAGGAGCCCGTGGCGCAGTGGATAGCGCGCTTGGCCTGCGATCGTTGAGGTTAAGCAACGTTCGCAATGGTCGGTCACGGGATGGGTGACCAAAAACTTTTCATCTCGAGCTCCTCCGTGCTTCGGAAGGCACGTTAAGCCGTTGGTCCCGGCTGCACTTGCAGTCGTTAATACCCACCAATCCGCAGTGAGCCCGCGTGGTGGGTCATGGCTCATTCTCCTTATTCATCCATAAGGAAGGCCAGTGCCCCAGCAGTGGGGACATTAAATGGCTGATGATTATGATGATGATACGATCATAGAGAAAGGCCTATACCCAGCATTTGGGCGTCGTTAGGCTGACATGATGTTAATCATGATTGTATAGGCTGTAAACATCACGCTACGACCAACAGAGGCGGAGCATTCATGAAAAATGTCGCAAAAACAGGAAAACATATTTCTTTTTAGTACGTTTTTTCCTTTTTCGCAAATAAACGCAGATGAAACTGCGGTGCACAGCTAGTTGTTAATATAGCCATCCCAATGCCACATAAAATTGAAGCTCAAAACCACATTCTCATTTGAAATATCCCGTCTCCACCGATTGCTTATCAATTTACCTCATTAACTGACAAAAACATCAACACATCGTCTCATTTTAGCATTAAAATTAAGCTAAAACTTAATAAATTAGCACTTAAAAAGCTATAAACCAATGTTTAGCGCGGCAGATTAAAGTGTTTACAGCAATAAAGTGCAGTTACGACATTTTAGGGTGGATTCTTTACACTTTATTATCAAAAATTACGACATTGAGAGCTTTATGACCGGTTAAACTTTTGCGTATCACTGCGGAATCGTTTCAAAAATGGTTTCGCTTAAGGCGATGATTCCTGACCGCAGAAACAATTTGAAGAACATCGCATATCGGTGAGACCCCCGCTCATATCATTATACTTAATCGCTGCCAACCCTTTGTTCTGGCAGGAAAAAGAATGATAACCCTACGTTAGTATGTTCTATGGGATTCATACTATCGATTGGTATAGGAATTATTCATTAACGTCCAATTACAGAATTAACAGATGGGCGTAATTTAAAAAAAAATACGTTTTGAATCGTCGATCAAACATAGCCTTGACAGGAAAATTTCAGCCAATCCCAGTGGGTTGCTAACATATTATTCAGCCTACTAAATTTGACGTAAAATACTTTTGGTACTTACATTAAACGGATGAGCGCAGATCGATCCTTATTCGTATCTCCGGCTAATATAGCAAAATAGGTAAATTGAAAATAAGGAAAGCCTTTTTAAAAATTTAAACTTATGACGATCAGAATCCCTTGGGTATTCAAAGACAATTATTTTCGTATATTTTTCATTAACTAAAACCAATAATGAATTACGATTAGACGGATATTTGATTTTATTTGATGCTGTAAAGTCTATTTAATAGAGTATTGAATGGCCGGAATCACTAGATAAAAGACTGTAAAGTAACATAGGTATATTTTTTCTAAATTTTGAGAACTTGTGATTTGCGTGTAATCTATAATTTAAAATACCCAATTGTCCGGAATATTAGCCGTAAGGGGAACTAATTTTAAGCAAGAATTGTATTGTTCTTTTGACTTGCGACAATACACATCGGAGTAGAGGCAGGATATCGAATGATATAAATCCACGAGAAACAGCATTAACAAGATTGCTCATCCATCGTTCGATTGATATAAATAAAACCAAAAACTCAATGGCTTAGTTTTTGAGTATCAATTTATGAAATTCAAAGTCAAAATTTTTAATTCATATAGATTAACTAAAATGAATGCTTATGAATCGTCCAATATTTTTTTACCTACGCTATGAACATCTTTTAACTGACAAGAAAAACGGGTGAAAAAACGCATCAGCTTTCACAGAAGCAACGCATTTACAAAATAATTATATCGTTGCTAGACAAAATGGTACAATGATAAAAATTATACAGAAAGCTAATGCTGAAGGAATATTATTTAATTTAATTTAATTTAATATTAAATTACTATGCTAGTGCTAACATGTGCATTGTGCTTTAAAACTTAAATTTCAACCGCATTTCACAAGTTTAAAACAGCTTTTATATTTCAGTATCCACAAAAGAAACGTTTGTTTTCGTTTTATTATTCAAAATTAGTGACCATGACTCAAGTTCATGCCAATATGCCTCTTAACACCCATGCAAATTATATCTTGCTCGCATTTTATTGCTTGAAGTTTACGAGTGCGCAAATAAAGTGTTAAGATTGAGATAATGCCTTTATTTAGTGGCCTTCAGAATGGCAATTTGTGTAAACACACCTTCGTGTGAAGTACAGCGTGTGAAACAAAGGTATGTACTACCAGTCTAGATATTGGAAAGTAGATTTTCAATTTACAACCGTGATAAGAGAGTTGGTTTGAATGTTACAAACTTTTTGAGCAAGAGAGTCTTTGTATCAGTGCTTACAAAATGTGGGATCTCAGTATAGTTCAAATACTACTAAGTAATATTATAAACGCGAAAATTCGTAAGTATGGATGTATGGATGTTTGTTACTCTTTTACACAAAAAACTGAGTTTAGATTTGAAATTTGGCACACAGATACCTAGTAGATAGTCTAGATTAAAACATAAAAAGAAAAGTAAACGGCGAGTGAAAAGTCGCTAGTATCTTAAACAGGAATAAGTTCATTCACGGTAGCCTAAATTTCTTTTTATAAATGCTTAGTACGTTTATTTCAATTTCTAATAATTTTTTTAAATCACTTAAACGATGGTAGAATGTTCAATTATACTTAGCACTAGTTAAATCACGATTTTGGATAAATCATAAGGATCATTTAACATTTTTGTAATACAAGAAGACCTCCTTTCGCTGTTTGATAAAAATGATCGAAATCAGTAAAGTGGTTTAGGCGTCAAAAAGTAAATAAAACATAGTACCTACATAGATAGTAAAATAAAAATATATAAGCATGGCTCGAAAAATCACAAGCCAACCTAAAACTTAATAGTTCAGTCAATAAATGACCCAAAAGGGGGTGTAAAGTGTATGAGAGGAGACTTAAGTGATTTCTTCTTACTTCTACTCTCACTCTCACTTTCTAAGCACCCTGAACAAGTTTCAGAAGAATTCGCTTAGGGCCCCTCTCATGCATTCTCAACTTCTTTATCCTCCTGACGCCCAATCATAAAAAGTTTTGTTGTCTAAAATCGCCCACCCACCGTCCCATATAAATGACATTTGTCTTAATTATTTGTCATCTATATTGGACAAGGGGCACTAATTTGAAAGCTATTAACTGCTAAAGGATTGAAAAATGGAAAATAAAGTATTTTTGAAAAAATCGACCCTTCTCACAACCAGCTCCGATGGGACTCGAACCGTCGTTTTCAACGACTCCATAGCTCAGTGGTTAGAGCAGTCGCCCGGATAGCGAAAGGTCGTGGTTTCGAGTCCCATCGGAGCTGGTTGTGAGACGGGTCGATTTTTTCAAAAATACTTTATTTTCCATTTTTCAATAATAAAAATTGCATTGTGAATACAAAAAAAGTAAAAATTTGCTAAAGGATTGTTTGTGGAGTTGTCAAACCTTTTGTACATTGGGCGTCAGGAGGTTATTGACTGGACTATAAGGTAGCTATAAATGTTAAATCTCCAGAGACGCCGCTCCATCTGGAGCGTGTCAAATTGCAACCACCTTATCCATAAGAACTCGCAATTACAGTTTTCGTCATGCAGCCCAAAACAGCTAGCCGTAACGTAAAAAATATCGACTTTCTTCGCCGTTGCGCCACCGGTGATCGCGGCCAAAGGCCCGATCCCACAATTGATTTATTAAGCACCGGTAGGATGCAACACGGTTATAAAATCCTGGGACGGGTCTTAAGATATTTCTTTGAGATCACGCAATCGAGAAAAGTTCACATTTATAAGCTCTAAATTCAAATATTTTTCGAAGATAACACAGTTTGTGTATTGTCAGAATTTCACAATCGAAAAAGTTCGATCGAAAACCAGTCGAACGCAACGAGTGGTACGGACCAATCGATGTTCGTATACGAACTTAGCTGTCAAAATGAATTTGTTGACATGTGGGACAGTTTAGTTTGTTTGAAAATTTTTGTTTGTTTGAAGTTTGTTTGTTCTAACTTTTCAATAGAAACCACAAATAAAATGTTCGTATACAAATTACCACACTGAAAAAAATTCGAATGCGTGAGAATCGGGCCCCTGTTTGGCAAAATGCTTAAAAGCAAGAGCAGTAGGACTTAGTAATCTTAGAATATTTCCCGTATTAATAAATAGAAGCTACATATTTGAGTGTGAAGGGCTACTTTTAAAAAAGAATTTAATTTAAATAGGTAATTGAATTCAAAATAAAGCTTATATTCACTTATGTAGATTTTAACCATGTTTTGAATTACTGTCAGGTCTCCGATAATTCGAAAGAAATCACTCATATTCTTTACTAATTTTAACTATTCTCTCCACATTATCAATCCTTTCACATGCACTAATCTACTAAACTAATCTTTACATGCAAAAAAATATTTTTATAAAAAAATAAAACCGCCTTCAAAAAAATGACATCAAAAAATAAGAAATAATCCCTCACCAAATAACGTAAGTACTTTGAAGTCGGGCGTGAAACATGTAAGTACCTAACATTTCTTACGTTATTTGGTGAGGGATTATTTTTTACTTTTTATTGTCATTTTTTTGAAGGCGGTTTTATTTTTATAAAAAAATAATTTATTTCACTCTTTTTAAGGTATCCCCTTTTCAACAAAACAAGAATCATCTAAATCGGTTTATAAACAAAGGAGTTATGCCTAAAGATACGTTATGAATTCACATAAAGTGGTAACGAAAAGACAGTATTTTCAAGATTCCCTGAAAACTACTGAACCGATTTCAAAATTTCAAAAAATGGGACCAACTTGGGAACAAACTTGATGTTATAACGTTTGAATCATTTCAATCGGTTCAGCCGTCTTCGAGTAATCGGTGTACATACCCGCTCGCTTGCTTTAGATTTGCAAAAAGTCCGCGAACTTTGCTTCTGAAATTTTACACATTTCACTCGGCGCGGTCGCCCTCATTAAAACTCGATTTACAATCAATCCAAGTGGCCTAGCATCATTTTTTTAACCGTTTTGTGCAGATGATAAAATAGTGAATAAAATAACGTTTGTTTTTCGACCATAGTTGTATGTATAATATTTTATAGACTAAAGATAAGGTTGAGCGTATTTTTCCAGTTTCAGTCAAATAACTTAAAATTGTGAAAAATTTTGAGTGATAAGTATATTGTTTTTTACTGTTTTTGTTAAGAACAAAAGTTATTTCTTCTATTTAATCAGAAATAATACTAATTGTGGTAAAAAATATATATATAAAAACTAAAACTATCTACAAGCAGTTGCACAATATGGCCACTTGTCACACACTTCTAACTTCACTCCTTAATTTCATAGAAAAAATGTTCTATTATGTTGGCAAACATGCACTCAGAAATTAGACAATCTATTAGTCTTTGGTTTAACAGCGTTTAAAATGGACTTTACTCTCTTTAAAATACAGTTTAAAGTCGTTTAACAGAACATAATTTTTGGAAACGATTGTTGCCAAAAGCAAACTTTGAGGACACAGATTGGAAACAATCGTTGCCAGAAGCAACCTAGCGGATACATATAAAAAAAAAATACGCGACGAATAGATAGCCTCCTCCTTTTCAATTTTTGAAGTCGGTTAAAAATATCTTAGGATGTTGAATCTTAAGGCGATACTCGGAAAAATTATGCTAAAGCGAGATAGCAATGAGAAAACGACGCGCGCTAGAGCGAGACCGATTTTGCAGATTACGCATAAAAACACAAAATCACTTCGTATTAAAAAACTATAGCAATTTTTAAAAAAATGCTTCTATACGATCCTAAATATTATTGGTGTCCACTAATTAAACCAATTTTCAATAATATATGTAACCCCATTTAAGAATAATCTTGATATTTCGTATTTTTTAGAGGTATTTTCGAAAAGAAAAAGTGTCGAGGCAAAATCATAAAATCGTGTTTCTGAAACTATACGATTCTAGATAAAGGTATGAAGAAATATATATCTTATTACCAGATTTATAACAACTCTAACCGTCCTATAGTTTTATATGAAAAAGGCCATACTTTTTCCGAGTAGCGCCTTAAATCAGACAAGCACCTAACGATTGCTAGACAAGGAAGTGTGACCCTAAGCATTAAACAATTCAACCTCATGTGCATCGGTTGCATCCAAATATGGTCACCTGAAGATGCCCCGCGCTATAGGTATGCAGTCGAAAGCACTAATTGAGGTAGCGGCTCGCCGACCGGTGCATGCACTTTTTAGAGCACATTGCAGCTAATTTTCGTCTCGTAACTTCTATGTTTTGAAGGTGGAGGTAATTTGTATCAATTGTGTCGCTTATAAGAATTAAGATCAGCTGCAAGTGCCACAAAAACTGGGAATTTGATCCAGTTTTTAGTCCTGGTTACGGAATAGTTTTCTTCTTTTGGTTTTAAAAGTTTGGAAGGTTTTGATTATTAAGATTTTTAGTAAATTTAATATACTTATTAGCAATGCAAAAATGTAAGTTAAGTTTATGAAAAATTTTAAAAGAAAAAAAAATGGTTTCTCGTACCATCCGAAAATCGATTGTCTTGAGTCTTGTGGTTTTTTTATTACACTTTTTTTGAGATAACTTTTGAAAATTTAGAAATTGTATCAGCGTCGATTAAGATTGGGGCATGCTAACTGCTTGCGCACATATTGTAGCTTGCAGATAATTTTCTCGTGGCTTCTAACACTAGTCGCTATTTCGTCGCCGATTTTATTGTAAGTTTTTGAAGATATTGAAATTGCATAAGCACTTATTGCGATTGCGAAGCACTGACCGGTGCTTGGACTCTTAAGTGACGTTCTGATGGAAAAGCCATTTATTGAAGACTAGCGCTCCACTTGCGACTTCGTCTGCGTGCTGTCCCCCTCTTTTACCACCTTAGAGGGAGAATTTATAAATACCTTTTTATGCTCTCCTACACTCCCCAAGGAACATAAATGCCAAATTTCAGCTTCTTGTGCCCGGTAGTTTTAGCAGTGCGTTGTCTGTCCGTCAGTCAGTAACGCAAGAGATTTATTTGTATAAATGTTGAAAAGACATTTTATTTCAATCAACTTTCTTTATGAAAACTCAATATTAACCACTTCATTACCAGAAAATTACTATTGTAATTAATATGTAGAAAATAAACAATAAGAAATATCGTTAATAACTAAATCAAGATTGTCATGCAGGAATCCATAAAGTTATAGAATAAGCTAGAAAACTTAACACTACTCCGGGATTCTATAAATACAGCAAGAAATAATTTAACACACCACCTCATACAAAATGCAATAACTTTTCCACAGCACTAATAAGTATTCAGTCTTCGTAATCGAAAGAATCTCAAGAATCTCCACCGACCGAATCCCAAATATGATGTACGAGTCTCGCCTGCCGATCCGCCATTTTACACCGGCGGTTATTAAACGCACTTACGGATAAAAACGCGATGACCCCATACGGACGCTGTGCACGTAAGTACTTTTTGAAGGGAACTTATTAAATTTTATGAGTCCTCTCCATACTTGCCTGCTCCAATTTTTTTGCGAGTCCGTCCGATTTCGGGTTCTGGATTAATAAGTGCTGGAAGAGACTTCTGATAACTTTGAAAAATTTTAATGAATTTTAAACAAAAAATTTCGATCTCAAAATACGCATATTAACTACCACTACTATATTTACTTCAAATTAAGTCACACTTCTACTAAAACATTACTTCATCTTAGATTTTTTTTTATAGATCAGTAGCTATTTAACCGTAACAAAGAAGAATAATATATAAGAATTTCCTAGATTTGCTTCTCAGTTCTTTACAGAGTTGAGTAATCCATAATTATTCTCGTAATTCCAAATCAAGAAAAAGCTATCTACAATTCCCACTACAAATACTTACCGCCCACAGTGATAGCGATAAAACTCCACGAATGCAATAAAAAAATATCGCCATCAGTCATAATGAAATCACTTTGCTCTACAAGACGTAACGAGGTACAGAAAAGAACTTTTACGATACATTTGCAGTTAAAACTGATGCTTCCTGCACTAGAACAAAGTAGGTTTCAATTTGACAATGTTGGATAAAATTCTCTGTCGACTGTCCTTCTAGAAAAACTAGATCGCTGATTCGCACGGGCGGTTCAGGAGATCTTGATTCTCGTAAAATTTTATGTGTCTTGGACAAAGAGAATTTTGTTAATTAACCATTTTGCCCACAAGTTGCTTTACTCTCTTGTATAGTGATAGATAATGGTGCCTTTTTATCTCCAAGCTTGAATCTTAACAAGCTTGGACTGTATTCAGTATTTTGGGTTGAAACTTTATGGCACTCTGTAGTCAGTAACTCTTGGTCAGGCTAAAAGATAAATATGGGTCTGAATCTGTTTCAGTGCCTTTTAAGTCTTAAGATATTGATACAGAAATCCTTATTTGGGCCATTCATAAATTTAGTAAAGCAATAAATTTCGTTCGAGTCAGAAAATGATTCAGGGTAGTAAAACCGTTGCTGAAATATGAGTGTTCAATGTTCTTTTTATTCACATGTTACTAACGAAAATCTCATAATAACATTGCTGTCACTAAGGCAGATTTTAACTAAGCCATTACAATGCAAGAGGGCCACAACACGAAACAAATATTAGGACGATTAATAGCCATAGATTTGACAAACGAAAACCAAAAACACCTTCACAACAAAAAATAAACTACTCGAATTGCTATCACTACCGAATAACGATTCACGGAACAAATAATCAGCGACACTGGTAAGGCAAGCCAACAAGAGCATGGAATTTGTCCATCAAGACTAGCAGAAAAAGTGCTTTTAATTACACCCTTACTGTCCACTCATTAAGAGAGTCGGAATGTGAAACTGTGCGCGCGATAAATTTGTTATTTACGATCGTACGTGATCAGTCGTCATGCGCTGTCGTCCGATTGTTCTGACGGTCATCTTTATCGTGGACCTACATTCCGTTTGCGAGAGGTGAAATTTTAATCGGTTGGCGCAACAGTTAAACAGTTTGTCGCACATCTAACTTTGAAAGTGTGTTAGAGTCATTATAAAAATAATTGACCTTGCTTTAACAACCAATAATTAGGTATTATACTTGCTTCTTTCTTAAACTTAAATAAGCTTAGATGTAAACTCGCAAATGCTCACATTTGTGCACGACTACAAATTGATTTTCGGCAACCGCGAGCATAATATGATAATGTTGGCAAAGACCTTTTTAGTCTCAAAGAACTAACGATGCATTTAATTAAGCCACTTAAAATAGATAAAAATAAAACAGTAGGATCTATCACAGTCGACCAAATCCTATTCTATGTTGCGTAATCTGATGAAACCTTCTTAATTAAAACTTCAAAACCAGCACATTATCTTAAGAAATTGGTGAATCCACCATGATCAATAAACCAGAACCCATATTTCTCGATCAACTAAGCCATATATTATATCTTTATAGCGATTAGGTTAGGCTGGTATCGCTTACAGTGCCATAACAACGACAGGTTATGCACAAAGGTTATCTCGCGGTTTGGAGATGAGCCTACTTTCACTAAGCAAGCCTTTTTGCTCGCAAACATCAGGTTACGGTTCATCCAGACAACTTTCAACTTTATCCCTTTCATTTTTAAGTTCATCAACAATGCTTTCTTCGTTTGATTTTGTATCCGCTTTGTGCTATACTTGTGTTTCCAACTCTGAACTTTAGTGCTTTATTAAAAAGACCTTTGTTCGCTCCAAAATTTACTTACGAAAATAATTTGCATTTTGAGACGTTTATTATTAAGTGGAATATGGAAAAAGACAAGGTTAATAACAGTTACGTTTAATGGCTGTTAGTTTAGCAGTGTAGGAAATAATTGGTGTTTCGTGTAATAGTAATTTTCAATTACTAATGATTATTATTTGCGCCAAGCTGACATACTCTTATGGTTTTGACCTTTGTATGTAGTAAGTTGAGACTTGTCTCATGTCGAGTGCGGCACTTATGGTTTAGTTCAAAATTTGCTGTTGTGTAATTGGTTTTATGTAGATATAAAATAAAATTTTATCTGACCAAAAAAATTAAGTGTCAATACACCTATACAATTAAATTACTATTTTAAAATTGTTAAAACTTCAATGCCGTTAAATTGCTGAATGTAATAGAAATAATGACCGTTCAAATACTTCATTGGTTCGAATGAAACGTCCTCATAATAGGTATTATTAATGACTTCGAACCATGTACAGGCTGTTGATGAATTCATTTTCATAATACAGACTAACTAGTCGAACAAATGCTTCTTAACTATGTTTAATTACTATTAAGTTTATTGTTAATTTCTATTCTATTTGTTTCTTCTTAATACTAATTATTAAAAAGGGGTGTGAAAGGTAAAACTTTCTGCGTTTACCATTAGATCACAAAAAGAGAATCTCTGCCGAGATCAACTTTCCAACTATAACCACAGATTACTAAATAGTTACTATGTCTATAATTAAATTTTCTACTAAGGAATTTATATTTTTCAGAACAGCAGTCAACTGAAAAAGAAAGAACGTCTAATTTAAATGCGAATTTGTTATAGAATTTTAGAGAGTGAGAACTTACTGCCTCGGCGTTTCAGCTCTTTTTTATCTCTGTTCTAAAAGTAAGTACTGTGGGAGGAACAACAAAGTTGTCGTGTAGACTATAACGGAATGAGCAGCTTGTGGCACCTTAAAAGGTGATCGGAACAAAGATAGCATAAAACACGAACAACTTCATCAAACCGACAAATTAGAATTGAACAATCATTGTCTAAAGATTGGCGAATCTCTAGACCACAGTACAATTTGCTTAATTCTAAAGTCAAGTCAACTTTATGAATTGGAAACAGCTACCGCGATCGCTTCAGATTTATCAAGTGTGTGACTGTCTTTAACACCACTTGGTATTAAAGACAGTTAGTAATAATACTTGCATTATCGTATCAATCGTGATACATTTTAAATTACATAATTAGCCCTCAGAAAGGCCAGTATGATTAGCGCTCTCTAATGTTTATTTTTACACTGTATGACGTCATTGTCATCATCATCTAATATGTTATCCGATATGTAAATATCAAATTTAAGCTTTATTTGTAATAATTTATGGTAACTCTATCGTCTCCAGCTTACCGTAGCAGTAAACGATTAAAATCAGGTTAATAGAAGTGATTTCATCTGATATTTATATATTTAATTGAACAACTCACAAGTATCTATTACCAAGACTCTCGTCAACTGTCTTTAGCAAGAGATTCCCTCTGATAATTGATATAAGTAGAAAATGTACACAATATATTTATAGTACCATAAGCCAACTATTGAACAATTTCGAATATCACAGATACCTCACTGAAACGCAGAAATATATCAACATCATTTGCTACAGTTACAGTTTTCTTTCTATTTACTTTTCTGATAATTTTCTGTTAAAGAAAAATAGACTCTATAGTTTAATAGTTATGGTGGAGAGTTGATAACGAGCATTTTGTGGAGATAAATCAAGATAGGTATGCTGACGGTTACAATTTAGCAATTTACTTGTCAACATGATCTAGTCCAATTATCGCTTTGGTTTATAGTAAAGGCTGAAGCGAGGGCGGAGAAACAGAATTTAAAATTTTCCATACAGGTTCATTTGATAATATAAAAATGGCAATGCATATAAAGAAAAACTTTTCTAATTACTGAGAAGACAAGCTTTCATCATCATCATGTCAGCCGAACAACGCCCACTGCTGGGCATAGGCCTCCCCCAAGGATCTCCACAACGATCGGTCTTGCGCTACCCGCATCCAGCGGCTTCCCGCGACCTTGACCAGATCGTCGGTCCACCTTGTAGGGGGCCTGCCCACGGAACGTCGTCCGGTACGCGGTCGCCATTCGAGAACCTTTCCGCCCCAACGGCCATCGGTTCTCCGCGTTATGTGTCCCGCCCACTGCCTGCTTCAATGATGCAATCCTTCGACTTGCTTAGACAAGCTTTAAATCGTTTAAATTTTAGGTAAGCGCCTAAATACTTAAAATGAATACTGTACAGTTTTTGGTACACACACAATTGTTTCAAACTTGAGGTAAATAGCGTAAACTTATTTAATTGATTGGTACTATAATTTTATTTTCTTTGGTGCATTTGCAATCGGTCGTCAGACCATAAGCGAATTTGTTATGAGATAATATGGCTTTTCTGGTGGAGCAGCCAGCGCCGCCCCTACCAATCAAATGAGGTGGTCTCTTGACCACCACGGTCGGGTCCAGCAAATCTGCTACAAGTGGAGTTTGGTGTAGGGCTAGCGGCTCCAAGTATTGTTTTCTACACTGCTCGATTTCAGATATAACTGTCGGCACGTTGAGATATTCGTGAATTTCATCATTTCTTGTGTATAAAAAATTTGAACAATATTCTTGTACCACAGCCAAAAATAATGTATTTACCAGAGCTTATCTAAATAAATTAAAATGGTGTAAAACGGCCGTTTATTTAAATCGCGCTTATAAAATTTGTTGCAAATAAAAAGGTATTCCATCAAAGCCTGTGTTTTGTTAAGCGTAGTTAATTTAATAGGGAAACTAGTGAATGTACGGGATGGTATGTAAATTATCTATGTAAGTGTTCATCATTAGGTACATACTTAAACTATTTGTACCTCTGATTCGAACTAATGCCTTCCAAATATGCGAATGCTTCACAAAGCAGGTTTACCTGGTTTTTTATTCTAATAATAGAATAAGAAGTTAACATTGTGTCACAAACAAACACATCACCCTAACCTTTTACTTTATTATATTTGCATAATTTGGTGAAAACAGTTCTAAATGGATACGCCGTCATCACAATTTATTATTCATTCTGTCGGAGACTCCAAAGGTAAAATCTATTTCTCTAACCTGCCCTTAATCATTTACAATTTTACAAGAACCATTGCTATTTATATTTTTTTCTTATTTTTACTTTTTTGCATTCATTCACAATGCGACTTTTATTATTGAAAATACTGAAAATGAAATATTAGGAAAAATCGACCTGTCTTACAACTAGCTCCGATAGGACTCGTACCCATGACCTTTTACACTCCGGGCGAATGCTCTAACCACTGAGCTACCGAGTCGCTACGGATAGCGATTGTTATTGTTATTTACTCTAGGCCTGGGGCCTTACTGCGAACTTTCAAACAATATTAAAGTAATGTTGATTGCAGGATAGAGCTTTACACTCTGTATAGTGCCGTCTCGCTTAGGTACAATTATTAGAGTCTGGAGAGGAGAATAGGCTACTTTTTATAACCGGAAAAATATCACATTCCCGTGAGATAACGTCGTGTAGTCCTTGCAAGCGGAAAGCCAGTGTACTATAAGATAAAATCAAACTCGGAGAACGAAGAATATACCGTCAAAATCTAGTTACACCCCTTGCACCTTCCACTTACGCACTTGGCACCATAGCAAAGGTCCAGGCAAGTCGGAATCGAAGTATAATAGTGAAGTGGCATCGATGAGTGCGCCTGCGACGAACACTGCGCGCATCAGTCGCCATTCAGTCGTCACTCAACAATCGTCTTTACTTTTCCTAGTCGCCGAGTCATAGGGATAAGAAAGCGGTTTTGTGAATTTATAATAATGAGTTGCAAGAATATGTTGGGAGAGCTGGCTTTTATTTGTAAATGGATATTTTTGTATTATCAACATCATCATCATCATAATCATCATCAGCCCGTATCCGTCCACTGCTGGACATAGACATAATAGCTGGAAATAGGATAAGATATTAACATCATCATCAACAGCTAAGGATCTCACGAAAAATGCGTGAAAGTTTTTAATTTTAAGTAATCAGTAGAGTTTTAATAGGTATGTATCATCTATTAAAATTAGGAAATAATAAAAATAATTTAAATTTTTCAAACCAAAAATAAATATAAACATATCAACGTCATATTTTTGTCACTTATGGGGAATTAGGGATCCGTGGTTAAAAAAATCACTAATGAACCATAAGGACCGTTTATATTCTTTTAAAATCTCTGTTGAACTTTAGTGTGGTTTGTCCCTTGTCGCTCACGCGTAACCAGCCATCAGTTCGGCAGTAATCGCTCGCGCGTCGGCGGTGCACCGATGCAATACCTACAATCATCATCATCAGCCATTTAATACCTACAATAATTAAGGATAATTCCGATGGAAATTATATTATGATGTGTCTTATGATTCCAAAAATCATAAGATTAATCACAGGTTTGTTCTATACCTATCAAATCGTTTTAAAATCAACTAAGTAAATCGTCCCAGTGTCTCGGTACCATTTTCTATCGACCGGCGGCCGATACTATCTCCAATAGACGATGTCTCTCGCTACATGCGTACTGTCCCATTGGGTAAAGATCGGAATGTGCGCGGCATTCGACAACCCTGATATGTTTATGTTGGCCGGTTACGTGTTCGGATGCTATCGGCGGTGATGTAGCCCGCCTTTGTGGGTTCAGCGGTTATTAACGGTATTGGGGGGTTTGGCGATTGAAACCGGCATGAAGCATCATTTGAAAACCTGCCTGCATTAATATAGAGCTTGTGGGAAAAATTGAAAAACTTACTCTGAACTGCTTGAATTAAATTTCAGGCAGCCTTGCATTTAACTCAGTTAAGCCTTTGACTGAGCTATGGACTCTGAAGGAGCTTCATTCATATTATAAATATACCTGTAGTCTTTTAGTTGCTGTCCGTTTTGAGAAGAAAAAAAATCGATAGTGTACTGGAGTGAATAACAAAGGTGTTCGGATCCTATCGGCGGTGATGTAGCCCGCCTTTGTGGGTTCAGCGGTTATTAACGGTATTGGGGGGTTTGGCGATTGATACCGGCATAGGAAGTTAAGCAGCATCGTTTGAAAACCTGCCTGCATTAATATAGAGCTTGTGGGAAAAACTACATAACAAAATCTGAAGTGCTTGAATTCAATTTCAGGCAGCCTCGCATTTAACTCAGTTAAGTCTTTGACTGAACTATGGACTTTGAAGGAGCTTCATTCATATTATAAAAATACCAGTAGTCTTTTAGTTGCTGTCCGTTTTGAGAAGAAAAAAAAATAACGATAGTGTACTGGAGTGAATAACAAAGGTTACGTGTTCGGATGCTATCGGCGGTGATGTAGCCCGCCTTTGTGGGTTCAGCGGTTATTAACGGTATTTGGGGGTTTGGCGATTGATAACGGCATAGGACGTTTTAAGCAGCATCGTCTAAAAACCTGACTGCAGTAATACCTATAGAGCTTGTGGGAAAAACTGAATAACATACTCTGAAGTGCTTGAATTAAATTTCAGGCAGCCTCTCTGTTAACTCAGTTAAGCCTTTGACTGAACTATAGACTTTGAAGGAGCTTCATTCATATTATAAAAATACCTGTAGTCTTTTAGTTGCTGTCCGTTTTGAGAACAAAAAAAATCGATAGTGTACTGGATTGAATAACAAAGGTTACGTGTTCAGATGCTATCGGCGGTGACGTAGCCCGCCTTTGTGGGTTCAGCGGTTATTAACAGTATTGGGGAGTTTGGCGATTGATACCGGCATAGGAAGTTAAGCAGCATCGTTTGAAAACCTGCCTGCATTAATATAGAGCTTGTGGGAAAAACTGAATAACTTACTCTGAAGTGCTTGAATTAAATTTTAGGCAGCCTCGCATTTAACTCAGTTAAGCCTTTGACTAAATTATGGACTTTGAAAGAGCTTCATTCACATCATAAAAATACCTGTAGTATTTCAGTTGCTGTCCGTTTTGAGAAGAAAAAAAATAACGATAGTGTACTGGAGTGAATAACAAAGGTTACGTGTTCTCGGCGGTGATGTATCCCGCCTTTGTGGGTTCAGCGGTTATTAACGGTATTAGGGGGTTTAGCGATTGATACTGGCATAGGACGTTTTTTAAGCAGCATCGTTTGGAAAATAATATAGAGCTTGTGGGAAAAACTGAATACCATACTCTAAAGTACCTACTTGAATTCAAGTTCAGGGTAACTAATTAGTAATCTGTGGTTCATGTATTAAATCTCTAAATTTCAGTTAAGCCTTTGACAAATCTAATAAAGACTTTGAAGGAACTGCTTTCATATCTTTAAAAATACCAGGGTGCCTACCATCAACTCTTATTGCGGTTTTGTTTAGGACCTAAACTGAACTGCTTCGCTTTTTCGTACCACGACAGCTTAATATCAATGACAGCGATTCAGTGATCATTCAATGACATTTCACAGCCGCTGAGCTGTCATCAACTCTTATTTGACTTATAACTCGGCCAAGCTAAGATGACATCTGCAGGTTGTACCCGTCCCTTTCACTCTCCGGGCATGACAGAATCGAGTGAAAGAGACGGTTAGAAGAAAAAGGGTACAAATCGTTCGGTCATTCACATTTAGCAATTCATTTGCGATCCAGTTTTAAGAAGGTCAGAGTACGAAAGAAAGCAATTCGTTTTAGGAACCTATTCTGCATCGCGCTATTTTTGAATCGCTGTCTTAAAGTTGATGGTAGGCACCCTGTAGTCATCTAGTTGCCTTCACTTTAGAGAATTAATTTTAACCACCTCCGTGGTCTAGTGGTTTCAGACACCACACCACCGGTATCAGACCTAGAGGTCCCTGGTTCGAATCCCGGTGGGAGTACATATTGTATTCAGTTTAGTGGGTAGGGCATGTTCAAAGTCCGCCTGGCTAGCTACCACCATCTTATCTAAGTCAAACGCCATAACAACGATGTTTTCAGCATTGTTGTGTTTCGGCGGTAAAGAGGTAAGATAGCCAGTTCCTCAGTTATTGAGGATTCCCAGAGTAGTGCGTTTTCACCTTCAGGCTTATCACCACTTATTATCAGGTGTAATGAAGGCTAGTGCTACTCCTTTAAAAAAAAAATAAGAAAAATTATGATACGTACCTACGTTATGAAGAAGATGACGATGCAGTACCTACTGCATCGTCATCTTCTTCATTATGTAACAAGCTGGAGTAAATAACAAAGGTTACGTGTTTGGATGCTATCGGCGGTGGTGTACCCCGCATTTTTGGGTTCAGATTGTTAATATGGTTAGGACGTTCGTTTGAAAACCTGCAACAGCTACATAGAGCTTACGGCAACAAATTAACACAATATTCTGTAGAACTTGAATTCAATTTCAGGCAGCCTCTCAGTTAAGCTTTTGGCTGATCTATGGACTTTGATGAGGCTGCTTTTCATGTTTTTGTCGTTTAAATGTTGTCCGTTTTGAAAATATGCAAAATAATTTTAGGTACTTAACTACATTATGATCTTCCACATTACGCATTACTGACTGAACAATTATGGTTACGTGTTCGGATGTAATGGGCAGTGACGTAGCCCGCCTTTGTGGGTTCAGTGGTTATTAACGGTATTGGAAGGGTTTGGTGACTGATACCGGCATTTGTAGTTAAAAATGTGGATTCCCTATTAATAAACTTTCATCTTCTAAGTATTTTACCCCACCATAGATATAATTTATACCTATACCTACGGCGAGAAAACGCTTACTCTTAATCATACGCGATTCTACCTTTAGCCTTCAATGTTAAGCGCTTCTCCAGGAACCCCCAAGTACTGAGAAACTGGCTATCTTATATTTTACTCTCTGAAAACAACAACACTGAAAACATTGCTGTTACAGCGGTAGACTTCCCTCGAAACCCTCACATTCGAAAGAAACATTTTTTTAAATGTTTTCACAATCGATTAAGATGAAACAGTCATTAAATAAAGATTTTAAATTAATTTTATGCATTTTATAATTGGGTATTTGACTGTTGTTGAAATGTATATATTTAATTATGACATTCAGAAATATAACATTATTGAATAACAAATGTGAAAAAAGAAATTCTATCTGTGTTATAAAAAGCGAATTATGAGCTACTTAATTGTGACTCGAGCTATCTCTTTCTAAAACGATTTTTTCTATGGCGAGAGTATGGCGCTATAGAAATGTGTCGTCACGTTTCTATAGCGCTCTCCTTGTCTAATTAGAAAGTTTGTTGCTCTATATCGCTGAAAATATGCAAGATATTTGAAAATAAATACCTATGTTGTGTTGCTAAGAATTAAATGAACATTTTAAGTCAATAAAAAAAATTCAGTCAAGTGCCCAATTAGAAGAAAAATTGTGATAGAGAAAAAAAAACACCAGGAATCTGTTTCAGTCAAAAATCAGGTGTTTTTTTTTCTCTATTTTTTGGTAGCTTAGTTGGTCAGAACATCGGGCCAAATTCCCGGGTGCGCGGGTTCGAATCCCGTCTAAAAGCAGTAGCTTTTATGCCGCAAGTATGCGGGGCTGGTGGTTTTATACTATTACAATTTTTCCTATAAAAATCTATCAAGATTGTTTAAGCAATTCTTTTATGGAAGAAAAGATATATTATAATAGTATGTATAAATAAATAAATAAATAAAATCAGTTTTATTTCAGACCAGACAATGATCCATACTTATTTTGTTAGTAACAATTAAAACTTAAAAACTATGTTAGTATCCACAATTTTTACTTAGCAACTAATGAGGCGTTTGATATACACCTCCGAACGCAGTGGGCTATTATTGGGGAGTCAGAACGACCCGCTATAACGCGCAGGTTGGAGTTAGGGCTAGACCGCAGCCTGCACAGCAACGAGGCAGTTTTCAACGAGGCAGTATAGACAGCCTAAAATAGTTTTAAATTACGTAAATAACCAATTAATTTCCGTTACTGTAAAAACTCAACTGAATTAGAGTTAAAACGAAATGACAAATGAACACCTTAATGATTGATAATATTTAATTTATTATAAACCGAAAACGAGCATAAATCTTTCATTACTATTCTTCAACGAGAAATCAAACATACCAATTCCGTTACTCATTATTTAATGCCATTAAAAAGACAGATTTACTATTTATTTTCCATTACATTTTCTACATTCACCCCGTCAGATCTTATCTCAGAATCAAGGTGCAAATGCCTCGTTACAGAACTTCTTTTCACACACAATTTTACAACCATTAGCGAAACAGTAGACGCGGAACAGACAGCCAACTTCAACTAACAGCATTTTCTTCAGATCTTTAAATAAAACGACCACACAGACTAACCCTACCTTTGATGAGCTGTAGAATTAATTCTTTGTTCTCATTCGAATTGAATCGACACTTCACACTGCTTAATTCAAAGTGCCTCCTGTCCTTAAAGCGCAAAAAGCGACGGAACCCTGTCCTCTAGCTGACAGATTGATGGTCATTTCATGCGTTTCTTTCGCGATTCAGGGGCCGTACGTTTCGTGTGGCCTTTCGGTAAAGCGACATTTTAGAATTCTAACGACGCCATATTGTAGAGCGTTAGTCAGTTGTATTTGAAATTATTTCTGACATGACGAGTTTCTTCAAAAATTAATTATGTCATTAAAAAGAAGACTAATGGGAAATTTCTTTTATTATTATCGATTGCTCGTTTAATCCATATAATGAAGGTTTTGGAAATACCAAATCTAAGAGTTGTGAAGATTTCCACTTATCCATCAAATCAAATATAACGATGATGTTATTGTAAAAACTTAATATAAAATATTACAAGATGCTACCGAATAAGGCATGACGGGCCTTATAATTTATAGTGCATTATAAAGATTATAATGACGAAACGAAACGTAGGTAATGAATATTATTGAGATATTTCCCTAATATGCTCTAAATTATTGCTCTAAACTTATAGTTGAGGTATTAGCTATAATATTCTCATCACGACTGACATTTAAATTTTGCCGTTTGAATTTTCAAAAGTTGGTAGATCTATTCAAGTGTAACGAGTGTAACAATGTTGTTATTATTTTAAATTTTTACTTTTTTTGCATTCACAATGCAATTTTTATTATTAAAAATTGAAAATGATTTATTTAGAAAAAAAACTGGTTGTGTGACGAGTAGATTTTTTTTCTAAATGCTTTTATGTTAAATTTTTCAAAATTTAATTTTTTTTGTAAAAGTGATCAGTTGATAGTTAGCCATGTCGGCCTGTCAACATCATTATCATCATGTCAGCCGAACAACGCCCACTGCTGGGTTTATTTTTGTTACATACCTAAGCGGAAATCGGGAAGAGGATGAAGTAGGGGGATGTAAGTTTATTGAAAACTAGTGACCTCACGCGGTTAAACCCGCGTGGTTCTTGTTCCCGTGGGAATAGCGGGGTTAAATATATTTTATCCGATAACTTTCTATCGGTGAAAGAACTTTTAACATCTGTCAGTAGTTATTGAGTTTATCCATTACAAACAAACAAACATAAAATCCAATCTTTCCTTTTTATATATACCTAATTAATATTTCTAAAGGGATATATAAAACTCATCGCTAGCATTCGGTAATCTAGCATTATGGTGCTCTAACACTGTTTGTATCAATAATACATTAGGAATTTGTCAGATGTTTAAGTGCTCCTACACTTTTTGTTTAAAAATGTTTACTAAGTACTTATCTAAATAACTTTTAAAAATTTCATGGTCATTAATACCGTCAATATTGCGACAAGCGGGATTTTTACCATATTTTGATTTTTGTCGAGTCCCCGATATTTCAGCGCAGTTGGACACGCCATGATCACCGAGTACCTAACTATACAACAACCAAACATGGTAAAAATCCCGCTTTTCGTAATATTTACAATGTTATAGGAAAAATGTTATAGTAAAAAACCACGAACCCTTGAAGTAGCTTTCAGACTGGATACTTATAGGGCTCGTGGTTTTTTTACTATCACATTTTTCCTGTACTTAGAAAATTGGATTGTGAATGCATAAAAATAATTTAAAATCTCAATTTACAATGCTCACTAACAATATCTTAACATCGTGTTCAAATGTTTGCTAACAGCAGTGTGAGAGAACCATTAAATTGAATAACACTCGCTAAATGTCCGCTATCGATATTAAAAAGTATCTTTTCTATAAAATTGTATCAGTCTAGGAAAGTACTGAAAAGCTTTTTTCGATCATTCACTCAAAATCAATACAATTTCTTACAACAAAATAGTAGGTTACCAGATGCAAATACATAATCACAGCTGTCAAAATACTTAATCCTTTAAAAAGCCAATGTTTACACCGTGCCAAACTTTTATTTCACAGCTGTACAAGACTTACGCAAGTGTAAGCACATACATCAGTATTAATAAGCTCATTATCAGCGTTAAGTGTGGATGCGGCATTTAAACAATGCTTCACACTCTTTTTATTGTGTTCAGGCCTTAAGTGGTCAAGTGAAATCGTTTGTATGCAAACTGTTGAGTGTTGAACTCGATAAAGGTAACAGTTTTCTGGAGACTATACTTATAAACAAACTAGCAGATCCTCGCGGTTTTACCCGCGTGGTACCCGTTCCCGTGGGAATATCTGGATAAAATATAGCCTATGTCACTCGGGCAAAATGTAGCTTTCTAATGGTCAAATAATTTTCGAAATCGATCCAGTAGTTTCGGAGCCTATTCGATGCAAACAAACAAACAATAAAATCTTTCCTCTTTATAATATTAGTATACTAGCTTTCCACCCGCGGCTTCGCTCGCGTAGACTACACGACGTTGTCCCGCGGGAATGTGATACTTTGCCTGGATAAAAAGCCTATGTTCCTCTCCAGGCTGTATAGTATCTGTGTTCCAAATTTCAGCCAAATCCGTTCAGCCGTTTTGGCGTGATTGAGCAACAAACATCGAAACATCCAAACATCTAAACTTTCACATTTATAACTAACTAGCTTTCCGCCCGCGGCTTCGCCCGCGTGGACTACACGACGTTATCCCGCGGGAATGTGACATTTTTCCGGGATAAAAAGTAGCCTATGTTCCTCTCCAGGCTACAAAGTATCTGTGTTCCAAATTTCAGCCAAATCCGTTCAGCCGTTTTGGCGTGATTGAGTAACAAACATCCAAACATCCAAACATCCAAACATCCAAACATCTAAACTTTCACATTTATAATATTAGTAGGACTAGCTTTCCACCCGCGGCTTCGCCCGCGGGTACTACACGATGTTATCCCGCAGGAATGTGTCATTTTTCCGGGATTAAAAGTAGCCTATGTTCCTCTCCAAGCTACAAAGTATCTGTGTCCCAAATTTCAGCCAAATCCGTTTAGCCGTTTTGGCGTGATTGAGTAACAAACATCCAAACATCTAAACATCCAAACATCTAAACTTTCACATTTATAATATTAGTAGGATTAGTAGGATATGAAATTGAAAACTTCGGTAGATTTCGATACTGTTATTATTACTATATTCATAGGAATATGATGTATATTGCGCTGTTTTTGTGAGTTTCACTGTGAGACACCTTCTTCACTCTTTTCATTACAAAAAATAACATTGACTTGTTTAGAAGTTTAATCGGAACACAAAAGGACAAAGTTTATATGTAGGTATGTCATTTTATTTAGAGCAATCGAAGTTATTAGAAATTCGTAAGTATTTAGATTTTAACACCCAGATACAGAGTATAAAAAAGAAAATGCAATGATTTTGTTCAGGGTGTGGACCAAATCCAAAACATCAAACTGCATATTTCACTCAGTACTTAAGTTTACTTTTACTTACAATATTTATATGTGACAACACTGTCCTTAAAGCAAATCCCTTTTTCTCCACAGACACACTTCAAGTTTGGTATTTTACGATACTGTTTTTTTTATGAAAGACCCGCGATGCCATTATCGTTTCATAAACATAACAATAACATTACTATAACCGTTTATTTAATGTACTTGTATGTTTTTGGTATGAAATGATCGAGATTGTATGGAATTGCCCAAGATGTGCCGTTAAAGATTATGACCGTGTTAAAACACGAATGAATCGGTATTGGACGCGATTCGACTCCTGGGTGTGTTATTAGGGTTAAGATTGTACATTGCAACAACATACAAAATAGCTGTTTATGTGACTGTCGCAGTTTCGAATAATGAGGGGTATTAAAACACGAGTGTCTTTTGTCTTTTTTGACTGGGTGTTTAAAAACCGAGCCTTGGCGAGATTTTTAATAGTATTCCACGAGTGTTTTAATACCAAGTTATATGTGCAGTCTCATACACTACTTTACCAACACTCATTACATCCTACTAGTGAAAGTTTAGATGTTTGGATGTTTGGATGTTTGGATGTTTGGATGTTTGTTACTCAATCACGCCAAAACGGCTGAACGGATTTGGCTGAAATTTAGGACACAGATACTTTGAAGCCTGGAGAGGAACATAGGCTACTTTTTATCCCGGAAAAATATCACACTCCCGCGGGATAACATCGTGTAGTCCACGCGGGCGAAGCCGCGGGCGGATAGCTAGTTTATTATATATTTCAAAAATAAAGCAAGTCAATATTAATTATAAAATGTGAATTGGTGCCAAACCCCGCTCATAGAAGTCTATACGGTCTAATTCAAAATTCTAATTTTAAAAAAGTTTCTGATTGTTGCCGGCTAAAGAAGGGCTTGAAAGAGTTAAAAGTCAAGGCCGGTAAATCCTACAGTTTTATTTTTTAAAGTTGACTATGGCATATTAGTGTATCATTATACGTTCAGGCATGAGTTCATAATTCGAATATAATAACACGAGTGTAGATAAAGTTTTATTGTATGAGTAGGTAAGGTAATAAATCAATTCTGAGACATTATATCGTCATCACGCCAAAACGGCTGAACGGATTAGGCTGAAATTTGGGACACAGATACTTTGTAGCCTGAAGAGGAACATAGGCTACGTTTTATTCCGGAAAATATCACATTAGCGCGGGATAACTTCGTGTAGCCCACGCGGGCGAAGACGCGGGCGGAAAGCTATAGTTGCATATAAATTCGGCCTACAACAATATGTTGCCATAAACTTAAATAAATTACACATTTCTGAAAGCATCTTCAACATATTCTCACATAAAATAAAACTCCCTTATAATTATCTCATTTTGGTGTGAAACTCAATTTGGTAAATGTCAATAGCACTGATTATAAACAACGGTTTTAAATGTATCCAATTAGCATTATCTCAGTGTTTTAATTATACGCCTTTGATAAGTCAGATGTTGCACTCAGAAAGGGCAATACTTACAAATTTATGGTCGTTATGCTCTTCCGAAAATATGAATACGATTCAAAATTTAATTAAAGGTCCAGTTGAGTTTTTAGAAAAGTAATTCGGGTACTGCAATTTTAGGAACTTTAAAGTTTAATTATCTGTTATCAATTTAAATGAGAATTTAGTTACTGTATTGCAAAATCTCATTGTATTTGGGGCGTGGAATTTTAAGCCACATTTAGAAAGTAAACGCTATTAAGGACCAGAAAGAAAACAATTACACTGTTTGATGGGTTAAATAATTTCTTCCCAAACTTCATTATTAAATAAATAAAAGAAAAAATCTAATAAAACGAAACCTTTGTACACACAACTTGCAATGTTTCGCGTTCAACATTTAAGCCGACAAAGTGAATCGAGCGCTCATTATATAAATCCTAGAGATCAGGAACAACAAATCATTGTGCCTAGCATTATCGCAGCCCATTCAACTGCTGCACTAAAGGAAACTCAAAACAATGTTCATTAAATGAATACCAAAGTAAGCAGTCCAATAATTGCAGGCTCCATTTAGACATTGCATAAAACTTTTCAATAGGAACAATTTGTCGGTGCAGCTTTTAAAGCAACTTTAGAAAAGCGGACATTTGCAAGGGCCCGCTTGGATCGCTCTGTTACATCGTTAGTTATCTTGCGCTGCCACTAAATAATTGTAGCAAAATAACTCGTGGGAACCGACACGGACAAATCCGAACCTAATCGTGAAGATAAAAGGGCTCCAATTTGCAATTCCGATGAGCGCAACGGCTCGAGTGTTGCTAATAAGATTTCTGACTTACTAGTTGGAAATAGAATCGAATATGATTTGGAAGCTGTAGTTTTTTGCTCTGATAAAAGTTTGATCGAAATTAAACCTTATAATGAGGCTGTTAAGTTTAGTAATGAAGTGGAGGATGCGGTGGATGTTTTTGATGATATACCGAATGGCACGGAAGCGGGAGCAATTTAACTGTCCACCGACTTTATTTACCAGTGCTGAGTGATATATTTACAGACAAATGCGAGACTGAAACAAGAGTTCAATCGTATTGAATAATTTCTCATGCATCGTTCGATTCGTCAAAGCGAATCTTGTTGGGATAAACACTGATTTCCAATTCAAGCTTATGTTTATTTCATGAAGTTAAACTAAACGATGATGGGATCAAATTTAATATTGATGTTATAGATAAAGTGAACGATTTGAAAGCGTTGTAAAGAAACTTAATAAAGAGATTTAAATTCTAATAGATTTTTAAGATATTTCAACTAGTCATGGCAAACAGAATACCATTGCAAGATATGAATTTAGACTTCAACTGCGTAAATATAGCTACTAATCATGCAATGATATATTCGTACGTGCAATGGGAAGAAATAAATCGTAATCAATATTACAGACGTTAATGACACCAATTAAATAATCGTAAAAAAGGTGATAGCGATCAGTATCCACCATAATATATTACTGTGTTGCGTGCACTGAGCAATATTATTTATAGCATCGCATGGTATTAGCATTTCAATAGACAGAATGCATGAGCCTAGTGAAAAATATTGACAAATGTGAGGTGAAGTTAATTTAAGACAAGATGATTTTACGATGAACGGTTTTACTTTCGATGTAGGTATATTTATTCATCATCTGGCGAAAATCCATATTTGCCTATAAAACCTTTTTATTGCTACCATTTCTCTGGCACTACATTTAAAGCAGAAAAGTGGAACACCTGTTTTCTAACTCCCACTTCTTACATAGGTTTGATAAGGAGCCTAAAGGGGAAACGTTAAGTCCAGTCAATTATGCAAACAATTTGATAGAAAAAATTTGAACGCCTAACGAATTAGATAATTCATATTATAACTCTCAAAAAACTGCTTGCTTCTAATACTTACAGAAAAATAAACGAATTTGAGAAATCAGACAACTGTTTATTTTTTATGAAAATATGTTTTAATCAATTCTACTTAAATTAAACTACGACTTTTATATCGCCTTTTAACGAAAACCTTATTGCAATCATTATTTAGAACTTAGATGTTCGACTAAAGAGATAACGATAAATTATGATATAAACGGTTTACATAATTTAAAGTATTAACTATGGGAAACTTTATTACGTAAATAGAGTAATTTATTGACAACTCAATTTGTTATTAACGAGCTTAATCTTTGAATTATATGGTTTGTTGACAGTAAATTGCCGTAAATTGCCGTTAGATATTGATTTAGTAAGGGTATTAAAAAGGTATATTAGGAGAAATAGACTAGGTCCCTTTTAAAAATTAAAAGTTCAAGAACATTTAAAATGCTTCGCATCGCATCTTAAGAAAACTGAAATGCAATGTATTTTAGTTACAACATGTCTAAGCTCTAGAATATTTCCATAAAAATTATACTAGTAATTACATAAGATATATATATAAAACATTTTTATTGGTAACTAGCTTTCCGCCCGCGGCTTCGCCCGCGTGGACTACATGACGTTATCCCGCGGGAAGGTGATATTTTTCCGGGATAAAAAGTAGCCTATGTTCCTCTCCAGGCTACAAAATATCTATGTCCCAAATTTTAGCCAAATCTGTTCAGCCGTTTTGGTGTGATTGAGTAACAAACATACAAACATCTAAATATCCAAACATCCAAACATCTAAACTTTCACATTTATACCTAATATTAGTAGGATACAATGTATATTATTGTTCCCAATGGAAATAGGAATATTTGAAGTCATTATATTTTAGAAGAATCTGTTCACATCAAAACGGATTGGCCACTCAGAACTTTTCCAAAACGAAGTATTTTTCTGCCAAGCCATTGCACCCAGTAGGTAGGTATGTAGATATAGTACGAGTAGAACCTCATCGAAAGAACTAAATGTGCTGATTTAAATTCTTTCCGTGGTAGCAGTAAGATTTTTTTATACACATTTAAACGCCTGATGGCCGTATCAAAAGCTTTTTAAACCATCTCAAGAATGATAGGTGTTAATATTAATCATTAAAAAGGTGCCATTTAACAATCCGAACAAGTACAAGAATAAATAATAAAACAGTATTAAAAACTCGCAACTATGACGCGAATCTACGACCAAGTCACAACAAATTGCCTACAAATCCTTCAACATTCTTATTTCTTTCTCTTTCCTTCACCTGGTTAAAGATAAAGAGGCATATTTTATAGTCGGCTCGAATATGATTGAGTTTTGCAGCGACAGTGGGTACGTGAGATATGAGTTAAATGTCCTACGATGAAACCCATCAGATCGTAATAGGCTGTATATCTTTTTAATTGGAATAGTTTTTGTGTATGTACATTTGAAATGAAGGCATGTGAGAAAAACACATAGTAGGACGTGTTTCATTCATCTTGGGGTGCTGTATGGTGTAAATTATAGGAAGGAGCGGGAAATTATACTTTCGACGTTTAATAAATAGTGGTGAAGACTTAGAGGTGTATATGTCGTAGGTATATTGTCAAAGCCGTGATATTATAATTCGACTAGTAGAATTATAATTTCTCGTTAAATTATGAATAGACCGTACGAGACAGTATGCACACGGCTGCTCACGAATTGCCTAGTAAAAGTCCTGTACTCCTCAGAAGTCATATAGAACACGTGATAGGTACGAAATTTAAGGCAATCACTTCACTTCCCTTCTCGATCGCCCTAACTTCGTGTTTTTTTTTGTGAAACAATCCATAATTTGTATTGATAAAAAAAAACACGAAATTTAAGGCCTTAAATTTCTAACCTATCACGTGTTCTATATGACTTCCGAGGCAAGCAGCCGTGTGCATACTGTCTCATACTGTCTATTCATAATTTAACGAGAAATTATAATTTCACTAGTGGAATTATAATATCACGGCTTTGATGATATACCTACGACATATATAAAAATGTGGCGATTAAAAGTATTAAACTCTTACCATCATACCAAATTTTGATAATACTTATCTATTTGTACATTGCTTTAAAACATAATTAGCTTAATTCTGAATATTCTTTTTGTTTTTCGGAAGCAATCCATTCATATTAAGTATCTCTTTATTTTTCACAACAGACTTCATTCATTATTTTATTATAATTTACAAACCTCATATCTAAGTACACTGAGATTATAATTTAGATCACTGCCTATTCTCTCTTGTATTGGACCACAGTAAAATATTGTAAGTAAATTGTCTCTTTGTCACGTCGAAGCGATGTTTCATTTTCCCTGAAACAATATTATGCAGGATACCAGAGTGTTTATTCGATAAAAATTAATAATAACGATACCAACTAGCGAATGATTTGTTAGCACCACGTGTGGATTACAAATTGTCGTTAATCGATAGTTGGAGCAATCGAGAATTATCGCTCGATTAAAAGAAATCGATTAGCTTGCAATAAGTAAAACGTGGTATGAGGTTTTAACGACATGTTTTAGATTCACTTGATTACATAATCTAATGATATTAAATCTAAAACTTGTCATTTTAGATTTAATATAAGGAACATTCCTTCCTTCAAGTGTTTCAAAGTATTTACAAGTTGCATTCAAGCATTTTCTATGATTTCTAATTAATATAAATTATAGAAAATACTTAATGACTATCAGAAATGCTTGACAAATTATTATCTATTTATTACTTAATGCAAGACTAATACCTTAACTAGTTTATCGTTTAATTTCACAGAATCAGAAGTCAATTTAATATTTCAATCACAGAACATTCCAATTACGGAATTTACTTTAACATAAAACATAGGTATTTATTTTCAAATATCTTGCATATTTTCAGCGATAAAAAGCATCAAATTTTCTAATTAGACAAGGAGAGCGCTACAAGCCAGTGACATCACATGCTGGTAGTGCCATACTATCGCCACAGAAGATTTCGTTTTAGAAAAAGATAGGTAGAGTAACAATTAAGTAGCTCATTATTCGCTTGTTATACTTAATACAAATTTAATTTCTTTTTACCTACATTTGTTATTTAATAATGTTATATTTCTGAATGTCATAATAAAAATTCTACATTTTAACAACAGTCAATTACCCTATTGTTTGTAAAAGTAAGTTCTTTGACAGTTGCATCTGTACTAATTTATTTAAAAAGAAAAATTATAAATTGCCCTTTTAAGTAATACTGATCCTGAGAGATTAAATAAATAGATCGGGGTCATAAAATTAATGCGTTATATTAACAGTTTTCTTTTATAAGATTTTTTTTCTTATCTGAGTAAGTCAATACTTACTCACAGTACAATTACTGTGCTGTTTATATCTTTGAACGTGCTAATTTTTTTAACGTCCAGTTGTTTTTTTCACCCGCAACGGGGTAACACCTTGTAGCCTTGTAGCCATGTGGCCTTCATTACACCTGATTTTATGTGAAGATAAGGCTGAAGGTAGAAATGTACTACTCCCGGAATCCTCAACCACTGAGGAACTGGCTATCTTATCTCTAACTGCCGGAACACAACAATGCTTAAAACGTCGTTGATACGACTCTTCGTTGACTTAGATAAGGTGATGGTAGCTAGCCAGGCGGACTTAGAACAACAAGTCCTGCCACCACCAAACCGAATACAATAATCCACACTGGGAATCGAACCCGGGACCTCTGGGTCTGACACTGGTGGTGTGTACCACTAGACCACACAGGCGGTGAAATATGTTATCGATTATGCTAAAAGAAGGAAAGGAAAGGAAGAGATACTATATTTTATCAAACTAAATCAAAACTATACGGAAATAAATATTCAAATAAATATAAATATTCACTCTTTAAGTGAGACAGACTATATTTCTGTTTTGATAACCCGTCTTTAAAAGTTTTGTATCTTGCTAATATTATAAATGTGAAAGTTTGTATGTTTGTTACTCACTTACAGCGAAACGACTAAACAGATATGGATGAAATTTGGCACAGATATCAATTATGGTCTAGAAGAGTATAAAGGCGACTTTTTACCCCGGGAATATGTCTAATTCCCTCGGGAAAACACCATCTAGCAAAAAACCAGAAGTGGAAAGCTTGATATTATAAAGATTGAGGAGCCCGTGGCGCAGTGGTTAGCGCACTCGGCTTGCGATCGTTCAGGTCAAGGGGGCTTAGGCGGTCAACGAAAAATCACTATGGAATCAACGAGCTCGAAACTAAAAATCGTAAGCTAAATTCACATTTTTATCAAAAAGTTAATAAAAATGTTAAGTTTTTTGCAAATCTAAAACAGTCACGAAATAGAAAAGGTGTTGTGTGTGGTTATGTGTTTGTGATTTTATAGGAATGATTATTGTAAAACATTTATTAGAGGTAACTTCAGGGTTTTTTCTATCGAGCATAATTTTTCCAATCGTGTTTTCGAAACAGTCCTCCCATCACATATACGTTCTATTATACATATTGGAAATTTCAATGCGAAAACCCTTCAATGTTTTAAATGAAAGCTAATAGAAAATAGGCAATTTTGGAGTTTTCACTTACTAAGAACCCTTAAGCAACTTTCGCAATGGTCGGTCACGAGATGGGTGACCAAAAACTTTTCATCTCGAGCTCCTCCGTGCTTTGGAAGGCACGTTAAGCCGTTGGTCCCGGCTGCATGCAGTCGTTAATACCCACAAATCCGCACTGGGCCCGTGTGGCAGGTGCATGGCCCATTCTCCTTATCCATCCTTAAGCCATTGCTCCAGCAGTGGGGACGTGAAATGATGATGATGATAAAGGCATATCCAAACATTCATCCTCCTTGTACCGAGGCTATCTAATTAAAATGAAATTAACAGTCGTCATAAAGTACAGTCGGACGTATAAAACTCATCGACATGGACATCGCATGTCGTCACGTAGCGGCCGGTATCGGGTTACGATTTACACCCAGGCGCGCGCCCGCGTGTACCGGACGAGTTATGAGACGACATTGGTTGTATTTAGTTATTCTAATTTGTTGGAGAAAGATTTATTTGTATCTATTTAAATAATGTATTTTTTCTTTAAGTTACCTACTGAATTATTATTATATTCGTTATTGGAGTAAGTTCGACTCAGAATCGGTAAGTGAACAACTTTCTCCTAGAAACAGGCGTCGAAATACGACAAAAATGTTTGGACTTGGAAAAATTGCCATATTTCGACCCATGTTTCTAGGAGAAAGTTGTTCACTTACCGATTCTGAGTTCAACTTAAAAATTTGGCCAGTCGTTTCAAAATAACCCTGTTTATTGTATTCGGTTTGGCTGGTCATGGTAAGACTTGTCCTAGGTCCGCCTAGCTAGCTACCAACATCTTATCTAAGTCTGAAGTCATAAAAATTGTGTTTTTCGGCAATGTTGTGTTTCGGCAGTTAGAGATTCTTATCTCACGTCACACCTGATGTTAAGTGAAGGTAAAGCTGATGGTGGAAGCGCACTACTCCCGGAATCCTCAACCAGTGAGGCTATCTTTAGCCTCACTGGTTGAGGATTCCGGGAGTAGTGAGGCTAAAGATAGCCTCACTGGTTGAGGATTCCGGGAGTAGTGCGCTTCCACCATCAGCTTTACCTTCACTTAACTATCAGGTGTGACGTTACTGCGTTGTGGATAAAAAAGGCAGTGCCTGATTTTTCCTAAAATTTGTTTGTCAATAAGTGCAACATGCATCTGACTTATGCACAATCTAGCTTTCCGCCCGCGGCTTCGTCCGCGTGGACTTCACGACGTTATCCTGCGGGAATGTTATATTTTTACGGGATAAAGAGAAGGCTAAGTTTCTCTCCAGGCTACAATCTGTGTTCTAAATTTCAGCAAAATCCGTTCAGCTGTTTTGGCATGATTGAGCAGCAAACATCCAAGCATCTAAACTTTCACATTTTATAATATTAGTAGGATATTTTTATTACAACTTTTTTGGCTGACTGGTAGGTACCTACTTTAATTTTTGTAGGTACTGTCATCCAAACCAAACCTGTATTTTTTTACAATTTTAGCTTCATTGGACACTGGGAAGTGGGTCAAGTTTAGCGTGTAAAAGACCCGTACTATACATACACTGCAAAATAAATTGAATTTTGTAAAAAAAGAAAAACCTTCACTGTAAAAATATGAAGATATCCATAAAAGACATAAGTCACTATATGCCAATATTCCAAGCCTGATCCAAAAATGTTAATCTAATGTTTCAAAAGTCACAGATGTTAAACTACCGTTAGCATTCCGTGCCAAGTAAACATTAGTGTTTGTCAAGGGTTAACAATCGCCGGTTAGTTAGCCCGGTTGAACTCTAACTATTTGATTTACTATGAGAAACACCTAGTGAGTTTGATTAAAAAGTGTATATTGAAGTTACCCATTCCAAACTTATGTTACAAATATGAAAGTAGCAAAAGATTCGTAGAATACAGTAAATAAATATTGAACACCATCACATAAGAAAACAAAAACGAAGCAAAAATATATTTTTTTATTTTTAAACATTTAAAAAAAGAATAAACCGTAAAAATATGAAGATATCCATAAAAGCCATAAGTCACAAATTCCAATCCTGATTCAATTAGGTTAGTAAAGTCAAAGATTAAAAGGATAAATAATCGACGGTTAGCTTTGCCCGGTTCAACTCTAACCATTTGCTTTACCATGAGAAATACCTGGTGGATTTTATTGAAAATTAAAAAAAAATATACTGATTTACCCAATCCGAACTTATGCTACATATTTAAAAGTAGCAAAAGATTCATATAAAACGGTAAATAAATTAGACATCGCAAACGTACTCCAATGCCAAATTAATTAGCTTGAGCATCTGCGTTAAGGCAATTGGAAACAACGATCGACGGGTATTATTACCAGTTTATCACATACTTAATGATTTTTTTAGGTAACACCCAGATACGAGAAAAAGTAAAAGGTGTCTAAAGTTTATTACTACACAATAATAACAATTACATAAATGCCAATTTTAGTAGTTAAATATCTATTTTGTTACCTTTTCACACCAAAATCAGTTAACACGAGTACCCACCTAAGTGCAAATTGCAATATTTTTAATTACTTTTAAATAACTTTCATTAGGTATTGAACAAGAGAGCCGTAAACTGTGATAATCCACAAAAAATATTTTGTTGAGTTGAAGTAAAATAAAAATATACATCATCATCATTTCAGCCGTACGACGCCCACAGCTGGGCGTAATATAAAATATACATAATATTTATAAATCATTATAAAATAATTTCACATTTTTTTTCATTCAAATCAAATCAAATCAAAATATTTATTTATTCACATAGACATAATAAGCATGTACTTATGAATCGTCAATATTTTCCTACCACCCATTCAAGATTTTTTTAACTGACAAGAAGAATAGGCGCAAGAAACTTGCCAGCGCGTATCTCAGGTAACATTTACAAAAATACATATTATCGTTACTTATTACAATATTTGAACAAGCATAGAGCACATATTATACAATATGATTATAACATTTATTTAGTAAACCGACAGCGAAGTCATTATTAAATATGTAGTATTACGGGCTTATATAATTTATTATGTATATTTTTCTAGCAATATTAATGTAATAAGATTACTAACAAAAGGCGTGGCGACTAAATCTCGAAACGTCGATATAAAAATATTACCTAATTAATTAGCAGTCACGCGATCCCTTTATATAATTTATAAGACATATATTTATAGCTATGGCATTGTAAAACATACACTTGGTAGCAAAAAAAAACAGTCTTAGCTGCGATGATCGGATTGATTTTAACAAATAAGCATTCAAAATATTACTGCGTCTTTTTTGTAAATGGAACTTAAAGGTAGGAGAAAAACTAAAATATCTCGGATATTTGCAATTAGAATTAAAAAAATCTCTAAATACAATGGTCAATTTTATAATCTACTGCAGCGGTCGGCAAGGAAGCTTGCCTTCACAACAAAGGTCACAGTGGCAAATCGGTAGACGCAGGCCGCTCTTTTTCATAATTTAAAATAGACACGTGCCGCACTTGTTTAGCGCATGCCGTATAATTTTGATATGAAGTAATTTGTCTCTTTTGAGACAAATAGCCTTTGACCAGGTCTATTGCCAGAGTACTTTCCGGACATGGATGCTTCGGAAGGTACCTGTGTCAGATTCAGAGGGAGGAGTCCCAGGAGTGTCACCATTGTGGTTCTCCGCAGGACACCGCTCGCCACACTCTGATGGAGTGCTCGGCGTGGGCGGTGCAGCACCAGGAGTTGGTCGCTGCGGTTGGGCCGGACCTCTTGCTTCCCAATGTCACAGTCGCGATGCTGCGGAGCGAGGGGGGATGGCAGGCCATGGTCGCCTTCTGCGAGGATGTCATCTCGCAGAAGGAGGCCGCGGAGAGAGTTCGCGAGGCGGACGTCGCAGCGAGTCAACTCCGACGTGCGCGACCGGGGAGGGCAAGACGCCAACGTGCGCTTCTAGATCTCCCCTAGTCGCAAGAGGGGGCGCAGTAACACACGGTGTGTGTTATCACGGTCCCGTAGGTCCTGCGTGTTAGGTGGTGTTGGAAGCAGTAGGGGGTTTAGTGGGTAGGGTCTTAGCGGCGAGTCCCACATAGCTTCGGGATGCATAACCGCATTCCCCCTACTATAAAAAAAGGTCTATTGCCAGAGGTGATTTTTAAGACTCTGGTTGGTTTTCTATGAGTCTCATTAGAAGCCTTCTAGTCATTGCTAGTGGCACTACTTTAGCACAACTAGTAGTACTTTAGCACAACAAATCTACTGCATTAATATTCTGTTTTATTCCTGTAACACACGTACAATGCGTTTAGGTAAAATAGTACGAAATATAAACATATTATCAAATCTATGCTTTATATAGTTTCTTAACTACCAATCAATAAAACGTAGAGTCAATTTATTTTGCTCTCCACTGTAATTCAACTGATGACACACAAACCAAAAGAAATAAGTTCTTTTCTATTGTAAACAAGTCAACGCTGATAAATAACTTATGTTAATATAATATTATGTTGAACATATATCCCCATAATTATCTTGTTAAATTATTCATGGCCATAATTATAGCGAATTACAAAATTGACGCTTTTAAAGTGAAAAATCTCACTTTAATCAAAAATTTTACCCTTGCGGTGCCAAAAGAACATAATTGTAGGCGAGTTTGTGGAGATGCGCTTTTAACAAGATGCCCTTTTGGGGATTTTCTTTTTATTGCATGGATGTTAGTCACACCGTACATCACATTATAATAAATAAATAAATAATTTTTTATTATTTTTTTCTCCAACAATCTTACAGTGACACACATTATATTCGTATATTCCTGACAAAAGCAGTAGCCGTTAACACGAAAACTGTCGTTATGGTAATCGCAATAGTTAACTATAGGTACCATCCGTCGATAGCTGTCAAAGTGCTGCTGTCAAATAGGTATCTATCGAATTTTAGTTCCTTATTTTATGACTTATTTATGTGACTGAAAGAGGCGCTGCTCTTGTTTTCAAACAATAGGGGTACTGTTATCTAAGCGTAGTGTCAAAATTGTAGCTTTTCAGAACATTAAAATTTTATTACCTATTTTGACTTAATTAAAAAAATATCTTGAATATCTATGAAATCTCTTAAAATTAACAATCTTCATAAAAAACCAACTACAGTGCCACAATCTTTTCTGTTCCGGTGGCCAAAATGTGAAACTAACGTGTTTTTTAAAGTCATTCTGCTGTCAAGTTGATATATAACCATGGCGTTGCTGGCGGCTGAAGGTCTTAGAAGTCAGGGCCGGGTCAATTCCTACAAAAAAAAGAAACAAGTAAATAACGCCGCTGTCACCGGAACAGAAAAGTCTGTGCCACTGTAACTAGAATATAGTGCGACAAGCTTTTCTGTTCCGGTGATTATCTTTGGAACTAAAACAGTTTTCATATAACAGTCCATTTTGACAGCTAATTTCGTATTGCAAGTGGCTCCTTTGTCACGGCTGTCACCGGAACAGAAAAGCTTGTTTCTTAATCGACCAGGAAAGGATAAAGATGGTAAGTGTATAATCTGTGCCCCAAATGGTAGACTAGTGTGTTTTGTCTTGGCTGGGCTTAGGACTCCAAAAACATGGTGCCACCATACTATAGCGAATTTTTGTATAGCGAAGATTCGTATGCCATAGACTAAGATGCTTATTCATATAATACGATCACTATAACGATAGTTTTTCGTGCTAGGGTTTTGAACAGTTGAGCGAACAAATTACACAACGGTGTAAATGCAAAAAAGATTTAATTAGGCCCCAACTCATTGCAGTAGGTGTGAAATGAATTTAAATTATTTACGTTTTTATTGCAAAAAAATTAAACAGCATTATTAACTCGTTATCAAAATAATAAAGTCACGTTTCTGAAGTATTATTAAAATTAATTGGGACGATAAAACGACTGACAAGTAACACCGATTTCGTTATAAGTCAGAATGTTGTGATTAATTCGTGTAATTTGTTTAAATTCTATGATATTATTAGAATTATATAAAATAATATGTCGTCAGCTATTCTGGTTTAAAAGTCATGGTGTGGTTTCCGGATTAAAATAATAATTGATTATTTGTATTGTGCGTGGAACAATATTTTTTTGTTTTCTATTTTTAGTATTTTCGTCGACACCTCAAACTGGTTTCAAGTTTTATAACGAATACGTCAATAGGGGATAGGACTGTTATTGATATGTAACTATTTAATAGTAACATTCAAAAAATATAATATTGAAGAATAATAAAAGTGAAAAAAAAATTGACGGTTAACCAACGGTTAACGTAACCGACAGTTGGTGAACTCTTTTTTTATCCACAACGGGGTAGCACTTAGCCTTCATCACTCCTGATGTTAAGTGGTGATAAGGCTGAAGGTGGAAGCGCACCACTACCGGAATCCTCATTCACTGAGGAACTGGCTATCTTATCTGTAACTGCCGGAACACAATAATGCTGAAAAGACCATTGTTATGGCGTCAGACTTAGATAAGATGGTGGTAGCTAGCCAGGCGGACTAAGAACAAACCCTACCACCAACCAAACCGAGTACAATATGTACCCCCACTGGGAATCGAACCCGGGAACTCTGGGTCACTCGGGCCTAATTAAAGGTATAGTTGCAAGCAGAATGATTTTTGGATATATGCTACTAACAAAACTGTTGTATAAAAGGTACCTATGCGTTTCCTCTAACCAAATCAAACCTACAATAATAATAAAAATATTTTGTTACTCTGTTCACAAAATAAGCACAATTATAAATATTAAAAAAAAAAACAAAATTCAATATCGTTTATTCAATTTAGGTTTGTTTAAGGCGCTACTCGGAAAAAGTATGGACTCTTTGATATAAAACTATAGGACGGTTAGAGTTGTTATAAATCTGGTAATAAGATATATATTTCTTCATACCTTTATCTAGAATCGTATAGTTTCAGAAACACGATTTTATGATTTTGGCTCGACACTTTTTATTTTCGAAAATACCTCTAAAAAATGAGAAATATGAAGATTATTCTTAAATGGGGATACATATACTATTGAAAATTGGTTTAATTAGTGGACACCAATAATATTTAGGATCGTATAGAAGCATTTTTTTAAAATCGCTATACTTTTTGAATACGCACAATTGATTTTGTGTTTTTTTTTGCGTAATCGGCAAAATCGGTCTCGCTCCCGCGCGCGTCGTTTTCTCATTGCTATCTCGCTTTAGCATAATTTTTCCGAGTATCGCCTTAACAACACTTATGAACGTCAATGAAGCTACGCCATCGGTCCTACGGCAGGAGACCATACCTACATAATAATATAACTATTTATACTATTATTGTACAATCAATAATGCTTATTATAACAGTTTTTCGCCAATTTTTGAGTATTATTTAACTCATCGGGGCATCGAACCAACGTAATCACGGCGCTCACGTACAAATTGTAGCAATAATAAATTTCTTGAAAGCCCCTGGCACGATTATCGCGCGTAATTGAAAATTCGGTTAAGTGATTTCGTAGAAAATGTTCCATCTTTTGAGTTGTTGCCCCAAAGCAACATGATCGAAAATGGCTCTTTTTAATGCCTGAGTTTGATTGCCAAAGTGAGCGATATGAAAAAGTAATAATTACAGCTCAAAACGAAATGAGATTGTCCAATTTTATTTATTAGCTGATGTAATAACAAATCATCACTTACTACTAATAGCCTTTAAATAACTATACGCTTAAGTTTTTCGGCACTTTACATTTCAGTACATACCATACTGACATACTTGGAACGTGTGCACATGTGACAAAAAAACAATAGAATTCAATTGTTTTATTTTAATATGCGAGCATAAGGATTTAACATTATAGAACTTCCATCGCTAGGTACCAAAAACACTCACAAGTGCCAATAAAAACGTCACAATTAAAAACAAATAACAAAAAGCCAACACCAATTAGGTAATATTTAAAAAAACAAAATTAAAATAAATATCGCAACACGTCAGTCGGTAATTGCTAGTCGATTATTCATTCGAAATTTGAAATTCTGTTCTACCGCGGTGGTCTTGGCGCGAATGTAAGGCGGGACCGATACGGCCCGCCATTTTAAAGTGTTGTATGAAATTTTCTAGATTAATCGCTCGGATCCCGTGTACGGATTTGTCCATGTCCAAACTGGGAGACTAGAGTGTAGTTTTTCTAGTTGTCATTTGAAATATTTTGCGCCTCGCTGCGCACATTGTATATTTATGGGGTCTTATTATGGCGTGTGGTATGTAGCCCATCTTTTAATTTGTAGCAAAAACTCGATCATTTACTTCACTTTTATAGAACTGAGGATAAACTTTGAATGATAAACTAGAGTTATTGCAAGCGATGGTACATCATTTTCTTTCTGATAGTATCAATGTTACGGTTAAATATGGGTAAGAATATAAGATAAAAATATTCTTTATTCACTTAGACATAATAAATATGTACTTATGAATATAAACTTAAGATTAGCCTGCTAAACTTAAGTTTGTATTTGACGAGTGGGTAATGATCGATTTGCGTTGGGTTAAGTTATTTCATCATTAGCCGGCTAAACTGCACATTAACCGAAGCGAATCTGTTAAAAATGTATTTTATAGAGCCGTGGGGTCGGGGAGAAACGAATAACATTCAAATCCGACTCAGTCGACCCCTACTGCACGTTGCGTAGTCTTGTATGCCCTATCCCTCGATTGTTTTTTAGAGCCGTGATAGAAGACTTGCAATTTGCATGCTGCATCCTGCTTGCATTTTTATAATAAATAATATAGTTATTGAAGTAAAAACTATACATTTATTTAATTTTCACTTGCCTCTACATTTTTAGCTAAGGAGCTGCGGCTATACTTAAGTTTAGCTGGCTAATCTTAAGTTTATGTTCACACCCATCTTTAGCCATAACATAAACAAGAATAATGTTAAACTATTTAGTCAAAAGAGTTTTAGTGACACTTGCGATAACTTATAAAAAGCAGTCTGAAATATCGTTTTTATAAATTGGATAAGTAAGAACTGGATTTCAATTCTATTAATTAAAAAAATAGGCAATTGATTTATTTGTATCATCACATTATCTATCCTCATGGGAATATTAAAATTAAAACATTTACTTAGTTTACTTCACTATTTTATACTATTAGGCTGATGACTCTATACTTATTTACTAAAGTAAGACTTCTAGGAACTTGGTTATAAAAATATATTTTTGGAAAAATTCTAGTATCCCAATATGGTCACTCGATTATTGGGCCCTTTTAAATCGAGTTCCCGTACAAAATGACCTGTCGAGATCAGTCTGAATTAAAAATCGAACCCATTTGTTTCATTGATGGTTCTCGATTGTTTTTTATTGCACTAACCTCCATAGTGTAAATTAATGTTTCGTACACGGTACAATCAGGTTACAATGAGTTTGTTCTAACCTCTGTGGTGTTTAGTGATGGCGTTAGGATCATTTGTAAAATTAATTGTACCTGTAATTTTTAAGGACATCTTTATTTTTTTTATTGGGTGCCAATTTGGTAGCTTATGTAGTACAGACAGACATTGTTTCTATGAAAAAAACGTAAAATAGTAAACAAGTTGAATTTTACGAAATTAGATATTAGTAAATGAAATTAATTAGATTTAAACCTTTCGCTTGTATATATAATAACTTATTAAAGAAACGATTATTTACGATATTTCCTGGTTCAGATTCCTGCAAACTTATAAAGAAAAAGCCAGCAACTGAACTGGTAGGTATAAAGTATAGCTGTTACAACAAAATTTAATCGACTCGATAAATTCAATCAGAGCCATCTCAATCCCGCACTACTCGTATAAATCGGCTAGAGCGCCACAATGTGTCTTAAATAAAGCCCGTATCCGTCACTTATTCCATTTAGGTAAATTTTAATAAGTCTGCGTTCATATCATAACGTTTGTGGTGACCGAATCGATCAACCCCTAACAATGGACGAACCTTCCTCTTACGTTAATCCAGAATGGTCAGCTGTAGTGATGGGAAAAGGTATGTCGATACTTTTAGACCTGAGGAGAATGGGGATCGATGGGATCCCAATAGTGAATGTAGATAGTGCTGTGGTTTTATGCTTATAAATTAAAAAGATTTATTTAAATATTTATCACACCAGGGATGTATGACCTTGACCCGGAACCTTAACAGCTAACTTTCCGAACGTCGGCTAATTTGCCGGGCTTCAACTTTAAACAGGTAAATCGAAGTAGGTACGGTATTTTGTATTTTACTATTTGCCGAAGTTATTTGGAAGATATCGATGTGTGACATCATGAATCGGGGTCTGCCATTTTGGCCTGATTGGGGCTTGACTTAGCTGTATTAATTTGAAGCCCGGCACACTTGCCGAAGTTCGGAGCGTTAGCTGGTACGGTCCCCGTTCATGATAATATTTGTTTACTTACTTTGATGGATGTATGGATGCGGGCAGCGCAGGACCGATCGTTGTGGAGATCCTTGGGGGAGGCCTATGCCTAACAGTGGGCGTCGTTCGGCTGACATGATGATGATGATGACTTACTTTGAATAAATAAATAATAATTTTTATTGTCCAAAAGCAGCACAAAAATAACAGATTCACAATATAATATAACAAATACATGCTAGCTAAACAATTTTGCTCTGCCTCCTAGTTTAGGTTAGCCTGTATTCTAGGAGACAGATCCTTCCCTTTAAATAGTTCCTTAGCACAAAAATATAAACACATTCTTGTTACTTAAAGAACAATAGTGATTGGACTAGTTAAATTTTAAAATAATATTTTTATAAAAATAAAATACTTTTTTATATTTTTTTTTATATTTTAAAATTTTACCTTATCTTTCAGCCCACCAGTGTATCAGACATTTTTATTAACACAATAATTTGAATCACCGTCTGCCCTTTTTGACATTAATAGCCACATTATAATTATGTATTTTTTGAGAGAGAAATAAATAGTCTCAAGACTTAAATACAATTAAATAAAACACACACATACATCACACCACAATAATCAAGGTCGCGAAAAAACATCGATAACCCACCAACTTTGTCACACGATCCCACCCCTAACCATCGAACTCATTAAAAATATACACACAAATCAGTGGCCGAAAGGAGCCATAACTCGAGACGACTTATGACGTCGCCCACCAATTATAAAGAAGACAATCATACCATTAAGTGGCCGGACCACTGCAATACTTTAACAATCGAAATATTGCGGCTGCTTAATCTAGATTGCTTTGTTTTAATAAATTTAAGAAAAAACTTAAGAAATAATCTGTGGTATTATCCATAATAAATCTGTAATCTATGGCCATTTGATCATTTCTTTAGATTTTATTGCGCCTTGGGTTGCAAGTGTTTAGGGCCAAACCATATTAAATAGAAATATTATATTAATTAGGACATCGATATAAATTAATATAATACTTAAAAATCGCCTGCATAATCTATAGATGGTTTTGCTTTAATAAAGTTCAGAAAACAATATCTTTGGATATGGCGTAAAGAAAGTATTGGCTTAATTTTGTCAAGTTTAGTTCGGCAGCTATTTTGATTAATCGCAAATACCTCGTTAATGGATTCTGTAACCTAGGATAGGTGTGGTTTATGTCTGAAGTGGAAATGATCAAAATATGCGACATCTCGGTAAAGTGAAGCTGAATGTTTTACATCAGCAAGACTTACAGTGAAGGCTGACTTGACATTAATATACCTACTTGATGCCAAATACAGCAAGTAACATTGGAGTGTAATACACATGCATCCTTATCAAAACTCAAGAAACTATATAATAATGATCAAGAATTGGCAGAATGGCTGAATGTCTTCGTCTGTCCTAAAAATTACGATTTTTTTACTAGAGTGTGTGTCAGGTAACGAACGCCTGCCGCGTACAGACCGGGCCAACGAACGCCAATGAACGACAGGCGTTGCCCGCTACACGTTCCTGGCCTTCGAAGATCAATCTAAAGCTAAGTAAAGGATCATTGGAAGTGATTCAAGTTCACGTTCGGGTTTCTCAGATCATCTGATTGAGACAGAGGGGAAAACAGAACCCCTTGGCTGGCGTTTATTGGCCTTCGTTGGTCGGGTGTGTAGGTACACCATAAAAATAACAGTGTCATGTAAATCTGCGCGCGACTGGAGCGTTCTTGGCGCTAGTTACAGTAAATTATTTTATTCTAAGGATATGGTAAAGATTAGTTTACGTTTTTTACCGTGCGCAGACTTATCTGGCGCGCACTACTAGGTACTACCGGGTTCCAGAGAATAACAAATTTGCTTCTCTCGAAGCGCACACAGTCACAGAGTTGGTATCTTTAATCTAATCTAAGAGAACATTTAACTTTAATTTATTATAAAAAGCTGAAAAAATAGCCAAGCGCATTCAACTGTGTCGAAATACCGAGGACTCTATCAAAACCTAGTATAGTATTATATTATCATTTTGTTTTATTTCTAGGTTGTTTACAATAAACCAAGCGGTCTAAGTTGTTGTTGAAGAGTGTTTCGTTTATATCGTCGAATTGTGTTTTAATTTCTGTCAATATTAAAAAACCGCCTTCAAAAAAAATGCCACCAAAAAGTAAGAAAAAATCCCTCTTATACTGTACTAACTTTCCGCCCACGGCTTCGCCCGCGTGGACTACATGACGTTATCCCGCAGGAATTAGATACTTTTCCGGGATAAAAAGTAGCCTATGTTCCTCTCTAGGTTACAAAGTATTTGTGTCCCAAATTTCAGCCAAATCCATTCAGCCGTTTTGGCGTGATTGAGTAACAAACATACAAACATCCAAACATCTAAACATCCAAACATCCAAACATCCAAATATCTAAACTTTCACATTTATAATATTATATAGTAGGATTCACACCAAATAACCTAAGTACTTTGAAGTCGGGCGGGTTTTGACAAAAACAACAAAAATTAAAAGTACTTACATGTATTGTGTCACTCCACTCATCATGTAAACTAAACAATGTTAAAGTGCTAACCCGACCCGATGTGGATAAGAATTATAACTAAAGAAAAAATGGGCATATTATGATCGATACTGAACCAACACTGTATTGTGTTTGTACCCTTGCACAAGCACTGCGTGATCAGTACCACACTTTCAATTTAAAATCGTTAACAATCGCTCGTGACCATTCGCGATCTCGAATTCTCGCCGTATTATGAATAAATCGGCAGTTAAGGGATCGTTCGTCATAATGCGGTGTTTGCCACCGATTTTATCTTGGGAGCAATATGGGTTCCACGACTCACGCTTTTCTCACGCGATGGGACGTTATTAAGATACCGGTAGTAAGGTGTTGGTGATAACGAGCTAGACGACATTGCCACAATATTATTCGTTTAAATTCAAAATTCAAAATTCAAAATCATTTATTCATTTTAGGCTGATACAGCACTTGTGAACGTCAACGAAGCTACGCTATCGGTTCGCAAATACATCGGCGGGAGGCCTTGTAACGAGAAGAACCGGCAAGAAACTCGCCAAGGACAATTTTTTTCTCCCTGTCATATTTCATACAGAGTCGTCGAATTGAAAAGTGACTTTAACATTAATATAATATGTAAAGTCACTTTCCATCACAAATTAATCTTAAATTTAAAAACAAAATAAAAAACCCGGTAATCATAGCGGTAAATAATTTTCAATAACTAAGAAATAGACATACAAAAGGTAGTTTCTTTAAAATACACACCAACCAAAAACGTAGCAAATAAAATAATAAATATAAATGCCAAACAAGGGTAATAAAACTTTGAATGGTTTAAGAGTTTCTAAATATTAATACTAGTACTACTACAGTTACTGAAACCGTATCTGTGGTCTAGTGATACAATACAACCCACCGATATCAGACCCTGAGGTCCCGGGTACGATTCCCAGTGGGGATATACAGGGTGTTATTGAAGTCATTGGCACATTCGACCCATTAATGTACTTATATGAAGCTATGTTTTTACGTGTAAAGGTGTGGTGCCCGGGCGTCAGCGCGGGCGCAGGGACGCGGGCAAAGCGGGCATGAAGCATGGGTGATATTGTTTGTTTCGGTGAATTCCGTGCGCGAACTTGAATAAATTTACGTTATAGTAAAGCCCGCGTTTTGTCGAGAGGCTAATGAAGTAGTTTAAGGCTTGTATGTTATTTGAATATTAATTAATCAATGTTTTTTTTATCATATTGTTATTTTTAGTCATTTTTATTTTTGTTTGCTTTAGTGATCAATTACTGAGTACCTATTTTACGCGATTTTTCAAGGTTTTGAAAAAAAAAATCTCTTGGATTTGCCTCATATTTGGGGAAAAGACTCTCTATCATGACTATGTTCTTATTTTAAAAGGATGCTAACGACTTCGATGTCACCCTGTATATTGTTATCGGCTTGGCTGGTGGTAGGGCTTGTTCAAAATCCGCCTGGCTAGCTACCACCATCTTATCTAAGTCTGACGGCCAACGATGTTTTCAGCATTGTTGTGTTCCGGCTGTTAGAGATAAGATAGTCAGCTCCTCAGTAAGTGGGGATTCCGGGAGTAGTGCGCTTCCACCTTCATCCTTACCATTACATAGCATAAAGTGTGATGAAGGCTAAGTGCTACACCGTGGTGGATAAAGAAATTTGGTCGTTGTGGTAGTCTTACTTTCTTTTACAGTTTGTACCAATCTTACAGTCATTGTTTCTTAGTTCAAGTACACAAATAACACCAGCAGTCATAATACGTCCACGGCCGGTCATTTTTGGCAAGTTTGACAGGCAGCAAACACAGTGATAACAAGATGTTACAATGATACCAAAAAAGCTGATAAAAATATAAGACACCTCTTTAAGGGTTGGGTCAAAAGTTTACAAAGATAAACTTATTTAAAAAATAAGTTAAAAGTAGGCGTCACCGAGCAATCAATAACGCGATCTTTCCCATTACCCCATTAAAGGCAATTAAATCAATTTTCATACTTGACGAATCAACACCAACAAAAGTTCGTCGAGATTAAATCTTACACCTTACATTTTACAATTCGCAACAGTTTGTTGCCAATCTAACAGTCGTTGTTTCTTATTTCAATTACACATAACACCAGCAGCCATAATACGTCCACGGTCGGTCATTTTTGGCAAGTTTGACAGGCAGCAAACACAGTGATACCAAGATGTTACAATGATAGGTACCAAAAAAGCTGATAAAAATATAAGACACCTCTTTAAGGGTTGGGTCAAAAGGTTACAAAGATAAAATCAATAAAAAAATAAATTAAAAGTAGGCGTCACCGAGCAATCAATAACGCGATCTTTCCCCATTACCCCAATAAAGGCGATTAAATCAATTTTAGTACTTGACGAATCAACACCAACAGAAATTCGTCGAGATTAAATCTTAAACCATTACATTTTACAATTCGCACCTTGAAATTATGCCTATTATCGTTGGTTTTCACAATAACCGTAAAATGCCTTTTAAGAATACTGCTAGTGGTTGACGGTTAAACATTTTGGGAGTAGAAAACAATATCATTATGCGATCGCGGCTATAAGACGGCTTATCAGGGCTTCAGATCTTGGAAACTGTGAAACACATAAATATAAGCTTGTTTAACAGGATCTTGGGCGCGTCAAAGAATTGCATTGAAAGCTGACTGCACAATAAATGCGCATGTATTTTTTTATGTCACATGTAAACAAAGTCAATACCGGTATACAATTTTTTTGTTATTTAGACTCTTTTTAAGTAGGTATAATTGCAAATAGAGCACAGCTTGCAAAAAGTCTTCAGAGAAGAGTAGTCAAGTCAGTGTGTATTACTAAAATCACAGAACAGTTAAAATGCATTGGCTTTTTTTTAGCGAACGTGACATCTAAAAATGCACCCGATAAATGCATCAGGCCATCAGCCATTAAAAAGTAATAAAAAAAATTATAAGGAACATAGGTCGAAAAACGTCGTTTTGACCTAGTATGTTCTTTGGGTTTTTTGAGAACAGATAATCTTAGTTTTTTTTTTATCTACAACGGGGTAGCACTTAGCCTTCATCACACCTGATGTTAAGTGGTGATAAGGCTGAAGATGGAAGCGCACTACTCCCGGAATCCTCAATTGAATTGAATTTTGAATTTTGAACATCATTGTTATGGCGTCAGACTTAGATAAGATGGTGGTAAACTAGCCAGGCGGACTAAGAACAAGTCCTACCACCAACCAAACCGAATACAATATTTACCCCCACTGGGAATCGAACCCGGTACCTCTTGGTCTGAAATCGGTGGTGTGAACCATTAGACCACAGAGGCGGTTATAATGCAGAAATTCAACAGGAACACTAAGAGTTTGCGGTGTTCTATCACACCACTCTCTGTTATGTCGCTACCATTATCGACTGAGTCTAGACTCTAGCCTGAACTTAGCAGCGTTTTACTATGAACTTTTTATACTTTTAACAGTGAGCTTTACATTAGCTAATAAAAAAGTTGTAGTTCAACGAACATGCAAAACCCTTTTACAAAATAATAATAGCCGTCGAAGATGCACTCTCAGCTAATCCACATTCCACCTCAGAAAGCATAAATCTAAAAACCAATAAAAACAAATTAAAGCGCAACTGCGTGCCGCAAAGTGACAAAGCAAGGGTCCATCAGCTGAATGCTCCTCCATAAGGCTTCTGGCCGGACCTTAAATAGTTTTATGGCCCTATTACTACGAGAAAGGCAATTATTGATCCGCGAACAATTAGCTTAGCTGGCTAGGAGCGGACATTGCAGCGCGTACAGTGCTGCCCTCTGCGGCGTTTTTATGGAACGCAAGGAAGATTTATTAATGCTTTGATTAATTATATTGGCGCAACACGCGCTTGGGAGGTTGGGAGGAATAGTAAGTACGTGAGGTTTGAACGCTAGAATAGTAATTCGAAGTCAACACATAGATAGTGATAAAAAGTCTATGTCACTCAGGGATAACGAACAAATGGTGAAATAATTTTTGAAATCGGTTAAGTAGTTCCGAAGATTACCCCCTACAACCTCACAAACTTAAGTAAAGATAAATTCGGGTAAAAGCTTTCAAGCGATGCATTAGTAAACCTTACGCGAATTATCGATAGTGCCTACTGCTGCCAATATGACACGCGTCGCGGAGGAGATTGGCGCGCAAAGGGCGGCTAGGCGAAGAGGTGGTAAGGACTTTCAATACAATAAATTGATTGCTAAGCTATAGGTCGGAACAAACTAAAACAAGTTTAAAGGAGAATAAGAAAAAGTTTGGACCAATTTGAAAATTATAGTTCGGGTAATACACGAAGTAATAGTAAACTTTATGCAAAATCTAAGTTATTTCATGTCGCCAAAAAATGTAAAGTGGTTTGATTTTCTATGCCTAGGTATAAAAAGGAAATTTTTGACAGAATCTAAATCATCTTACTAATATTATAAATACGAAAGTTTGAATGTTTGTTACTATCGAAGCAAAACGACTTAATGGATCTGGAGCAAATTTGGCACAGAGATAGATCAATAAGTCCAAAATAGCATAAAGGCTTTTTACCCCGTGAACATTATCTCATTCCTACCGGAAAACATCGAGTACCTAGTTCACGCGGGCGCGAGCGGAAAACTAGTAAAATAAAAAAACGGGTAAAAATAATTTGTTCGGCAAACCATTAGAAATTAGGCCTCTTGGGAAAAGTCTAGTTCCTGATAAAGTTGTAACAGAGGTTACGATCGGTCGAAAAAAAAATATTAATTTGGACAAAAGTTTTTCGCCAAAGCATTGGTAAACTTTACGCAAACCCAGATAACTATGGATCGTGCTGCCCGATAGTATCTGACGCGCGTCGCGGCTAGATTGACGGCCAATGGGGCTCCTAGGAGAGGTGTTAAAGACCCGATTGTCTACGCCCTGATATAGTTTGAACGAGCTGATAAGGAGAGGAAGCCCTTTTTAGCAACATTGTTCAGACGTCTGGTGGAAGTTCAATGTGACGTAATTATCTGGGACATGAATGAATCGTTTTAACAGATTTAAAATATAACGCATATTATACTACTTGATTGTTCATCTACCCAACCTAATAGATCAGTTCACATATTTCATATTTTTGAGGTAAACATTACACAATTTTTGAACAAAATTGTTAGCATTTCTTGAAACTGACATAATTTCCTTGACATGTTTTATCAAAATCGGTCAGATCGGGTAATAGTATTTTAAATGCAAAAGTATCTTAGTTTGTAGAAAAAACCTGAATCATTTTACATACTTTTATAAGTAGCTATAGTTAGGTCTTTGGGAAAAGAAAGGGAAAAAAGAACTTACATATGAAATATCCTATTTGAATCTAGATAAGACAGACGGATCCACGCATTTTCTACGTCTCAGAACCTACACTATGACAAAATACCTCCAGCTTTGTTATCCACATATGAGGAAAGTCCACAACAACTTTGTCACAGCTGTAAACATTCCTAGACTAACTGGTGATGCCATTAACCACACTTCCACGACATGCAGCATAAGTTATTAGAGCAACATTGTTTGAGCGGCATTTCCAGCATTTTTTGTTGCCACCTATGGTTCTGCCATCCGTTGTCAACAATTAATGTGTTAGGCTTTTATAGGAATAAGTATTGGGAGTTATTAGAAATAGTAACAATTTATGCTTTTCTTAAGTTGTTGGTTGGAGGTTGTTAAGATGGTGATTGATTACATGGTTTCCACATTCTTTAGATGCACTTGATTAAGACTATATATTAAGGAATCGTTATTTAATAACCTGAAGAGCTTAATGTTTCAGTGTTCACGCTATCGGTTTAAAGCTTTTGACATTGAGGCCGTGGTCCCCGTGACCCGTGACCCATGGCCCCTGGCAGGGAGTTAAAAGGCCACGGATACCCCAAAACTTATATAGAACACAAAATACATATTGAAATGTGCGTTTAAATTCGTGAAAATTCTATTTCAATCAACAGTGGGCGCAGAAATCTAAGTCGAGTATACTTACTTTATAAAAAAAACACTTGGGTACATAGCCCGAGAGCCAAACTAATTCGCTCTATGGAGACTCAACAATAATTCTATATCAGTAATTTCTTAACATTGAAAATTAGATTATCTAGTTTAATAAATAATTCATTAGTAATCCACCAATATTTATGACAGCGACATTAAAAAAAAACAAGTACAAAGCTTTAAAAAATCTATAAAAAATAGGCAAAAATGGTATAAGTGTTATTCACTTTACATTTGAATACATTTATTATTATCTTTCGTAAAAGTATATAATCCCCCTATATTTATAAATGAAAAACAAATAAACTTTAAAAAAAACTCTCTACGTAAACTCAAATTGGCATTACACCTATGTTAAAAATGCTATCAGAAACAACCGACTTCTTCCTAAAGTATTAGTTTCCCGTTTTATATCTTTATGGATTTCGACTTTGGTGCTTAGATATGGTTAACATAAACACATGTTAACGATAAAATTGGTGATAGCATATTTGCTGAAAGAATTGCACCATTTTCGGGGTATAACTTTTTTTTTATACCTTCCAATGCGATATTATGTTGGATTCCAAAATATAGTCTCTTAAAATTATATTTAAGGGCCGTTTACAAAAATTTGTCCTGTTATTGAATTTTTTACAAAAATATCAGATAGCTCTTGGGGTAACAGCATAAATCAAAGATGTGTTTCATACTTTTGCAACGGTTTGTAGATTGTATTTCAGAGGAAACATAGGACGTAGCTTCCTCGTGCATTTACAGACGTTTACACCCAACCATCCACATTGCGCCCTCGTGATGGGTTGCGACTTATGTTCCTCATCAATAAAGATTTTGTCTTATTTTAACAATCTTTGGAAAACTTACAGCTATAAATTTTCATAAATTAAAATCTTAACAAAAATACAGCCAATTATACAAGTTTTCACCTACAGATGAAAATCTAATGGAATAATCTAATCAAATGCTTCATGGTTAACAAAAACTAAAGTTTATAATAATAAGATAAAAGGAAGTTACGTCAATGTACAGATTTTTGAATTTTGAAATGGATGTATTGTTTAAATTTTTATTTTTTGCATTCACAATGCAATTTTTATTATTGAAAAATGAAATATTTAGAAAAAATCGACCTCGACCCACGACCTTTCGCTATCCGGGTTAGAACAGTCGCCCGGATAGCGAAAGGTCGTGGGTTTGAGTCCCATCGGAGCTGGTTGTGAGACGGGTCGATTTTTCCTAAATACTTCATTTTCCATTTTTCAATGGATGTATTATATAAATCTAAGTCCATATTTTTGCACGAGTTGAAAGGCTTTGGCGTTCTGCTAACAATTTATATAATTATGATGGTTTTTAACAAAATAACATTATTTGACATTGATAAAAGTTTGTATGCAGTTAGAGGAACGATCATTGTGATCATCTTTGAAGGAGGCCTATTCCCAGTAGTGTGCATTGCAAAGTGGCTAATCATGATGATGAAAATCGAGACATCTCAACGAAAATACTACAACAGAATGAAAATTTATTCATAGACTTACTTGCATAGGTCGAGTAAAATGTTGACACATATGATGCAAAACTATTAACAAAATCCAAAAAAAACGTTTTACATAAACTTTACAATAATGTCCAAAATTGCTACTCCATAGCAACAAGCAAAAAACTCAATCGATTCACAGTGGTGTTCCTAAAATCAAGATCGCGATTCAATTCACCAAATAAATTCGGTTTCGCGTAACGGAATGAATACATTCTCAGTACATTCATTCAACAAACGAACGCCGACTACTTAAATAAAAAACAAACTGCTATCTGCGTTTTCAAACCTAAAGATATGGACCTTAATGCTTACGTAATAAGGAAGTCTGTAGTGGTAGTTTCAAAGTGGTTTTTACTATATTTATAGGCTTTTTTGCCCTTTCAGAGTGCCCGGCAATACTCATTGCGCGAGAGTTATTTTGTTTCGCTTAAATTCTTGTATGAGTTATGCCTTTGTTTCATTAAGCATAAGGTGATGTGGGTGATTTAATACCACTAGCCTCTGAATGGGTTAAGGACGTGTAATTATGAAATAAAGGGGCTTTCTGTCATTTTTTTTGTAAAAATAAAAATTTACCAACTCCACAATTTATTAGCTCGTGTTAAGAGGCCCGCGTCACGTCATCGTCAGTCAGAAAATAATGCTCTAATTTCAAATCATTTTGGTAATACGTTAGTATGGGGAGCTGACCGGTCGCCGGCCTCTTAATATGAATTTAGAATTAGTAATAATTTTAGAATTAAGACATCAATAATTAGGGATACATATTAAATAAAAAACTAGTAACTTAATAGTTTCACAAGGATTTTTGAACAAAACTGTGTACAGAATTACATATTTTAACCACAATATTGGCTAGAAAAAATATATGGGATAAATTGGATAGAAAAAAACCTCAAGACTCGTGGTTTTTTCTATACAAATGTTTCTTATACTTACAGAATTGCATTATTGTGAATGCATTTAAATTCGATAGCCAAAGAAAATATAATATATGTCGCAGCCAAATTGTTGCATCCGCTATTTAATTAAACGCCTAGGCCGATCATTTTTTCCGTTAGCTATTTTATCTTCCCATAACTTGACGGAGTTATAAAAAAAAAACAAAAAAAACCCAAAAAAAAATAACGAAATTTAAGGCGATCGCCTTAATTATGTACTTAGTAAATTCTTTTTTAGTGTCTCCGTCAACTTATGGGAAGATAAAATAGCTTACGGAAAAAATGATCGGCCTAAGCGTTTATTTAAATGGAGGATTCAACCATTTGGCTGCGACATATACCTAATATATTTTCTTTAGCTAGGTTTTTGTTTTACAAGATGTCAAAGATCTTTTTTTACAAAAGTCACCTAGGCGTGAAAGGCTAGCTATAATAAGTGCAAGACTAGCTAATTACTAACTAGCATTTGTGTACATAAAGTGGAATGTTGTGTCTAAGCATCTGGTGCCGAAAGGCCTTTCATGTTCTAGTATTCTTTTGTGCATTAGGGACATCACGCGTGCGAAACTCTTTGTTAAGGGGGGAGAAAAGTAAAATCGGAAGAGTTTTAAATTAAATTTCAATTTGGTCACCAGTGCTTTACACTTTTAAATTTAGATAAGAATTCTTTTTATACTATTTTAACTAACCTTTTTATTGAATGAATGTGATGAAATTAAACCTTCCCCGCCCACTGCTCTGATGGGACTCGAACCCACGACCTTTCACTTCACTGTTCGGACGAATGCTCTAACCACTGAGGTACGGAGTCTTTTAGAGTCCCAAGTCCCATCGATCGGAGCGTTGTAAGACGGAAATAATAAAAACTACAAAGTGAATGCAAGAAAAATAAAATAATTTATAAATTATATTGTAGATATTGATATAGTTAAAAGCAGAAATAAACACAAATCAAAACTTTAGACGATATCGAATGACACATATCCTCAAAATGGAATCTTTAATAAAAAATATTAACCATAATTTTCAAAAAAAATTCCGCAATTAAATAACGATAATATCGATACCAATCACATGCATATCCGATTGTTTTAGGTGCACAATAATGTGATGTAAATGATAAATTGAAGACGCGTCCAATTTAATTAAAAAATACACGAGAAGATGTCATTTCTGTCACTGCAACCTTCATAATTTAATAACGATTCGACTTCATCTCATAAAGTAATCGATATCAGATCGATTTCCGATTCTCGATTTAAATAAATATGGATGTTGTGTTTCTGTTCGCATCACAACTCGATTGCTTATTACGATAAGTAGCTACTTATTTTGCAATAACTGTTGGCCGTGGATGTACAGTCGCGGAATTTGAATATTTAGCATGTAGAGAACTAGGCATTACAATAGGTACTCGATGATAAACGACTGATGACGTGAAGAAGGATATTATCCTTCCTGATCAGTGCCCGTAGTGTAAGTTTTTATGTCAAAAAACGCAAACTATTTCGAATGCGTACGACACCTGCAAGCAAGAACATTGTAACTCAGTTTTAGCCATTTTACAGGAGAGCGCGACAAAGATTCAAAAATTCGTACCAATTTCGGTTTAGTCTGAATGGCTATCGATGTTGTAAATTTAAGTAAATGTGATAAATACCTATACTAATTTAATGTTATAATGCCATAGATATATATATTTATTGAGTTATTCAATATTTTTGTGAGTTACAATCAAATTTTTCCACATTTACTTTATAAAATGACATTGTAACTCAGACATACAATCTTATAAGGTATAAAATTTTTGTATTCGTTGAATAAAATGATTGTATGTCTGAGATACAATTTTTAAATAGTTTAAATATGCGTTTTAGGGTTACAATTAGAAATGAAATTAAGTTTTATTAATTAACAGTCTCTCTAAATCACAACCAAATACAACTTCTTACCAGAACAAAATCACGTACCTACTAAAGCGATATTAAATTAATTTAAGCATCATCTGAGTAATGTAATTAAATAAATAACACTATGAATGCAACTGAATAACCTTACGTTAGGAAAATAAAAAGCCGGCAATAATCATCTGCACAAAGTGAACGACTCCCTTGACAACTCATCAACATCATCATCATCAGCCCGTTTTAGTCCACTGCTGGACATAGGCCTCTCCTAATTTACGCCACTGAGCACGGTCTTCAGCTCTTCGCAGCCAGCCCCCGCCTGCCATTTTTCGCAGATCGTCGCTCCACCTGGTAGCAGGGCGCCCTACGCTACGTTTGCCTAAACGCGGTCTCCACTCCAGAAGTCGTTTGCCCCAACGGCCGTCGGTTCTTCGAGCGATGTGGCCAGCCCACTGCCACTTTAGCTTGCTTATTCTTTAAGCTATGTCGGTGACTTTGGTTCTCTGCCGGATAACTTCGTTTCTTATTCTATCCTTCAGAGAAACGCCGAGCATAGCCCTCTCCATAGCTCGCTGTGCGACTTTAAATTGGTGGACTAGTCCCACCGTGAGTGTCCAGGTTTCGGCTCCGTAAGTCATAACGGGTAGGCCAGTAGTAGTAGGTTGACCAGTGCGTGGTCAAAGACTTTGGTCTTCAGGCTTTGCGGAATTGACGACGTGAAGACTCGACGAAGTTTGCCGAATGCTGCCCATCCCAGCTGGATTCTTCTGCATGTTTCACTCTCGAAGTTGTTTTTACCCATTTGCAAGGTTTGCCCGAGGTAAACGTATTCTCGAATCAGGACAATATCATCGGCAAACCGTAGGTGAGAGATGTATTCGACATTAATATTTATGCCCATCCCTTTCCAGTCCAGCGTCTTAAACATATCTTCCAGGGTGCTATTGAACAGTTTTGGGGATATAACATCTCCCTGTCTCACTCCCCTGCGTAGTGGGATAGGTTTAGTTTGCTGGTCCTGTACTTGGACACTCATAGAGGCGGCGTTATAGAGACATCTCATCACCTCGATATATCGCCAGTCAACTTGGCATCGCTGCAGAGACTCCAGAACAGCCCAGGTTTCTACGGAATCAAATGCCTTTTCATAGTCCACAAAAGTGATACACAGCAGCTGGTTATATTCTTCGGACTTCTGTATAACCTGCCGCACCGTGTGGATGTGGTCCACTGTGCTAAATTCTCGTCGAAACCCGGCCTGCTCCGGAGGTTGAAACTCATCAAGTCTTCTTGCGAGACGATTCAAGATGACCCTCGAAAACAACTTGTATACGTGGCTCAGAAGTGAGATAGGGCGGTAGTTCTTCAAAAGAGTCTTGTCGCCTTTTTTAAAGAACAAAACTACCTCACTTCTGCTCCACGCTTCCGGAGTTCTCCCACAGAACAGAATAGTGTTGAACAACTTCTGGAGCTCACGAAGTATAGGTTTACCACCTGCCTTAAGTAGCTCTGAAGTTATACCATCCTCGCCGGGGGCTTTTCTATTTTTAAGTCGTTTGAGGGCCATCTCAATTTCGTCCAGGCTTATTTCAGGCAGGTCTTCGGTTAAGTGGCGTGTTAGAGTAGCACGGACATCGTCTGGACATCATATACCTGGACTACTTTGAGGCTATACCTCTCGGTTAGTTTAAGTACGAGGTACGCCACCCTAGTCGAAACACTGGAGATTTCCAAAACGTTGTTAGCCAAGGACTTATTAACAAGGAAGCCTACGCCACCCTGAGATTGCTGGTCGCCCTCCCGGAAGTAGAAGAGATGGCCAGATTCAAGAAAAAAAGAAGAGTAATGGTGTCCTCCCCCTGTCTTCGGACCTCGCATAGACCAAGAATGTGCTATTTAATCTTCGTGAGTTCCGTTTCCAGCTGTGCCATGTGGTCATCGAGCCTGATCGTGCGTCCGTTGTAAGTAGCCAGGGTCAAAAGTTGTGTATGGTGGCCTGCTGTAGCCCGGGGATTCTTCGCACCCCCTGCTCTGCCGTTACCATGACCGCCACCGTGGCCAGGAATAACAAAACGACCGGGAACTGGGGGCCATTTATTCGCTGTGCCGTTCATTGGAGGATCTTAGCCTACTGCTACCACGCTGGCCAGACGGGTTGGTAGAGGGTTTGTTTCGAGTTTTCCTTCTCTCGCACTGGTGTTTTGTGCATTGTGCCTCTTAAGTCAAGGAGTGGTGACACTTGTATTCTGAAGCCGTCACCACACGGCAACTTGACAACTACCGTGCTAAAAATATAAGTATTCTGCAAAAAAAGTAATAAAAAGTAATGAACCTAGTTTGCTACGTTTAGGCAATCACACTTCCTCAAAAATGCAAACTAATTTAGTACCTATATTATTTGAACAATGATTTTTTTTTAACCTCACTTTTTAATCAACCAGTAACCTAAACATTTACTGCCTTATTCATAAAAATATTTAAACTATGTTTAATTTTAAACATTGTTTTGTCTTTGTTACACAAATAATGTCATTTCAAATTTGAGCAAAAGAGACAAATTTTCTACAGCTTGTTCATTAATTAGCGGTTTTCCTTTGACAGATAATACGTCAAAATTAGTTCCAAATCTTTTGATAGATGTCACTATTTCGAGTCAGCTGTCAAACCATTATATATTTTATGGTCGTTGGTAGCCATAGATATAGTTTGGTACATGAAGCTCGACTTAATACTGAGGTAACTGGAGAGTGCAGTACGAACAATTTTTTGAATACCACAAATAACACAGTGGCTGTCTTCCGTCTCACCTACACTTTAAAAAAATACGTATGGTCATATGAGACAACTGACAGCCACTACATACATAAATGTCAAAGGAGATGTCCTAAGATGGATTTTTAAAAATCATATTAACTAACCACAGTAATATAAATTTATATAGATACTTAGTCCAAAAACAAAGCTATTGAAGTAATTTGTAAATTTTTAAAGCCCTCCGATTCCGAGAAAATTAATTTTAGGTTTTCATGAAAAAGCTTCTTAAATGCCCGCCATTTGGCTTAAAAAAATGTATCCAGAGCCGTAAATGATATTGGAAGAAAAAGAAAAGGACTTTAGGTGGTTATCACACTGCCTCCGGTTTCCGCACCACACCGGACGGAGATGCGGTGTATGTGTGTTATACACTGCGGGTTTTGTATGCAAATCAAGATTCTACAGCCAAAGTTAAGAAGCGCACTACCGCAAACTGGAGCGGTGTGCAGTGCAGTGTGGGAATCACAGAACAGAAGAAAGCATTTTGCTGTCAAAATGAAGAAAAGTACCGAATTGATCGACTCTAGTGGACACAGCTTCATAGAAATTATATTTCAGGCGAATTTCTGCGATTCGATTCGACTCTGGGGGTCTACCGGCAAAAAAATATGGCCATGGACATATGTCCATATAAGGGCAAAATATAGGCTCAATGAAGCCCTGTCCATATCCATATTTTTGAGCTGGTAGCCCCCCTGCACGAGAAGCATGACAAACTCGAGAAGTGTTTTGACTACCTCGAAAGTCTATAATGGGCGATTTTCTGAAAGCTCAGTCACTAGATGGCGCTGTCCCACCTATGCAGCTAGAAGGAACGGAACGTTATAAATTTTACTTTGACGCGACTTTTTTACGTAAAACGGAACGTCAGACAGATGTTATTTATTTACCTAAATCTTTAAATTTACCTATTTCGTTTCTGTTCCTCACAGTAGTACTTATTTAATATATTATTAGTTTCCTTTGGGTTTTTAAAAAGTAATTAATTTAAATATGTTTCATACCAAAATATACCATAGACATGTACATACTTATTCAACGCCATCTAGTGAAGCAATTGGAAGCTTTTTTTTTTTAAATGGCCTCTCAGAAAATCGCTCATTGACAGCCGAACAATAGATTTGTCTACAATAAAATGTCATTTTTAAGGTTCCATTAGGGACAAAACCTTTCTCGAGTTCTTCATGCTATCCGTGCTGCTTGGTGCGCCTATTGGACGCAAGCCTTAAGCCCTTAGTACAGGATGGCTGATGATGTTGGCCGACCATGATGGGCCATCGTGTACATGGCCAGGGGGGTTAAAAATATGGATATGGACATGGGCTTCATTTGACATTTGTAGCCCCTATTTTGCCCTTATATGGGCATATTATGGGCTGTAAATGTAAAATGAAGCCCATATTCATATCCATTTTTTTAGCCGGTACAGGGACTGGGCCCTGGTGGCCTACCACAATCTCTTATAGCAGTTATTTTTAAGTTGAGAGAGTGAGACGCCGCTATACGGCGTGTAGAGCGGCGTCTCACTCTCTCAACTTAAAAATAACTGCTCTAAGAGCTTGTGGTAGGCCACCTGTACACGATGGCCCACTACCCACTATGGCCAGCCAACAACTTTTGAATTTGACATGACCTGACATTGACAATGACAATGTCATATTTGTTTGACAGTTAAGGTTGTTCAGTGCTGCCAAGCATATGTAAATATTTCTACAATAAAAAAAAAACAAATTATTTAATAAAAAAAAAACGGAGGCCTTTATTATTTTTATTTTAGCGATTTTGGGTTCTTAATTTTTGTTACTATTACATAAGTCTGATTTTACGGTGGTTAGTTAACCTTCAGAATAAAAATCCAACCTCCATACAAAAAGCGGACATCTCCTTTGCTGGCGACACTTTTTTATTCAGGGTGAGAGCTCCAGTTACCTCAGAGTATTAAGTCAAACTTCATGGTTTGGTAGCACAGTTTATATTAGCATATATATTTACTGTGTTGGTAGTATATAAGTAGTCTGTGGTTCTATCAATAAGACAAAGAAATTTTATTATTTATTTAGATTTAGATTGAGATTGCAGTTAAACATAAAAAGCATACAAACAACATAGATAACTAAATAAAAACTATGAACCTTTGCACAAGAATAGCTTTTTTCCCCGTAAGCTTCGCATTTCTTTTCTTCAGCTCTGCTTTCAAAGCAGCGAGTGACCACGATCCGTAGTCCTTGTCCATGATGCACGGTACGGCCAATCCCGTTCAAACGTCTTGTCCAAATCGCAAAGGCAAACTCAAAGTTCGTAGAATACGCCAAGGGTTTTTGTCTCCGCAACTACATATTTTGTCACTCGCATCAAGTCTACAGGTTAGTATGAAAGTGCGCGCACGTAGCGACGCGACACCCGGGCACAGAATAATGACCCAGGAGACTTTCTGGTCCGTGGATTCGAAGACAAGCCCGCGACGCAACTGTCTCCTTCTCTATTGGTTTCAATGCAAGTGCGCGCACGGCGACAAATAAGTTGCCGGTCGGCCAGTACTTAGCTACTCAACCGTCGTCGCCCGGGGTGATAGCGGTGATAGTGTGTAGTAACGGAAAATCTACATACGCTTCCTACTATCGATCTAAAATATAGTTAACTAGTTTTCCGCCCGCGGCTTCGCCCGCTAGGACTACACGACGTTATCCCGCGGGAATGTGATATTTTTCTCACATTCCCGCCTCTTCGAAATCCATGTTGATGACTGCGAGCAAAAATTACAAGAAAGTTGTAAAATACAAACGAAAACAACGAACCACAAACAGAAGCGAACAAAACACACTGACTATAGTTTTTTTACCCTGTGACACTGACGAGACAAACAAAGACAAAATGACACAGAAAGCATAGATTTTTTTGCTTGAGCGAGTGAGCAATGTTTATGGTCTATAACATGCCTCTATCATTATAGCTTGTATAGAATTTTTGACAGCTTAGTTTAAAATGCGACATCTATTGATGAAAAAACGTACTAAAATCTCTACCTGTCAGAAAAACGCTCATTGATTCAGTATCAGCGTCCGGTGTTAAAATTACTGAACGAAATAAAAATCACTACATAGTATAAAACAAAGTCGCTTTCTCTGTCCCTATGTCCCTTTGTATGCTTAAATCTTTGAAACTACGCAACGGATTTTGATGCGTTTTTTTTAATAGATAGAGTGATTCAAGATGAAGGTTTACATGTAGGTACTTTTTATCCCGATATTCCCACGGGAACGGGAACCACGCGGGTGAAACCGCGGGCGGCCGCTAGTAAAATCATAAATAATAAATCATTACAATGCATTGTTGGTAAAATGGGCATTTTGAGACCTTTATTAATACAAAGCTAAAATATGAAGAACTGGTTTGTAAAAATATTGAACTGTTGCAAAGAACTGCTGCTGATAAGAAGTTTGTGACATCCCTGATTATTAAGACATGGCTGTAATTAAGTACTTACTCCAACCAAATTTGTGAGATTATGGATTATGATATTGTAATGCATGAATTTCTCAGTAAATATACAAGTTTTGCCTTTATTGTTAGCGTGCCTATTTCGGTCGGGAATCCTCGCCTTAAACAATCGAAATCACACAATACCGTTCGCCAACTCGCGCAACTAAATCACGTCGAAACCTGCTCGATGCAACTGGCGTTCGGGAATAAAAAAAAATTGTAAGTATGTACTTACTAGACATAATTGTGCACGAAACATGCAAACTATCGCGGAAGAAATAATTGTATGTCATGGTACAATGTGATATCGAATATATTGTCCCATTTTATACTATAAAGGCATTGTATCTCAAGTTACGATGAAATCCAGTTAAAAACTAAACAATTATTTCTGAAAAAAAATTGTAGTTCAAGATAAGATGAACGCTTTGTTAATGTGAAATAATAATTTCTAAAAACAAGATTGTACCTAGTATTACAATTTTATTCAAGTAAACTATTATTGGTTTGCATAAAAAATTTCATGTAACTAAATATACAATTATAGTAACTGCAGTTGACCTCCACTTACGATGTTTTTACGCTATGTAGATTTTAAACTATAACGAATTTAGATACGATGATAAGTGTAAAAAAATCAGCTTTTTTTGCTGAGTAAGAATATGATCTTAACTCAATACTGCCAAAAACTGAGTTACAATGTGCTTGCTTGCAGGGGTACTGTACCCCGAGTGTAAGTTTTTATGTCAAGCAAACGCAAACTATCGCGAGTACGTATTTATGTCAATTTGTATGAAAACTGCATAAGCGCGCTACTCGCCGCTAGAGGCGCTGATACAGTTTTCATACAAATTGACATAAATACGGACTCACGATAGTTTGCGTTTTTTGACATAAAAACTTACACTAGGGGTACAGAAGGTCTTTCTATGATGTCTCGTAACTCAAAATTGAACAATCGATTTTCAAAAATATTTTAATATTTCATAGTGCGCAAAAAGGAAATTTAGTAAAGTTTGTCATCATTTATGAAAAAATAACATTTTAAATTAATATAAATGTGACAATTGCCAGATTGGAATGTTGCATGAAATTTGATTTATATTCAAATGGGAATTCCAAACCCAAATAAAACAAACAGACATTTCGTTGACACTGATGTCATACAAGTCACATACCTAACACCCTCGTTTCCCCGGGCAGGGGGTACGCGAAATCATTGCCCCCGTGGAAAAAAGGCCAATGCTTATTATATTCTTTATTGCACAAATTATATATAACAGTTTACAATGTACAAGTATGTTCGGCAAAGGTGGACTTATCCCTGAAAGAGATCTCTTCCATTCAACCTAAATGTTGTTGAGAAAATCGTAAAAAGGGTGACACAAAGTGCAACAGAAAAAGAAAATTATAAACATATTTTAGATTCAACTTAAATAAAAAAACACATTAATACCAAAATATATAAAATATACTTACATATATAATTAAAAATAAATACCTACATAGATATACATATAAATACAAATGATCATGTTAATGCGAGAAAGTGATCTTTCAACTTTGTTTTAAAAGATGCTAAGGAAGAAGAGTCTTGTATAACTTTGGGGAGCTTATTCCAAAGTTGCGCAGCTTGTACAGTAAAGGAATGGAAGGAAAAGTTAGTATTGCTGGACGGCAGTGCGAGAACCTTAGTAACGCAAGCCCGCCGGCCGCGGGAAGGAAGAGGAAGATACTGGAAACGAGAACGAAGATAGGAGGGAGAATTTGGGTCAGACAGTTTTTGAATAGTGTGCAAAGAATGTGCATTTCACGGTGCATGCTTCCCAGATTAACCGTCGCGACGCCTGATTGTTATAGCCCTAATGGCTGCTGTACACGGTTAAAGTAAACGGTAGAGTAGAACGGTAGAGTCTTAAATTAATACTACATTAGTATAGAAAGTTTAGTACTCTACCGCTCTAATCTACCGTTTACTCTACCCGTGTATAGTAGCCATTAGGGCTATTAACGGTAGAGTTAACCAGCATACTACTCTACCAGTTTTCAGTACTCTACCAGTTTTAGAAGAGAAACTGTCTACACGTAAATTTTCATTTTGTTAGTAGAGTAACGCTTTATATGTCACTCGGTAAGAACGCTAGAATAAAATGAATGCCTCATACTGAGGCGGGCCACACTATCGGGGTATACCGATGTCCTATATCGCGTGAATTCCACTATCGCGATAAATTTACTGCGATAGTGTGGCTGCTCGATCGCAAGAATTTTCGCGATAATCCTTTGTACCGCCATCCACCCAAGTGAATAGGCAAACGGCATACGGCGTAGTGAATGCCGTAGTAAAATTATCGCGTTAATTATCGCGATAACGCGGCTACACTATGTTGGAATATGGCATAATCATAATCATAATCATTTATTGCATTAAATGTGGTTATTACAACATCATCATGTCAGCCGAACGACGCCCACTGCTGGGCATAGGAGGATCTCACAACGATCGGTCCTGCGCTGCCCGCATCCAGCGGCTTCCCGCGATCTTGACCAGATCGTCGGTCACCTTGTAGGGGGCCTGCCCACGGAACGTCGTCCGGTACGCGGTCGCCATTCGAGAACCTTTCCGCCCCAACGGCCATCGGTTCTCCGCGCTATGTGTCCCGCCCACTGCCACTTCAATGATGCAATCCTTCGAGCTATGTCGGTTGTTTTAGTTCTCCTGCGGATCTCATCATTTCTGATTCGATCGAGCAGGGAAATACCAAGCATCGCTCTCTCCATTGCTCGCTGGGTGACTTTGAGCCTTCTTATGAGACCCATAGTAAAAGACCACATCTCACTTCCATAGGTCATTACTGGCAACACACACTGGTCAAAGACTTTCGTCTTGAGACATTGAGGTATTTCGGACGCAAATATATGTCGGAGCTTCCCAAACGCTGCCCATCCGAGCTGGATTCGACGAGAGATCTCTTTCTCAAAGTTGGACTTACCTAACTGGACCGTCTGTCTTAGGTAAACATAGTGGTCAACAACTTCGAGTGTAATGTTCCCAATATTAACTGGAGCGGGTGCAACATGGGCATTGAACATGATTTTCGTCTTGTCCATGTTCATCTTAAGACCCACTCTTTGCGAAGCATTACCGAGATCTTCGAGCATTGTGTTCAGGTCTTCCAAGGTCTCAGCCATAAGAACTGCATCATCGGCAAACCGTAGGTGTGTTAGGTACTCGCCATTGATGTTGATGCCGTATCCTTTCCAGTCCAGCAGCTTAAAAATATCCTCCAACGCAGCTGTGAACAGTTTGGGAGAGATGACATCTCCCTGTCTCACACCTCGCTGTAGTTGGATAGGGTTAGAGCTCTGGTTCTGTAATCGGACTGACATGGTGGCGTTTTGGTATAAGTACCTCAGCACCTCGATGTACCTGTAGTCTATTTGGCACCTCTGGAGAGACTGCAGCACCGCCTAAGTCTCAATCGAATCAAAGGCTTTCTCATAGTCCACGAACGCCAAGCAAAGTGGCAAGTTATACTCTTCGGTCTTCTGTATAACTTGCCGCAGCGTATGAATGTGGTCTATGGTACTGTAGCCTTTCCGGAACCCGGCTTGTTCGGGAGGTTGGAAGTCGTCGAACCAGCGAACGTAATTATGAGATGTAAATATAAAATTATTGTTTCTCACATTTAACCATTTAAAATTGGCATGCAACATATAGAGAGGTCAAATTATAATACAATGAACAAAACTGATAATAGGTAATAATAGTCTACAATGTCATAAAATAATTCAATAAATAAAAATTAAAATGCAGATAAAAATTACTTATACTAAATTAACAATGTCACAAAATGATCTCCCGTTGATTATTGGCGTATTCTGATAGTGTCGAGAAATCATCATCGAGAAATTGTAAGGAACACTCTAATAAAGTCTGAACTAATTCTACTATTTACGTGGGTCAAGTAGTCGGTAGAGTAGAGTGGACGCCGTGTTAGGGGAAGGAAAGTGGTAGAGTAGCTTGCTTGCGATGCTAGCTACTTTACTCTACCAAATTTCAGTACTTACTCTACTCTACACAGGGGACTACAGAGGAGCCCGTGGCGCAGTGGATAGTGCGCTCGGCCTGAGATCGTTGAGGTTAAGCAACGTTCGCAATGGTCGGTCACGGGATGGGTGACCAAAAACTTTTCATCTCGAGCTCCTCCGTGCTTTGAAAGGCACGTTAAGCCGTTGGTCCCGGCTGCACTTGCAGTCGTTAATACCCACCAATCCGCACTGAGCCCGCGTGGTGGGTCATGGCTCATTCTCCTTATTCATCCATAAGGAAGGCCAGTGCCCCAGCAGTGGGGACATTAAATGGCTGATGATGATGATGACTCTACTCTACCAATGATTTCTATATTAGTACCTATAGTTAGTAGGAAAGTTAGTACTCTACCGCTCAACTCTACCGTTTACTCTACCCGTGTACTTCTGTCATGACTGGAAAGTAAGAGAGACGGGTATAATGAAGTTTTGGATTTTGCGTTTCAGAGTAGACCCTCTGACGCGGTCCGGTCGAATTTAGTTTGTCTGGGCAGAACGTCTGTTACGGCTATTACGAACATAGGCAAACATTAGACGGTCATGCAACCATCAGTCAATTCTATCACTCATGACTAGCTAACCAATCGGTTTAGAGGAATTTCGGGCAGCGTTATGAATGGTTCATTTTGATTGGCTAAAAGAATCGTGACTGATAGCAAACTGACAGCAAAACCTATCGTCTAGGGCGCCATAGTGTCATCGGCATTGCAACATTGAGAGTTCTATTAACATTTGCGACATCATTTACTTGTCTTGTGAAAAACAGATTTTACTTGCTCTATTGCACTATAAAATAAATCTTATATTTAACTATGGTACCTTTATGCGACGAATGTCATTTGTTATTAAATATGGATTAATTTATGACAAGAAAAACCGTACAATCGTTTCCATTTATAATCGTGAACGCTAAATCATTTTATCAGACAATGTAAAATAAACGTTTTTTTATTAATATCTTTTGAATAAAATCAATTTTGACCTTGCGCATACGCAACCCAGAAACCTTCGGGTAACTGTAAAAACAATGGCCACGTCCAATTTCCTTTGCAATCAATAAAATCGTACATAATAATTTCATCAATTCGAAATTCCACCAACTTAATTTGTCAGTCCTATGAGGGCGCCACTATCGCCTTTCACAAAGATTTAGGGTTCAATTTTGCATCAACCCTAACTTAATACATTACTTCACTTTTTATCCGTTTTATTCAATAATTTTGTGTAGCTGTACCGGCATGTTGAAAAGTAGCTGAACATTAAAGGACTGTATCGCACCACCTATCAAGCTTTTTCAGAACAGCAAGCCCACTATCGAAAGAAAAGCTCAATGTGACAAGATACTAAAATGTTCATGTACTTCCAGGACAGCTTGTACAATCGCGCTCATAAATTTCGTCCGATGACAGCTGTCATTAGTGGTGACCATTACGTCGTACGATATCGAGTTGATTTCACTTAACTCCCTTATAATTTTGATGCGATTTCCGAACGTGACTCTGACACCTTACGTATAGTGGGCGTAGTTAAAATAAGTGTAAAGGGTGTCGTATTTTAATTTCGTACATTTTCCTCAATAATTATATGATGTAAAAGGTAAATAAAGTTTCAATCAGAAGTGACAGAATAATGTCATTTTAAAGGAAAAACTCCAATTGGACTTTTCATATGTTATCTAATTTAGGTACATAATGGCACCTTTTGGCCTTAACAGCGTGTCCTTTATTCTGCATGCTTGAGAATCTATATAGAGCTATTCTGGTAACGCAATACAAGTGGCGCAAAATAAATTTATCTGAAATGAAACGACAAAACAACAAAATCTGACGCCATTGCAATGCTATTTTTAACCGACTTCTAAATCAAAAAGGAGGAGGTTCTCTATTCGTCTGTATGTATGTTTTTTTTTTTTTTTTTTTGTGTATGTCCACCGATTACTCGAAGACGGCTGAACCGATTGAAATGGTTTAAACGTTATTACATCAGGTTGGTGTCCAAGTTGGTCCCATTTTTTGAAATTTTGAAATCGGTTCAGTAGTTTTCAGGAAATCTTGAAAATACTGTCGTTTTCGTTACCACTTTATGTGAATTTAATACGTATCTTTAGGCATAACTCCTTTGTTTATAAACCTATTTAGATGATTCTTGTTTTGTTAAAAAGGGGATACCTCAAGGTATTTTAACCGACTTCGAAAAAGGAGGTTTTGAGTTTGATCACATACCTATTTACCAGAAAACACGTAAATTGCCTGCACGATGCACTAAAAAGAGTGAAATAAAAATTATTTTTATAAAAAAATAAATAAAAAACCACATCAAAAAAGTAAGAAATAATTCCTAACCAAATAAATAACGTAAGTACTTAGAAGTCGGGCGGGTTTTAACAAAAACAACAAAAAATTGTACATGTTTCACGCCCGACTTCAAAGTACTTACGTTATTTATTTGGTTAGGAATTATTTCTTACTTTTTTGATGTGGTTTTTTAGAAGGCGGTTTTATTTTTTTATAAAAATAATTTTTCCTAGTAGGGATACAGTACAGGCCTTTTTAGATGGCGCTAAAAATATGCCAAAATGTCGATATGATGAGATGGAGAAAAGTATGTTAATGATTCAAAATTAAAAAGTTAACTATGTTTTATGATAAAATACCTAGATATATCTGTTATAATAAAACTCTTGCGTTACTGACTGACAGACAACGCATAGCTGAATCTAGATACTGGGCGCATGAACCTGAAAATTGACATGTATATTCCTTAAGGAGTGTAAGGGGGCACTAAGAAATTATTTTTTTTCGGAATATCCGCCTCTGATGGGGTAAGAAATGGGGTCTACGCCGAGGCAGTCGCGAATGGATAGTTAGTCTAATATAAAATATCACCATTCAGAATGAAATAACTGAAAGTGGGATATTGTAAAGGACATTTTTCATTTTCGGCTAGGAAATTGTACACTATTCGTACTAATAGTAAAAACTATAGTAAAGTCAAATAAAATATTAAAATTTTCATTGTCTTTCTGGATAAATGGTACAAAAATAAACTTTAAAATAAAAATACTTTGCCATCCATGGTCACACTGGCAACCATATTTAAATCACGTTCGGAAACTGTGATGTTTCTATCCGAAAAAACGATGACATTGACGACTGATGATAATCTGTCAATGTGAACCTTTTTTTTAATATTAGTGTGACATTTTACCGCCATATTGAATCGGGGTTGCATAATTATTAAGACTAGATAATGCTTTTGTACCATCAAACGCGTTAGCTTATTGCGATATAATTACTTTTCAGTTATTATATTTATCTTTTTGCTTGCCTATGGTATAGTGTACAAAGTCCTAGCCGAGGCTTCATACAAAACTGAAAAATCTCCTTTTAGGAATATTAAATTGACGAAGTAAAATCCCACTTTACGTCTCATTTTGTGACAAATCTCTATTAAAATTTATAAAACCAACAATCTGACAACACTCTGTATGCCCAATTCAGGGGCAGATACCTAATTGAAATTAAAGAGTACACGCGATACCGTAATGAGGCGAGGGAGTTGAATAACACGTCATAATTTTGCTTGAATTACGCCGATACAGATTCGGGACGTGTACGTAGCCTACGGAGGTAAGGAAGGGCAGAAAGGTTTGTTCCTCTTTAGTCCTTTTAGTATAGTGTTCAGAGTTGAACCTTGAATAAGTGAACATAAAGTAGATTTGTTTTTTGACCCTACGGGTTTTCTTACTGCCCGGGTGTTATAGATTCCTAATAAAATTCCGCAAATGATAAGGATACTGCTCGTCGTAGGGCTTATGCAAATTTATATTATTTTTTTGCAAAAACAGCTAATTTGGCCGCCATTTTGAAATTTTGACAGATTCGCTATTTTGTCGAAAATATCTGGGACAGACAACTAGATAAAGTAGTTATGTAATAAAAAAATAGAACTGTATAATCTTCCAATTTTGCATTATTTAGAGCAAGAAGCAAATATGCTTAAGCTTAGTCATTTCAGTCGACCAAAAAACTTAAACTAAGTCTGACGATTATTCGACATTATGAAAATGCACTTTTTTCATTTGAAAAAAGACTTCGCTATTATTTAAGATAAGTAATTTATTAGAATTTTAATTTGGCTTCCTACTTATCTAAATGTGATTTCAGATAAAGGAACAAATCACCCAACCCAATTGGAACAAACCAACACGATCGTCACCGTAGGACGGTCATCATGGCTCATTAAGGTTAATACCAAATTTTGAGGGAATATCGATTTAAATGTATCGATGAAAGTATTCGATTTCGACCGTATATTGCAGCTTTGTGGCAATTGTGGCATTTTGTACGTATGGCACGGTATTTTGTTAATTGAGCATACAAATAGCCCGAAATGAGGTTGTATCACGAAATTGTAATCTTCATATTTTCTACTGGCTTAATTTTTTGGCATTGAAATTCGCAATTATGAAAAGTAAAAACATTTCTTTATGCGACACTTCATAACGATAACCATTTATTTTTGTGAAATCTTTTGTAATAATTTTGTATTTAATACAATACATACAGTGTACAACAAAACTTGAGTATGTACCTATTTAATGTAATAATATGTAGGTCTACTACTGAAGATTCGTCGAAAATTAAAAATATCCTTGAGATCCATTTAAAGAGTCTACAGGATCTTCTAAAAATGCCTATTTACTAGAAATGTAATTTACGACCTCAATTTCATTTTAATTTGATAAAATTATTTTATTCTAAGTGCCCATCTGAACTTTTTGAGTTTCTGAGACACACATACAGAGTTCAAAACTATATACTTAACATACGTCTAATATTCTAAGTGCTGTTTATGATTTGTATTTAATGTAAACTTTAACTCAAACGTCTATGTTAAATAATGACCAACCTGCCAAATCTAGTGTTATGGTTTTTAAATTAGTTTTATGCATTCACAGTGCAATTATGTACCAGTAAGTATAGGAAAGATTGTTATCAAATTTACTATTTTATGAAAAAGTAAGGTGCTGATAGTTTTTTCTTTTAATTATTTCCTAAAAACTCTAGTATTTCAATGGCATTAAATATATCAGTCGATCATGCTAATGACAATTTAATTTAAACAAACTTTACTTTCAAAAATTTCGACTCCCAAAGATCACTTTGATATCGCACGCCGTCCATTAAAATAGTGGCAAGCTATCTTCATCTGACAACACAACTTAGTAATTAAGACTGACTTTATGATCGAAAATGAATGCCTTCCGTTTCATCTGTCGTAAATCAAAGTTATGCACTTCTTGATTTGGTGTTGTCAAAAGTGGGTCGCATTCACTGGAGCACAGATGAAGAAACTCTGATATGGTTCTTTAAGTTATGACATTGTGATATGTTAAGGAGATTAATGTAGTAAATTTTAATTATACTGAAAGAAGGAATTTATGCTTAAAAGAAGCGTCGTCGTCATATTACAACATATGCAGCTAATTTTCAAACTAAAACTGTCAATTTTTTACAATTAAACTTAACGTAAAGTCTTTAATTAAACCTAAATATTTATTGTGTTTTCATCAAAATGTAAGTAAATGAGAAGTATTAGATCTGTTTGTAGACGTAAAAGAAATGGAAAGCTGAACTTATATTAAATTAAATATAACTGATCACGCACAATTGTGATGACCATCGACTGTGTTCCACAGTTTATTGAAACTTCAAAACAGAGTCCCCCACCAGGACCTCGGCAAACCTGGGCACACCATCCGACCCCGGATGAAGCTGAACAATGCGTCCTAAACGCCAGCGGAGGGGCGGCAGGTTTGGATCCTTTACCAACACGAGGTCTCCGGTCTTGGGTGGGGTCGTCCTATCCGACCACTTAACGCGTTGCTGCAAAATGTGCAAATACTCCAGATGCCAACGGCGCCAAAAACTCTGCGTAAGCTGCTGGAGCAATTCAAATCGCGAGAGCCGTCCGGAGGGCACTTCGGAATAAGGATATTCCGGCAAGGCGTTAAGCGGTCTGCCAATCAAAAAATGGCCCGGCGTAAGGGCCTCTAAATCATTCGCGTCCGAAGACAACGGACACAACGGACGCGAGTTGAGGACCGCCTCAACCTTACAAAATACGGTCGCGAGTTCCTCAAACGTGAGGACCGTCTCCCCAATAACGCGACGAAGGTGAGTTTTAGCGGCCTTTACAGTTGCTTCAAAAATCCCTCCCCAGTGGGGGCAGGATGGCGGGGAGTACTGCCATCGTACCCCTCTGCGAGAGAGTGTGGATCCGATCTCAAAATTATTCCTATCCAAAAATTCACAAACTTCCTTTAAATACCTATCGGTGCCCTTGAAATTGGTTCCACAATCGGACCTGATTAACGACGGCATTCCGCGGCGAGACACAAAACGATTCAACGTGGCTACAAAGGCTTCTGTGGTGAGGGCACTAACCACCTCCAGGTGGACCGCTTTAGTGGCCAAACAAACAAATACACACAAGTAAGCCTTTTCCGTTCTAGCATTACGAAGCCGCGATGTCTTAACGGTAAATGGCCCCGCAAAATCCGTTCCAACTCCTGAGAAGGGCATCGATTCGTTCACTCGATCGGCAGGCAAATCACCCATCTGGGGCTGCATCGTATCGGCGCGCAAACGATAACACGGGAGACAACGAAAAATAACGGATCGGATTATTCTCCGCGCTGACAAAATCCAGAACTCTCGTTGGAGGAGCGCGGTCAAAGCATTACAACCGGCATGAGCATTCTTTACATGTCGGTCTGTAATCAACAGTCTAACTAACGGTCCATCCTTGGGGAGCAACAAAGGGTGGCGTGATCCGTACGGCAGGTTGGCATGTCTGAGCCTACCTCCGACACGCAGCAATCCGGTACTGTCCAAGAAGGGATTCAACCGCACCAAGGGTCCCTTCAACTTGGACTTACTTGAGCGCAGGGCTTTCAGCTCCGGTTCAAACTCTCGCTGTTGCGTCACTCGCAACCAATGCAACAGAGCGTCTTGCCGCTCTTGTGGGGCGAGGACCGGAGACAACGATTTCTCCTGAGGCTGGCGACAATTTCGCACAAAGCGCCTCATCCAAGCAGTCACGCCGAGCAACTTATCAAGAGAACTGTAGCGGTCTAACAAAAACTCCATCTGCGGAGCCGCCACCGTCTCCACGGCGTGAACACGCATGCCTAGGTCTGGGACTCTGGCCACAGCCGGGGTGGCAGGCCATGAGCGCTCAGGCCGTAACAACCATGATGGACTCCACCATAGGTGGTGGTCCACTAACTCAGGCGCCTCGCAGCCGCGGGAGGCACAATCTGCGGGGTTCAATTCGCCCGGTACGTGGCGCCAAATCAACGGGGCCTTTGAAGTCTGAATTTGTGAGACCCGGTTGGCCACAAAAACCTCAAGGGTGTGGACTGAACTCTTCAGCCAACAAAGGACGACCTGGCTGTCAGACCACGCAAATATCGACCCCAAGTCGACACCGTTTCCCAAGGTGTCGGCAACATGATTGAGTAGCCGTACTAAGAGAGTGGCGCCGGACAACTCCAACTTCGGAATGGTTAGCCTAGTCCGAAGGGGGGCGACCTTACTCTTGGCCGTAACTAAGTGTACGGCGACAACGCCTGCTGCATCCACCGTTCGGATGTAAACGGCTGCCGCGTATCCGCTTTCGGACGCGTCACAAAAGCCGTGCAGGGAGGCTTTAAACTTTCCCGAAGGCAGCATTTGCCTCGGTATACAAACCCGATTGACGTCGGGTAGGGATGACACGAACCTCACCCACTCTCGTAGGAGGCTACCAGAGAGGGGCTCATCCCATGACAATTCCGCAGCCCAGAGCTCCTGTAGGAAGCACTTCATCGAAAACACTACAGGGCTGAGCCAACCGTTCGGATCAAAGGTACGGGCTACAGTAGACAGCACCGTGCGTTTAGTCCAGACCTTTAAGTTTGGCAGTTCCAATCTATATGTGAACAAATCCGGGACTGGTCGATACTGGACTCCCAAAACAGACAGCATGTCTGGAGTCTCCGGATTTTCAAGGAGGAGCGGCTCTTGCTGGTGGTCCTTAGGCAAATCTGCCAATAGGTCCGGTGAGTTAGACAGCCACTTCCGCAACTCATAGCCACCAGCCCTCAAGAGCGCAATCAGCTCATCACGTAAGACGAGAGCCTCATCTAAGCTCGAGGCCCCCGTGCAGATATCGTCGACAAATAAGGCCCCCCCCTCAATAAGAGCAGATGCCCGGGGATAGCGTAGCCGTTCGCGCTCTGCGAGCTCCAAAAGCGAACGGATCGCCACAAAGGGGCTCGACCGCAAACCATAAGTGTTGGTGTTCAGCTCGTAAGCCAACATCGGATCTTGGGGATCCTCACGCCAAAGGATGAGCTGGTATCGTCTATCCTCCGGGTGAATCACGGTCTGTCTGAACATCATGCGGATATCGGCCACAAAGACGACAGCGTGCCGGCGGAAGTTGGTCAAAACATCACAGACATCGTGATGCAACTTCGGCCCCGCATGCAGACACTGATTCAACGACACTCCGGTTGACGTGGGCGCTGAACCATCAAAGACCACGCGGATCTTCCCATTGGAAGTCTTCAAAACAGCGTGGTGTGGCAGGAAGTAATGTTCCACATTACGCCAGTCCAACTGCGAGATGGACATGTGCCCAAGGTCCAAATACTCCCGCATGAAGTCTATATACTTCTCCTTGAATGCGGGATCCCTGGCCATCCTACGCTCCATGGACAACAATCTCTTCTCGGCCATCGGTCGGGAGCTCCCTAAAGGAGGGCGAACCGCCAAGAAGGGCAAGCGGGTAATCAAGCGACCCGAGAGGAGGCGCCCAGTGTTGTTCTGGTAGAACAATTCTTACTCCTCCGCTAACGGATCCAACCGCTTGGCAGTGGGAGGTTCCTCCACCTCCCAAAACTTTTGGAGAACGTCGGACAAAGTAGAACCGACAATGGTCTGGCGGTCTACCGACGGGGTCTCTGGTGTCTGTGGTACCTTTCCCATCACCACATGACCCAGCGACGAGGACAAGGCGACAAGATCGGCTGTCTGCAAAACTCGCTTGCTTCCACACAGTACACGACCGAGGACATCCGCACCAATCAACAAGTGTATTGGGCCCGGTCGGTGGAAGGAAGGATCAGCCAAAGCCAGTCCAGACGTCAGCTCAATCGTGGATGGCGGCACTCGCACTTGCGGGAGTGGTCCAACCACCTTATCAAAAACTATCGCCGAAGCACCGATCTTCGGCCTTGGCGTGAAGTGGGGGGAGAAGGAGAACTCAACTCGACCAATCGGATCAGGGATCCGCGAGTCTCCCACCCCCCGTACCGCTTCGTGATGCGGCACAAGCAAAAGACCCAGCTGTCGGACAAGCCACCTGGACATTATGCACCCCTGGGCACCTGAGTCCAAAAGGGCACGCACCGTGACAACATTGCCCTTAGGTCCCCAAACATTCACGGAGGCTGTTGGCAACAGCACAAGCTCCGGAGGGGTGGTTGGGTCCGACAGGGGCGCCATTAAAAATTTTGGGGGGGTACTTGTCCCCCTCGCGCCTGAGTCGGCGCGCCAAATGTGGGACGCTCGTACCGGGCGAGCGGGTCCCAATCGGGTACATACTGGCCCCGACCAACAGCACTCCTAGGTGCAGGGTAATACCCGTGTGGGGCGTGCCTCGGTACATAGTACCCCAATCGAGGCCTCTCCATTAGGGGGGGGGGAGTAGCAAATAGGGCCCGTGCCCATCGCCACCGTGGCGTACTCTTGTGGTACCCCCCTACCCCCGCCCGTGGCGGGGGCGTCTCTCCTATAGTTCCCCCTCTCCGGGGGGGACTGAACGGGGGGGCTAAGCCCCGCCGAATCTCTAGGGGACCGGTTCCGGGCTGCCGGGCCCCCGCCCGTGCGCGAGGAATTCGAACCCCGGTCGCTCCCGGCGTCCTTGCGGTCCAAACAAAGGAGGGGGTGATGCCTCCCTCCGCAAAGACGACAATCCTCTGTCTGGGGACACGCCGACTGCATGTGTCCCCCCAAACACCTATAGCACCATTGGCGCTGTCTAGCAACGGCCCTCCGTCCCTCTGGGCGGAGGCCTCTAAATTTGGCACATTCGTGCACCACGTGCCTATCTCCCCTGCAATACCTGCACCGCTCACTCGGTGCGGGGGGAGGGGACTGCTGGAAGGCAGCATAGCGATTGGTCGGGCGACGGGGCTGTTCCCTCGCCGCCACCATACGACCAACACCTGGAACCGGGGCGGGCTCCAGGTGGTCCGTCACCCTACATTCGTCCTCCAAAAAACGAAGGAGGTCCGCGAAGGGCGGGAGATACGAGGCGCTGTCGCCTCCGTACCTCTGCTCGAAACGCCCCTTCATTTCAGCGGGCAATTTGGCGAGGACTATGTGCAGCAGTACAAAGGACCACTGATCCACCGGCAGGTCCAATCGCCTTAGGGAGTTGACCGCTGACAGTAGCGGGTTCAGCAACTCCCTCCGTAACAGGTGTACCCGCGTGATTCGCGGGAGAGCCAAAATCGTGGCCACGTGGGTGTCCGCCAGTAACCGGACATTCTGGTACCTGCTAACCAGAAGCTGGCGAGCCACCTGGTAGTTGTCGTCACTGATGAGCAGGTGCTGGATTACCGCGCTGGCCTCTCCTCGCAGGGAGGAGCGCAAATAGGCCAACTTCTCGCTAGGGGATAAGTCCCGTCGTGAATCCACCAAACTGTCAAACAAATTAATGAAGCCCATCCAGGCTGACAGATCCCCATTAAAAGTGGGAATCTCCAAAGTAGGCAATCGGCCTAGCAACGCCGTCGGGGTAGGGTTGACCTCCCCGCTCAAAACCGGCTCCCCCTTCCGAACAGCCAGGGCCCTCTCAGCCGCCTCCGTGAACTGGTCAGCCAGCTCATAGGCCTGGGCTACATCCTGCTCCAGCTGTTCCGACACGGCATCATCAGCTGGGGGGTTCTCCAGATAATACGCGCGACACTCCATGGCGTGGCGCTCCAGGTCTTGCAGCCGAGCTGCCAGCCCGCCATACCGAGCTAGCAACGCGCCTACCCGGTCGGCTCGGTCTATTAATGTGACCGCACAAGCAAGCCAACGCAAAACTCCTTGGATGCCAGCCCTGGATACGGCGGTCGGATTCGTAGGAGCCATTTATAATCCGTTTAATAAACAAAGCAAACAAAGAAATATAAAAGTGGTAAACATCAACAAAAAAAACAATAGAAATAGGTCGCGTCACGATAATATAAAACACAATTAAAATTCGGACGACATACACGGACCCTACTATTTTCATAAATTATTAACAACTTACCAATTTCAAGGGCTAACAATATAACGGTAAAAACAAAACGTATAGGATTAACGGTATGGCATACACGGCACGGCCAAGTCAACCTCGCAAATCAACTACTAAACCGTTATCAACAAACAAAAACAAAACTATTTTTAATAATAATACTCGTAATTTAATACTACTAATAATTAAAACTAGTTCCACTTTTTTAACTAGGCAAGCGGACTCGGAACAAACACTAGTATGTGGTACTAATAAACAACACTTTCGAACGAAACTATTCGTCAAATAAATCCGGACACACAAAAAAAAATATACACATCTAGGCGAGTAAACTCGTATCAAATCACTAGTATGTGGTACTAATAAACACACTTTCGAACGAAACTATTCGTCAAATAAATCCGGACACACAAAAAAAATATACACATCTAGGCGAGTAAACTCGTATCAAATCACTAGTATGTGACCACAATTATATAAGTGTCTATCTATTATCGGATCCACCAAGTGAGAAACATTCGCTTCGAGAATTTACTAGAACAATTTCTTAGTACTTCAAATCGTCTCGGAATACCCTCGAGATTTCAACAAAAAAAAAAAATTTTTAGGTACGCTTTTTAGGTATTTCTAGGTACGCTCTGCTACCAAAAATATGATCACGCACAATTGTGATGACCATCGACTGTGTTCCACAGTTTATTGAAACGGATGTTTCTCATGCAAAATTAAGTAAATTAAGAACTAGCCCTACCTTATGGTAGAAGATACTGTCCGTAATCCAGGGGGGCTGATCGCTGTCTCGCCGGCGCGCGCCTGGCAAAACGATCTTCACGCAACCCCCGATGGGAAACTCTTATAGCTAACACTCTTATAACTACACAATGCCCTAATAGGCAGCTAAAACTTTCCCGGCGCTTTTCAAAGCGAACACACACGGGTCACAAGTGGCGAGCTGAGCGCGTTGTTGCGCGGACGGCTGTTGGCGGCGCACTAAAAATCCTACACGCGGCCCGAGCGCATTGTCCAGTGACCTTGACAATGACAACTGCCCGCTCGCAAGCGCGCGTGAACAATAACAACATTAAACAAATGAGTTGTTGTATCACCGTGTGTCCTTTTTGTGTTGTCTCAGATACTCTTAAAATTTTAAATGTATGCAAGTTTATAAATTTACAAGTGTATCGGATAAAATAATTATAGAAAAAAACACTAGCCTCATTATTTTTCAATTATTAATCAACAAATACTCATAAGGATGGATAAAGAAGCAGTATCATGCCTCACCACAATTAGCCTGATGGATAGGTATTGGTTTATGCTAGTAATTATCCAAAGCAACCTAAATTTTTGTCCACCATTCCCATCTCTAACAATCCCAAAAATCACTGCGGTATCGAGCACAAAAAATTTATACTTCGTTAGAGACAAATGATTCTCTTACAAATCAACCGTGCCTTCACCAGTGTAATAATGACCTTACACACAATTAAAACCAGTTGATGAATGATAAGAAAAAAAACACTTAAAAAAACAACAGCTTCCGTAATGCTCTATATAATGATTAATGATCTGAATGCCCAAATTAATGATAAATGATAATGGAATATTTGTAATTAAGAGGAACTGGGTGTTCTTATTGAATCAGATTTTATTTATAATTTAACTAGTGATCAACCGTGTCTTCGTCTGTGTCGACAAGAATATTAGTGCAGTTTTCTAATTACATTAATATTATAAAAACATAAAGTTTGTACGTAGAAGTAGGTAAACTGTGGAGCTATAGAATTGAATCTATTATAAAATTGGTTTATGATGTCTAAGTTAAATTCCACCATGTTATTCGAGCGAGTCTGACGCCATAACAATGATGTTTTAGCATTATTGTGTTCCGGCGGAGGAACTACGCCGATAAAACCACCAGGTGCCGCTAGTAAAATGTGAACATAGTTATTGAAACTTGTTTTCCAGTTAGGTGTTGAATTCAGTACACAAAATAGGTATCACGGAATAAAAACTCAATAGAAATCTCAATTAAGTGTATAGAATACCAAGCTAATGGATAAATTAAATATGCGCCTTCACATATTTTTGTCCTAGCTGTCTACCGATTAGGTTATGGAATAAAACTCTAGCCATAATAAAAATAAATAAAGCGCTTAAAAAGTCATTCCTTTTCACACCTTCATTTGTTTCATAAAACGCAATTGTTTTCCCAACAGCTAATTCACGATATGATCGATAAGATAATCGGACAAAAAGGGTATGATACCCAATGTTTATGCAAGAGGGAGGCAAAAGGTGTGCAAACGCACGTGGACGACATACTGCGCTGCCTTAATGGACGGGCAATAAAACTGATGCATAGCTCGGCTATATTTCAACTGGATATACGGTTATGGAGTTTAATTCATATTAATGGGCGCTGTACAATTCTTCGAACCTTAAGGGTTTAAGGTTGCCTTCAAATATTACAGTGAAGTGTGGTCAAAAATTAATTTAAACTTTACTCGCAAATAAATGAAAGATGAATCTGCAGTCAGTCTGTTTGCCTACACAACTGAAAAAAACTGAAAAAACTAAAAAACGTTTTTAAAACAATACTTGCAATCAGTTCTGATCTAAACACATGAAATATGAACACTGAATTAACGCATTTCAAGTTATATTTTTTTTATCCACAACGGGGTAGCACTTAGCCTTTATCACACCTGATGTAAAGTGGTGATAAGGCTGAAGGTAAGCGCACTACTCCCGGAATCTTCAATCACTGAGGAACTGGCTATTTTATCTCTAACTGCCGGAATACAATAATGCTGGAAACTCATTGTTTTGGCGTCAGACTTAGATAAGATGATGTGGTTGTAGCAAACAAGGCGGACTAAGAACAAGTCCTACCACCAACCAAACCGAATACAATATGTAATCGAACCCGGGACCTCTGGGTCTGAAATCGGTGGTATAAACCACGAGACCACAAAGGTGGTTAAAGCTATTTTACTGCTTTGGCACTGGCTAGCCTCATAGATGGATAAGGAATTTGACTTGCATCAGTGCAAATGTTTTTCACCCTTTGACTTTATGGTCCGCATCTAACGCTCATGCTTCTCTAAATTTGCTGCTTCCAAGATCTCAACCGGTACGGTAAACAAATACTAGCACAGTGTTCTAGACAGATGCCTAATAAAAATCGTTGAATAATTCCAACATAAGTATGCAGCAGTAAATATTAGTACAACAGTATCGCAACTAGCACAGGGCCTGGCAGAGATGCCAAAGCACTGCCAGACCTTATGTTACATAAATAATAAAACTGACTGTCAAAACTCTGAAACGTTCATGCAATTTTAAATACTGCAGTATTGGAAGTCTATAGTTCGTGGAAGGTATAAGTACTAAAAGATGTAGATCGCTCCATATGTCGCAGAAAACTTTTCACCGTAACCATATCCAAAAAACCCTGCCCAGTTGCAAAATTTAGTTCAAAGTTTTTGTAGAAAGATAAGTCGACCAAAAAGCAGAAACAAAAAGTTTTTCCGTAATTTTTTTGACGTAATTACGTCTTATAAATCCATGAACACTGGCTGTGCGCACGAAAAAGTGTCACGTTCCGCGTGCAAGCAAGAGTGGGGACCAAGAAAGAGGCACGATCCGCCTTAGTGTTCGGTTTCTGACGCATCTATCTCTCTTCCACTCTATCGGCCGATGCGTCCGAGTAGGAGAGAGACAGCGGTATATAAAATTATCGTCTGTAAATCGACTTGACAGACAACCAATTTTTTGTCATTGCTTTTGGTCAAGAAGTTTGCTGGGACCCATACCAAGTTGCGTTACTGCTTCAGCATGTTTACGTACTCTGCATCTCCTATTAATAATCGCTGATGCAGTGATGTTTTGCTAAATACTTTGATTTATCACTGCAATAATGTGGTCTGTTGAATATTTATTTGTCATCGCCATTTTAGTTGTTACCATTACCTAATGCAGTTGGTTCGGTTTTTATTAGTTCATTTCCGATTCATTGATTATCTGCAGTCCTGCTTATAAGAACTTCCTCTTATAGAAGTATCTGGATATCTTTACATCGGCTTTCGTACGAAACACTTATGAGTAGGTTGGTTTTTATTACATTTGAATGTTGTTAATGGGTCATTTTCCTAATCAAGAAAGATGAGACTTTGTATTGATATTGTATCAAAGTAATAAGCAGGAATATTAAAATTAATTGGGCAAAAAACGAGCTGGTCATTTGCTGAGAAACTATTTTTTGTTGGAATATCAATTCTATTGCTTTTGAAAATAAGCGGAACTAGCGAAACTATTTCTATGAATCAATAAAACAGCCTGTGTTATAGTCTACGGAAACTTGTCCTATTTAAAAATAGAAGATACTTTTTATGAAACATTCTGCATTTGTTCCAGGTAAAATGATGTCTTTATGTAATTAGAGAAACTGGTCTAATATGTCCTAAATAATCATACAAAAAAATTATCATAAATGAAGCCAGTCATAACTTTAAAAGCTGTTGTTGTTCTTATGGCTGATTTTTCTATCCTATAATAGTTATCAGTCAGTTAAATTAATAACCAACCAGAGTAAACGTCAATCTCATACAAGAGAGCGAAATGAATGGCAATTGCTTTTCAATTTGGAGGTATAAAACGTTAACAGAGTCAATTTTTATCCAGGCATTGAAAAATCTAGCCTAAGTCAAATGTCGCTTATAAAGCTGGTTATTCACAAAGTGTACCAAAACAAGATGTGCCATAGATAAAGTAAGTTTATCTTGTACAATCGACAACTGATTGTAATATAGCAAACAGGTTGTGCATAAGCGCTTTGATCTAGACTTTGACCTTTGTATTTTAGTTGGAGTCACATCGCTAAGAAAACGTTAAGCTACAAAATCAGAGGGCCTGGACAAGTGGCTTTCTATCGATGTCGTCTGTAGGAAAGAACGAAGATCATGATCACATGACATTTCAATCGTTAATGTCAATCCCATATATTTGTCTTTCTATTCTACTGGCGATATCGACTTTAAACAAAAGACTATTTGTAAATTAGGTACGAATTACGCTGCGCGTATACCTTTATTGTAATTTTCATTTTTTGGAAAAGTTTTGGTCTACTTCTTGGCTAACAAAACATTCCTTTCAACCAGTTATTTTAATTTAATTAAATGCTATTCGCCTATAATAAAAATGTTTAATATTCGCTGTAAAGTACCTGTACCAAACATTTTGTGTACTTACAAGACGAGGCAGAGGGAGGTTCATCAAGTGGATTTCGTAAAATGTATTTTTGTGCCATCTGATCGTATCTAAAGATCATATTTTCAAATTTGACAAAGTTTATCTATGAGCCGGAATTAGGCAGGACGAAGTTCAAATAGACTGTAATTGTCACAATTTTATAATATTAGGTTACTTCTCTTATCTGTAGGTACCTTTGGCTTTTGATAGGTGTCAGTCCATAATATTAGCGAATGGTTAAGTATTTCAGGTTTGCATATACCCTGTCCATTTTCAGTGAGATTGAGCAATGTCATCACCTATGTCTAACTATCAGTGTTCTTGTATAATATCTGGAATTATCGCGATTTTTTTATGTTTATACGACATCTTTTTTTTAATACATTCCATTTATTTTATGACATTAATTAAGGCGCTACTCGGAAAAATATGGACTTTTTGATTTTAAACTATAGGACGGTTACAGTTCTTAAAAATCTGGTAATAAGATATATATTTCTTCATACCTTTATCTAGAATCGTATAGTTTCAAAAACACGATTTTATGATTTTGCCTCGACACTTTTTATTTTCGAAAAGACCTCTAAAAAATACGAAAAGTGAAGATTATTCTTAAATGGGGTTACTTACACTATTGGAAATTGGTTTAATTAGTGGACACCAATAATATTGAGGATCGTATAGAAGCATTTTTTTTTATCGCTGTAGTTTTTTAATACGAAGTGATTTTGTGTTTTTTTTGCCTAATCTGCAAAATCGGTCTCGCTCCCGCGCGCGTCTTTTTCTCATTGCTATCTCGCTTCAGCACATTTTTTCCGAGTATCGCCTTAATGGCGCTAAACACCTCCATTTATTCGTAGCTCGTACTACTCCAGTCGTGAGAAATAGTCCGCTCGTGGAGTGACCCCGTCCAGTTTAGGCAATATCGCGGAATCGGCCGATATCCCGACCGCCCGCGATCGCCGATCGCAACCTGATTTATTCTCTAACGGCTCGGCCACGACCTAACGCTAGCGACCAAGAGCGGACGCTTAGGAGCAAGCGAGTGAATATTAGTTAAACGCCCAAATTTGTCCATTTTGGAAGGCTCTATCTTTTAAAACGTTGACTTTGAGAAAAAATGGTATATAATTTTTAAAGACCACCAAAGTTACCAAAAGACTACCAAGTTTCAACTGTGTAGTTTTTATAGTTTTGGAATAAAGTGGCTGTGACATACGGACGGACGGACAGACAGATAGACACACAGACATGTCATGACGAATTTATAAGGGTTCCGTTTTTTGTCATTAGGCTACGGAATTCAAACACTCCATGTTATAATGTCATGCGAATGGCCGCCCACATAAGTACTTTCATTTCATTGTTTTTTCTACCACGCAGGCCACATGCCGTGTAGTGCCGGCACATAAATAGAATAGCACTACCCCCTCTCTTCCCGTGGGTGTCGTAAGAGGCGACAAAGGGAAAACTGCCATCAGGAGATGGGCAGCAGCGTCTCCAGGTTACAACAGGCCATACTGCGATCGCCAACCCGCCTGCCAAGCGTGGCGATTATGGCAAACCCCCCCGAAAAATGAATACTCAACCAAAAAATCGGCCCCCAGCCCCCGGCGGCCCCGCTATTCCTAGCTACGGTAGCGGCTATGGTAACGGCGGGGCAGGGGGTGCTAAGAATCCCCGGGTAGGCTCCGGCTACCAACACCGACGACTCGACCTGGCAACCTACAACACGCGCACATTGAGGCTCGACGAAAAGCTCGTAGAGTTGGAAGAGGCAATAAGTAAGTTACATTGGGATATCATTGGGTTATCTGAAGTCCGAAGAGAGGGGGAGGACTCGATAACCCTGCAATCCGGTAACTTACTTTACCTCCGGGAGGGCGACCAACAGTCCATTGGTGGTGTCGGGTTCATCGTCCATAAATCCCTTGTCAACAACGTGATCACCTTAGGAAGTGTCTCGAGCAGGGTAGCGTACCTGATACTCAGATTATCGAAACGATATTCGCTGAATGTTATCCAGGTCTACGCTCCGACCTCGAAACACGACGATGTCGAAGTGGAGGCTATGTATGAGGAGATCTCTAAAGCCATGCATAGCTGTAAAACCCACTACACGGTTGTGATGAGGGATTTCAATGCAAAGTTGGGGCAACGTTGCGGTGATGAGCTGAGAGTGGGGCAATTTGGATTTGGGCAACGGAACGATAGAGGCCAGATGCTGGCAGACTTCATGGAGAGAGAGAACCTCTATATGATGAACTCCTTCTTTAGGAAGCCCGTAAGCCGCAAATGGACCTGGATCAGTCCGGACGGTAAAGTCAAAAACGAGATCGATTTTATCATGTCGACGAAGAAGCACATATTCAATGATGTCAGTGTGATCAACGCTGTTAAGACAGGAAGTGATCACCGTATGGTGAGAGGCACATTGAATATCGATGTCAAGCTCGAAAGATCGCGACTGATAAAATCCACGCTCCGACCAATACCAGCTCAAATTCAAAACCACGAGTGCTTTCAGCTCGAGCTTCAAAACCGCTTCGAAGCCCTTGAGAACAGCATAGACGTGGACGATCTATACAACATGGTGGTGGATACTGTCTGCACGGTAGGGTCTAAGTACTATAAAACCCGCCGTCCCAAATTGAAGAAACTCTCCCGTCAGACTCTCCAACTCATGGATCAGAGACACGAAATGAAGCTGCAGAACTCAGCGGATGCCCATCGTTATCGACAGCTTAATAGACAGATAACTAAGTCTTTGACGCGCGACCTTCGCCAATTTAATACCGAGCGTATTAAAGAAGCCATTGAGCGGAACAAAGGCTCCAAAGTGTTCGCGAGAGATCTGTCTATCGGGCAAAGTCAATTGACGAGGCTGAAAACTGAGGAAGGTAGCATCATTTCGTCAACACCTGAAATCCTAAAGGAGATTGAGAGTTTCTATGGACAGCTATATTCCACACAAACACCTGTTGAAAGCAAGGCTACAGACCCTAGAGCCAAGCTTACCCGACACCATACCGAAGATATCCCGGACGTCAGCCTGTACGAGATTAGAATGGCTCTCAAGCAGCTTAAAAACAACAAGGCGGCGGGCGATGACGGAATCACAACAGAGCTTCTGAGAGCAGGCGGTAAGCCGATACTTAAAGTCCTCCAGAAGCTTTTCGATTCAGTCATCTTTGAGGGCAAAACGCCAAAGGCATGGGGCAGAAGCGATGTGATGCTGTTTTTCAAGAAGGGTGATAAAACTCTCTTAAAGAACTATAGACCCATCTCGCTTCTGAGCCATATCTATAAGTTGTTTTCGAGAGTCATTACGAATCGTCTCGTTCGCAGGTTCGACGACTTCCAACCTCCTGAACAAGCCGGGTTCCGGAAAGGCTACAGTACCATAGACCACATTCATACGCTGCGGCAAGTTATACAGAAGACCGAAGAGTATAACTTGCCACTTTGCTTGGCGTTCGTGGACTATGAGAAAGCCTTTGATTCGATTGAGACTTGGGCGGTGCTGCAGTCTCTCCAGAGGTGCCAAATAGACTACAGGTACGTCGAGGTGCTGAGGTACTTATACCAAAACGCCACCATGTCGGTCCGATTACAGAACCAAAGCTCTAATCCTATCCAACTACAGCGAGGTGTGAGACAGGGAGATGTCATCTCTCCCAAACTGTTCACAGCTGCGCTGGAGGATATTTTTAAGCTGCTGGACTGGAAAGGATACGGCATCAACATCAATGGCGAGTACCTAACACACCTACGGTTTGCCGATGATGTAGTTCTTATGGCTGAGACCTTGGAAGACCTGAACACAATGCTCGAAGATCTCGGTAATGCTTCACAAAGAGTGGGTCTTAAGATGAACATGGACAAGACGAAAATCATGTTCAATGCCCATGTTGCACCCGCTCCAGTTAATGTTGGGAACATTACACTTGAAGTTGTTGACCACTATGTTTACCTAGGACAGACGGTCCATTTAGGTAAGTCCAACTTTGAGAAAGAGATCTCTCGTCGAATCCAGCTCGGATGGGCAGCGTTTGGGAAGCTCCGACATATATTCGCGTCCGAAATACCTCAATGTCTCAAGACGAAAGTCTTTGACCAGTGTGTGTTGCCAGTAATGACCTATGGAAGTGAGACGTGGTCTTTTACTATGGGTCTCATAAGAAGGCTCAAAGTCACCCAGCGAGCAATGGAGAAAGCGATGCTTGGTATTTCCCTGCTCGATCGAATCAGAAATGATGAGATCCGCAGGAGAACTAAAACAACCGACATAGCTCGAAGGATTGCATCATTGAAGTGGCAGTGGGCGGGACACATAGCGCGGAGAACCGATGGCCGTTGGGGCGGAAAGGTTCTCGAATGGCGACCGCGTACCGGACGACGTTCCGTGGGCAGGCCCCCTACAAGGTGGACCGACGATCTGGTCAAGGTCGCGGGAAGCCGCTGGATGCGGGCAGCGCAGGACCGATCGTTGTAGAGATCCTTGGGGGAGGCCTATGCGCGGCAGTGGGTGTCGTTCGGCTGACATGATGATGATGAGGCCACATGCCGTGTAGGCAAAAAGAACTTAATGTCACACCCACACTAATGAGGGATTTTCTGACAGATGATTAAAAAAGAAAAAAGTTTTTTCCAAAAAACAACACATGGCGTTCATCAGACATGGGTCTGCTTTTTTTTATTTGCTGGCAAGGAGTCTACGTTAAGACGTTCATAAAAAAAAACACTTGCAGAAGGAAAAAAAAAAATTTACAGGACGGAAAAGGCTTATCTACAACTCGCGGTATGGTCGGTATGGTATTGCAACGCAAAATAAGAGGAATAGAATTATTTGACATTTCTTTTCTTCCGTCAACGTCAACTTTTTTTTGGCCTTGCACCTTCTTGCACAACTTTCAAATACAAGTGTAGGTCAGATCAGATGAGAGTCTGGTCAGTGCCATCTATCGAGCTAATAAATAAACTTTTTTTTTATTTGCTGGCAGAAAATCTCTCATTACGACAATCCGCTTTACAAGAAAAAGGACCCTCCGCTTAGCGCCAAACCAAGAGTCGTGGCACTAAAACCTTTTTGACTCACGACGATCCTCCGTGAAGAGCATTCACGACACCATTTTTCGATCGTTTGTCATTTTAGGAACATTGGAAGTCATTGATAGGTACCTGAAAAATTACACTAGCCATGCAAAAATGAACCTTAGGGCTAAAAATGTAATACAAATTGCGGAGGAATTTGTTCAAATTGAAACTAATCACTCTATCAATACAATACAATTCGTTATGTAGAAAAATAAATTGATTTCCAGTGAATTGGAAACTAATGACAGTTGAACAAACAAAATTATTCGGTAGGTACTTTGCATAACTACTCAATTTGAATTCGATTGTAAAAAGTAAATAAACAACGCATGAACCTTAGGGCTAAAAATTTAATACAAATTGCGGAGAAATTTGTTCAAATTGAAACTAATCACTCTATCAATACAATACAATTCGTTATGTAGAAAAATAAATTGATTTCCAGTGAATTGGAAACTAATGACAGTTGAACAAACAAAATTATTCGGTACTTTGTACACCTACTTAATTTAAATTCGATTGTAAAAAGTAAATAAACAACGCATTAGAAAAATTTTGTACCTTTACAAACGTGGCTCATTCGTATCGCTATTTACTTAAGCATACACTTAACAAGTAGTTACTTACAATCAAACTATAATCGCCCTGCACTTATGAGACAAGCGACAGTAATACTTCCGACTATCGTAATGTGTTATGTATGATTATGAAACTTTAGAAAATTCAATCTTCGTTATAGTTGACGCCTAGTTTCAGTTTTGTATTTTTTTGCCAAAAGCAACACTAGGTACATGAGAATGAGAATTAACGAAATTAACGCTGGCTATACAAAGCGTAAGAAGTATTTGATAAATTCGACGCTTCTCGTAGCTACTCCGTAGCTCAGTGGTTAGAGCAGTCGGATAGCGAAAGGTCGTGGGTTCGAGTCCCATCGGAGCTGGTTGTGAGACGGGTCGATTTTTTCTAAATACTTTAATTTCCATTTTTCACTTAGTACATGAGAATTATCATACACGACTTCACTTAACATCAGGAGCGATGAAGGCTTAGTGCTACCCCGTTGCGGATAAGAAAAAGACAGAGAAAAAGAAATTTTGCTTACGTATTCACTAAGGGCTCCTTTACATTAGGTCGCAATCGGTGCGGCAGTCCTGCGGGCAGATCGCCGTAATTTTATGCAGCGCGTCTTGACCACGTTTGCGTCTTGACGTTTGACTTCGTATTGCCGTAATGACATAACGACGCACACGTCACGCAAACCTATAGTCCCACAATACTGTCTGATCCGGTGACATCCGTGACAGAGGAACCACTTGCAATGTCAAAATAGACTGTCGTATGAAAACTGTTTTAGTTCCAAAGATTATCACCGGAACAGAAAACGTTGTCGCACTGTCAAAGCCGCGCGAAAATGGTTTTGCACGTCAACTGCACGTACACTTGACTAATGCGTCATAGGATTACCGCGATCGGGGCCCTGCTGCTGTCGCACTAACTGCGACCTAATGTGAAGCAGCTCTTACTCTAAAATCATTTCCCACTATAATTAGCTGTTTTCTAATTGAAAACAGCTAATTGTTGCTTCTGACATAACTCTTAAACACAAACCTCGATACTTCACAACAGTTTTCAGTGCAAAAAACAAATTGTCGATCTTACCATTGAATGTCAGTCGGAGCCGACGGCTGACGGCTGCGACAAATGACGAACGACAACAATTACAGCAGAATCTAGCGATCTGCAGTTGTTTATCATTTCAAATGGCGGGACGATCGGTCGGTCGCACATGCATTAGAATCCTTAATGCGCGTGGATTTTGAATTTGGAATGTTGTTGTCTCGAAACTAAAATTGAAGATGTTGCTTTTGTTTATTTGATTGATTGATTGGTATTTTTGTTTTTTTAAGTACTTATAAATTGAATAAAAGCTTTAGAAAAAAGTTAGCACTATTGCAATTAATTCGATATTTTTTCATTGTGAAACTTGCTGGAAAAGCAGTAGCTCTAAATAAAGAAATGTGTTAATAAAAGTAATTTGATTTTTAAAGAGCAAACAGGTGTAGGTATAAGTTATTAAATAACTAACGTAAATTATGTTAAAATTAAAACTCATATCCCTTACAGCCTTGTTTATGCGTTGCTGACAACATTAAAAAGGTCATACAGCATATTGAAATTTATGTCGGTTTCGTAAAAAAATATGTAATGACTGATCAATAGTCTTAAATCACATAAAAATCCTCTGTTGAAAGGCTTAATCCTATGTTTTCAATCATCTTTTTATAGTTTTCACATTATCATATTAATCTACTCTGGTTTCCATGAAACCGTTTTGTATGGAAAGTTCACGAAATAAGTAGTACTTACTCCGTTAAGTTAAGGGCTATTTTTGCAATGTTTTTACTGATATCGATGTGGTAAATTTTTAATGGTCAGTGTAAATATATATTTTTTAAGTTTATTCGTCAAAGGATGGACGTTAATCGTCAAAAACCAGAGGCTTTCATAAACAATACCGCTGTAAAATCGCGTATAACATGACAACTCTGTAACAAGCACCCGTACCTTTATTAAAGATATATTTACCTTTTACCTAGTTATTGCCTTATCGAAAAAGCTAATAAGTTGGCTATTGTTGTAATTCAGTTAAAAGTTGATTAATAATATGTAGATATTCCGATCGTTGTGGAGATCCTTGGGGGAGGCCTATGCCCAGCAGTGGGCGTCGTTCGGCTGACATGATGATGATGATGACGATGATTATTGGAATAGTAAAATACTATTCCAATTATTATATTCGCAATCATTTGAACACGCATTTTGAATGTTGTGGGAATAACTAAATAAAATAAAGTAGATAAATAGATAAATATTTTGTTCACTTCTTAGCGTGTCGATCAATTTAGCTTTTCGTTCGTTCGTTCACTGATTTTCCAAAAAATGCAATGTCTTCACTAGAACAAACACATTGTTAAACTTCAGATAACTGTATTGACAAATATATCGTCATAAATATAATGTGCTCATGATGATCGAACGAACGGATCGCTACGGGTGATCAATTTACTGTAGACGATTAATACAGTACTAAAATTTTACGACACTGTTTATTCAATATTGTAAATCATAAAGACAATCACAATAATTGACTTTTATGATACTCGGGTGCATTTTTTTACTTTTTAACCAATTAGTGTTAAGCAAATCGTCTATAAATTAAAGCATTTATTTTAAAGGTTACCCGATTTGATACGGTTGTTTTAGTGCTTTATTTAACACCTTTTTATATGCAATTTGGTGCAATAAAATGCATAAATGTTGCTGAATTCAGCAAGAGTGAGTTCTATGATATTTTTTGCAAAAGTGATTTTAATATTTAGTGTTTATGACGGCATCTCAAGGTTTTCCCGCCTCTTGAAAAGTTTGAAGCCCATTTAAACTTATTGCATTTTTTAGGGAACGATATCAGTGAAAGCCAAATGCGAGTTTGTGATAGAAATTTAACAAATCAAGCTAGAGCTATAACTGCACTAATGCAACTGCTTAATGCATCTAAAGTGACACACGAAAGTAAATAACGCGAACCCTTACACAATCGTGCGGCCTTTCAGACCGGCACAGATTATTAACCATCAATCATAATCTTTACTCGGGAGCAGTCGATGCACTTACGAATTGCATTCAATCTATGACATCTATGCAGTTTGTAAGGTGCGGTTTGATTTACGCCAATATTACCCGTTGTCCTAGGTGTACGACCAACGCGGCGACGTTATTTTTTTATCCAAAACAGTTTAGCATTTAGCTTTTATCACACCTACCGGCCTAGCATGAGCGGCTTTTATCACGCGATATGATATAGCACGTCATGCTGTTTTGCTTACCCCACTAAGGTGTAAGCAAGACAGCATGACGTGCTATGATATATCATATCGCGTGATATAATGATGGTCATGCTAGGCAGGCTGACGTTAAGCAAAAGTAAGGCTGAATGTGGAGGCGCACTACTCCCGGAATTTATTTATTTACTTAAACTTTATCTTATGTTGATATTGTGTGATATTAGTGAGAAAAACTAACCGGCAAAAAAAAAGAGTGGAATCCTCAACAAATAAGGAACTGTCTACTTATCTTATTTCTAACTGCCGCCGTAACGTAACACTGCTGAAAACATTTTTGCTATGGCATCAGGCTTAGATAAGATGGTGGTAGCTAGCTAGGCGGACTTAGAACAAGTCCTACCACCCACCAAACCGTATACAATATGTACCCCCACTGGGATTCAAACCCGGGACCTCTGGGGCCTGTAGTGTTTCCACAAGACTACAGAGGCGATTATAACTATTAGATATTTTCGCGTCGAGTCGCATCAGATCGCTTCGTGTTGTCGCTTTGGTCACTCACGTAAGACACAGATCAGGGCTTCTATCACAGATTCACTTTATAGTTTTCTCCATAAATCAAGTAGTTATTACAACTGTGGTCGGGGTATAAACGTCTTATTATCGATTGCTATATTTAACGCGCCTTTTGGCTGTTTGGCTTTATGTCAGTTAATAATCACGACGTTTAAGAGCTTCTTAAAACTGTTTACTATATAGAAATCTCGGTTTGCTAAGAGGTTTCACCTTTATTAAGAGGTTATAATGAGTTGTGTCGTGTTTATCATCGTAAATTTATGCGTTTATTACCTAATTGAAAGCAAAATTGACCGAAAAGAAGTTGGAATACCTACCTAATTTTAATTATAACTATTAACCCTATAATTATATGAAAATTGCCTCTGAAAGTAAGTCCTAGGAATCGTAATAAAAATTTAAGTCATTTTCGATGCTATCTTTAGGGGTACGTATTTAAATGTCTAAAATTAAAAACCTAACGTTAAAACACATACGTTCAAAATACCTAAAATCAAAATACTTAATGGTTGTTTCACTTAAATTCAAAATACCTAAAGTTTAAAATGTCAAATGGTTATATTACTGAAGTTCATAAAGCTTAAACTTGAAATACCTATGAACAAAGTTCCCAAAATTACGAGTAGTTTACCTAACAGTTATTTGACCAAAACGAAAAATACCGAAAAGTCCTGTACTCCTTGAAAGTCCTGTAGAACAAGTGATAGGGTAGAAATTTAAGGGCCTTAAATTTCGTGGTTATTTTTATTGTGAAACAATCCATAGGTTGTATTGATACGAAAACCATAAAATTAAACCTATCACGTGTTCTACAGGACTTCCGAGCCACTCAAATATTAGGTCAATTTTAGGTATTCTGACCATTTGGTATTTAAAATGTGTGTGAATCAAACTTTGGTGTTATAGCTATAGACATTTTAAACATTAGATATTTAGTCCAATCGGTATTTTGAACTTAGGTGTTTCTTATGTAGGTGTTATTTGATTAAGTATTTTATAACATTAGGTATTTTGATTTTGAACGTAGGTGTTTTAACGTTAGGTTTTTTAATTTTAGACATTTTAATACGTACCCTATTTTTAGACGTCGTCTTTGATTTGACTAAATAATGTTTTTCTCATACAAGAGAAAAATAAATATCTCCTAGTTATTTAAGCTGTCCTACTAATATTATAATATATAAATAATAATATTACAAACAACTAGCTTTCCGCCCACAGCTTTGCCCGCGTGGACTACACGACGTTATCCCGCGGGAATGTGATATTTTCCAGGATAAAAACTAACCAATGTTCATTTCCAAATCTGCACACAGCTAACTACATAGTAATACCGATTTAGAGCACTCCTGTATTCAAGTTTTGAATTATGCACTTATTTACATGAGCTAGAGAATCGAAGGCTTATGTATTTGACCCTTACGCGGCGGACGGGTAGGATTAACTACCTTTTGTACAGGTTGACGGGAAGATGACTTTAGACCTACCTTTCGTTGATATCTTAAAGGCTGTATTGAAATTATGCGCGTTGCCACTCAAATGAGTAATGGAAACTGTAAATCTTGAGCCGTAAATGATGTAAACTACCACAAATATTTTAGTGAAGTTAATAAGTATTGTACGCGCATAATAAGTTCACTCAGGCAAATCTGCACACAGCTACTAGTAATACCGATATAAACGCAGTACCCATTTTAGATCTCTCCTGTATTCAAGTTTTGAATTATGCACTTATTTACATGTGCTAGAGAATCGAAGAGTTATGTGTTTGACCCACGCGTCGGACGGGTAGGATTAAGTACCTTTTGTACAGGTTGACGGGAAGATGACCTAAGACCCACCTCTCATTGATATCTTAAAGGCTGTATTGAAATTATGCGCGTTGCCACTCAAATAAGTTATGGAAACTGTAAATCTTCAGCCTTAAATGGTGTATGGCTAAGTAATTACACGTTGATGACCTCTGTCGTTGAGAGGCTAACTGGCTAGCTATACTAAGACTTAACTATAACACCTAGAGATCGATTCTAAACCAAACAAATGAAGAAAAATTACTTTTTTCATAGTCTCGGCTCTCAAAACTTTTAAACCTGTCGTAGTTCCTTGTTTACAAAATAAAAATGCTAAGTAAATGGAAAATTTTACGATCACAACTCTTATTTCTTAATATATGAACAGAGCAGTGTAGTAACCTACTTATGTAAAAAAATGAAGACCAATAAACAAAAAAAAATAACAAAAAACACTGACCCTTTACACAATTTGGTTGTAAAAACAACAAAAAAACACTTTTGTGAACTAATTAGTTTAATTCCAATTATTAAATAAAGTAATCTAAAATGTTTATTTTGAAAGTGACACTTCTATAAGACTATTAGCTCTATGTCAATCACTTTTTTGACGCCAAGTAAAATAATTATACATCTCATTTAAAGCACTATAGTGAATAGACCCGGTCAAGTATTTGCTATCAGGCCACCTGGAGGTTTTATTACGGAGAGCAAAAACTAGATGAAGTTGCCACCACATGCACTGGCAATTATGGCATCAAAATTACTTTTGATGATTTTTGCACTAAGAGATTTAAGGCGCCGATTCCCCAAAATAGGGTATTTTAAATTATGGATTACTCGCAAACCACAAGTACTCAAAATTTGAAAAAAATATATGTGATTTAACAGTTATTTATCTAGTGCTTCAGGCCGTTATTTTTTGATTGGTGATATTTAACTGTGTCAAATAAAATCCCAAACATCCGTCTAATCGTAATCCAAATATGCTATTACTTGCAGTATACTTGGTTTTAGTTAATGAAAAATATACGAAAATAATTGTCTTTGAATAGCCGAGGGATTCTAGCCGTCAAAAGTTTAAATTTATTTTTAGTTAATTTTTAATTGAATTTTAAGTGATTTTCGATTCGCGGGGCGCTCGCGAGTTCACAGTTCATTGCCGGCTGCCGCTGCGTCCGCGTGAAGTGTATCGCGCGCGGCCGAGCAAGCGTTAGCGTGCCTATTTCGGTCAGGAATCATCGCCTTAAAAGGCTTTTGGTGCAGTGATGCGGCCTCCTTTAGTGTTAGAACTATTTTCCGAGTTCGAGTAAAAAAACTAGGTATATACTCATTAATTATTGGAATCTCGAATCGCATCGAACGTTTACTTGTTTTTCCAACAACCTACGTGAACGACTATCTCAAAAACGGTAGGGCGTATAAAAAAAATTTGAAGCAAAATTTGTCGCAAATTTTATGTTCTATAATTCTTGTGATAAAATGTTAATCATTGGTGCTATCGATCGAGAAACCAAGATAATCGCGAAAAACCGATTTTTGTGAACCTTGAATAACTTACGACGCACACACAAGATTTTATGTGACTTTGAGACAACTTTTAGAACACCAAAAAGTTTACAGCTTATTATCTCTCATTCCGAAGTTGACTTCTTTATTTTCCATACGTGACTGAACTACAGGTCTTTTCAGCAAATTGTAAAAACTTTTAGTTATGATGATTTGATAATTCTGTTTTTTCATGCATAATGTTTCACTATGTCAGTTTGTAGCAACATTTTAAAAGGTACTTTTTAGCTTTTGGGCTAATAGCCGTCTTCAAAAAGCTCAACTTTTAGTCTAAATCGTTTTTTTTTTGTTTAATTTGATGATATAACTTAAACTGCACCTCAGCTGGCCTAATATATTAGGTACCTTAAACTTTGTTATTATTTAATATTTTATCATTGCCACTTCTACGAGATTCTTTGCCGCCCTTTATGATTGATGATTTCGCGCAAACTGTAACAGTCATTTGCCTGCAGTTAATTTACGGGCTTGATTCAATTTGCGCGGTTTTTGCAGTCACTGGATCGTGTGAGACCGGCCTTATTTTTGTTGCTGATGATTTTAATCGAGTGGAAGCTTGCGATGTAAATGTAGGTATGGTATGTAGTGATTTATTGTGGGTTTTTAAATATTTTAAAGATTGTGGTGTGGGTGGACTGTGGAGTTAATAGGTCGTGTTTAAACAAGCAATAGTTAGAAACTTACATAAGTATGTTTAAAAAATGTGTTTTAGCAATCAATTGAGATGTTTATCTGAGAATCATTTGACCACTAAATTATTAATAATTACATTTATGTAAAAGTTTAGATGTTTGGATGTTTGTTACTCGATCACGCCAAAACAGCTGAACGGACTTGGCTGAAATTTGGGATACAGATACTTAGAACCTAGCCTGGAGAGGAACATAATGCTACTTTTTATCCCTGAAAAATGACACATTCTCGCAGGGTAACGACTTAACGGTACGTCCACGCGGGCGAAGCTTCCAACAGAAGGGTAGTTTATTATAAATACCTGACCAATAATATTGTTTTCGCAATATTATAACAATAATAAATGCGCGCAGTTCCGATTTTACCAGTGAAATAAATTGCTTGCGCCACCTTGTAATTGCAACCCTATTTATGTTCCATGTCAATTGAAATTGAACCTTATGAAGAACACAGGAAGAATCAGAATAATTTGCAATACTGCTAGCTTGTTGCATTATTTAATACTGATGTAATTGACGAGATATTAAAGCCAACTCTATTAAGGGGAAGAATCAATCAAATATTCTAAAGTTTCCCCATTAATAGGTAATAAAATAAATACATTCATCAATTAAAAAACAACTACAATTACTTTTCTCTCTATTCTGAACTATTAACTCCACATTAGAAAAATAATAGTCCAATTTGGGTATCATTTAGCAATTCATTTGCGATCCAGTTTTTAGAAGGTCAGAGTACGAAAGAAAGCAATTCATTTTAGGAACCTATTCTGCATCGCGCTATTTTTGAATCGCTGTCTTAAAGTTGATGGTAGGCACCTTGAGTACCGGTCGGAGCGTCGGCAACCAAATGATGAACGCTGCCCGCCCTGCCCCGCCCGACGCTCAACCAGAGCGGGCACTCTGGTCGTACATTTAAAGCTATATTCTATCATTATAATTTACTATCTATTTGCTGTTTTTGTTATGTCAACGTCATTAATAGTAGATTTTTGCTCACAACAGTCGCCTTGTTTTAATATTATACAGTCCCTATTGCTAACACTTACATCTCCATTGCACCCGGTCGGTTCAAGGCAGGGCGGTTTGTTAGTAGCTTATATAGAGTAAAACTTACCCTTAACATACCTATGATCTGATATTGTCTACGTCAGCACACCTCGCGAGCGCCAGAACAGAACTGTATCGGCAGTCGCACTATCTGACCGAGACTTTTAAACACTTCAGTTCGCATTCTAATGTAATTGTAATGAAGTTGGTACAACTAAGTAGTTTAAATTTATATTTGTTAGGAAATATTAAAAATGAAGTATTTAAGAAAATCGACGCGTCTCTTACAACTATCTCCGATGGGACACGAACCCACGACCTTTCACTGTCCGGGCGATTGCTAGTTGTGAGACTAGCCGATTTTTTCTGATACTTCGTTTTTAATTTTTCAAAAATTGCATTGTGAATGGAAAAAAGTAATAAAAAAGTTTCTTTTTTAGTAAAAAATGGTTTAAAGCGTTCCACGAGTTCCAATCACTATATTATAAAGTGCAAGCATTTCAATAGAGTTCAGAAGTTTATCGTTAGCGTTATGTCTATAAAATCAAGCTATCTAGGTATAAATTATCTAGGTATAATTTATTATTGTGGAAATTTGATTGGTCTGCCGATACGGTAGATAGATAGATAAATCGTATATTGCTGAATTATTTCACATACATACAATTGCCGAGATAAACATAAAAACAGAAAACATAAAATATAATAAACAAAATTGGAAAGTAGATATTTTAGAAAAAAGAAAGAAAAGAAAGAATTGTACGTATGTGCAGCAGCAAAATGGGCCAAGGCTCAGTGTAGTTTTTGCCCGGCGGCAAAAACACTGATTTTCAGCCATTACCCTTGAGACGCATGGTAAACAAAATTATAAACAAAATAATAACAGTGGGAGAAAGTGTTTGAGTGTATGGACAACATGCAGAATTAAAATTAAAATAATATAGTTGTGTTACTAAAATGAAAATATAGAAGAATTAAAATTAAAATATAGTAGTGGTACGTGGTAGTGGTAGTGGTACTGCCAACGGCATCGAACCCTAATAGAGGTTCCGAGTTCGATTCCTAGTGGGGGTACTCATTATATTCGGTTTGATTGGTGATAAGTCATTTTCGAAGTCCGCCCAGCCTGTCGGACTGGTGTCACCAAGGTGGTAGCTAGCCAGCTACCACGCATCTTAAGTATTTTTCTTTTCATCTTATATTTTTGACGACCGATTTGGCGCAGGGGTAGGATACCTGCCTTCTGCGCGAGAGGTCTCGGGTTCGATTAAAGAAATACAAATATTTGTATGCATGACATGTCTATTTGTCTTGGTCTGAGTGTTTTCTATGTGTATGAAATATGTATTTACAAAAACAGTAAGTACATAAGTATATAGTTATCCGCCCATATGTAAGTTTCCATTACCTACTTACTTATGGGCTAGATAATTGGTGTGATTGTAAGAAATTTATTTACTTTCATTATTATTATTATATATTTAATTATAAATTCCGTTGTTACACAATAAAGGTCGTAAATAAACACAACAGATTTAGCACAAAAGTATAAACTATACTCGTGAAAGTGATAAGAGTGCATATTGGAACAATAAAATATAACAATCGGACATTTTCGGCGCAGAGCAGATTAAATCGATTCGTTTTCGGCTGCGATTCGATTCGGTGCGATTTACGAGTCGAAATCGAAAGATAAATAATTGTTGTGCAAACGTAGGTACTTCTTGTAACACATATGTCAACTTTTTAAATAAATAAATACGTCAAATAAATCAATTAATCTCGTTTTAAGGTTACAAATTAAGCACAATGCATTATTAAACTGTTTTAATTTTTTATTCAATTGTTGTATTTCTTTATTGTACAAGTAGGTGTGTTTAACGCTAGATGGATGAAATCTTGCCTTCCATTAGAGGTGACCTTGCTTGTTTACATCCATCTCGCCAATAGATGTAATCCAAATTTTGTTATACCTTCTACAACCTTGGAGGAAGGACGTGTATCGCGCGTTTTAGCAGTGTGAACGCAAAACAATCGGTATGTTTCCATTTGACGGAAGGCAAGATTACATAAACTATTTCGTAAACTATTTCCCATCACCTCAGAGCCTGAAAACTAAGGTTTTCGAGCAATGTGTATTGCCAGTGATAACTTACGGCACCGAAACGTGGTCTCTCACTACCGGCCTTTTAAATAAGCTCAAAGTCACTCAACGAGCAATGGAGAGCGCTATGCTCGGCGTTTCCTTGCGCAATATGATCCGAAATGAGGATATCCGCAGAAGGACTAAGGTTGCCGACGTAGCTCGCAGAATCGCTAAGTTGAAGTGGCAATGGGCAGGCCACATTGCTCGCAGAACTGATAGCCGTTGGGGAAGAAAAGTTCTCGAGTGGCGACCACGAACTGGATGACGAAGCGTGAGAAGACCCCCAACTAGGTGGACCGATGACCTAGTGAAGGTTGCAGACAGCCGTTGACTGCAAGTCGCTAACAGCCGCTCTTTGTGGCGCTCTAAGGAGGAGGCCTATGTCCAGCAGTGGACTACTGAAGGCTGATGATGATGATGATGAAGATTACATCTGTTTGGCCACACCTTTAGATTCAAACCATTTGAAGTATGAGGAGAACTACCCCATTATGCCCAGTGCATCGTCCGTACACAATCCATTTTCGTGTCATTTACCACCCTTTTAGTAAGTAATTTGTATTACAAAAGTATAAACTTTTGTAACAATTTCTAAAAAGGTGGTCCGATACATAAAATATTACTGACATCATAATTATTATGATATGAGTAATATCGGACTTATTTACAAAGTTAGCTTCAAAGTCTTATACAATGTTCACATAACATGTAATTTTCTATAGTAATATGCAGGTAGGAGTTCCCTGATTCCATGATACCTATATGCCCGTCTTAGGACCGATCAGGCCAAATGAGCCAATCCACAGAACAGAAAACTTCTGTTCTGTGGACCAATCGCACCAAACAGAGAAACTTCGGAATTTAAAATACCTAATAATTATAGAATTTTCCCACAAACCACGTAAACTATTTCGAGCTTTCCAAGTATTGACAACGCGATATAAACGAAGTAGACGCGTCTAATTAACAGTTTAACTCAAAAACTGGGCAATTTATCTTTAATAGAGCTCATCGTCAAATGCTAAACATTTCTTCAATGTCGTCCTATTAAGGAGTGCGGTTTTTATTTAGAAATGTGCGGCAAAAATGTCGGTTCGTGTGAAGGAGGCGACAACTGCCACCTGGTAGAACGATGGCGGTTTTTTCTTGGCAATTACCAGCGTAGATGGTCGCTATTAGAAGTAGAGCATTAAATGGCGTTATGGGGGAGACGCTTGAAGTCCGCGCTCATTATACACGATGTTTGTGTCACAATGGCGCGACTATATAGGACTTTAAGGGCGAGCGCGATGCTGCAAATATTGTTACGTCTTCAATTCTGGTTTTGGCGTACAAAAACAAAGATAACTTATCAAAATATTTAACGAGAACCGAACAGATTCTTTTTTTTCCAACCTACTTTGTAGTTAAATTTTTCTGAAAAATTATTTTCTTTCTTTTTGTAGAAAATTCTTCACTTCTTGAACGATGGTTTCAGACTTTCAGGGCGTAACTTCAAAATGGATAATTATGAGCATGCATGGGCTTCATTTGACATTTTAAGACCATATTGTGCCCAAATATTGGGCAACATCATATTGTTCCAATACCAAAGTTTGGTAGCTTGAGCACTAGTAGGTATTATGGAAGTTAAAGTAAAGTAAAAAAAAGTAATCATTTATTCGGTGTTCCATTATATATGATACACTAGCTTTCCGCCCGCGGCTTCGCCCGCGTGGACTACACGGCGTTATCCCGCGGGAATGTGAAATTTTTCCGGGATAAAAAGTAGCCTAAATGTTCCTCTCCAGGCTACAATGTATCTGTGTCCCAAATTTCAGCCAAATCCGTTAAGCCGTTTTGGCGTGATTGAGTAACAAACATACAAACATGTAAACATCTAAACTTTCACATTTATAATATTAGTAGGATAGTAGGAAGCACAGACATATAGGGAGTAAGATTGCTTCTCCCCGCGGTTTTACCCGCGTGCTAGGTAGGTACTCGTTTCCTTGAGAAAGGTAGGTAAAATATAATTGGTTTTATGAAATAATAACGTTCTTCAGTGGTGAAAGAATTTTCAAAATCAAGTTCTAAAAATGTTACCTTATAAGTAATTCATTTTAATGTAAATACAGTTTTAGCGTAATGGTTTAAACACCTGTACTACTGACTGTTTTAATTATATACCGATCGTTGTGGAGATCCTTGGGGGAGGCCTATGCCCAGCAGTGGGCGTCGTTCGGCTGACATGATGATGATGATGATGAAATAAATCGTTAGCGACACAACACAGCATTTATAACCAGTGGTATCTCATAAACAATCAAACAAGAAATTGCTTCCGAATTCTTTGTAAAACATTGTAGGCCGTAAAAACTTTTTCTCTTGTTTCAACAGTATCACTACATAGTATAAAACAAAGTCGCTTTCTCTTTCCCTATGTCCCTTTGTATGCTTAAATCTTTGAAACTACGCAACGGATTTTGATGCGTTTTTTTTTAATAGATAGAGTGATTCAAGAGGAAGGTTTATATGTACTTTTTATCCCGATATTCCCACGGGAACGGGAACCACGCGGGTGAAACCGCGGGCGGCCGCTAGTTACTAATAAATACCATAATTTTTATAACCGCGAACCGTTCCAAGCCACGCCCTTTTCATTCATGGATCAAGCTCACTAAATAAATAAGCAGCTATAACCATAAAAATAATATGGACCGCCTAAAGGTATTACCAGGTATTACCAAGGGCCATTCATATCGCGAGGAGATACCCGAAATTGCACCTTATTGGTGTGCAATAAATTTGTTATTGGTTTATGGTAATTAGTCGAAGATGATAAGCTGTGTTTCAGTGTGGTATGAAGGATTTTTATAGCTTTAGCTTAAAGGTGTCTCGATTGACTTGATTGTAATTTGATGTCGCACAAAATCGAATTGTTGTTTATCTGACATTACCTTAAATGCGGGGGGAAAGTTTAGTCATTTTGTTATTTTCGTATTACTTATCGTAATAACCATTTTGAATCATGAAATGTGCACTTATTTTTTATGTTGTTTTTTTTTATCCACAACGGGGTAGCACTTAGCCTTCATCACACCTGATGTTAAGTGGTGATAAGGCTGAAGATGGAAGCGCACTACTCCCGGAATCCTCAATCCTGAGGAACTGGCTATCTTATCTCTAACTGCGGGAACACAATAATGCTGAAAACATCATTGTTATGGCGTCAGACTTAGATAAAATGGTGGTAGCTAGCCAGGCGGACTAAGAACAAGTCCTACCACCAACCAAACCGAATACAATATGTACCCCCACTGGGAATCGAACCCGGGACCTCTTGGTCTGAAATCAGTGGTGTGAACCACTAGACCACAGAGGCGGTTAAATGACTTCATTCATTCATGTGATATCGCAAGTGCAAGGGGCTGAGTGATAAACTTATTATTTATTATAAAAAAAAGATAATTAAGTATGTAGCTATTACTTACGCAAAAAAAAATTACGGTGCATCTTGCATGTTTCTTGCGGAAGTAAGTTATACTCGTACCTATATCTCTTTTTCACAATAGGTTAGGACTTCCGCCAAGTGACGCCTGTTCAATCAAATATTATATATAGCTAACTTACAATATTGTTGAATTTGAAACTGTATTAATGCCACCTTACTGTCAGTATTCAGTGATTTAGCTGACAGAATATGACCGCTGGTTATTTCTTTGAACATGCTGGAAGCCTAAATAAATAGTGAACCAATAGCTGAAAGAAAGTTTTAAGTCGATTGAAATCGGGACCTTTCAAAATAGAAATTCAATTACTTAAAGAAATATATGCAAACAGTGAATACAAAAAATAGCTGTTTACCTACACATAGATTCAAAGTTAATTACGGTGCTAACCAAAGAACCAACTCATTTCCTTGTGTCTTGTGTGTTTATGGGTCGATCGGCCTGAAATAAATGATTTTTATTTTTTATTTTATTTCCTATAACCTATTCACCCTGGAAATGTGTTGCATCAATAGAAATGAAAGTCAAAATCAAACCACACTGAAATCTCAAAAGCCGATCAGCATTCCATTACCAAGGTTACAAAACGTATGATTTCATGTAATATAGTTGCTTTTTATTATTTTCCGTAAAGACTATATGGCTCTTCTTAAAGTGCTTTGTAACAACATTCAGATCAGATTGATACGATGATGTTAAAATTAAGCAATAACACTTACTCTTAGTGGAACGGTCAATTCAACGTCAGGACATAAAATTTTATATTTTTATAGGTGCTAGTGTAAGTCATGGGAACGAGCGGGTATACCGTTAACAGTAATATTGAAAAAAGAGTTGAAGTAATCTAAGAAGCAGTTTATAAATTACAAAAGTGTGTACTCGAATTGAATAGAATTAAAACGTTTAGAAACAATTTAAACTTCAGCCAACCTAAGGTTAAGCAAATGTTCATGTTATGCTTGCAAAAGTTAACCCCAGAGGAAACAAACTTTTTTATACTACGACAAGTATGGTAACAAAAGACTATGACTATGGAAAATACTGTGCAACAACGTTTTTTTTTCCGGTGGCCAAACAATGGAACTAAGTGGTTTTTTTTATTGTCATTTGCTGTCTGCTGCCGGCTAAAGGTCTTAGCAGTCAGGGCCGGTTAAATTGCTTGAAAAAGATGCGACTTAAAAGAAATGCGACGATGTTGTTATCCAACCTTTCATGGTCTTTTTGCTCAAGTCCGTATGAGATTTTTTTTTTGTCATTATATTTCAATTATTTACCAATAGTTTGACGACCGATTTGTCGCAGGGGTAGGATATCTGCCTTCTACACCGGAGGTCTCGGATTCGATTCCCGAACAAGACAAATATTTGTGTGCATGAACAATTTTTAAGTAGAAAGTTATTACAAAAAAAAATGTACTTATAGTAGATATAATAAATTATATCCGAACACATTTTCTTTATAATAACTACTTATGAGCTAGATAATTTGTGTGGTTGTAAGAAATTTATTTATTTTATTTGTTTTATAGTATTAAATGAATCTAAACACCTTCGCTTTTGCCTTGTACCACCTACCAAGAGCCCAAAGCGCGTGTCGTTCGGTCACCGAACTTCGGTGCTTTTATTATGACGCTACTGATCTGGGCCCGATCAAATTAGCAATCATAAATGTTAACTCCAGCCATAATGCTTACCGCGAACATTGCTATACGTGAGTGTGTTACTATATTTTATTATTCTGGTGGACGGAAGTCTGCTTTTGGCCTGTAGGTACAATAGTATGAGTCTTCCAAAAGGACGTCAGATTTTTTTTTACAATACTAACTGAATAAAGACTGCTAGGGGATTCTGGTAACTACATATTTGACACTTATACGAGTAACGATAATCATTCACCGATCTATATTAACAAGGTTAGTTGAGTATGTAGTGTTCCAAGAAAACTTAATTCGTTTTTGCACAATATTCTTATCGTAAGTATGTGTAATAAATTAGAAAAGAAAACCTATTTTCGTTGTTTTTTAAGTTTTTTTAAACTATATATATATATATTTATATATATTTTCGCTAATGTTTAGTTGACGTCAAGTTTAATAATTTGCTAGGTATACAGGGGACTTATTTTTGAAATTTGCTCCTCGCGTTGAGCGCTCGCTTGTCGTTTTCATGTCAAATATGAGTAAAATATGTCAAATATGAGTATTAGGCGAGCGCTCGACACCAGTGGAAAAATTCAAAAATAGACCCCCTGATACTTACGAACTCTAATTTAACACATTATAAAAGCACTTAAAGTCTAATTATTACACTATGTTGCAGCGACTGTACATTTAATACACCGTTAAATTATTAATTAAATGACTCCTGTCGTCAACTCATTATAAATCAATTAGATGCTTCTAACTAATTTCCAATGGCGTGCTTTAGGCAATTAAATTATAATAAATGCAATTAGCTGAGGTTATTTATAGGTGTGAAGTTGCATCTACCTGTGACAACTGCACACATTATAATGTTAATTAATGATTATTGTCAGTGCATTGGACCTACTAAACATTTAGGGTGATTTGAACAAAATACTCAATACATAAAATTCACATTCATTACTGAGATTAAAATTAAATTAAGCTTTTAATACTCCTGTTCTCATTATTAGCTTTTTTAAGAATCGGCTATAACCTTCCATGCAGGCCAAATGCGATTTAGAGGATCAGGTCACGCAAACTTATAGTCCTACAATCCTGTCTGATCCGGTGACATCCGTGACAGAGGAACCACTTGCAATACGAAATTAGCTGTCAAAATAGATTGTTGTATGAAAACTGTTTTATAGTTCCAAAGATTATCACCGGAACAGAAAACGTTGTCGCACTGTCAAAGTCGCGCGTTATCAAAAACGGTTTTGCACGTCAACTGCACGGACACTTGACTAATGCGTCCTAGAATCACCGCGATGTGCCCTGTGCGTTTCATGTTCTTGTCTTAACAAGAGAGTTATTATTTTTATTCAAGACTAGCCTTCTGGACTTCACGACGTTATCCCGAGGGAACCTAACATTTTCCGGGATAAAAAGTTTTGTCACTCTCCAGCTCTCAAACTATCCCCATGCCCAAAAACCACGTCGATCCGTTGCTCCGTTTTGATGTGAAAGACGGATAGGTAAACGATTTACTTCAAGTGTTTGATAGCTGCTTTGTATGGGAAAAGAAAAGTGTGGTTTTTACTATTTTCCACGCAATTTTTATGTTTTTTCTCTCCTTATAAAGCTTCTGTGGGACATAAGGAACATAGAAAAAAAACAACGGGAACTGCACTCCGGGAGTGCCGGCAGAAGTGAAGAGGGAACCCTAGACTTTTTCAAAAAAAAAAAGGAATTTGACAAAAAAAATACGGACTGGATTTGAACCGAGGTCTTCTGGCTTCAATGTCGCCTGTTTTCTAACATGAGTAATAGCTCATGTTAGAAAACAGGTTTCTCATAGAAACATGGGTCGTATTTCGACCCATGTTTCTATAAGAAAGTTGTTCACTTACCGATTCTGAGTCGATCTTAAAAATTTGTGCACTGATTTAAAAAAAAACCTTTATATATAGATAGATTACTATAGTACGAAACAGAAATCGCAGCGACCTAGCGAGTTAAAAATTTCTGATTGTTAACTTTTGCCTTTAAATTGCAGGAAAATACAATCATAACAAATCCAATCATCATCATCATCATCAGCCATTTAATGTCCCCACTGCTGGGGCACTGGCCTTTCTTATGGATGAATAAGGAGAATGAGCCATGGCCCACCACAAATCCAATATTTACAATTAATCAGTGTTACCATTAATAAAGTAGCTTGTATTCCAAGATCGCAGTATTTATAGCAGCGCATCGCAGTCGTATCTCTACAACGTGTCTATTGGAATATCTAGCACAATGGCTGATTCTTACAAATGTAGCGAGTAGGTTTACTAACGTTTGCCGTAAAATGTTGTCTGAAGATGGTAATATTGAACTTCTTTTTGTGTATATGTTATGTATCGTAGATTGGGTCTACTTTAGAAAAAAATGGGGCTACTTCGATAATTTATAATGTAGTAAAAACAGTATTAATTGCAATTAGGTAAAAATGGGCATACTATCAGCTATAGTTATATTAAAACTACCATAGGTTATTAAAAAACATTATTTTTTTGCATTCACAATGCATTCACATTTAACAACTCCGTAGCTCAGTGGTTAGAGCAGTCGCCCGGATAGCGAAAGGTCGTGGGTTCGAGTCCCATCGGAGCTGGTTGTGAGACGGGTCGATTTTTTCTAAATACTTCGTTTTCCATTTTTCTACCATAGGTTAGTTGAAAAAAAAATGCAAATAAATAATAGTTTTGTCAAACAAGCGTTTTCAACAAAGTCACCCCCTTATATCAAAGTACTTAACCCCCACAGACATAAATCTATGTCTGTTGGAACCCCAGTTTACCGGTACCTAAGTAATTATTGTATGAAGTTGTTAGATTTCTTATTTAGACAGGGTTTTGAGTTTTTGAAAATGGTTTTAAATATTTTATGAATAGTTTCAACTGTAACGCTCGAATTCTCGAACGCAAATCATCTTTGGGAGCGTCCATGAAGCTCGACTTAATACTGAGGTAACTGGAGAGTGCAGTACGAACAATTTTTTGAATACCACAAATAACACAGTGGCTGTCTTCCGTCTCACCTACACTTTAAAAAAATACGTATGGTCATATGAGACAGCTGACAGCCACTACATACATAAATGTCAAATTTGCTGGCGACACTTTTTTATTCAGGGTGAGAGCTCCAGTTACCTCAGAGTATTAAGTCAAACTTCATGGGAGCGTCTCAAACATCATGGCATCTCTTTCATACGTTTGACATTTAAAGTGACAGGGCGATGTTTGAGACGCTCCCAAAGATAAGTAGCGTACGAGTATTCGGGCATTAGAGACTTAGAAGTTGAGTGATAAATTGACAATTAAAACTGCTGTCACTAAAAAACCAATAAAAGTTATGTGACAAAAATATTATTTATTGCAGAATAGTTTTAACTTATTGTTAGAGTACGCGCCACGTAACATGGCGCGTGTCAAAATCTGGAACTAAAATTATGAGATGGGATTATTTTTACAGCTTTGGTTGGCAACCACCGTCTACCAAAGCTGTTTGACACCTTTCTACAGCTATCAAATGAAGTAAGTAAGTTGAATTGGAACAGACACATAGAACACAAGGCCAGGAGAGCTAGCATCATTTTCTGGCAATGCCATAAGATGGTTAGTTTTCATTTTTCATTTTCATTTACAAACCAACGACACGAGAGAGAAAAGAAGAATAAAATCTGCAGAATGGACATGTGAAACGTTATGAACTCAAAATTAAACTAATTGTATGTAATAAACTATTTAGTAATCCTGTGCTAATTGGCTCTAATATTTCAAATGATAAAACCAGGGACAAATAAGAATTACAATAGAGTTTATCCACCCTTTTTTTGGAACAAATAACTTTCGGCACAAGTCTAGTACACTTGCAGCAAATAAATCAGCGCGGCCCACAACAAACTACAATAACTGAATTATTGGGATTGGTAGCGCGGGACAAATAGAAATTACAATAGAGTTTATCCACACTTTTTTGGATCAAATGACTTTCGGCACAAGTCTAGTACACTTGCAGCAAATAAATCAGCGCGGCCCGCAACAAACTACAATAACTAAATTATTGGGATTGGTAGCGCGGGACAAATAGAAATTACAATAGAGTTTATCCACACTTTTTTGGATCAAATGACTTTCGGCACAAGTCTTGTACACTTGCAGCAAATAAATCAGCGCGGCCCACAACAAACTACAATAACTGAATTATTGGGATTGGTAGCGCGGGACAAATAGAAATTACAATAGAGTTTATCCACACTTTTTTGGATCAAATGACTTTCGGCACAAGTCTAGTACACTTGCAGCAAATAAATCAGCGCGGCCCGCAACAAACTACAATAACTGAATTATTGGGATTGGTAGCGCGGCGGATTCTCACGCGCGGACCCGTCAAACTAATGTTGTTTATGTCACCTGCTGTGATGCATCTTTTACGGTGTTACCGCAGAACGAACAACTTATCGCTACTACCATGTATGAGATGTATGGAATCTGCAGAAGGGACGTGTGAAACGTGTCGAACCCATTTGTGATACAAACGGTTTGACATTGACATTTGAGAACGTCTGAATGCCAGTGGGGGAAAATTTTGCTATTGGCATGGCACTGATAACAAACCAACGTAGTTACACTTGGTAATAATGGCAATTAGTACACAGATAATTTATTATAGTTCTAAAGTATTGAAATTAAGTCAATCTATAAATTATGCCGTTTATATACAGGGTGACAGTGAAACTTGACCTATTCCTTGAAAGGGGTTATACTAGAGGTTAAAGAGAGCAACAAATAAAGTCCAGTGAACCAGGGGTCAAAACTGGATGGTTACCGAGTTGTGACGGTTCTTTGATTTTTTAGTAATTTTCCAAATTATGTTACCAAAACATAAATTGTGATAAAACTACTCCACTTTAAATATTAAATTGGTTTTTTTCTAAAAGCTGAATAATTCGGGATCATTTTAAAAACTAGCGCTTGGCCAAAAATTACATAATCTCAGAAATAAAAGGTCTTTAGTAAAAATAATTTTTGTTTTATGTATTTTTCTCCAACTTCGCCGTAAATTATTGCAAAAGATCTGTGCAGAAGTTAGCGTACAAATTAGTAAAATAACATACTAGTTTCATAAGCTTTACAAAAAGGTACAAAAGTCATTAACTTTCCCAACTGTTTTCAAAATAATCAGCAAAAGAGAGCTGTAAAAATGGGCATACTATCAGCTATAGTTATATTAAAACTACCATAGGTTATTAAAAAACATTATTTTTTTGCATTCACAATGCATTCACATTTAACAACTCCGTAGCTCAGTGGTTAGAGCAGTCGCCCGGATAGCGAAAGGTCGTGGGTTCGAGTCCCATCGGAGCTGGTTGTGAGACGGGTCGATTTTTTCTAAATACTTCGTTTTCCATTTTTCTACCATAGGTTAGTTGAAAAAAAAATGCAAATAAATAATACTTTTGTCAAACAAGCGTTTTCAACAAAGTCACCCCCTTATATCAAAGTACTTAACCCCCACAGACATAAATCTATGTCTGTTGGAACCCCAGTTTACCGGTACCTAAGTAATTATTGTATGAAGTTGTTAGATTTCTTATTTAGACAGGGTTTTGAGTTTTTGAAAATGGTTTTAAATATTTTATGAATAGTTTCAACTGTAACGCTCGAATTCTCGAACGCAAATCATCTTTGGGAGCGTCCATGAAGCTCGACTTAATACTGAGGTAACTGGAGAGTGCAGTACGAACAATTTTTTGAATACGCGGTGTAGCGCGGGACAAATAGAAATTACAATAGAGTTTATCCACACTTTTTTGGATCAAATGACTTTCGGCACAAGTCTAGTACACTTGCAGCAAATAAATCAGCGCAGCCCGCAACAAACTACAATAACTGAATTATTGGGATTGGTAGCGCGGCGGATTCTCACGCGCGGACCCGTCAAACTAATGTTGTTTATGTCACCTGCTGTGATGCATCTTTTACGGTGTTACCGCAGAACGAACAACTTATCGCTACTACCATGTATGAGATGTATGGAATCTGCAGAAGGGACGTGTGAAACGTGTCGAACCCATTTGTGATACAAACGGTTTGACATTGACATTTGAGAACGTCTGAATGCCAGTGGGGGAAAATTTTGCTATTGGCATGGCACTGATAACAAACCAACGTAGTTACACTTGGTAATAATGGCAATTAGTACACAGATAATTTATTATAGTTCTAAAGTATTGAAATTAAGTCAATCTATAAATTATGCCGTTTATATACAGGGTGACAGTGAAACTTGACCTATTCCTTGAAAGGGGTTATACTAGAGGTTAAAGAGAGCAACAAATAAAGTCCAGTGAACCAGGGGTCAAAACTGGATGGTTACCGAGTTGTGACGGTTCTTTGATTTTTTAGTAATTTTCCAAATTATGTTACCAAAACATAAATTGTGATAAAACTACTCCACTTTAAATATTAAATTGGTTTTTTTCTAAAAGCTGAATAATTCGGGATCATTTTAAAAACTAGCGCTTGGCCAAAAATTACATAATCTCAGAAATAAAAGGTCTTTAGTAAAAATAATTTTTGTTTTATGTATTTTTCTCCAACTTCGCCGTAAATTATTGCAAAAGATCTGTGCAGAAGTTAGCGTACAAATTAGTAAAATAACATACTAGTTTCATAAGCTTTACAAAAAGGTACAAAAGTCATTAACTTTCCCAACTGTTTTCAAAATAATCAGCAAAAGAGAGCTGTAGGTCAGACATTTCATTACGATTTGTAAATTGAATTTGGCTCGAAAAGTCGTAAAACCATATCTGTTTTCAGTACATTTGAAATACTGTCATATTGACAGTCCCACTACTTTATAAAGACACTCTTGGGTTCGAGACCCATCGGAGCTAGTTGTGAGACGGGGCGATTTTTCCTCCTACTTCATTTTCAATAATAGAAATTGCATTGTGAATGCAAAAAAAGTAAAATTAAATAGACAAACAAACCTAGTTCTAGGGCAATATCTATCCACAACCCATTCTACTTACAGTTTTGTATGGCCTATCTGTCAAGTAACAGCTAATCAGAATTCAGAACTTACTTACACATTGTGAAATAGGCCCGAATAACAAAATATAATAAAAGTGGATAGATTACAACGATTCCGTTTGAAATACTATGTTGAAAGTAGGGTACTAAGCAAGGTTATAGGAGCAATTCTTAGAATAGTATCCTCATACAATCATGTTTCTCTGTTTCTCGGTATGTTTGTCATACTTAGGAAAGTACAAGGAAAATGGTTCGTTATTATTGTGGAGTAATTCAGCTCACCGCAAAAGAACATAAATTATTAGGGGTTCGACGTGTGATTAAATTAAATTAAATTAACTTTTATTTCAGACTTTTGGTCCAAAAATTGTTAGTAACAATTTTAATAATAATCTAGCGTTAGTGTTTACACAAAAAGAGTTTATATAATATTATGAGATTATTACATTTGTTGGGGGGGTTGTGTGGTGGAGAATGTTAAATGATAAGAAATGTTAATGTTCTGAGAGATCATATTAAAGTTCTACAATGTTTATGTTTTACTACTAAGTTAATGTTATGAGCAAGTGACACGACCGTCGTAATACGGCGGAAATGTACATACTAACTTAAAACTATGTCAACCGATGCAAGCGCATCGGCGATCTGTGACGTCAAATACAAACGTCATAGTGTTTGGTGTTATTGCACCGAACAACATTCAATTGAGAAATTAGATAAAAACTCTTGAGTTTTTCACTTTCCGGAAAGCTATGTTCTACCAACGTAGGAACAACATAGAGTAGACAGATTATAACCAAAAAAACTAGATTTTCATTTCACAAATAAAAAAATGAACTTATATATCTTCGATCAACAATAGTACTAGATGAAGGCTCACGAACTAAATCAAAACTTTTTATGGCTGAGAAAAAAGGTTAATAATGTACGATCTTATGTCATAATTAAATTACTTGAACTACTGGGCGTGGGCGCATATTTTCTCAGCCGTGTTTGTCACTTCAACTATGTATCTAGACCTATTGTTTTAGTCGAAGTATGTAATAGGTATACTTAAGGTCATAGCCCACTTATACCGCACCGCTCCAACACCGCTCCAAACGAAGGCGACAGCTAGCAGGCACCCAGCAGTCCACGCGGCGACAGCTAGCAGACTCCCAGCTGTCCACGCGTCGACTGCTATTCCCTCTATAGGTGCGCGGCGGCGACCGCTAGCAGTCAGCGCGCGGACAGCGCGCGGACCGCGCGGCGTCAGCGAGGCGTCAACTACCGAGCAGTCTGACGGCGGTAAGCTCGCGAACCGCGCGCTGTCCGCTATTTTATTTTGTTACTGTAAAATGCATCTAAAGTGAACGACATTATGTCCATATTTGGCTGTTCATACTTTGTTTGGGTGGGAGCTGTGCGGTCTAAATGGGCTATGACCTTTAGTTTGAAATTATTAAAAAAAGCCAATCGACCACCTGCAAAATATTAAACAATGTAAACAGTTCAATCCAAACAAAATTTTAGAACAGCTGAATTCCAGAATAGAAATGAGTCTCCACATAATTAAATTAAATCTCTTACGGAACCCAAAAAGAATATTATACTTTTTTCGGTTCACTCAACACCGACAAATTTACATGATGACAAAGATGTAGGTAATACTGTCAGTATAAAGTTACTCCATGGCTTCCCGCGAAACTCCAGCCGAAAGGCGTTATCAGATTTTCACGAAGACGGTAAATATGAGGTTCTACGTGACAGCAGACGTCACGTGCGCGTGCGCAAGGATTGCTGATGGTGAGTGAGTCAACAGGAAGCTGATGGAATACTGTTGTACGGGGAACTTTCTCTAGTGGAATCTGAGCTGTTAAGTCGAATTTTGAATTTGAATTCTAGTTGAGAATTCGATATATCAAACACTAGCTTTCCGGCCGCAGCTTCGCCCGCGTAGATTATACGATACGACGTTATCCGCGTTAATGTGATATTTTTCCGGAATAAAAAGCAGCCTATGTTTCTTTCCAGGCTACAAAGAGTGCTCAGCCGTTTCGGCGTGATTGAGTAACAAACATCCAAACATCGAAACTTTCACATTTATAATAGTAATAGTAGGACTACTCGATTGGCGCTACAATCGTTACTGAATGGTGATTTTCGATCTTGATTCGATTTTAATCTCAACTCCATTCCGTCCGGGCTTAGGGGGCTGATCAAATTGTTTTATTGTCCAGCCACACACTTGTCAAGTCGCGAGAAAAATAGTGAGTGAAGTGGCGAGAGAGGTGATGTAGCCGCAAAATTCGTCGCGGGGCTATCGGGTTTCCGGCTCAAGACAAAGACACAGATTATTAAATAGTTACTACGTACAAACAAAGGGACGGCAATACCAGCGAGTAGGCAAGAGTATGCATATGCGCGCTAGGCTAGGGCAAAAGTTTTCGGCAACGCAATAGCGAGAAGCTTGAATGTGCCTATTCGGAGCCTATCGAAAACGTCTTTTTGGATTTTGGAAAAATTTGTTACTAAATGAAATATTAATTGCTACAGACAGTAGAAGACATAAAAATACTTGAGGTAACAGAAGGGACAATTGCCTATAATATGTAAAGATGAAACATAAATCGGTAGCAGCGAGCACAAAGGGCGGCATCAAACTGCCGGTGCCGGTCTCATTACGGGGAGTTGTTAGCCGCCCCCGAATGCCTCATTAGTCAACGAGGAGCCCCACGTAGATCTATTGTATGGACGATGGCATGCGCAGATATAGGGCTTTGCGCATTTTGATTACGCTCATTTACATATTGAATCTCGAAAATCTGAAATCTGAAGAGCCCGCAATGGTTAGCTCGGCCTGCGATCGTTGAAGTTAAGCAACTTTCGCAGTGGTCGGTCACGGGATGGGTGACCAAAAGCTAATTATCTCGAGCTCCTCCGTGCTTCAGAAGGCACGTTAACACGTTGGTCCCGGCTGCATTTGCAGTCGTTAATACCCACCAATCGCTTCCTCTTCCTCACGCCTCTAATTTGAAGGCGCCTTTAAGATTACCATTACAATATGTTCATAGTTTTTGTACTTAGGCTACAATTAGACTAGGAAGTTTAGCATCAAAGTTTAACTTAAGGGAGCCGTGAAATAGATCACCAATTTGTGATTGCTATGTGCTTAAGTAGTTCAGCTATTGATTGCAAGATCATTTACGAGTACTGGGTGCCTACCATCAACTTTAAGACAGCGATTCAAAAATAGCGCGATGCAGAATAGGTTCCTAAAATGAATTGCTTTCTTTCCTACTATGACCTTCTAAAAACTGGATCGCAAATGAATTGCCAAGTGTGAATGACCGAACGATTTGTGTCCTTATTTCTTCTACCCGTCTCTTTCACTCGATTCTGTCATGCCCGGACAGTGAGAGGGACGGGTATAACCTGCAGGTGTCATTTTAGTTTGGTCGAGTTATAAGTCAAATACGAGTTCATGACAGCTTAGCGGCTGTGAAATGTCATTGAATGATCACTGAATCGCTGTCATTGATATTAAGCTGTCATGGTACGAATAAGCGAAGCAGATCAGTTTAGGTCCTAAACAAAACCGCACTAAGAGTTGATGGTTGGGACCCTGTTAACAAACAATCACCATTTTCTGTTTTTTTTTCTGATAGGATGAAAAGAAGATTGGAAGACCTTCAATACCAAAATGAACATCTAAAGCATTGTTATAAGTTTAACAATTTTTGTTTTAATCCAGTAGCAAGTCCATTGCTAAGCTTTATGTGTTTCCCTAAAATATTACTCGTAATGAAAAATCACTTCGTGTTAAAAAACTACAGCGATTTAAAAAAAAATGCTTCTATACGATCCTAAATTTTATTGGTGTCCACTAATTAAACCAATTTCCAATAGTGTAAGTAACCCTATTTAAGAATAATCTTGAATTTTCGTATTTTTTAGAGGTCTTTTCGAAAAGAAAAAGTGTCGAGGCAAAATCATAAAATCGTGTTTTTGAAACTATACGAATCTAGATAAAGGTACCTATGAAGAAATATATATCTTATTACCAGATTTGTAACAACTGTAACCGTCCTATAGATTTAAATCAAAAAGTCCATACTTTTTCCGAGTAGCGCCTTAAAAACAGAGTTCTACTACCTAATTAATAACAGAGACCACCACTTAAAAATTTACCTTTTAATCGTAATAAATACTCAACTAGTGCAAACTAGTCACTGGAGTAGCAAACCCAGCAAATACTTATTATTGCGATTTCAAATTTGCACGTAGGTACTGATAGCTATCGGTTTTCCTCTAACCGTTTAGTCGGCTAATTGTAACAATCTCTAATGGACCCTAAGTGCCGATTACACCAGTAAAGGCGTCCGCGCGTTGTCTGTTCTCATAAAAATCGTTAACGTGCCGATATGCCCAGGGTGCCTACCATCAACTCTTATTGCGGTTTTGTTTAGGACCTAAAGTGATCTGCTTCGCTTATTCGTACCACGACAGCTTAATATCAATGACAGCGATTCAGTGATCATTCAATGACATTTCACAGCCGCTAAGCTGTCAAGAACTCTCATTTGACTTATAACTCGGCCAAGCTAACATGACACCTGCAGGTTATACCCGTCCCTCTCACTCTCCGGGCATGACAGAATCGAGTGAAAGAGACGGGTAGAAGAAATAAGGACACAAATCGTTCGGTCGAACCCGAGACCACTGGCGCAGAAGGTGGGTAGCCTACCCCTGCGCCAAATCGGTCGTCGTCAGAGTACGAAAGAAAGCAATTCATTTTAGGAACCTATTCTGCATCGCGCTATTTTTGAATCGCTGTCTTAAAGTTGATGGTAGTCACCCAGGCGTACGGAAGACGCTTTTAACCGGTAATTAGTGTGGACGTTCGTAACTTTGTTATTTGTAATAGAATTAATATTTGCATTTGCAACTAGCTTTCGCTCGCGGCTTCGATCGCGTTAAATCCAGTAAGACAAAAAGAAGAATCTTTTGTAGATTTTTGGCATCTGAGCCATATTTTTGGCTTAGACAAACCAATTAATATAAAGTGATTAGAATAGTAGATTAAAACTACTCTTTTCGATTATCGTTACCTATTTTCATATAGCTCCTCTGTGGTCTGGTGGTACACACAACCGGTACCAGACCCAGAGGTCTAGGGTTCGATTCTTAGTGTAGGTACATTATTGTATTCGGTATGGTTGGCGGTAGGTCTTATTCAAAGTCCGCCTGGCTAGCTACCACCATCTTATCTAAATCTGACGCCATAACGATGTTTTCAGCATTTTTGTGTTCCGGCATGTGACAGTCCAACCTACGTCACCATTGCTTTTCAATTAGCCACAGGAGTTTTTAATTTTATTCGACTTTTCTGAAAAACCGATTTTCCATATTTTCAATAACTGTTACATCCTGAAACTACATTTTCATGTTTCAGACACATCTGAAATCTGAAAACGTTTCAGTAAAAAAAAATATAAAATAGTATTATTTATTTCCTTTCTGCTAAAAACATCTTTCTTTTCTTTTGAATAGTTATTAAACATATTTAAATCAATTATAAGTCGAACAGGTATATTCTACATCTTCAATTAACAATAATAGATAAAAAAAATAATTTAAAAAACTTTTAAGTTTGAATTGAAGTTAAGAGAAGCGACATCTATTAATCAGTTTTAGTACTATGTGAAAAGCCAGCGCCGTGCTGCGCAGCGGCAAGTAGCGGAGTTAATAGCATGTCTTTGATATAGTACTGAGAAGTTTTGCTACTCGTTACGAGATGGCGCTAGTGGACTTGGAAAATTTTAAATAAAATCATTTATGAAAATAACATTATTTAATCCTTTTCTTCTTAATTCTTCTTAGCAGCATGATGAGTAATAAACTAATAATTTTAATATTACTTACAAAAGCTTGGTTTAGGGTTAAATGTAGGAAAACCATTATGTCTCTTCAAGCATGCAAATATATTAATTTCTCCTGAAATTCTTGATTAAAATTTATCCTGAAGAAATTTCTTCATCTAGGAAGTCTTTAGTAAAAGGTAATATAGATAGATAGGTGTCTACAACCTTGAGTTATGAAGTAATCCTGAAAATTCAAAACACCAAAATGAATATTTCTAAAATTCAATATTCTCAATTTATCTAAAAATACAAGTTGGAAATTGAATTAATTTAGTTATAAATTAGTATACTAATTATGCTGATGAAAGATAAATTGATTTAGAGTAAATCCTTTGCTTAAATAATTTGAAATAAGCAAAACTAAATGTTTTGAGTTTTTCAACGCAGTTGAAAAACTGACTATTGCCTGAAAATAATATAGAATGTGTGTCTATTGTTATGAATAGTTATTTCTTTGTTCATCCTAAATCTGTACATAATTTTAAAACTAGAATTAGCTCAGAACATTCTGTCAATTGTAAGAAATCCCTAAATATGGAATTTCAACGTTGCAAAATTTGATAAATTTTGGGTAAATTCTAAAAGGTCAATAACATTTATAGTATGTATTGGATTTATAATTCTGATATAAATTAGATAATTTCAAAGTGTCCTCCTTATAGTATAATAGAATTTATTACTTAAAGAAGTAATAAACATTGTAAATTTCAAGTTGTAAAATATACAAAATGACAAAAGGTTATTTCTAAAAACTAAATTATTGAATGTGTTTTATAGGTGCATATAATGATGATATATTTACCTGAGAGCTTGGTATTTTTGGGAAAACACCTTTTGAAAGATTTCTAGTAGAAGTTGTCTGTTTAAAAAGCTTCATAAATAGTGTTTTAAGTAATTCAATCCTGGAAAATAGAGTCACGTTCAGAGTTAGTTTAGGCTAGGTATGAGCACACTAAGATATTAGAAAAGGTTTTATTTTGTTAATAAATATACTTAACTGTTTATTTATAACTTACAAACGTCAGTTTGTGTCACAGATGAGACAAAATCTCTTAAAGAACGAAATAAGTACCCAAAGTCGATTTTGGGTTTAAAACCATGATTAAACCTAAATAAAATTAAGCAAGATATATATTAGGGATTTCTAATTAATCTTCTATTAATAAAACTTAGCCTAAATACACTAAATTCAATATTTAAATCAAAGTTTAGAATTTTGAATTACGCGCCATTGCATGAGGCCAACTAGTGCCTTATTCACAATGTGCAAGGAGCGATTGAACAAAATCTGTGTGAGTCAATGTACCTTTGCGCTATGTAATACATAGTTGATACATAGCGGAAAGGTGATAAAAAACATTCCTAGATCTTTAGATTAGTTACATTATATGGAAGTCTGATAATTCTGTCCGACATGAGCCACAAAACATATTTGTGCACTAATGACACGAATTATAGCTTCTTAGTTTAGTTTCATATAGAAGTTCTGTAGCGCAGGCATTGTTTTGCTATTTGGCTAGATTTTAACTACGTTATTACAGCTAAATATTGAATTTATTAAGCGACAGTGCTGTCATCTATAATGAAACTATGATTTTGTGCGTCTGTAGGGTCTCTTATTTAGAGAAAACAATGGAACCATAGACTAGAATACAGATTTTATTACAGTCTAGATTGTCTATGGTGAAGACTTGCTAAGGTGGCCACTTTCTGACGATTACCCGTTTTATAGGGAAAATTTGGGAATTTATACCTCTAATTCGATTTATTTAGATTAAAATATTTCGTTATTTAGACCTAGAATTTTGCTACAAACTGATTGAATATTGTATGTTGGAGATGATTGAAGTCTGGAGGAGCAGTTTTGCGATGAAGTGTACACAAACCACAGAGTTTGAACACGTCGATATGAAATTGTTTGAGATCTCGTTGATGGAAGGGAATGAACACTTTTCGCATACGGTTCTCATGATTTCGACACCTCTGAACATATATTTATGCATCAAATTTAATCTAAATCAAGTATTTAAATTTTCTGAAATTCGCACTTGAATAACTTTTGAATGAGTTTATCTGAAGCCGCGAAAATTGGAAATTTACTTGATTTTGGATCGAGGAATAAGATTTACTACAGTAATATCTTATTTTCTCAAGATAGAACTAGATAATCTAGTTTTATCAAGTAAATAATTATTTATACCTAAATCGAGATATGGCAACATATCAGAATAACTGAATTATTCTTATGGGGGAATCCCAAAGAGGAAGCGCGTGGAGAAGTATTGGACGACATGTCAGGGGAGTTCTAGAATGTTCTAGAGACGAGATATAAAAGAGCGAGGTTCGTGGACTAAAAAAACAGTTCGGGAGAATTTATCGGGAATGCAGGCCGAAGCTCTGCCCGATCGCGATTCGGTATTTTACTAGTGAAAAGTATTTAATAGTGAATTTAAGAGAAATCTCTGCCCAAAATTATTTCAATTTAAATATTTTCTTTAATTATTGTGTTTCAAATCTGTGGGTGGTAAGCTTTTATTAATTTAACATCAATTTTCTTGGAATCCTCAATTTTGAGTCTGGACTGAGTTTTGAAAGAGGCCGATGATGATTTACAGTTCTTGGCCAGATCTGTATTTCTTCAGTAAGGTTTCATGATGGCATTTCCGATCTTCTCTTGGGTAAATACTTTCCTTGTGGGAATGTTTGCTCTGGATGCGGGTCTGAAGGCTGTCACGTGTCAAAACTTCGACCAGTAATATTTGAAAGCAAGAATTGAATATTTCAGAATTTGTTTTAAATTCTTTTGAATTAATATTGCTACCATACCGTCAGTATTAAATTCGGATTTCGTGATCTAATCGTCGAATCGCTTATTCGATATAAGATTTGTTTGATTTACACGCCGCGAAAGTGTTAAAGTGTGTGTTAATCGTGAAAATCTGTTTGAAAACAAATTCTCCTCTTAAAATTTATCTAAAACAACTTTTTCACACGTTGTGATGTGTGTTGTTATTTAAAAAAGGCTTATCTGAGCTCTTTGTACAACTTAAAGAGGGAATTTGGTCCATACAGAGTTTCATATGAAGTGGAGTGTTGTGCTTTGGTTCGTGAGGATTATTGCTAGATTTTGATCTGAAATCTAGCAAGGGTGAGTGTAGGAAATAAGGTAATTTGGATGTCAGACTTTAGCTATAGTTTCAGTACTAAATTCCTTGGAAACAGATACTTTCTGTCCCAGTAAATTGATTTCTGAAACTTTCAGAGGTTTCAAAGCTGAAGCTTGGCACAATGTCTGATAGACAAGTTCTAGTACTTGTAAGATCTGCCCTCATCTTATATTATCATTTGCTTGCATGTCTGTGCAAGTAGAATTCTGTTTATATGTTTTGATACTGAAATTGGAAAAGAGGTTTTTATCCTCATAAGAGTGAAACTTTTATGTCAGAAGTCTCTACTAGACTCTAACTAGTTAAATCTGATGTTATTTGAACATGACCTCTCATCCTGATCAGTATCAAAGTCTTGATATATGGAATTCTGCAGCACCTCATCCAAACCATGTTTATTTATTTATTACAGCTGTTGTGTGAACAGGCTGCTGTTCTACTCTCATAATTAACTATTATAGTCTAATTTTGACTATAATTCCATCACAGATTCTATAGAGAGACCGTAGCCTTTCATACAAAAGCTATTTTATCATACTTATGTATGATTTATTTTACTGTATTAATATTTATATTATACAGACACATACTTACATCAGTTCACACTATCCATACACAACTCAGGTAATGGTTGTTTTATGTAGCTCTAGAGTGGATAGATTGAAGCTTTATCGCTGGCTTGAAGCTCGAAGAGTGAGGTAACTTGCCGTTGTGGTCTGACTCACCTAGTTTTCTGGTTGACGTCTGGCTACAGTGATGAGATAATGTGGAATTTGCTGTGAGTTGATGGTGATTTCTAAAGTAATTTATAGTCTATAATGGACTATGGGTGATCAGAATATGACTTCAACAAAATGTGTTTTACTATAGGTCTCTCAAGGATATCGTTTTGGTAGTACGGTAAACACTCTTCATTTCCCAAAGTCAAAAGACCGTGTTAGGATTTGAAGCTGTGTATCTACTAAATCACACTACGGGCCGTTGGCTGATCATGGTATATTGATTGGTCAAATGCCTTAGTGTCATTTTACACTAATTTGGCCAATTATGGTGTCGTCTGGATGTTTGCTTGGACCCTTAGTAGTGTAATCTTACGAGCCGAGCGGCTTGGGGACAACGCACTATTAAGGACTCCACCCACAGCCTGATTCGCACGATTGTTGGTCATTCACCTTACCAGATGTCCCGTTGGTTTCCTGGCTTTGTCGATATCCGGATTACCGTTTTTGATTTGTGATACCTTTCAGTTCATAACTGTTGGGTAAAACCAATTAAAGACAAAAGTCCTCCTGTGTTTCTTTATATTGAAGCCATATGTTGGATCACACATAAGTCTCTGACTTAATTTTCACACCATGGGAAACTCATAGCATTGGTACACGGTTGGTTGAGTAAATGAATACTGTGCAAAGTGTTTTATTTAACTCCTGACAATTTAATATTGTCTTATCCAAACCCTACCTCTCATTTGAGAAGACCCAGTTTATATTTGAAATATAATAAAACTATTTATTTGTTCAACATGGGTTTGAACATAATATCCTCTTTGATGGATGCCATTTCATGTGCTGAGCGCTGAGTCTCATAACAGATATGCCTACACAAGCATACACACTACATAAACTATACAACAAGTGGCTTGATTCGTCGAGTCACTATAATCTTTATTCTTCTTCTCTCCGCTATGCGTTGTGAAACACCCTGTCTTTTGCTTGAGTAGTCGAGCTCTGTCCTACGATCCTGAGACTATTCAGAGGAGGATATCTTGGTGAAGTAAGCCCTATGTAGACAGTTCACCTCTGCATTTGCCGAGACCCGCACACTATACAGTTCCCTTCTGGCTGAAGACTACAGGATCTGCGTCCCAGACAAGTAGGACCTGCCTCCAAGATCTCCACTCCGGTGGACGGAGAGACATTTCTGAAAGGTTCTGGCTACGCCATCCTCTTCATGCTCAGATTGTGACGCTTTACATCTTTGTCCTGATTGTACGCAATCCGACAATGCATAACACTGTAATTTCTTAGATATGTTCTGAATAGACGCTCTATGAATTGCATATGAAATATCTGTTTATGAGTACTTGGTGGCAGTAACTGGAGTGGGCATTTGTTAAACTGGATGTTTTTCCATTTAACTGATTGTTGAAACTGGGTTTTCACATTCCTTTGCCTTATACTCTCTTTTGCTGCACCACTGTTGTGCTTAAGTATACTTGAGCGCCTCGTTTGCGTTGGACTGGGACCGGAAAGAGCTAGAGGGGAGGTTGGACGTAGCTCCCCAGGGCAATGCCCTGGGCCACAAGCCATCAGGGTATTAGCCTGGGCCTAGATTCACTATACCCTATCCTTATCCTAAAATTCCTATCCACAAATACTATACTTATTTACACTTAACTCTTTCTTTACCTATTTAAAATATAACTATTATCCACTGTCATGCTTAATTAACACTATTTATTTATTTATTTATATTTATATATTTATAATTCATTTCAGCTTGCTTTAGGTAATTAGCTATAAGATTAAGCGTCTCTGTTATCATTGTACTTTGAACATACCTTATTAAAAAGAATCTATGGGATACTGAAACAAAAAATTACACAACGTAGTGTCCTAACCATTTAGTCGATCACAACAAACAGCCAAACATTGGGGTCATTAAGATTAGAATCAGTATTATTCTAATACTTTTTTAAGAAGAGAGGGGGGTTAAAACTGATGCTGGTGTGTCCTAACAATTGAGCTCTCACACCTGCACAGCTCACACAACTATCAGTTTATTTTATTCATCAGCGTAGAGAGCCCAGAAGAATATTTTACAGGCAGTTAGAGATAGATAGTCAGTTCATCAGTAATTGTGGATTCCGGGAGAGGTGCGCTTCCAACTTCAGCCTTATCATCACTTAATATCAGGTGTGATGAAGGTTAAGTGCTACTCCGTTGTGGATAAATAAATGAATAAACCTATTTCTGGGGCATGGAAAGCGCCGAAACGTCAGGAAAAAATATTTTTAGAAACAATAACTAGAATAAACTAGACGCAATCCAACGATAAAATAAAAATGGAAGTTGTGGCGTGATAAATCATAAAATGAAATGGTAACAGAATAAAAATTTAGCAAACAATTTAATATAACCATATTCTTTCCGAAACATCGTTGCATTTACCTGATCCGTAACTAATTAGACTTTTAATTTTGAAAGAAATCGGCCGATTTATCTACCAAGTGCTTACGAGTTGATCGCAGTGCTGAGAACTGCCTCATCAAATTTGATGAGGCAGTAAGAAATGAGCTCTTTCGAATCCAGAAAACTTATTACGTCCCAGTAGTTCTGTTATCTAGTTCCACTATGGTACTAGAGGGTTTATTCTAGATGCCTTATCCCAATAAGTACCTATTATATACCTTTTTTTTTTTTTGTTTATAGTAAGGGCAAATACAGTCTTTTCGTATACCGCTAACGGCATGTTGGACTCAGTCAGACAAGGCCTGTCTCTCGCCGCGCCCAGCCCTCCCGCCAAGCCTAATAGGCTTCGCGTCAGGGCTGGGTGGTTCTGACCCCTGCCCCGCCCCCTGACGAGCTCGAAAGCTCAACAGGAGGCGGGGCAGGAGGAGAGAGCCTCCTCTCAATCTCCCCACAAGGTTACCCACTCCGGGTGGGCTGACCAGATGGGGTGGTTCGTTTTATCATTATAATATTATATTAATCTTAAAATTTTCGTCCTACAAAATAATAATAAATATCTAAAGTATAGATAATAATAATTATTGTAAAGAGGAAAGGTTTTTATTTTTTTGTTTGTAATGGATAAACTCAAAAGCACTAAACGGATTGTAAAACAAATAATCTGTGAAAGCTACACTATTCCAGAGTAATGTAGGCTATATTTCTCTCCAGATATTCCCACGGGAGCTGATACTACGCGGGTGAAACCACGTGGAGCCACGAGTCTTAAATAAATCTTTTAAAAGAAATCTCTTTTTACCATTTCGATTTCACAACGCACGCGATCGGTATATTTTTGTGTTTCTTCTGCCATACTTTATCATTTCGTATAAGTTTCTCAGTTTGTAGAGCATGTTCGGATAAAACCTGCCTTCTTTGCATTATTTACGACGACTCGCTGACCTCACATACTACCTATATCTGCTGTACTTGGGGGTTACCAGAGCATCTCAGTGAGGGTTGCCATATAAAAATCTGGTAGGACCGGATAAAAGAGTGACAGTTGAAAAAACATGATGATTTTTGAAAAAGTAAAAAGTTGGTATGGTTATGACATAGTAAAGTTAGGTTTACCATGAGTATGAACTATCTATATATAAAAATGAATTGGTATTCGTTAATCTCGCTAAAACTCAGAAACGGCTTGACCGATTTGGCTAATTTTGATCTTGAAATATTCGTGAAAGTTCAGGAAAGGTGAGAAACATTAATATGTAACGTAAAATACTAAAAACGACAGAGGTACAGTGGCGTGCCTAGGGGCTGAGATCGGGGCAAGCCCGAAGACCAAAACTAGGATTGCCGCTTTGTTGTTGTTGCAAATGTTTCTCTAAGACAGGATCGTATTTTGATAGCAAAGATAGAATAGCATAATATAGCTTTGTATAGGTAATACAAAGTTTACCGGGTCCCACTAGTAAAATATAAATATCTTATTAAAGTTTGAGTGCGTAACCATAATAATAATTTAGTTCACGAGATTGTTGACATGTGGGACATTGATTCAGCAATTATTGTTCCGATAGTCATATCTGCCCATGGTCTGATAGCCAAGAGCCTCGATAAACACCTTAAGAGGCTTGCGTTAGGTGGATGGATCGGGAGTCAGATGCAGAAGGCAGTACTTCTGGACACGGCCCGTATAGTGAGAAGGTTCCTGTCACTGGATCCTTAACCATCGGTAGCCGGGACCCTGATCTTGCTACCGTTGGGGAACTGCATTTTTGTATTTTTAAATGTTATATTTTTTTGTGTTATACATTGTAAAAATTTAATGTTTAGAAATATAATTTTGTAAGTATTAAAAATGTAATAAAGGGAATATAATAAGATAAGAGTGTAAATTAAAAAATCTTACAGTTGACAAATTGTAAAAGAAAGGAACGCACCGAGTTTACCTCAAACCAATCTAATTTGATAACCAAGGACAAGAAGGTGATTGGATCCCTGCAATTTATTTTCATTGTAAAGCAGACTGTCCTTTTCTGTCACACAGGTATTGAGACTGTCAGTATTGTCATTTCCAGATAAATCAGTATGTATGGTGAACCTACTCCCTGTGACATTTGCAACGACAGAAAGGTCGATATCGAATGAATGGGGCCCGGCATCCATAAATATGTTGGTGATTCAACGATAAGTTTTGTTCTTATTTTCCCTTGTTTCTGTATTCATATTTTTGTTAAACCTGTTACATGGTGGGCCGCATGTTAATCCATATTACTTAATACAAAAACAAGTTTTGACGACCTCCGAGGCCGAGTGATGTACGCACAGGTTTTCAAAGTGCCGCTATCTCTAGAGGTCCCGGGTTCGATTCCCGGTCTGGTAATTATATTGAAAACGAACTTTTCAATATTTCCTCGGGTCTGGGTGTATGAGGTAATAATACTAGTGCTCAAGATACTATAATTTGGTACTTATTTGATCAATGTATGTGATTGTGAACAATTATTTAATTTAAGTGTATTTTTTTTATTTTATTTTTTTTTATTTTTTAGTTTCTTGCATTCGCAATGCAATTTTTATTATTGAAAAATGGAAAATGAAGTATTTAGAAAAAATCGACTCCGTGGCTCAGTGGTTAGAGCAGTCACCCGGAAAACGAAAGGTCGTGGGTTCGAGTCCCATCGGAGGTGGTTGTGAGGCGGGTCGATTTTCTCTAATTTTCCATTTTTTAAGTGTGTTTTTTTTATCCATTTTGGTGTAACGCTTAGCCCTCATCACATCTGATGTTAAGTAATGACACAGAATATATAATAGCACTAATGATAAGGCAAGGTGCAGGAGCCAGTACTTCCGGAATCCTTAACCAAGGAGAAGTTATATTTTCACCCCCGGACTATTCAAGTAGTTTTGTATTATGAAATAGAGTTAGATATATTGTATCTCTTTTGGCAAACGACATAGTTTACCCTTGGTTATAAATTAGTAATGTCGAAGACGGTTAAATAAGAAAGGAAAAGATTCGGTTAAATACCAACTATTACAAAAGAATAAAATTGTCAAACATGCCTATCTCAAGATTTTATACTTACATGGTCATTATCACTTTAGGTAACTATTATGAAAAACGGAATTTTTACTATGTTTATATTTAATAATAATAATAAATAACTTCTTACATTCACACCAATTATCTAAGCCCATTTTAATTACATTACGAAACTGTATCATGGAAAACTTGATAATGGATAAATATATACTTAAATACTTTTTGTTTGTAAATACATACTTAATATACATAGAAAACACCCAGACCAAGACAAATAGACATGTTCATGCACACAAATATTTGTCTTGTTCGGGAATCGAACCCGAGACCACTGGCGCAGAAGGTGGGTAGCCTACCCCTGCGCCAAATCGGTCGTCATTAATTATTAATATTTGCTTTCGAGTTCCCGATATTTCGGCGTAGTTCCAACTTATCGTGTACTAGCTGTCCCCAGTGGTTTCACCCGCGTGGTTCCCGTTTACCTATGCGCTATTCTGATGTATTAGTCGGCAAAATCGGTCTCGCTCCCGCGCGCGTTGTTTTCTCATTGCTATCTCGCTTTAGCATAATTTTTCCGAGTATCGCCTTAAAGTTTCATTAAAGTCCGTTCAGTAGTTATTGTATGAAAGAGTCACAAACATCCATACAAACTTTTGCTAAACACCTAATATTTATTAGGAAGACAATGTGCTCATAGTGCGTAAACAGTTCTAGAAATCGAGTCGTACAAATAAAAGTAATTTCTTTAAACTTACTTTTTTGTATTTTTTTGTAATTTCTAAACTACATATATCTTTTTAAGTTGTTTTACCGTTTAATAAAGTTCATTTCACCAATGAATTATTAGTATTCATTCCAGAAACTGATCATTTATCATTTTCAAATTGACGCTTTCGTAACAAGCCGCTCTTGTTGTAAAAGAACGGCAGGGGTGTCACAGTTCAACATAAGAAGGGTCCTGCGTATTAAATTATTGCTTGCCTTTGCCTTTGCTTTGTATTTAGTTAAAATATAAAATAAAATAAAAAATAATTTCAGACACAGAGGTCCTGGGTTCGATTCCCAGTGGGGGTACATATTGTATTCGGTTTGGTTGGTGGTAGGACTTCTTCTTAGTCCGCCTGGCTAGCTACCACCATCTTATCTAAGTCTGACGCCATAACAATGATGTTTTCAGCATTATTGTGTTCTGGCAGTTAGAGATAAGATAGCTAGTTCCTCAGTGATTGAGGATTCCGGGAGTAGAGCGCTTCCACCTTTAGCCTTATCACCACTTAACATCAGGTGTGATGAAGGCTAAGTGCTAGCCCGATGTGGATAAGAAAAAAATTAGACATACTTAATAAATATGTTTTTACTTTATGAATCGCATTTGTAATTATTATGATGAAAAAACCTTGTAACTCCTCTAACTATTTGGTCTAAAAGCACCATCATATTTTTGTCGTAAAATAACCATTGCTTGCCATGATATATAAACAACAAATTTTTCAATTATATAATAACACAAACATAAAATAATTGACAATTACATATTTTGTTACAATCGTAATAATATAAGAAAATACAGGTTTATCAAGTTCGAGTACTTTGTCATATTTGCATTTTGCGTTTGCATCTTTTTGAAAGTTGTAGCAGCCTTTCAAAAAGATGCAAACGATGCAGTAATTAAAACATCTATTTAGAAACAAAAACGGGAAAGCGTTTCATGCGCGAAGAGGTGAACATAAATAACGAATTTGTTATTTGGATTCAAACAGATTTTTCTACATACAGAAATATGTTTACTAAAATTATGTAAAAGAAGCCAAAGATCCCTAAAAATTAACTAAAGCAATCGATGTAAAGCAAGCCCCATGTGATATTGTGAATCGATATTTCTGACATGTTATTTAAATGTTTATTTACAACATGTTGGTGTTAATTTGTAATAATTGTATGGGGTTGTTGCTTGCAAATCAAACGCATGTAAGACTCTATAAACTTTGAACCTCTTACGAACAAGCCAAGTTTCTATTGGAATTATGGCTTGCGATTGCTTGCTACAAGTAAAATCTGATTAAGTATTTTTACTTTTTGCATTTACAATGCAATTTTTTTTATTATTGAAAATTAAGTACAGTAAAACTTTGGCTCATATTTGAAAACAGTATATAAACATATTGCCCTGTGATCTAAACTTGTATCTATCAGCTGCAGGCCATTGTCGAAGGATTAAGAGAAGTATTATTATGCTCAGTTGTTATATTGCAGAACAAAAAGTAAAAAAAAAAAAACTGTTTTGGGTCAAAGTAGGCCGGGTCTAATCTCCTCCTCCTCCGGCCGGTCTCTCTTCTGTTAAAGCTGATGAGTTTTTTTCGCCTGTTTTTCTTGTCAGTTAAAAGATGTCCATAACAGGTGGTAGGTAAAAAAATATTGGACGATTCATAAGCATTAATTTTATTTAATCTATATGAATAAAAAATTTATGACTATGACTATGACTACCTATTTGGTTTACCTAGGGTCAAAGTAGCCCGATTTTACGAAAAAATCGACTCGTCTCACAACTTGCTCTGATGGGACTCTGAACCCACGACCTTTCACTGTCCGGACGAATGCCGGACAGTTACTGTTTAAATTAAATGAAGTATTAGAAAAAAATTCCCGTCCTACAACTAGCTTCCATGGGACTCCAACCCACAAGCTTTCACTGTCCGGGCGAATGCCGGATATGAATTAGAAGGCTAAGTGTTACCCCATTTTGTACAAAAAAAAAATAGATCAGAGTAGAATCTGATTCATGCTTTTTGTTATATTTTTCTTACAGATCTCTCTCATTCTGTCTCTCTTTTCTCGGTAATTGGGTCGATTTTTTTATGAATCCTTCATGCTATAGCGACCTTATAAAATTCCCAAATCGTTAACCATAGATTAATAGTAAAGCGTGTATGTTATTAGGTACAAGGTTTAATTGTTGTATCTACTTCTGCACCGATACTATATTTCTCATTTCTTGCTTAATCGTAAGATAGAAAGATAAAGAGTAATCTTCTATTACAAGATGTGTTTTTTGTTGTGTTGTGACGACATTTATTGTAGCCAAGCAGCTTTTAAAATACAATTACCTACATTTGTTTTTTAATTTTTAGTTTTTTGCATTCACAATGCAATTTTTATTACTGAAAAATGGAAAATGAAATATTTTAGAAAAAGCGAAAGGTCGTGGGTTCGAGTCCCATCGGAGCTGATTGAGAGACGGGTAGATTTTTTCTAAAATACTACTCCATTTTACATTATTTTTGTTTAATGTTTCACAGTAATTTCTACTTACTTTTAGAAAAAGTTATTTTAATAACAGAATATTCCAATTAAAAATAACTTAAAATATGTATTCCACAATAGTTGCCTAAGTTATCAGTTTTAGTGGCTACGCGTCCCTTGTTACATCTTTATCTGTAACTGCTTCAATTCACGGAAGCATTTAAATCACGCCAAATAGTCCGAATACTCGGAATCGAGATGAGTTACAATCGATATCTTTATTCGAGTTGGAAACCGAAATAAATTACAAACAGACGATTATTATGGAATAATCACTCATAATATATTGAGGTCGTGCAAAGTAAACGTTTAAAAAATACAAAGTAACATTTTGCGTTAAGGTCTGTCAACAGAAGATCTAGACTTACATGTTGACAATGAGTGCTCTTTTGCTGCCGACTGTTCTTTTGGAAAAGATTTTTTTATAGATTGATGATTTATATTTTTTTTGTAAAATATCGAGTAAGCAATCATGTAGGTAAGTTGGGAACGAACCCAGTACACTTGAAACTGTCTAGGTACAGTGTAGGCAGTTTCACTAAATGCACACCAAAATGTAAATCAATTTGGTGAGCATTTAGCATTTTTAGGTGTGCATTGTAGGTTACGTTAGGTTAGGACATATTCCTCGGCCTCACGCGAGTGATGCGGTTCCTGGATCCGAGACCGAGCGCGTCCTCCAGGTGGTGGATAGGGGAACGGCCCCCAGTGGGGGTTACCGGCTTTGGCCGGCGCGAACCAAAACCAGGATTATACCGTAACCCTGCACGTGGTGCAGGAACAGGGGCTGCAGTGTTCTGTCACGGGGGCCGCGGGGAGCGAAACCCCTTCAAAAATGCAAAATCACACCGTAACCCTGTACGTAGTTCAGGAACGGGGGCCGTTGTTGTACTAACACGGGGGCGGGGTGGAGTAAACCACTATAAAATAATCCTCAAAGGTCCGGCGTCGGGGACGTGGGCGTCGGACCGCCTGAAGGTGGCAGGCAGAGCAGTCTGCCAAATACCGAACCAACCTGGGGTACTTCCCGCCCCCCCAGTGTATGTAGGGTTACCCGGGTACTGGGATCTCTGCCCGGGTGGACCGACGTTTCTCCCATTCTCGTGGGTTCAAGATGGATAGTACACATAAAAAAACTTTTGACGTTTCGAGCCAGGAACTGGATGTAGATAAGTCTACGCAGGACAAAGAAAGACGACGTGCACCGATTGTAAGGTCGGTATCTTTCGATGTTGATGAAGAGTGTGAAAGGATGGAAGAGGCGGAAAGTACAGATGGATCAGATGAAATCGACGTTGCCGACTTCGACGCAATCCCACCCGTCGAAGAAGAAGTCGATACTCTGAAGGCGAAAGTTGCTGCGCTTAGAAAGTTTCTGACCAGCGTAAGCGACCAAATTTGGGAGAGAGACTCCAAGGATGCAGCGACGCTCCTTAACTCCATGGATAGGTCCCTTAACAGAGTCCTTGTTCTGCGGAAGATCGAAGTCAATAATCTGACGGAGGCGAAAGAAGATCTTGCCTACAAGGTGAAAATTCTGACGGAGCGCAGTAGAAAGGTGGCGGAGCAGAATAAGACGTTAGCCAATGAGGTGGTGGCGCTGAAGGCTGCCCCTCCTATCCAGAAGATCGATATAGCGCCGGCCATGACGGAGATGAAGAGTTCTCTTTTCACTTCGTTAATGGAAGAAATAGATAAGCGGATGGATAAGCGGATGGGGTCGCTGGAGGAGCGCCTTACCAAAACAGTCGAACGATTGCAGCCAAAGAGTGGAGGCTCCATTCCCGCAGCGGCGAGTTCCCCTGCGCCTCCTGCTCCCCCAGAACAGGCGACATGGACCGATGTTGTCCGCAAAGGCAAGAGGCAGAGTCAGACGGCCGTCTCAGCTAACGTGTCTAAGCCATCACCGCCGAAGCCCGCACCGGCTCCACCGACTGAGCAGCAAAGACGGCCTCAAAATAAAAGACGAAAGCTTCCCCCTCCCTCCAACACCGCGGCTGTCGTGTTGAACCTCTTGTCGACGGCAAGAGCACGGGGGGTCACATATGCTGACATTATTAAAGAGGCGAAGACCAAGATCTCCCTTGTGGAGCTGGGTATAGAAGGCGGGCTCAACATGAGGCTGTCACAGGCGGGAGCCAAGGTCCTTAGTTTCAAAGACGACCAAGGAACAAAAGCGGACGCCCTGGCCGCCAAGCTTAGGCAGGCAGTGGGCCATTTAGTCACAGTTGCGCGGCCGGAAAAAATGGTGCCGGTGTGGGTGCCCGGGCCATAAGGCCGCGGCATGCAATACTGTTGAGCCCAAGTGCCGAGTCTGTGCTGACAGTGGCCAGCCACATGGGCATGTGATGGGAAGCCGGCGATGTGACCCACCGCCGATAAAGGGCAAGCGGCCCATAGATAGACCCTCGGTAAGTGTTGGCGGTAGGCCCGAGGGGGAGGATAGCTGTGCTCAGGATGGAGACGTCGCGTGCAAGGACAGAAGTCCCCTGACGCGCGACGAACCGGAAAGGGGGATAGAATCCCCACAAACCTCGGATGTTCGGGGGGCAGAGTCCTCCTCTGAAATCACGGAAGTTCGCCGATCCGCGCGCCTCTCGAGGGAGAGGCGTCGTCAGGATGCGGCGTGATAGGTAGGAGGGTCGGGCGGTGGAGTGGGGAACTTCATCGTCCACCCAGGCCCCCGTGGTGGAGGAGCGTGCCTTGTGTTCCCGGTGCGCCACACCAGAGGTGGGACGTTTTGTCGTCCCGAAACGAAGAGAGGGTGCGTCAACCACGGACGCGGACACAGGGCGGAAGGCACGGCGATTGATACCACTGTCCCGTAGCCTCCGTCCGCGTGTGGAAGGAACACTCCGGGGGTTTTAGTGGGTTCGAGCCCCACATAACCCCCTCGTCTCCCCGGGCGGGGGGGTATGCGATGGCATTTCCCACGGGTCAAAAAAAAAAAAAAAGGTTAGGACATATTCAATATGTGACTAAACCCTCTTTAAACCCTAAGTTTAAACCCTCTTTTCAAATAAAAATAATAAAAAAAAACTCAACGGTTGTATTTGTGAGCAGTTAAATACTACCCCATGTTACTAAATGATTTGTTTACAATACAAAAATCAAAAAACCATAAAAACATCCTTTGCCAAAAAAAACGGCAAAAGCAGTCGAGTACGAAAAAAGCAAAAACCTTTCGGCTAACAAACGGCCTCATTCACAGAAACATTATATCGGTACAGGAACGTACGCTACCATGACGCAGTAAATATGAATCGCTTGATCTCGTTTAAACGCTTCCCCGAAATCTTCCAACGCTTGTATTAAGGCCACTTAATGTCCCCCAACAATCAATTTTGGGACATAAAAGTTTGAAGAATGGCGCTTTTTGATATTCAAAGTGTTTCAGTTTTAAGTAGATCAGGTGCTTTTTTTGGTTGCATGGTTTTGGGTTGGTCGGTGTGGACTGTCATTTGGCTTTTGGGGGTTGTCTTTTTTTAAATGAATGTTTTTAACCTGTTTCAAGTTCAAAATATTGTTCAACTTATCTTACTAGCCTTCTGCCCGCCGCTTCGCCCGCTCGGACTCATACGACGTTAACCCGCGGTAATGTACTTACCTAATATTTTTTCGGCATAAAAAGTAAGTAAGTCGCTTAATAATTCAATCTCCAGCCTCAAATTATCCCTATACCACAAATCACCCCGATTTGACGTGTAAGACGGATAAACAAACACTCTTTCATATTTATAAAATTAGCCTGGATTCACTGTAATATATTCATAATAACTGTAATTATTCTAACAAGGAACTGTTTAACTTTAGTTGGTCTTAAGTTTTTTTCATTGCAGACGAGTTCGGTACCATATCATCCGAATCAATCACACACCAATACTTTTCAATATAATTCAATTCAACCGACTCGCTATAATAAGTGCTTCTTACTGGATCTGTGTCTTACAAATTCGGCTCGAGATTTCGTGGAAAGCCGATCGAAAAATTCAATTTACGATCGAAAAATTGAACTCATAATTGAGTTTTAAGAAATTTCGGAGCGAAATTACACATTTTCGGATGCGACATGGTATTATCGAAGGATCGGTAAGGAATTTTGAGCTTCCAAACTGAGGTAACTAATTGATAAATTGGGGGTGTTGCCTTCGGTGTAACTCGGGTTACTGTTAAAACTATACAAAAAGAAGAAACTATTCTTTTTTTCTTAGGTGGGTGTTGTTATCTGAAATCAATAATACTTATTACATCATAGGTATGCATTAAGTAGGTAAATACGAATCAGATTTAGTATCTAACTGGTATTTCATTTTAGATTAGATTATCTGATTTAAATACAAAATTTAAAGAACCTATAACTTTACGATTATTAAGTCTTCTGGTTTCAGTTACACAATAATAATATTAATTTTGTAATAACGTAAAGTAAAGACCGATGATACCCAAAGTGTTGTAAATCAACACGCCTAGAGATTAACGAAGACCTTCAAAATGTTGAATCTGTAAGGCCAAAACTAGGAAAATCTTTAAGCTGTAGGTCGATTTTCTAAGACTCGATCACCAATTCGCATATCACTTCGCTGTTCTTTTTCGGGTTATCTTTTTGGTCATATCTTGGTCACAACCTGAGAAACCCGCAATATCGTTTTCTCCAGACCATCATGATGAGGAAGATTGCCGGAAAGCGCAGAGTGGGAGGACGCAAAATGGCTTCGTAACATCCGCCAGTGGACCGGCAGCGTTAAGACGGTTGAACAGTTGTTGTTCAGACTCGCCATGGACAAAGCCAAATTCAACGAGATGATGACCAACCCTCAACAATGAAGCGGCACTTTAAGAAGACGAAGAAGTTTTCGCTTGACCTGTTTGTTATGGATTTGATATATATTTCTAACGCGATATGAAGGCGAAGTAACGGCGGTAGGTACTACCTATCAGCATCGCACCCCAGATAATTCTTAAAGTCAAAAACAAAGAATTGAATTAACTTTAAAGTGTGAAACTAGCAAAGCATCGGCTTTAAGAAAAAAAGTTGTTTGATGATCTTGGGTCTAGTTATATCCAAGATCCTCAAAGTGTCTATACACTACTCGCCTTATTTTATCATAGATCGGGCAAAGCAGAGTGTGCATAATAAAGTCGCAAGCGCAGCTCGGTAGCGGCGCATTAATCAAGGATTAACACCGCAGATGCGATCGCTTTGTCCCGGACACCCAGTACTGTCATAGAGTATGCAGTTACTACAGGATGCCAGAGAAACCTGGCACGCATCATTGGCAATCTATCAATATGGTTAAAAAAAAATTACAATGATCAGTAATGGGATCATCAAGTTTCTCTTGCTCTCTTCCCATTTATTTGAGATTGACGCAGTAATTCTTTTTATCTCTTATCGCTATCTACCGCCAGCAGTCACCCTTTTCTTGCACATGTCATCCTCCACGCTACCCTTTTATTTGGCCTTCCTGTCACCACATACTGACATAGAGTAATATGCAATTACTAAAGAATTCCAGAGTAACCCGGCAAGCAACATTGGCAAGCAGTCAATATGGTTAAGAAACTTTCACAATGATCAGTAACGGGATCATCAAGATTCTCTTGCTCTTTTCCCATTTATTTGGGGTTTGCGCAATTATCTCTTTCTTCCACTTATAGAATAGAATAAAATAGAATAGAAAAACGTTTATTGGGTTTCTAATATTTAATTCTTTTTTAATATTTAATTATTAAAAAAGAATTAAATATTCTTAAACAATGAAATGTACTAAATATAAAACTAAAAAAAAATACACACCGACTTTGGCAGGTACACCAAATAGGCCTCTGCTCAGTTTGAGCCGTGACAACGCGTGTTGTCTTATCTACCGCCGTCAAATCTGCAGGCACCCCTTTCTTGCACCACGTCATCCTTCACGTTACCCTTATTTGACTTTCCTGTCACCACATTCAAATTCAGAATCTTTTTTCTTCGATCATATAAACCTTTTTCACCACATGGCATTCATCTCTCCACATCACAATATGACCATAATACCATGCATCCAATAACGGATCCTCCGTGATTCAGCAGGCACGGCCGTTGGTTCTGTCTGTGTTTCCAATAGCCAATACGTAGGTATTGACTACTGCATTGACTATCATTACATTAGCATATCCAAAGTCTGGTAAACGCCTAGTAAAAATAATGTTTTCCGAGATTTCTTTTTCTTGCAAAAATCTTTCGGTTCTGTATGCTCTATAATCTTTGCGCATTATTACGCTAATAATAAATGAGGTGATTCGTCTCGACCGAACACAAGCCTTGCAATAATTCACCGCACTTTGTGTTTACCATAACATACAACTTCCGGTTGCAATCTCAGGACAATTTTGTGTACCTATAAAGTTATTTGTTATTTTATTTGTACCTACTGAGACATTGGCTAGTTCTCTTCGTGTATTTAGATTAGTTATGTAGATTAACATCAAACATTTTAATTTGATTTGGTGCGGTGGACACCAGTAACTACCTACTACGCGTTCGTACATTTTCCATGGTGAAATGTCACGAATAAATATGTATTCCCGCCAAATTTGACAGCTATCGCTTTTCCAAGATGGCCGCTGTCAACTTTCAAAGTTCGAGCGTCCCTATTGAAAAACCCTTTACATTTGGCGCCATTGCGAATGAAATTCGCAAACTTTGGTCCTGTGGCGTAAGTGTATATATTCTTTGCCTGTGGTTAGGTACGTTTGTGCATTACGCCCGTTCAGGGACTAATAAAAAAATACATAAGAGCTACCAGGGCAACCGTTTCAATAAAATTGACTTCAACGGTTAGACATGTGATGTGGTTACAGCCGCTATACTAATTTTGCTATGCCATAGAACTACTTTTAATTTCAGTAATAGATGTGGAATAAAAAAATCATTGATTCCCATATAATTTGCTATAATTTATATTATAATCTTTTTACTAAAACGTGTCTAAATTTAATTCCCATCGACGAAACACATGATCTAGAACTGGTATAAGTATTAATTACTACTTAATATAGATCAACGGAGCGGATAAGCGCCCAAACCGATCATTAAACGAAAACTAATGAATACACGAGAACTGTGATTAAATCGATGTGAATGTTGTTCGGTTAAATAGATAATTGTTATAATTAATCTATATTTTGACAAGGGAACTGTTTTAGTGTTCCGCTCCGTGTGAATGGCACGCTAGAAACTGGAGCGACTTTGGTTGCAACCAGGGACCGTACTCTGAAACGTTAATCCGAAACTTCGGTTAGCCCCGCCTCTTTCACTCGATTCTGAGGGCCTACTCTGAAACGCAAAACCCGAAACTTCGGTATTCCCGTCCCTCTCACTCTCTAGCCGCGACAGGGACCGTACTCTGAAACGCTAATCCGAAACTACGGTTAGCCCCGCCCCTTTCACTCGATTCTGTCACGACTCGAGAGTGAGAGGGACGGGTATCCCGAAATTTCGGGTTTTGCGTTTCAGAGTAGGCCCTCAGAATCGAGTGGAAGGAGCGGGGCTAACCGAAGTTTCGGATTAGCGTTTCAGAGTACGGTCCCTGTCTCAACTAGAGAGTGGGAGGGACGGGTATACCGAAGTTTCGGGTTTTGCGTTTCAGAGTAGGCCCTCTGGAGCCGTACTCTGAGACGCTAATCCGAAACTTCGGTTAGCCCCGTCCCTTTCACTCGATTCTGTCACAACTGGGGAGTGAGAGGGACGGGTATACCAAAGTTTCGGGTTTTGCGTTTCAGAGTAGGCCCACAGGAGGCCTACTCTACCTAATCCAACGAAAAACGAAAATTAGTTTAAAAATTACTTCAGGACAACGCTAGACCCCTTACTTCACAACAAACAGCCGCTATTAGAATGTTTCCGAGATATCCACTATGGTACTCGCCGGACCATGCTCCAACAGACTAAGTACGACTTTTTTTTAATTAGGTTGGACAATAATAGCTATTCTCACCAAAACTTATGAATCGCCTAAGTCTTTGCTTAACAGTTAAGCCCCGAACAAGTTAACTTGGCACCTGGCTCGGAAATGCTAACTTGTTAGGGTAGTAAGTGTTGGTGAAAACGGCCATTAGTATATTCCAAGAAGAAAATAGTCAATTCAGATGAGGCAGTCAAAACCGCCTTCAAAGATTTTGTTTATTCTCGCTCCCACAATTTTTTCAGCAATATAATAATCAATGAATTATGTACCTATAAAATGGCGAAAGTTCATAGATAATAATGGTACATCCTACTTCGACTGATTAATTATATAATTTCATTTAAAAAATCGTTTTACTTTTTTATTCACAACGGGGTAGCACTTAGCCTTCATCACACCTGATGATAAGTGGTGATAAGGCTGAAGCTGGAAGCGCACTACTCCCGGAATCCTCAATCACTGAGGAACTGGCTATCTTATCGTTAACTGCCGGAACACAATAATGCTGAAAACATCATTGTTATGGCGTCAGACTTGGATAAGATGGTGGTAGCTAGCCAGGCGGACTAAGAACAAGTCATATCATCAACTAAACCGAATACAATATGTACCCCCACTGGGAATCGAATCCGGGACCTCTGAAATCCGTGGTATGAACCACTAGACCACAGAGGTGGTTAGTTAAATTGCTAATTTCATATGTATGGACCTAATAAATTATTTTTACTCTTTAAACAAAAACTGTTCGACAATAATTTAGTTATTTTTGGAAATCAAACATTTTCAGTTGAAGTCGTATTGAAAATATATAACGCCTGTATAACATTAATGGCAAACTTGCAGTGCAACCTGTTATCAGTTTGCTAAGAAGTTAAACATAAACTTATTGTAACGAAACGGCTCATTTTTTCAGGGTTGCTGCCGTTCAAATTAAATAATGTCAGGCGCAGTTATATTTTTACATACTTAGGTAGGTACATATCTATTTTCTTTCTGAAAGACTAACGCGCTTCAATCAATGTACCTAGTTTTTGATATACAAATTCTTTATGTTCTAAAGTTGGGAAAATATTTGTGTGTCAGTTCGAGCCGTTTGATGTTAGGAGTGCTCAGACTTGCCCCCTGGGTAGCTGCGCCACTGTACCGGCTAAAACATGTATATGAGTATGGATGGGCTTTATTTGACATTTGAAGTCATACCTATATGGGCATATGGTCTTCAAAATTAAATGTCAAATGAAACCCATGATCATATCTATATTTTTTTGCCGGTAGCCTCCCAAGTTAAATGATATGATAACCCTCAATGTCCAAAACCCTTGCCCCCTTATTACAAAACGTGGACTAAAATAGTCCTGGTTTAAAACTGGTACTAAACTGGTGCTGTCACGTTCATTTACTAAATGAAAGACAGAATTAGCATGAATTTTAAACCAGGTCTAACTTTAGTCCACGTTTTGTAATAAGGAGGTCAATGTCCAAGTTCTGAATCCGCGCTTTTATAATAATGAATAGTGTATTCTTTCAAAACTTTTATTTAGTACCTACCTACCTATGATTGCACCTTCTCTAGTCAATCCAGTCATAACCGCAACACCGCGTATCGCACGAACAATACTCCATATTCCGAGGCGGTGCAAGTTAAATAAATCACCGCGTCGCGTAGGTGGGCCCAGCAATTACCAATTAACCGCGCCTTATGTGCTCGAAATTCAAATTCATTTACACGATGCAACGAACGGGGCACACGTCTTAAATGGCGCCGTGAAATCGGTCTCTTTTGTTTTTTGAGGATAAGCATTTAGGTGCGAGTAAAATCGGTTGTCTTTTTTGGACTGGCAATACTGAAATTAAGAAAAGGTACCTAATCAACTCGCCAATTTCTCATTCTTTCGTCGTTCAATTAATAATTGTCTACTTTCATAAGTTTCTAGTGGAGTTTTATTCCCGATTTTTACAAAATTAATAGGATAAAATGTTTTTTAGCAAAATACAGTTCGAATAGGATGACTACCAATTTTTTATTCAAACGTCGTATTATAAAGAAAATGAAATGGGTTATTTTCAAATTAAAAACAAACAATCAACAAATAGCTTTATTAAAATCTTTTTATTTTTAAAATAAAATCTTTTACGCCATAGAATTCAAAGTCACAACTAAATATAAACATTTTCAGAGTATCATTTGTCCTATATTTATATCTACCACTGATTAGTAATTTATTTATCATCTAAATTATGAGCACACATTTAAATTTTCTATTCATTCCAATTGGTAAATATATAACATGAAATGTACCTACAGTTGACAGAATATCATCAAGGAATCTTTTTTTATTGAAAAATTGTTAAGTAATGAAGTCTTAGAAAAAGTCGACCCGTGTTTATAATTGTATTTTGATGCAAAAATTAAAAAAATAATTTGAAATCTTTAAAAGTTTTTTTTTTATCCACGACCGACGATGTAGCCAAGCCTTCAACACACCAGCCGCCCCCGATTCACAAACCGTCGGACACGGAATCGGATTCGAAATCAATGTTTTGTCTATGTCTATTCTATAGTGAGTGACAGAGACAGTGGATACATTCTGCTTTTCCGATGGTTTGTGAATCAGGGAGCGGATGCCGATTTGATGCCATTTGGTTTGGTATGGACATGTTATGATAGGCATGTCACTATTAAAGGTGATGGACATGAATGTTGATGGATTTATTTATTTATTTTAAGTTAAATTACCTACTGCACTTACAGTTTTGCACCAAATCGTGCAATAGGTCAATCAATACATTGATAGGTACTTACAGTTAACTTAATTCTACAAAACGAATAACGCATGTGCTCTATGCTAGTTTAGTTGTTGTAATAAGTAACGATATGTTTTTTTTGTAAATGTCGTTACCTGAGAAACGCGCTGGCAAGTTTATTGTGCCCATTCTTCTTGTCAGTTAAAAAAGTCTTGAATGGGTAGTAGGAAAACTACAATAACTAAACAAGCATAGAGCACATGTGTTATTCGTTTTGTATTTTGTATAATTAAGTTAACTGTAAGTACCTATCAATGATTGACGATTCATAAGTACATGCTTATTATGTCTATGTGAATAAATAAATATTTGATTCGATTTGATTTGACATCTTACAAATTTATGAACCGACATGCAAAATATGTCAGTAACAGGATACTGAGCAACCAGGAATATTTAGCTGTTTGTGTGCGAACTGGCGGGCTCGCAAACAAGCAGCGTGTGCGCAGGATGGAGAAGAGGTAGACCCTTCGATCACATGATCGAAGAAGTAGACCGCAAATAAGATGAATATAATTTGTGCGAATTTATATGATCATGTGAAAGGAATAAATGAGGAGATGACAGGTGATATACCTAGTGGGGTGGAAGCGAAGGCCGTACTGCGCCGACCCCAAATTAGAATTGAGATAAGGTCAGGAGGATGATGATGACGGCTGAAGATGGAAGTGTGGTAGGTAGGGCGGAAGCCGCGGTTCTGGCCACTTTTTGCTGTACAAGTTTTCTAAATAACTCTTCGTCATTTTTGCCAATGGCCATTAAATTAAGGTATTTTAGGGTAATAATAATAATCGTTAGACTTCCTTAGGGTATACGATTTTTTATACAACGCCATTTTCTGTTAAGGATTTTTGTATGAAAATTTGTTAAGGATGGAATTTATTATAAACCTTTGTTTTTTTAAATTTAATTACTGAAAAATGGAAAATGAAGTATTGTGAAAAAATCGACCCGTCTCACCTACCAATTAACCGTTTAATTAACCGTCTCAAATTACCTATTGTTTAGCAATTGTTTGGTTTCTTTCTAGCACATTAGAATATATTGCTTTAACCTGGGTTTGCTTTTGATTTTTTGCTTTACTTACAAAAGTTTGGCTATCAATAAGTGGCCAAAACCGTTGCATTTGGCACCTTTCGCACACTTTATGTTACGTATAATAATTATACAATAAACTATTTTATTTTATTTTATTGCCACAAAGTGGTCTCCTGCGCTACTCTCAGAATCCTCAAGCACTGAGGAAACTGGCTATTTTAACTTTACCTAACTGCTGGACCGCAACAATACTGAAATATTGCTATCATGGCGACGGAGAGACGGACCAGGGTGTGTACCATCAACTTTAAGACAGCGATTCAAAAATAGCGCGATGCAGAATAGGTTCCTAAAATGAATTGCTTTCTTTCGTACTATGACCTTCTAAAAACTAGATCGCAAATGAATTGCTAAATGTGAATAACCATGGCCCGCTATTATTTCTCGGCTGCTTGCGCTCCTAACGAGTGAGATAGAAGATGGCTTTGGAATAACCGAACGATTTGTGTCCTTATTTCTTCTACCCGTCTCTTTCACTCGATTCTGTCATGCCCTGAGAGTGAAAGGGTACGGGTTTAACCTGCAGGTGTCATTTTAGCTTGGCCGAGTTATAATAAGTCAAATAAGAGTTGATGACAACTCAGCGGCTGTGAAATGTCACTGAATGATCACTGAATCGCTGTCATTTATATTAAGCTGTTGTGGTAGGAATAAGCGAAGCAGGTTAGTTTAGGTCCTAAACAAAACCGCAATAAGAGTTGATGGTAGGCACCCAGTTTTTTGATCCGTAGTTACAGTACAGTAACTGTACGCGAATTTTCAAGATTTTTGACTATTTGTTAGCTTAACGTATTGTGTCCTGTGAAGTACAGTTACTTTACCTTTACAGGGCGATACAAAACGTTAAGCTAACTATTGCTTGAAATACGAATTTTCAAGATATTTGACTATTAGTTACTTTTTTTAACAATTAGTTAACTACAGATAAAAAAAACTGGCCCTTAGACGAGATGGTAGCTAGCCAGGCGGACTTAGATTAGAAGAAGTCCTAAAACCTACCAAATTATGATAAATGCTTAACGTTCTGCCAACTGTAGGTGTTTGATATTAAATATTAAAAATATAAAATTAGACATTTTTATATTTTTAATAGCTTTCTAGCGTAGGAAAAATGTGATAGTAAAAAACCCGCCTGAAAGCTTCTTATGGGGCTCGTATTACATAATTCCTATACTTACAAAATTGCATTGTGAATGCATTTAAATAATATAAAATCTCAGCTTTCTAGCGTCTGAAGTTGTTATTATTATGCTTACCATATTAATGTTGATAACTTATTCGGAGTAGTCATAATTGAAATAAAATTTAATCTATAAATTTGGCAAGAAAATCGAGTCACGGCAATATAAAAATAAAATCCCAAAAAAAAAATCCTTCAAAATGTTAGCTTTTACTGTAAGTATAATAGTTAATATCATGCAATCGCAGATAATAATAATGACTTATTTTAACATTTTAAAATATTAATTTCAAAAGACACATTTTTTTTCGCCTGATTAATGTTTAACGAGTGCTAAAACTTTATCAATTCAATTTAGAACTCTAGTTACAGTAGTTCGGTCGATTAGCTGGGGTTGAACTAATGGCACATTTTTAGCCTCATTACTTCAGTTATAAGTTATAACTTTATTTCTTTTCTTTATAACTTATAACGTCAAACCGAACTAATGAGAATTGAAACAACTCAAACAGTACGGTCAAGGATGATTCTAGTGAAAGGTTTTTTATAAAATAAATTTTGAACTTCATCTTATAAATTTATATTTTTCTAGTAAGCATACTTGTTCACTGTCGTTTCCATAGTCGTATGTTCAGGAGTTTAAAGGAGAAGTTTGTGTTTCTGGTATGTTTTTGTCAACAGTACATTGCCCTACTTATATTATCTTAGGGCTTATTGCATTCGATATCATACAAAACGAATTAAGTAAATCTATCGTTCAACCAATAAGCTACTAAATTAGTATTAAGGAGTTTAAGCGTACCTAACTCTCTTCTGGAGAATGTTACTTATAATAAAAATATTTTCTAGAATTCAGAGCTCTGTAACACCTTACCGAACTGTATGAACAATTCTCATTAGTTCTGTTTGACGTAATAACCGTAGTAATGAGACTAATAATAGTAATAGTCCGGCCTCGGAATAATCAAGTGAACTACTAGAACTACCAGGAAATTAGAACTGATTTTCCAATTTTACATAAAATTTTATAACTCCATTTTTTATTGGTGGGATATTTCTAACAATTTTAGCACCATCGCCTAAAAGATTTATAAAGTCTAAAAATATTATTAGGTAACTTATATTACGTATTAAATAAAATAATCTTAGATTTTTTACTAAATGCAAGTCTTTCAAGCTAATACATGCATTATGTGTCATGTTCAAAGAAAATCTCAAGAATATCACACATTTGTTAGAAAATTGATAGCTACACTAAAAATAATTATTTACATTATTATAATAATTTTGGGGCAGCGCAGGACCGATCGTTGTGGAGATCCTTGGGGGAGGCCTATGCCCAGCAGTGGGCGTCGTTCGGCTGACATGATGATGATGAATAATTTTGGTGTTTAACACCATCAAATACTTTATAAGGTAGTAATATTTTAGATATTACTTTCTACATACACATTGTACGAATATAAATTATTTAAAGTTTTATCATTAAATGAAAACTACTTACTAAATGATATGAAAATAACCATCTGTCTATCTTTAGACTAACTCTAGTCAGTGATCTAAATAATATGTTTACAGGTTATTGTTAGACAATAATTCGATCTAGAAATGTTAATTTATTAATGATATAATTATGTTTTACATGCCAGTTTTAAACATTAACCTACCTTAACTTACTATTTTTCTACACAAATATATAATTTTCCTACAAAAGTAATAATAATATCTTTGATAATGTATTAAGAGTATTTAAATAAAAAAGCGTGATAGGTATACCTAATGATATTTTCGTATAAACATGATCTTTCTCATATAAGTAAGTTAACTCACTTGTATTATAATAAGAAAACTTTTTTAAAGGTCTTACCACTATTCACCTCGGAGATTCTACAAATAGTTCTAATGTAAGTAGGTATAATAAAAATGTATCTAAATAAATATTAGGCCTAAGAGTATTACAAAAATATTTTGATACGTTTGTTAGTGATTGATTAGTTATAAATTACTATTTGAAGAAATAACCTAACCTAGGTATATTTTAGTGTTGATGAAGGTACTTATATAAAATTTCAGTCATTTTTATATGTTCAGAAACTTTAAAATTATGTACCTACGTACTTAATACTTCAATGATTATTGTATAAAAATTAAATTAAATTAAAAAAACTTCCTATAAGAAGTTTTTTTTGCTATTCCAAAAGATCCCTTGAGAGTAGAACCCAGGACATCATGACAACAACAGTTTAGTAGGTACTTCAACCACTAGACGGTTTAAAGAAAGAGGTGAAAAGAAGCAAGTTAGTTGTCACGCAAACAAACATGTTTCACGGGTCAAAATATTGACTACCTATTACACGAGGCAAGTTGTGTCGACAAATATCAAAAACGCAAAAACGCCAAAGTCCACTATAAACAAGACGTTTTTATTCCATATCAATATTTTAACTAGTACAATCTCTAAGTTATGTTCTGTGCTATGAATAATTAGGTACCTAGCGACACCGAAAAAATAAAAAAAACTATAAGTTCTCCGTGCTAAATCAATATTTTCGATAATTTAAGAAGGATTTAGGTGATTATGATATAATGCTAATGGACTTGGTCAGTTTTGCAATAAACGACTCTGGACTTGGGCGAGTTTGAAACACATGCACAGGACTTAGGCAAGTTTGCTATAAGAAAAAAAAAAACGGGAGTGGCGGCCATGACAGATTAACACAACATAATGATTGGCCTACTTACTTACTGGTTATTATAAGATTTTAAACTTTCGCGTTCCATTATAATTATCAACAAGAGTAACGGGACTCAACGCGACATTTATTATGAAGTACATATTATTATGTACTTACAGCTTGACGTTTCGGCTGTGTTGGCTGTGTTCGGCTGTGTTTAACAGCTGCGATCGCATATCGCAGCTGTTAAAAATCGACAGACGAGTAAATCCGCGGTAGCTGAACATCTTCTGGAAGCTGGAGTTAATCATTGGATGGAGTTACATGATCCAAAAATCCTCTCCACCGATCGTCATTACCATACTAGGATGGTACGAGAAGCGATTGAAATCAAGAAGTATAAAAATTTCAATCGGGAGGACGGGTTTAAATTGTCATCAGCGTGGAATCCAGTGATTAACAAGTGTAAGCCGCGAGTTTTACCGTTCAAAACAAACCCCGATACTGTGAGTGTTGTGTGCCGTAATCCCATCACTAGCGATGACAAAAACAAAAAAAGTGACAATTTGAGGGTGGCCGAAGATCTCCAAGCCCGCCCGAACAGACGTCGTCGCGCACCGCCAGTCTGCTTGTGACCACGGTTGTTGCAACACAGCCGAAACGTCAAGCTGTAAGTACATAATAATATGTACTTCATAATAAATGTCGCGTTGAGTCCCGTTACTCTTGTTGATAATTACTGGTTATTGTACTGTACCATCTTGTGTGTGATGAATAAATGTATTTTTATTTATTTATTTATTGGCTGTAATGGACTTTGGTTCTTATGATTTGAAACGCGTGTGTGACTTAGGTTGTATTGAAAAAATCTGTCAATTTTCGCCCTTAAATTCTTTGGGAAGCCGTGGACTTAATACAGATTGATTTATATTTTTTCAGCATTTTCTTATTGGAATCTTATTTCAAGAAATATGGTACCTAACGTGATTTCTTAGTATGGAAAATGACCTTAAAAATCCTGTAGCTCAAGAGTCCCTTAGTGTTTTGACTTGATTTTTTTATATGTTAATATGACCTATATTTGCTACATTTTCTCCAAACAAACTAGGTGCGCGCCGCGCGCCCCTTACGAGTTATGGTGTTGACCAAGTTTTTTTTTCATTAAATATTCAAATATATCCAGAAACTATTATTTTGACATATTTTACCAACGAAACACACTTGAGTGAGACTAATTGAAAGTTGGTCAGGTCATAAAATATCGGTACACTGATAACAGCTTAGAGAAAAACACATACTTACATGCAAGTTTCCAATAAGAAAATGCTGATACTGTTTTTAATAGCTTTTAACTAGGCAAATACGATGGACCTACTTGATTTTCAAAATTCGTTAAATGATTTTTTAATTTGCTTATGTCCCATCGCTTGTATGGGATCGATCCACTGTGCTACGTAATAAAAGCTGTTATCGCAGTTCAACTGTTTAACTTGATGTGCTGTCGAGTGTACATTGCTATGTAAGTTTGAACATTATTAAGTTACTTTTAAACTCACATCACAACTTGCCTCGTGTAATTTAGCCTTAAGGTAGGTAAGGATAGGTACAAAAAGTGTCAATAACAACTTTCATTTTCCTTATTCTAAGAAAAAATATTGAAAGTAGAGTAACAATTTCTACTGGTTATGTATTTCTCTGCGTGTTGTTATAATAAAATTATTGTAACTTGCGCGTTTTCTAGGTGACACATATTTTAAGTACCTAAGTACCTAAATAGGTAGGACCTTAGGTCATACCCCACTTAAAGACCGCACCGCCCACCCAACCAAAGTATGAATAGCCAAATATGGACTTAATGTCGTTCAATGTGGATGCATTTTACAGTAACAATATAAAATAGCGGACAGCGCGCGGTCCGCGAGCTTACCGCCGTCAGACTGCTCGGTAGTTGACTGCTAGCGGTCGCCACCGCGCACCTATAGAGGGAGGACGTTTGTGCACTACCACTGAATTTTACCGATCCGGAAAAAAAACGGATGCTTGTATTTAATTAATTACTAATATAAATGATTAATTATTAAAATACAAGTATCCGTTTTTTTCCGGATCGGTAAAATTCAGTGGTAGTGCACAAACGCCCGGAATAGCAGTCGACGCGTGGACAGCTGGGTGCCTGCTAGCTGTCGCCGTCGTTTAGGGCGGTGTTGGGTGGCAGCGGTCTTGGAGCGGTGCGGTGTAAGTGGGCTATGACCTCTTTGCTCCTCCTGTTCTTATGTTCTGCAGGTAGAACAGAGGCAACCTATCCAATGACAAGTTACAGCCTTTCCGGTGTCTTCACGAAGTAAGTGACGAGTGTCCCCTTGCCCTTGACGTAGGTTGGCCCGCGGCACTCGCACGTGTAGCCAGCGTTCATTAGCACCCTGGCAAACACACGGAATACTAAATAGTACAAGTGACAATAACAGATTATAGGAAAAGTATAGGAAAAATGTGATAGTAAAAAACCATGAGCCCTATAAGTAGCTTTCAGGCGGGATTCGAACCCGCGCCTCCGGGAATCCGGCCCGATGCTCTGACCAACTAAGCTACCGAATGGCCTACACGACTCGTCGAATTTAGCTTGTTACGTTGTAGGCCAGCGTTAAATTTAATCTTTAAAGTTAAAGTTAATTAAAATCTCAATAACAGATTAGTTTACTGTGGAGATCGTATATATTTCTGCACTGCAAACAGGCCAGTACATCGCCGTTGCTGGCTGGTTTTGTTAACATGTCATAAAACTAGCGACCCGCCCTCGCTTCCCTTCGGTGTAGTGTGATATTTGACACCATGAATTAGGTATACCATATAAACCTTCATTTTGAATCACTCTATCTATTTAAAAAAAACCGCATCAAAATCCGTTGCGTAGTTTTAAAGATCTATTTGAGCGACTTTGTTTCATACTATGTAGTGATTGAGAAAACAGCTGCAGCCTGCAGTTTTAGATAATAATATGAACGGTCGCTATGTCAGACAAAAATAAATTATAAAATTGTTAATATTATTACTGAATGTAAAAACAGTATCGTTATACATCGTTTTATTATTAACTAGCGGCCGCCCGCGGTTTCACCCGCGTGGTTCCCGTTCCCGTGGGAATATCGGGATAAAAAGTACATATAAACCTTCCTCTAGAATCACTCTATCTATTAAAAAAAACGCATCAAAATCCGTTGCGTAGTTTCAAAGATTTAAGCATACAAAGGGACATAGGGACAGAGAAAGCGACTTTGTTTTATATTATGTAGTGATTAGCGCCTAGTCTTCCACCCGCGGCTTCGCCCGCGTGGACTACACGACATTAAGCCACAGGAATGTGATATTTTTCCGGGATAAAAAGTAGCCTATGTCACTCTCCAGCTCCCAATCCTATCCCAATACCAAAAATCAAGTCGAACCGTTGCTCTGTTTTGACGTGCGTGAAAGACGGACAAACAAACAAGCATACTTCCATATTTATTTATAATATTAAATTACTTAAATTATAGGCACTGTAAGGTCTTTAGTTATACTGATAATACCCTACTGTTTTATTACTGTACCATGACTGTTTGTCGCCTTAAAAAAATGAAAAAAAAAAGTAATATAAGTATGGATTTTAAAAAGGGAAAGATTTGATAATTTGTTTGTTTGTAATGGATAATCTCAAAACCACTGCACCCCTCCCTCTTTCTCCTTAGCACTATTATTTCCATTTGATAGTGGGGTTACACGGTTCCACTTAATCTTTTCGACGCATCTCTGTCGGAAACTACTAGACCGATTTTGTTATTTTTTTTATTTCACCATTATAAAGTTATATTCATCCTGCGTGACTTAAACTAAGTATATTATTTTATCCCGATATTTCATGGCCACAACCCGGTTAAAACCGCGAGTAGGCACTAATAATTTTTGACATTATTTATTAGAACTCTCGCACTCATTCAGTTATTCACCATCCTGTTGCTTAAGTTACAGCAATGTGGTGTTAAATTAATATTGCTGATGTTTTGATTTATGGCACTTTAGTCATAAGTTTAATCAGGATGGATTAAAGTTAAATTATAATACAAAGTTTGTAGGTACATCAATTCAATCTTATTTGACTGGAAAAAGAATAGATGGGACGAAATAACAAAGTAGTTAGGTAGTTTACGAGATAGATGCTAAGAACTTCTGGTGTAACTCTGTGCCAAGAGTAGATAGTATCTACCATTTTTTATCGACAACGGGGTAGCATTTAGTCTTTATCAGATCTGATGCAAAATGATGATAAGGCTGAAGGTGGAAACGCACTATTCCCGGAATCCTCAAACTGAGGAATCCTACCTATCTCTAGATAGCACTGATGCAAAATGATGATAAGGCTAAAGGTGGAAGCGCACTACCCCCAGAATCCTCAATCTGAGATATCTCATCTCTAGATAGCTAGCCGGAACACAATAATGCTGAAAACATAGTGGTAGCTAGCCAGGCGGACTAAGAACAAGTCCTACCACCAACCATAAAATGTTCTGCATGTTAGGTTTGACGACCGAGTGGCGTACGCACGGTTTTCAAGGTGCCACTATCTCTGATGGCTGTCTCGGGTTCAACCCCGGTCGAATAAATCTTTTCTATATTTTCTCGGGTCTAGGAGGTCGTTGTTTTCCATCACCATAAGCATACCACAAATGCATAAGACAAGGGATAAGAGCAATGTATGTGATGTTGTGCAGTGAATATGATGAAAGAAAAGAAAAAAAGAAAGAAAAATGAGTTTATTTGCATACACACACACAGCACTTATATATTAAGACAGGGCAAGAATAGGTAATACACAGACAACAAGAATAAAATAAGGCAAAGGATAGAAAGTAGTACATGTGTGAGGAAGTGTGTGCAGCCAATAAAGGACCCCGTCTCAGCGAATTGATGGGCTATGACCATGAAGTTTTGAATTTGTACTAACTGCGCAGTATCGGCGGTGACGTGTATCTTCCCCATGAGCCCTGTGGAGTCCATCCGCGACGCCACGTTGACGGTATTTCCCCAGATGTCGTACTGAGGCTTCTGGGCTCCAACCACGCCGGCGATCACTGGACCGTGGTTGAGACCTTCAACGAAAAGAGAAGTTTCTGGTATCTTATTAAAATATGATAACCCTTAATATTAGAAAATTGATAACAAACCAATTTAATGCAAAACACATGCATAACACAAAAAATATTTTTTTTTTAATTCAATTTAGGTTGAGGTAACAACACTTATAAATGTCACGGAAGCTACGCCATCGGTTCGCAAGTCCTACGGCGGGTGACCTTGCGAGAAGAACCGGCAAGAAACTCGCCAAGGACAAGCTTTTACTCCATATTTTATTTCATACAGAATCGACAAACAATTAAACCGTAACAACAACGCTTACAAAAAAAAACTGATGCAACGATTCGGGATCAACATTTTGAAAGTAAGTAAGTATATAAATTGAATATCAGCGAACTAAACATCATCATCATCATCATCAGCCATTTAATGTCCCCACTGCTGGGGCACTGGCCTTCCTTATGGATGAATAAGGAGAATGAGCCATGACCCACCACGCGGGCTCAGTGCGGATTGGTGGGTAAAAAAAAAAAATAATAAAAACTAGAACTAAACATACTAGTAGGAATTAGAAAGGTTATTTCAAATTATCACATTGTCATAGTGATCACAGTAAAATTACTTTTCTAATTTATGTCTAGAATGGCGGCAAAAGCAAAAATTTACTAACTAAAGTTAACTATTTATTTAAGGCATTAATTCTGTTTTAAATTACATTTTATATTTACCTATCCGTAATTTGAATCTTTGAAAAGACTCTCGATTGATTTGATCCAAGATTGTCATTAGTGCTATTGCGAATTCAACCAAAATCGCGACTGTGTGCTCTTCTTTCCGGTTTGCATCCTGAAATTATAAATCATACCTCAATAGGCATAAGTCGATTGATACCGAATCAAAAACAGGTGAGCTATATTTGTCGCAACACCAACACGCTTTTAAAGTTACAGAAGTTTGATATTTTTTTGTAAGTACCAGTTTCCAAATTAACTTACCAGTTTCTCTTCTTTTCCAGGTCTCAACCCTGATGCAATCATGTAGGTGCTGCCTATCGTCTTTATTTTTTCTATATAGCTGAACTTCGGCTTTAATAGGAGCTGCGGGATTATAATATGTTAGGTTAGGAAACGTTAGGTATTCTTAGCCATCAAAATTTAGACAGAGAATCATCCGAAAAGTAGAAGTTCATAAATAGAAAAGGTCCAAGTACCGTACCTTGTCGAAGTCACAAATGATTTCGTTTAATAATCTCAAACATTCTAGGCCTTGTTTGTTGACATCGGTTTCATCATAAAACTCTTTGTAGTTGGGGATGGATGCGAACATCACTGCGATGCTTGAATATCTCTCGTGGTATAAATCTTCCTGTAAACCAAATTATAGGATGTAGAAAGCCTTCTTGAAATCCTATGATAATAATATCATTGACTTCAGTTGCACCAAATGAGCTTAATGGTACAACCTTGATTATGTTGATTTATTCAAGCATTATAACACCACAAATTTTTTTATTAAGTAGTACAAATATTTCAAGAAATGAAAGTGTGATGTTGCAGCTGACCCCGTAGTAAAGATTTGTCGTTTTGATGGACTCATTAGTTTCATGAAATGTTTGTACTATGAAAAAATAGTGGTGTTTATCTGAAACTTTAACAATCTTACCTCTGAAGCAACGGATGTTAAGAAATGTTCAGCAACGTGAGCAGGGAGAATGTTTTCCAGTAGAATCTGGGAATATATAAATGTATTTATCTTATGAAGCTTATTCATTGTTCAATTATTATTCAATTTTTTGTCCGAGGAATATCCATCATAAAACGGTGGCGCTAATGTACGAATCAGTCTGGTTGTCCGATGGAAAAAGGGAGATGGCGGAATTAGGTTGTGTGATTCCACTGCACACTGGCCGAAATCTATCCGATAAAACACCAATAAGCAATAGGAAAAATGTGATAGTAAAAAACTACGAGTCCTATAAGTAGCTTTCAGGCGGGATTTGAAGCCACGCCTCCGGGGATCCGGCCCAATGTTCTGTCCAACTAAGCTACCGAAAGGCTTACACGACTCGTCGAATTTTGCTATTAGCATATTTGCCAGAAGTAGGCCAGCGTTACTTCATCAATGTGAGGAAACCATCGCGTCCGAAAGAAACATTTAATTTAAAATCTCAAACAAATAAGCTTGCAACTTTGCGTCTATGCTCGAAGCTTTTGAGCTTTTTTTCACAAAAAGATAATCGTTGCCGATGAGCTTCCTGGCTCTCCACTCAATTCAATAGCTTCTAGCGTCTGGAGCTGGTACTTGGCAGAGTCATCTCAGAGATGAGAGCAGTTCTCCATACACGATCGAATTTGCGCTTGGTATACATTGAGCAGCTATTCCGGCGTGAAGAACTTTCTCAACTTTGTCAGAAATCCAAGCTTTTAGACGCTCATTGATTCATTATATTATTCAAATTTCCAGAGTTTTAGAGAAACAAAGGATATTTAGAAATTAACTATGGGATGGCTGGTACTAAAAGCCTTTTTTTATTAATACAAGTATATACCTTGTTAATACCACGCATCGTTTCAACTTCTTCTTGTTCTAATTTGAGTTTGTCCTTCCATAAGCAATCGCTGCGGGATGTGAACTCGATCTGACGACCTAGAACCTGAAATATGAAAATGGAATCAATAATAACTATATTTTATACTAAAAATGGTTTGTTTTTAACTTTTAGGTGTTATGATAGAAAACATAGTCAAAATATATTTAAATTAATAAGGGAAAGCTTAGTTTCACTCATTCATATCCATCAACTCGGTAATAAGCAATGGATATAAATGTGTTGGAAGAAGAAAAATAAATGCCTAGGTATAGGATTACTAATAATGGGCTATGTATGACACATAATTTTTTGGCATAACTGAGATGAGAATGTTCAATGAAATGGATGAGTTGGACGAGATAAAGAAACATGTTAATAAGAAAAAGATGAGAGGAAATCGACTTGCATGGTATAGTCACGTAATGCATGCATGATGCAATGATGAATGGCATGTGGTGAAAAAGGTTCTGCATTTGAATGTAGACGGGTACCTATGTAGGGAGAAAAAAACGTATAGTATGTGTGTAAGTATATGAAAATGGAGACTGCAGATTTAGCGGCTGATAGGGATAAGTAGAAAAAAAGACACTGTACCGACCCCGAATAAATCGGTAAAGAGCAAGAGAAGGATGATAATGATGGTATTGTAATCAATCGAACTACTGTTGATTGTTATATTGAAAATTAAAGTTAAATAATTAATATCATCAGCTTATGAATGCGTATTATACATACCAGCAATAGCGCGCCAACAAGCGCCAAAGCCAGCCCGGCGCGCGCTGCGTACGGCAGCATATTGAACCTGTTCATTCGAAAAAATAGTTTGCTGACGATTATATAAATAACATGAAACCTTTGATGCTTGAAGCTGACTAATACCGCCCATCCATCCACAACCTCTACGATCGTACGATCCATAAATCTGAAAAGTCATCCACGTCTCAAGCATATTTTAAAAATCTTACGTGAGACTGTTAAATGGTCTACAGTTTAACGTCTTAAATTCTTTATCACCGGTACAGGGACCGTTCGACACTGCTCTTAAATAAATATAAGATAACTAGCGAATCCTCACGGTTTTACCCGCGTGGTACTCGTTCCCGTGTGAATATCGGGATAGAATATAGCCTATAGCCTTCCTCGATAATTGGACTACCCAACACAAAAATATTTTTTCAATTTGGTCCAGTAGTTTTTGAGATTAGAGCGTCCAAACAAACAAACTCCTCAGCTTTATAATATAAGAAGCTAATAAATACACATATTATTATGTAGGTAGACCTGATACAAACACCGTAGCACAACATTATTCAAAGTCTATGTTTGTCAATAAAGATTATTGAATAATGATTATTGACATGAGTTATTTATTCTAACTACTTATGTAGATGTCACCGGAAAATAATAAAAACCGTAAATTTATAAATTTCCTAAAGCTTCGCTGCGCTTCGCGATCGCCTTAAATTTCTAACCTATCACGTGTTCTACAGGACTTCCGTAAATTTATAAATTTCCTAGGAAAATTATTTTGCAGTTCTTGTTATTTTCCGGTGACATTATATAAATAATACTCACTCAGTATCCCCCTGGAACGCGATGAACCGCTCGGCGCAGGCGAACAGCGCGATGTGTGTCGACAGCGTGCACAGCATCATGACGAGCTTCAGCACGAACCCCACGCGGAAGAACACAGAGATAGATGCCAGCGTCAACACTGAGCTGTACAGGTAACTCTAAAGAAACAGAACTTAATCAGAACTTCATTTTGGAAACAAGGTTTTTCTATGAACAGTCACATAATACAAGTACAGCAGGACCTCCTTTAGCCGACCCTATTAATATAATATGAAAAAATACTAGCTAATCCGGCGAACTTCGTACCGCTTTAACGACACCACGCCACCTACCGGGACCAATTGTTAATCTAAACTATTCTTGAATCCACCTAAAAACACTCAATTTTTTTATTAAAATCGGTCCAGCCGTTTAGGAGGAGTTCAGTTACATACACACGCACAAAAGAAATATATAATAATTTAAAAGAATAACTATGATACTTACTGGAGCAATATCAATATCTGTGTAAAACACAGTTGACAAGATCTCTTCAGTGCTGTTATTAGGATCTGATAAGTTACGAGTCTCCAGTGACATGTCTCCCACTATGGCAGGCTGGAACTATAAAATAAATAAAATTTGAAGTCTGGTACCATAACTTTACCAAAAATTTGTGTCTATGAATTTGTCTCAAATGAAATTACAAAGATTAAAGAACATTATATAAAAGTATTTTTATATCTATTTATATTTTATATTTATATTAAAAATATAAATATATGTTATAGTATTTTAAACGTATATTAGGTAATTGTATTCATTTTTAAATCAGAATTTTTTATTATTTCATTTGTACCGCCTTCGCTTGTCTCGTTTTTCCCAAAGGTTGGCTGGTAGAGAATGCTTTAACGTTAAGCCCGCCTTTTGTACTCTACTTGATGTAACTGTACAATAAAGTTTAATAAATAAAAAATAAAAAAACATTAAAGAACCAAAGTACGCCTACAATTTTTGGAGTAACCCCTTAAGGTACTGATAAACTTGAGCATTCACTTGTAACAGAACATCGAGCATTCACCGTTTTTAAATTTATCGAACTGAACAAAGAACAGAGCCAAGCATAGAGCCAAACATCGCTACGAACATTTTCATGGTCTTTCTAGCGAACGCTCTAGTCAATGCTCGTCAAAAAAATATTCTTCTCGAAGATATCAGACTTGATATGCGGGGAGAGACGGCGCGGCGGCGGAACAATGGCAGGAGTTCGGTGCGGCAAAAAGTCTGTCCGTTCGCTAGAATGCTTGCCAGAACGCTCGATAGAATGCTCACCAAAACCACCCAAAACGCTCTCGTTTATTTTTCTGTAATGTAATTTTCGCAAGAATGCTCATTACAAGTAAATGCTCAAGTTTATCAGCACCTTTAGGCTGACATGAGCCAACTTCGGCCGCCATCGACTGGCGGCGCTAGTTGGCTCATGTCCGCCCCTTAGGGTTTATTTGCGAGTTAATATTGTGACTTTTAAAATTTGATGACGGAATAATCCCTAAGCGTAGTGTTGTGTTAGATATGTAACAACATTATTTACTTACCAAATTGATGACTGCACATGCTCCGATAAGAAGCACTGACACGAAAAATATAGTCAACCTTATAAGGCGGTTGCTTGATACCACCTGAAATAATAAGAAAAATGTTTCAAGCTTTAAAGTGCTAAAACTTTAAAAATTTCACTGAAGTATTTAAAAGCGTCCTTTAATTTTGTTTAAGAACACACAAAGTTTGGTTAAAAAAACTTGCTGTGCTGTGGTTTTTGTTATCATCATAGGTTTCTATGTACGATTTTTCGGTAATCAATAAGTTGTTTCAATACACATTTATAAAGGCCGCATACACGGGCGATTTTTATTGCAATGGATCTATCTGAAAAAATTAAGTGGAGCGATGTTGCTCTATATTTCATGGTATTGTGTGCCCGTATCTTATCAATGTAGTTGTGACGTCATATTTGGCGGGGATTGACAGTAATTGCGCAATTTTAGAAGCCCGTGTAATTTGATGAATTTCAACAGCAAACATGCCAAAGTGCAGCACGAGCATAAAATTTTGATGGAACCACTGGATGATCAGTATCGAGTCTCGCTTGGCGCACTACCATTACACAACATGGCACTATGTATCTACACAAACAAGCATACACAATGCAATTTTTATTATTGAAGAATTGAAAATGAAGAAGTAGAAAAAGTCGACCCGTTATTTAAATCTTTACTTTTTTGTATTCACAATGCAATTTTTATTACTTATTGAAAAATGGAAAATGAAGTATTTTAGAAAAAATCGACCCGTCTCACAACTACCCATCGGAGCTAGTTGTGAGACGGGTCGACTTTTTCTAATCACTTTCAATTTTTCAATATCAATATAATAGCTGAACAAACCTGTCCAGGCTTGGTACAGTTGTCTGCGTACAAGTCGTCAGCCATCGGCGGGCCGTCGGCCAGCGGCCGCATGTCGCCGCGGAGCATCCGCCCGTCATACCACGACAGGTACACGAACACGGTCAATGTGATGAACGTGGGGCCGAATGATGCGTACAGAATTAATCCTCTGAAAAAAGTAATGGCCATTTTTACCAAACACTCGTAAGGTATTTCTTAGCTAAGAATATCGAGGTATTCCTTTAAGCGCATCCATTTTCAAGTTCACCTAATCAAGCACACCTAAACAATTCCTCCACGTTTTCTTCATACTCTTTCCTATTTTTCACCGAGGGTGCGCTTCGAGGAATATAATTATAATATTTTAATTGATCCCTCCAAGCGCACCTTTTAGTTACGCTTGGAGGAATAGTTTAGGTGCGCTTGAAAATGGGTGCGCTTAGAGGAATACCACATTATTTTGCAGTGCCTTATGATACTGTTACGTTTCACCAACCAAAACTAATAAAGAGATTCCTAGCTATGAACGTCTTAGTTAAGTGTAATTTCTCTATGGTCTGTGTTGTAAGTTATAATAGAATGTCACTTCTGAAAAATGAATTATTAGTACAGATTAGGTAGGTACGATAGAGTTCCTTTAAAAGTTCTAGGAAACTTAAATTTACAGCTATGTAGATACAAGTTCTCGTATATTTCAACAGCATGAGAGCGCATCGTGTGTATTGGCTTTATCTGTCGCTGTCTTTATGCGTACAATATCACCTTCATCGTCATCAAAATCTTCAAAGAATTCCAGAAATTCAAACAAATCTTGCACATTCATTTTTATTTATGCAAATTTATTATTATCTTAAACTTTTTTCAAGATTTACGAGTTAGCTCAAGTCAAGTTTGACGTTTCATTTGACATAAAGTTCTTAACAATTAGGCGGTTGTTTTCTGTGTCCTAACTTTAAGAGCTTCGTAGCTGCTTAGGAGATTCGATGAAAACGGCCATAAGTATGGTAGGTACCAAACTTCATTGGATTCTTAATGCTTCAAGAAGACCTAATGAGACGCTAGAGCTTACACATCACGTTTCAGGGCATGCATAATCACCGTCTTCAGGTCAGATGTGTTAAAAGTTTGATTGATTATTAGCATCTTTATTAGAGAAACCCAAGAACGATATTTAAAACTTGGTCAATATACAACTTGCATACAGTTTACTGTTCATTATCTGGCTCATCCATAACCGATATTGAAACTTTGAAACAAAAAGAATTTGACATTTGGCCAGCCCTAATTGATTAACTTCAAGTAGGGAATCTTGCAAAATCAAAGATCGGGAAGTTAACTATATCCGCATACAATAACGTGAAGCTGTCGTAGAAACGACCTATTTAAAAACATGAAGTAAGTTATTTCTAGTTATTGTCAGAAAAGTCATCTAAGTACGTGTTACTAGTAAAGTCATATAATAATAAAATGTTGATGAGTTTATAGGTACTTACTTCTGCACTGTCAGTAGTTGAATAAAAGCCAGTAGCGAGAATATAGCTGCAGCGCACGCCACGTTGTATTTGAACTGTGTATCGGGCAGCGCGCGGTACTGGCGCTCCTGGGAGTTGTTCGAGAACCAGAGTGTCACTCGGTTCATGCCCTCCGTATTATGACTGGAAACAATAATCTTTTATAGATGAAAACAAGTGAAATCTAATTTAGGTTTTAAAAGTTAGACACTAACCTGCAATCGCAACACGTCGTCCTTTGCGGTAATAAATTCTGTTCTATCATTGCTAAGCTCTGAAAATTAACATAAATTTATGGTCATGTTTTATTGAGAACAAAATTGTGAAACATAATTTAATTTTGTTTTCTTCCACAAAAACACAGCACATGCACACCACGGAACTATCAGTGCACAATATCTGCAGCTGCATAATATAGCAAGACAGCGACACACTTGCACCTTCACCAATTTGACTACTCTACGTGTTTCGCCCCCACCCGGGGCATCCTCAGAAGTTGTTAAACCGTGCGAGATCCAGCAGCAAAACAGGTGCTGGTTTGGTGCAGTGTGCAATTGTGCATATGCATTTGGTGTTTTTTGCGGAAGTCAGCTAAATATATTTCTTTTTTATCGATGGGTAGGAGCTTCCTCCAAGTGACGCCTGATTCAATCAAATACTCGAAAAGAATATACTTATAACTTCTACTAAAAAACTTATCAAATTTATTTCTCCAATATAATAGAATAGTCGACAAACAGATTAACTTACTGATATTCCAATATTTTTGGCAAGAGTTGAATCAGTTATATTGGCAAAAGGCTTGTCGGCTCCCCAACACTCAACATATTTGGTCATTTTGCTTGAAGGACGAGATCTTGTAGGCACTCCTGGGGTTGCTGAAAAACAATACATAAGAACATTTACTTAAAATCAAGAAAAACAGAGATTTGAAACTTATCAAAATTGAATTAGGAGAGACACATATTTGGTAGTGACAAAATCAGCATAAATCGTTTCCAAGATTGGTAATAACAGGTTGTCATAACGATGGGCATGCCAATTTGAACAACAAATAAGGTTTCAAAAGACAAAAATAATTTCATGAAAGTGTATGGAAAACTATGACTTTCGGACCATGCTGTAAAATTACCACTGTTAACAACAATGATCTACCTAACGACGAACACAAATTCGTTGATTTTGTTGAAGTGAGTTACACTGAGGTTATGGGGAAGATGATGCATAGAACGTATTTGACTAACTTAGAGATTCCTGAGATATTGTGCTTAGCAGCCTAAGAAAAGAGGGGAACGGTTGCAAAGTCTCTGAAGTAGTAGAAGATGGAGGAGGCGAATCCTCAGAACGATCCTCTGGGCAAAAGAAAACAATATTTTATAGGAAGTATTTTATTAGTGATGAAAAATTGAAAATGAAGTATTTAGAAAAAAATCGACCCTTCTCACAACCAGCTCCGATGGGACGATCAGTCGATGGTTGTGAGACGGGTCGATTTTTCTAAATGCATCATTTTAAATTTTTCAATAATAAAAATTGCATTGTGAATGCATAAAAGTAAAAATTTAAATAACTTTGAGTGATGACAAATTGAGAGATTTCCTTGTCCAATACTTTAAAAACCACAATGTTCTAAGATATTTGGTAATTATGTCACTAGCTTCATATGAGTCTTAATACGAATCTTGTATTATATTATACAGAAGCTGACCCTCTTGGTTTTATCCGCATAGTTCCCCTTCCTGAAGGACTATCTCAAAACTAGTTCAGTTCCAGAGATTTCTTCCTACATACAATCTTACAAAATTTACCACGTTTTAATATTAGTGTTGATCTTGTATCTTTCTGGTAAGAAAAAATTTAAAGACTAGAAAAATCCAAAGAGAACATGTGTACTAGTATTATTTTCAACAAAATGTTTACCTGTGCCCATTATAGGACTGATTGCACCAATGATGGATCCACTGCGACTCTTCGGTTTGGCAGTGACCACTGCTCCATTACCCATTTCGCCAGGACTGGTGGCATCAAAAGCGACCATTTTTGGACCATCTACTCTAACTGAAGCTCGTCTGCTTAGATCTGAAATGTTTCAATTATGGATTCTTATTTCACAATTACCAGTTTAACGGTAGGTACTTTTTTATAGTACATCCATGACAACGGCACTGAAAAGGTGGAGAAACATCTCGGGGAAAATCCAAAAAATCCTAAATATAATTTATTTTATTTTAAAGTGTGAATCGTAAATAATGCGCCTTGAAATGCGTAAAAGTTATATGAACATTTTGTAGGAAAATTAATGGCGAGCCCCGCAAGTAGATTTACTGATTTTCCTTCATTCCTTGATATTGCAAAAATAGTAAAAAAAACACTACCCGTAAAAATTAATTCATCATCATCATCATCAGCCATTTAAAAATTGATTATTTTATTAATATTGCTTAAGTTATTTTTAAAAGTGTTTCAATATTGTAAAACGTAATCAACGTAATGCACCATAATAATTATTTTTAATTTAATCATTGTTACAACAGTAACTTAATAACCTAAACAATTTAAATAAAACCAGATATTTAATGCCATTAACACGTTAAAAAGCAGAAGAAAATAAAATTATAAGTAAGTAATATATTTTTTGTTGACTTTACAAAAAGTTATTTTGGCCTTACCGCCAGCTCCCGAAGTAGTCCTCATAGATTCTGTCCTCAGAACCCTAGAGAGGCTCACAGGTTCCTCAACAAAGCTGTGCTGCGAAGGTGCCGGGCTGATGCTGTCCTTATGCTTGGTAGGAGACACGTCCTGGTATATTGAGGAGACGATGCTGGCTTTGCGGTCGACAGTGCACACTGAGAGGCGTCCGTTTTCGGAGACTCCAAGTTTCTGAAACGAGAGGAATGAAGATAAGGAATGGTTTTGGCGTTGTGCACTTTTTGTGATGGGTAAAAAATGTTAAACTCGCGTCAGGATCACGTGAGCGTCAGATCGAAAATTCGTAAGAAAGACACGTGACTGTTAACTGTTACAATGTCATTAGAATACGAAGGCAAATTTCGCGACCGTTTCCAAAGTTGTGATAGCTCAGTTAGAAAACGGGCGGTTGAAATCTAGTCTGTATTTTTTTCATTTTTTTTGTCAAATTCCTTTTTTTTGTGAAAAAGTCTAGGCTACAAATATTATTCTGTGGTCTAGGGACCCCTTTCACTTCTGCCGGCACTCCCGGAGTGCAACCAGTTTTTATTACGATTTTCACGTCACTCGTACGTTTTCTATGTTTTTAAGCCAATTCTTCTTCTTCCAGCCAATGAGACCTTGATGAATTGGAGAGTGAACACATTCAGCTTGCGATTGCAGCAGCTACACATAACATCTGCTTGGATAGCCAGATAAAAAAAAACAAGCTCCGGAAAGGATTTTAAATCATTTGCCCCGACTGAATAATGTACGTAAAGACGTTAGGTTAAGGTAACATGAAATAAACCAAAATTTCAATTAAAGGAAGCCTTTCGAGATAAGGAGGGCCAATATTTTCAATTGCAAATAATTTTAACGAAATCTTAATTAAGACCAAATTGGCTGCAATAAATACACGGTGAGGACCTTCCAAGCCTAGAATAACAGAAACCTTTTGGCCAAAAGCAATAATGAATACCTGATGGTATAAATAAATATTACAGAATTCAATTATGAATAACTGAATTCTGAAATATTTATTTATATTCAATTATGAATAATTAAATTCTGAAATATTTATTTATATCGGCTCAACGCGGTTTCACCAGAGCGTGGGAATATTGAGATATAACATAGCCTATGTGTTCTCAGGAAAATGCAGCTTTCGAATAATTAAAGAATTTCTAAAATTATTCCAATAGTTTTTGAGTAAACCCATTTAGAAACAAACAAAAAATCTGATCTTTCCCCTTTATAATAGTAAATAATAAAAAATAGTACCTTTAGATAGATAGATGTATCCAACATAGAACTTTGTTACATTGAAACGTTCCGAAAGAAAACTATCAGTGTCACCGAAATCATTCAATATCGTAATAAGACATAGTCGTATGTTGTTTACATACTATTGCTATTACCAGCAAACAAGGTTTTCTTTTCAAGGCTTGCAAGATTTGACCCGAACGGACATACATACATACATACACTGCAAGTTGAATAAAAAAAAAAAAAAATTTGCTGATATCTATAAAATATTAAACTTTAACTTACTAGCATATATTTTATTTTAAGTGATATATATATATATATATATATATATATATATATTGCGATAAAGGATAAGTGCTACCCCGTTGTGGATAAAAAATTTTTTTATGTAAGTGTAAGTGGATTACATTACCTTAGAGGAAAGAACACCTTCGAGACCACTCACAACGGAAATCTTTCCTTTATCAAAGAATAATGTGGCAGAGGGTGCAATTATTTAAATTTAATTGCCTACCAGGGAATATTTATGAAAATAAATTACGTTTTAACTTGCGGAAACTGCCTAATCCGGGATTAAGACGCCAGAAATGAGACTTAAATCTTATTGAGGTGCAATTTGAATCGTGTATCTGTAATAATGTTAAAATGTAAAAATAAGTTAGTACTTAAATACTTATTTTAATTTTTAGTTTTTTGCATTCACAATGCAATTTTTATAATAGAAAAATGGAAAATGAAGTATTTAGAAAAAATCGACCTGTCTCACAACTAGCTCCGATGGGACTCGAACCCACGACCTTTCGCTTTCCGGGCGACTGCTCTAACCACTGAGCTACGGAGTCGTTACGAGAAGCGTCGAATTTATCCAATACTTCTTACACGCTGTATAGTCAGCGTTAATTTCATCAATGTGGAGATATTACTACCCTCACACGCGAAAGAAATACCTTTCCAGGTATTTGGCAATCGCTAAAGATGAAATTACTATTGCAAGTTATTTTAATTTTTAGTTTTTTGCATTCACAATGCAATTTTTATAATAGAAAAATGGAAAATGAAGTATTTAGAAAAAATCGACCCGTCTCACAACTACCTCCGATGGGACTCGAACCCACGACCTTTCGCTTTCCGGGCGACTGCTCTAACCACTGAGCTACGGAGTCGTTACGAGAAGCGTCGAATTTATCCAATACTTCTTACACGCTGTATAGTCAGCGTTAGTTTCATCAATGTGGAGATATTACTAAAAATTGCATTGTGAATGCAAAAAACTAAAAATTAAAATAACTTGCAATAGTAATTTCATCTTTAGCGATTGCCAAATACCTGGAAAGGTATTTCTTTCGCGTGTGAGGGTAGTAATATCTCCACATTGATGAAATTAACGCTGACTATACAGCGAGTAAGAAGTATTGGATAAATTCGACGCTTCTCGTAACGACTCCGTAGCTCAGTGGTTAGAGCAGTCGCCCGGAAAGCGAAAGGTCGTGGGTTCGAGTCCCATCCGAGCTAGATGTGAGACGGGTCGATTTTTTCTAAATACTTCATTTTCCATTTTTCAAGTATATACTTACCGAATCTTTTGCGCGCCAAAAATCAAACTTATTTCCGTCCCATAATATACCTACTTACTTAAAATATATAGCTTGTCATAATAATTTGGAAAAAGTAATTAAAATTCACATTAACGGGTGTCCCAAAAGTAGGTATAGGATGATAACTATGTCTCGTTAAAACGCGAATGGATTGGAATTTCTTCATAGTATTTTTATCTGAATAGAATATCTGCTAAATGGCCGCCACGTGCATTTTTGCTGTGTGCAAGTTTTTCATGACACTTTCACACATTTCGCTGCTAATTTCACACATTTCGCTACTTATTTCACCAATAACTCGGCGAATATTTTGTCTTTCTTGTCTATGTTTTGTGGATAGTTGGCATAGACTTTATCTTTCACGTAGCCCCAAAGAAAGAAATTCAGTGGCATCAGATGCCAAGATCTCAGTGGCCATTTGACATCACTTCTTCCTGAAATTACGAGATTTTTCGACCTTTGGAAGAGTGTTTGTAATTGATCGTGAATTTTCGTTAAATATTTGTATAACTTCTATGCGCTGTTTTATTATGAAACGCTCCACGATAAATTTTACATGTGTCAAGATGACGTATGTCAAATTTCAACCCGCCATCTTGAATATTTCGGAAATAGCGCGAAATTCAAATCCTATACCTACTTTTGAGACACTCTTTAGAAAGAAGATGGTTAAGTAATACTCAATACGACAGATCATCATAGTTTCTACAAACTAACTCTTAAAATTAATAATAGATCCACTTGGCAAACGCTGGCAAGTTTATTGCGCCTGTTCTTGTCAGTTAAAAAAGTTTTGAATGGGTTGTATAAAATTGTTGACGATTCACAAGTACCTACATATTTATTATGTCTAAGTGAATGAACAGATTTTTTTATTTATTTTACTTGCTCCATCTGTTAGGCAGAAAACTAGGCAGCGCTTCTGCGTAAAGCAACAACTTAGTGTTTGCCCGGCCCTGAGGGACAATAACACCAAGTTATCAGCGTTGGAGTGAGCAGCAGCATTAGTACCGTCCTTAATTTAATCAACAGATCAAACTTGTCTTCTTGATTGTATTTGGGATAACTGGTAAACTTTGTTGAGGTACAACTCGCAGGTCTGCTATTGATGCTTGCGGATTTGATGTGTATAGTTTTGGACTTTATGGGGTATAATTGGAAACACTGAGATCAAATTTAGGCAGTTATGGTTTCCAATTGGAAGTTACGCAACTATTAGTTTCAGATATCCTAACTTTTGAGATGAAAGGCGAATAATGAAAGGTTAATGAAACATCAACATCAGCTTTTTCGACGATGGGTTTGGTATCACTTGACTTTTGTCAGTTATTATAAGTTAGATATATTATATAAGTATATATATATAATAAGAGGCGGGTCGTTACGTTCCCTAAAATATGGTTGAGCGAAGCGATGGCTGGTTCATGCGTCATGCTCGTGAACGGGTGCTGCCAGTGGGAATGGGTCTGCTCTTATCTGCTTGCCTTAAAATGTGTTTTCTTTTGTTTTTATTCATTTTATTAAGAATTACATTTGAAACATGTATGGCGCAGCTTGCAGTATATAGTAGAATTGTCTTTTGTTTTTAACTAATATTAAAGCTTTAAGTAGAATTCCTAAGTAACTGAAAATTGTTCACCGCTATGATCATTAGTTCGCCTATACTTAACTGTATTTATCATAACCCATTGTGTAATTGTGATGGAAACTGACCTTAGTCATACCATGTTAAGGTCATTTTTCAATTTGACGACTCTGTATGAAATAAAACAGGGAGAAAAAAACAACCCTTGGAGTTTCTTGCCGGTTCTTCTCCAAGGCCTCCCGCTGTAGGGTTTGCGAACCGATGGCGTAGCTTCTATGACGTTCACAAGTATTGTAAATAACAATCTAAATTGAATAAACAAATTTGAATCTTTTGAATCTTTGAATCTATACTAGTCTTCCGCCCGCGGCTTCGTCCGCATTGGGCGTTTGTGCACTACCACTGAATTTTACCGATCCGGAAAAAAACGGATGCTTGTATTTTAATAATTAATCATTTATATTAGTAACTAGCCTTCCGCCCGCGGCTTCGCCCGCGTGTACTACACGACGTTATCCCGCGGGAAGGTGATATTTTTCAGGAATAAAAAGTAGCCTATGTCCTTTCTCAGGCTCTAGACTATCTCTGTACCAAAATTCATTCAAATCGGTTCAGTAGTTTAGGTGTGATTGTGTAACACACAGACAGACAGAGACGCATTTATAATATAAGTAAGGATTAATTAAATACAAGCATCCGTTTTTTTCCGGATCGGTAAAATTCAGTGGTAGTGCACAAACGGCCATTGACTTCACGACGCGCGACGTTATCCCGCAGGAAAGCGGTATTTAGCTACCAAACTGTCCTCATACTAAAAAATACGACGATCCGTTGCCCGGTTCTGACGTAGAAAGACGGACAAACAAACAAACAAACTTTCACATTTATAATGTTAGTATGCACTAGCCTCGTAAAAAAACTGTGCTCACAAAAAACCCCCGACAAAAAAAAACCTGAAAAAAGTAAAAAATAATAAAATTCTCTCTCGGTTGGGGGACCCCAAACGTAGGTAATATATCCTTTTAGCAGTTCTCTTTTTATGGTCCCCCGACCGAGTGAGAAATATTATTTTTTGACAAATCGCTTGATCTGTTTAGGCACTACGAAATATAAGTAAGTAGGTAAGTACCTACAGTACAGACAGACAGACATTTTTTACGGCCATTTTTTTTTCATTGCACTTAAATTTGCCCAGCGTGTACATTTTTTTTTTTTTTTTTTTTTTTTTTTTTTTTTTTATTGTCACAATTTTTTTTTACATGTTAGTGATGAAGTCCCTGACCCCTATATTAGGTTTATCACCTGAGTGACAGAGGCCAGTGCCCTCTTCGTTACAAAGGTACTTCAAATAATAAATTAAATTAAATCAACAATAAAAGCATACAAAATTCTACTTTGGAACTTATAGTAACAAACAACCAATTACCAGAAAGAAATGTGTGTGTGTATGTGTGAGTGTGTATGCGCGCGCGCGCGTGTGTGTGTGTGTGTGTATGTGTGTGTAATTAATTTATAATAAAGACTCAGTTTGCTCATAGGTAAGGGTCAGCAACCAATTTCTTATTTTAACTTTGGCTTCCCTAAGTGTTAATGGGTAGAAATCTACTTTTTTATTAACTTTGTTGTATAGATACTTAGAGAAGAATGCATGCTGCCGTTTAGCAAACGCAGTACGGAATTTAGGAAGGTTACAAACACCTACAATATTTTTATCAAAGCACAACCTTTGTATCTTTTTTCGTTTCGACAGGCAGTTGAAAATCTCCATAAATGGCATTTTTTTTCAATTAAAAACCTTATTGAAATCGCTTGATCCGTTTAGGCACACGATTAAACGTACAGACAGACAGACATTGGCTTCAAACTTATAACACCACTCTTTGCGCTGCGTTCGGGGATTAAAAATACCCTAGATTGTTTTTTCAAAGCTTTAAATTCAGATTTTTTATTATCCATGACTATACTCCATCTCTTTTGCCTTTTTACAATATTTTTATTAACTTGCCATGACTGTTAGTTTGTTCGTTAATGGTGGACAAATTCTGCAAGCTTAATTTGACCCACTTCCCAGTGTCCGATGGAGCTGAAATTTTTTATACAGGTTTGGTTTAGATGACAATACAATAATAAAGTACAGTCAGCAAAAAAGGTTGTCATGAAAATTAATTTTTTACAAAAAAACTTGTTCTTTTAATTATCTAGCTTCAAAACTGAACTGTAACTCGTATAACTTGACTTGAGTTCCCCAACTCTGGGTTATCTGAAGCCACAATTTAAACAGAATTAATGCTCGACTTGGCTCAATTTCGTTTCGCGTAATAATTTTCTCTTGATCTATTAACTACATTCTCCAAGCTACAAACAATATTCCACGGGTTATTGAAACAAGAGAGAATACAATTACATTGTAATTTAATTACTCGCCCTTGGGGTGTAACGATATCTTTTGCGTACTTTTGATACTTTGATTTCGTACGGTTTGTTCTAATCAATGAAATAAAATACTTTATTTATTGTAACAAACACTCTAGCTAGTCCCGGTGAGCGTATACTTACGTATTATTTAGCAGTTTAGAAGAAAAGTAAATGAATTTCGTTGTCCAATTACTCTGTCCTATCTTATCTTATCTTTAATTATTTTAATATAATGAATACCTTAACCTATAATAAAATATATATGACCGTTGATCGGAAAATGTATTGGTACGGTATAAGTACCTACCTTAGCTGCCCAGAACTATTTTCTAATGAATTTTGGATATGTTTGTGTCTTTATTAACCGACTTCAAAAAAAGGAGGAGGTTATCAATTCGACTGTATATTTTTTTTTTTTATTTTTTTTTTTATTTTTTATGTGTGTTACCTCAGAACTTTTTAGTTAATGAACCGATTTGGATAATTCTTTTTTTATTTAAAAGGTGATGCTTCTCGTGTGGTCCCATTCAAATTTTATCAAGAACTGGCCAGAAGTTCAGGAGTTATCCTGAATAATGTGTATTCAGACTTTATTTGGGTATATGGACGATTTCATAGTTTCATCAAATTGGGGATCATTTTCAAAATATTTTTTTTTTCGAAAGTTAGTAAGTACTTCTGACCTGATCTTACGATCACCAAGTCAGGACCAGGGGATCAAATTCCAGGAAAATTGAGAGAAATTCTCAAATAAAGGCAAGTCTTATGCGTTCCATTTATTTTTGAAGTTAGTCAAGTATTTGCATCTAGTAGTCATCATCTCATAGTGATGAGCTGGTGATGGAAGCTACAACTCCTTAGCGGTTAGGAGCTGGAGAATATTTCTTTAAGTATTAATCGTACGTATGGGCCAATAGTTATATTCTTTCAGGTTATTAGGGTGAGCTGCTGATGAGAGGTGAAACTCCTCAACAGTTAGGAGTTATATTATGATGTTTTATAAATACCATATGCACGAATGGACCTTCAGTTGTGTTCCTTCAAGTTATCTAAGTAGCTAAAGATGGAAAGCTGAATTCCGTAACGGATAGGATATTTACAACAATTTATCATAATCACCATGTAGTTTCTTAAGCTACTTCACTAAAAATCGAAAAATAAAACGTTTTTGAAAAAAAATGTAACCGCCTTCAAAACGGATCTTCAAACAAAAATTAACAAACACTAAAAAACGAAAAAAATAATAAGATTTTTTAATTTAAAGGACGATGATACGTGACTTTTTCTAATTTATCTTGGTACTTACTGGACTGTTTGAAGTCGGTGCCAAGCCAAAAAGAATAAGAACGAAATATACTGAGTGAAATAACTAACATATAAAAAAAAACCCGGTCCCAAGCGTGAGGTGTAGGACGTAACTACCTCAATACGTATAAGATGGCACCGACTTCAAACAGTCCAGTAAGTACCAAGATAAATTAGAAAAAGTCACGTATCATCGTCCTTTAAATTAAAAAATCTTATTATTTTTTTCGTTTTTTAGTGTTTGTTAATTTTTGTTTGAAGATCCGTTTTGAAGGCGGTTACATTTTTTTTCAAAAACGTTTTATTTACTTTAAAATGAGTTTCACAGCAATTAAGGTAGGTAAGTAAGATTATATCAATACGATTAAATGGAATAATCATTTCTTCCACTATCTATGCGTAGGTACCTTCTATTATTATTCCCTTTATTACATTTTAAATACTTACAAAATTATATTTCTAAACATTAAATTTTTACAATATAACACTAAAAAATATAACATTTAAAAATACAAAAATGCAGTTCCCCAACGGCAGCAAGATCAAGGTCCCGGCTACCGATGGTTAAGGATCCAGAGACAGGAACCTTCTCACTATACGGGCCGTGTCCAGAAGTACTGCCTTCTGCATCTGACTCCCGATCCATCCACCTAACGCAAGCCTCTTAAGGTGTTTATCGAGGCTCTTGGCTATCAGACCATGGGCAGATATGACTATCGGAACAATAATTGCTGAATCAATGTCCCACATGTCAACAATCTCGTGAGCTAAATCAAGATATTTGTTTTCTTTATCTTTTTCAGCTTTCACAAGGTTGTCGTCATGGGGAACAGTGACATCAACAATTATCGCGCGGCGTTCGTGTCGATCTATCAATACAATATCAGGCTTATTAGCTACAATAGTCCTGTCTGTAATGATAGATCGATCCCAATACAATGTGGCATGGCTATTTTCAAGGACCTGTTCTGGTGCATACCTGTAGTACGGCACCTCGGATGCCACAAGACTATGTTTCAGAGCAAGTTGTTGGTGTATTATCCTGGCCACTTGGTTATGTCTATGCAAATACTCGCCGTTTGCGAGACGAGAACAACCGGAGATTATATGCCTAAGGGATTCACCCGGACGATGACAAGCTCGGCAAATATCCACTGTGCCATCCCTTAGGATATACTTTCGGTAGTTATTCGTCATCACAACCTCATCCATAATTGCACAGACAAAACCTTCAGTTTCACCAAAAAGATCACCGAAACGGAGCCAGGATACTGAGGCTAATAAATCTACGTCGGGCCCATGGAGAGCCCGGTAGAATCTGCCATGTAACTCCTTGCTTTGCCACACAGCTCTGCGGTCGGACGTACTAAGTACTACAGGTTTGCGCCAGTTTTCTTTTGCTAAAAATAGAGGAGTCAGTCCATTGTCAACAGCAACTACATCTCTAAATATTATTATATTATTATAATTATTAAAGTAAGTAATAGTTTTTGTAACGCAATAATTTAAAGTTTATGAGTTACTAGCGGCCGCCCGCGGTTTCACCCGCGTGGTTCCCGTTCCCGTGGGAATATCGGGATAAAAAGTACATATAAACCTTTCTCTTGAATCACTCTATCTATTAAAAAAAACGCATCAAAATCCATTGCGAAGTTTCAAAGATTTAAGCATACAAAGGGACATAGGGACAGAGATATCGACTTTGTTTTATACTATGTAGTGATAGTGATTTACTTTGGCGCGGTTTTGTTCGCGGTCACAGGATTTTGAACTTTCTTGAAAGAAAGAAAGAAAGAAATTTTTATCGCTCGAAACAAGGTACAAATTAATAATGTAAAATACTTAAGGTACAAGTTTAGCGCGTTCCACCAATTACTGGTATACAAATAATTATTACAAAGATACAATACAATAAAATAATAATTGTCAAAAATCTAATAATTAATTACATGTAATTATGTATATAATTTCAAATTGAATTCTTATAATTTTGTTAATTCTTTAGAAATAATTTATTGTTACATAAACTGTAAGTCCGAATGTTAAACTGTTCAATCCCATGATATTTCGTCCCGACAAACGGCGACCCTTAGCGTCACAATCAGGAACGCAGGAGGGTTATTAGTTTGGGTTCCGTCGTAAAATTTGGATTAGAGAACCCAAAGGAATTGTACGGCTTCTTGGAGAATTTATCTGTCTGTCTCTTTCTAAGTAATGAATTTGATATTCTATTATACTGAATTGTACGTTTCTAGACCCTTTGACTAAGAAATTTTGCGTCTTAGATTATGAATAATTTCATCTAACTCAAGAATTTATTTGTCAGATCAGAAGCAAAAACTGCTTTTCTAATCTGCAACTTCTACTACCTACCTCATTTAAAACCGATAGTTTTTTTTCAATTCATACATTCAATGTCGTGTTCAAGGAAGACACATTTCAAGCAATATTAATTTTTTTTATCGCAAATAGGAAGCCACAAAAAATAAAGGCATCTGATCGTCCCCCATAAATCTCATACGGATCATATTTCGGATATATTTCGCCGTTTCCCGAGTTATTCGATGCTCCCCGAATTGAGTGCGGAATCGATTTGAATATTCGATACATTTGGGATGAGCAATACGCCGATATACAGCGTCCTGTGATGGCTCGTATGCGAGAGGTCGGCACTTCATATCTAATCTCGGACGAAAATAGAAAGGTGTGTGGAAGATTATAGTCTGTCCAGTTGATGGCATGTGAAGCTATAAAACATGGGAGTTAATAAGAAAAAATCAAATCCTTTCTCTGAAGATTAGTAAAAAAGTATTAGATTAGTATATATGTCGCAGGCGGATGGTTAAGTATGGCAGCATGTACCCTACCCTCGGAAGTCCTGTAGAACACGTGATAGATTAGAAATTACAAGGCGATCGCGAAGGGCAGCGAAGCGATCTTCTTAAATTTCGTGGTTTTTTTTTGTGACTCCGTCAACTTATGGGAAGATAAAATAGCTAACGGAAAAAAATATCGGCCTAGGCGTTTAATTGAATGGCGGATTCATCCATTTGGCTTCGACATATATGTTATATATAAACAATAAGAGTAAATACTAAATTAAACCGATCATCATCGAAAAATTATGTTACCTTGTTTAAATAAACAACAAGACCATTTTTCTCATATTTTTACGAAATTAATTCTGGTTTTCTTGTAGCAAAATGTTTTTTTTTTTCTGTTCGCCTTGCCGCAATGTTTATGCCAAAATTATTTTTCAAAAGAATGGTAGGTTGTTTTTTTACTATTATTAAAGAGAAAAGAATAATTACGCGAAACAAAAAGCTGAAAAGAGTTTGGAGATCCATTATTAAGCTCCAGCAAGTAATTATGTACTCAAAAAGAGAGGCTCATTTGCGAAATTGCTATAATTAGCTAATTAACTATTTAATTTTACGCCTTGCAAATTAGCATTGTTCCATTGAAGTAAGCCTTTTCTAAAGTACTCTTTTCAAGAATTTTGTAAAGAATTTCTTGTTTAAAACTCTCTTCACAATGGATTGAAGTGGATATAAGAGTAAAAACTTACTCAATTTAAATTATTTTCTACAATATTAGACTTAGCAATTTTCGGTAAATTGCCCTATACATTGGCTAGCTAAAGATGGTTGAATCTTGACTAAGTCGCCATAACAATGCTGTTATCAGTGTTGTTAAGACCAGGGTGCCTACCATCAACTCTTATTGCGGTTTTGTTTAGGAACCTAAACTGATCTGCTTCGCTTATTCGTACCACGACAGCTTAATATCAATGACAGCGATTCAGTGATCATTCGATAACATTTCACAGCCGCTGAGCTGTCATCAACTCATATTTGACTTATAACTCGGCCAAGTAAACATGTCACCTGCAGGTTATACCCGTCCCTTTCACTCTCCGGGCATGACATAATCGAGTGAAAGAGACGGGTAGAAGAAATAAGGACACAAATCGTTCGGTCATTCACATTTAGCAACTCATTTGCGATCCAGTTTTTAGAAGGTCAGAGTACGAAAGAAAGCAATTCATTTTAGGAACCTATTCTGCATCGCGCTATTTTTGAATCGCTGTCTTAAAGTTGATGGTAGGCACCCAGTACTAACTTCGTGGTGCTCGAAAAACCTCGGAATTTTCTGAGTATTTTCAGTTCTTGGTATTAACTTCTAACACATGCATTTTACAGCAAAATCATTGATAACATTTCGAAAGAAAATAACATAAGCGACAATTTGAGTGCAAAAACAACTCTGTATGTTTAACAGATCTCGAGATATTTACACTTCAAGTTATAAGGAGTTAGCTAGACTTTCGAACCCGCTCCGCAATCCGCCATACGCGATGTGCCGTCACTCAGGACGCACCCTCACTCCTTACCTTGGGCGGAATGATGAGATAGGTCTCCACTTTGTGGTCAGCCAGGTACCCTTCCCTGGACCCTCCGTCTCCGGGTTCCACCTCGAACCTTCCACCGAGCTGGAGCAGCGTGGCTTTTGTGATGTGGACTCGGCTGTGGAAGAACAGAAACTTTTTTAAATGGTCCAAATTACTTATAGATAGTGGAATGGTCCGACTTTCATAGTTTTGTAAACAAAAGTAGTTTATGTTACTGTCGCATACGAGTGGGAGTTTAAAAAACGAGCCTTGACGAGTTTTTTAATAGTATTCCACGAGTGTTTTAATACTGAGTTATGTGCAGTCTCATACACTACTTTATCTACACTCATTACATTTATTATATACTAGCCTTCCGCCCGCGGCTTCGCCCGCGTGTACTACACGACGTTATCCCGCGGGAAGGTGATATTTTTCAGGAATAAAAAGTAGCCTATGTCCTTTCTCAGGCTCTAGACTATCTCTGTACCAAAATTCATTCAAATCGGTTCAGTAGTTTAGGTGTGATTGTGTAACACACAGACAGACAGAGACGCATTTATAATATAAAGTAAGGATTTCAAAAATAAAGCAAATCAATATTAATTATGAAATGTGAATTGGTGCCAAACCCCACTCATAGTTAAGTCTATACGGTCTATTCCTTCTAAATTCAAAATTCTAATTTTAAAAAAGTTTCTGTTTGTTGCCGGCTAAAAAAGGGCTTGAAAGAGTTGGAAGTCAGGGCCGGTAAATCCTACGGTTGCCATCATGAAGCTCGACTTAATACTGAGGTAACTGGAGAGTGCAGTACGAACAATTTTTTGAATACCACAAATAACACAGTGGCTGTCTTCCGTCTCACCTACACTTTAAAAAAATACGTATGGTCATATGAGACAGCTGACAGCCACTACATACATAAATGTCAAATATGCTGGCGACACTTTTTTATTCAGGGTGAGAGCTCCAGTTACCTCAGAGTATTAAGTCAAACTTCATGGTTGCCATGGAGACTGTAAATTTAAAAAATATAAGTGTTTTATAATGAGTGACAGCTGTATCCGGGTGTTTCATAATGGTCATTATGCAACACCCGGATACAGCAGCTTAATTTTTTTAAGTTGACTATGGCTTAAAGTGTATCAATAAACGTTCAGGCATGAGTTCATAATTCGAATATTATAACATGAGTGTAGATAAAATAAGTTATGATCTTACTCGTATTCTTTTAAGTGGCAATCGATTAAAAAATGTTCGATGATAGTAAGATAAAAAGATTTAAATTTAAATTATAACAAAATGTGAATCCATGCTAATATTGTAAATGTGAAAGTGTGTTTGTTTGTTTGTCCGTCTTTCAGTAGCGGGTCGACGTGATTTTTGGTACCATGGGGATAGTTTGGCAGGTGACATAGGCTACTTTTTGTCCCGGAAAAATATCACGTTCCCGTGGTATAATATCGTGTAGTCCAGGCGGGCGAATCCGTGGGCGGAAGGCTAGTGATTAAATAATATTCTCCCTTACATCGATTCTGTGGAGTCTAGCTAATAATGTTTTTCGCTAACATTTCCAATGATACCTTTAACTTTCACCATTACCATCTTAATGCTTTCAGGAGTTCCTGAAAGGCTATCGCCGTCAACTCAAACTGTCAACACAAACTGCCAGTCTTTTCTAAATTACAAAAACCTCAAGAAAGACCACAAATCGCCTAATCACTAATGTCTAACTTTCTTCGTCTCCAGGTTCCCAAATGGGTTTCATTATACCTTCGCCGGGTTACGTGTGGCCATCAAAGACAGTCATCAGCCAGGCTCTGTCAATTGTGAAAAAATCCAATCGCTCAACGGAAATCCAGCGAGCTGCGACGAAATAATAACGAGCAGCTAATCAGGGCTGCCATTGGAGAAATGAATAAATACTAACAATACATTGTGAATGCAAATAACTACCTATACTAACAATAATATTAAAAGGCCCTCCCAGACGGGTTCGATTCCCACCTGGGACATTACAAGAAGCACTGAGACCGATGAAATTAAATTAAAACTTTTGACTAAGGTAAACAGACACTATTAACAGATATTTGTAATAGTTATTAGTTTTAAGAATTTAAATGATAAAAAGCTAACTGCGACACTTTGGTCGTGTAGGCTGGCTTTTTTTTCGAGAATCCTATGAATATGCATGCTCTAATTCATCCCCTTTATTATTTATTTTTACGATATACGTTAATCAACTGGTAGGTTAAAATAAATAAGCTCTCAATTTTTTAACGGAAGTAAATGATACCTACTGTTTATTTAGATAACTATTTTTTGTCACGGTATAACATAAAAATCGAAATACTTTTGTAAGATATTTCAAAACTAAAAACCTTCATGGTTTTGTTGTTTTTTCAAGTTAAGTTCAATTTAGGCGGAAACACAAGAAAACCAGGATTCTGTGCTCACATCACAACCCTACTCCCAAAGAAAGTCAGTTAGTAATAACATTCAATTTGCTATTCCGAGTTTGGAAGAAAATTTATACCTAGTATATTTAGCTCCTATACAGGATAAATTTTTAAACATTGCAATTTTTTTTAAGATCGACTCAAAATCGGTAAGTGAACAACTTTCTCCTAGAAACATGCGTCGAAATATAACATAATATAAACATTTTTTGACTCTTCATACAATTTGCACGATCGATTTCGTATGGGGGGGGGGGGGGGGGGAGTCCAAAATTAACAATCACTACATAGTATAAAACAAAGTCGCTTTCTCTGTCCCTATGTCCTTTTGTATGCTTAAATCTTTGAAACTACGCAACGGATTTTGATGCGTTTTTTTTAATAGATAGAGTGATTCAAGAGGAAGGTTTATATGTACTTTTTATCCCGATATTCCCACGGAAACGGGAACCACGCGGGTGAAACCGCGGGCGGCCGCTAGAACTAGATAAAAAAAATTTTTATTCATTGACCATAAAGTATTACAATGTTAACTTTACAATAAGCAGGCTTTTATAAAGGATTAGACTTCAAGTTTACAATGATATTGACGTAATATTTCTGTTCGGAAAAGATCGACGTTTCTGAACGCGTCTCTAATGTCACGTCAAATTGACATTTGGCTGTCACTTGAAGTTGACAGTGACACTTGATTGAAATTCTTGTAACCAAGATGTCGGATTAATTTTGCTGAATTTGTTAAAAATCGCTCGCGTTGAATATGCCTGGCATATCGAATTTGAATTGAATCTTAAATTATCTATGTGATCCCGTTTTGTACGACCAAGGTTTTGACGCCATCCATCGGGCTGGTCGCGGAGTTTTGAAAGAAAGATAATTGTCCACCACGCGCTTTTTGTCGGGACTGTAAATCGTAATAAAAGAGGCTCCCCCGTGTGTGTCATTGTGTATCTATTGCTGAAGCGCCCAGTGCCTTGGGAACGCTGTTATTTGTGTTGTGAGTAAGGTGACTAATTGGTAAGGTCTGCAGAAGAAAGGACCCCAGGGGCGCGCGCGCTCCCTCACACCACTTCTGCCTTGGAGACGTTCGACACACCACAGACCCGTATGTAACCTCACCTTACTTAACATCCTCTCCGCTGTGTATCGCAGTCCAATTGTTCAGTTTACATCCCCGCTGAAACCTAGCCCCCTCGGATGAAAACTACCCTATTGCTAGGGATTTGATTGCCCGTCGGTACCAGAACGTACGACGTCTGGCGGACAACCATGTTGCCGCCATTTTGAATTTACCCCGCGTTGCCAGCGTGATGCACTTGAGAGTGGCTTTGTTGAATCCGCTGTTGGTTGCCTACAACGCATTGAAAAACTTAAAACTCCCAGTGGAGCAGTGGTCGTTTTTGTTACTGCACATTGTCCTGGGAAAGTTGCCGGACTCTGTTAAGGTCCGTTTTGAGCAGCAGTATGGTGGGGATAGTGCGACTTATCTGCCACCCTTCTCGGACCTCTTGACGTTCCTGGAAGGAGAAAGTAGACTGGCAGATAATTCCTCTCTGGCCGGTCCTATGGGACCCGAACGACCTGTGCCACAGAGTAGATCCCCCACCGGACCCCCCCGTAGGGGGCGTATGGCCCCTCGCGCGCCCGGCCGCTATGCCGCCGTCCAGGAGACCGCCCGCTGCTTGTACTGTCGGGAACCGGGTCACAGCACGACCCGTTGTGATAAGTTCCTCGACCAGCGCGTCCAAGGCCGTCGAGCGATCGCGCGACAACGGACATGGTGCTACTCGTGCTTGGGCCTGCACATGCAGCGCGAATGTACCCAAGCGCACCCATGCCGCTTTTGTAAGGGCAACCACCATCCCCTCCTCTGCATGAACAGCCCAGAGGGCGGCGGAGCGCCGCAGCGCGTCGCTGCAGGATCACCGCGTATGGGTGGGGGTCTCGGACCCCCCGCGGTGTTGGCATCCCGCAGCAGTTCTAGTGGCCACCAGAGTGGCCCCAGACGCTCTCCGCCACGAATGGAGCCTCAAACGGGCGGGGGTCCCAGGGACCCCCCCATGGGAAACCGATCCCCAAGGATGGGGATGAGTTATGCGGGCGTTGCCGGAGGTCGTAGAGGCCCCCCGCGACGTTTTGAGCCTCGCACGGGCGGGGGTCCCACGGACCCCCCCATGGGAAATCGGTCCCCAACTAGGGGGTTCGATTTTGCGAGCGTTGCGGGAGGTCGTAGAAGCCCCCCGCAACGTGTTGAGCCTCGCACAGCCGGGGGTCCCCGGGACCCCCCTTCTGAAAATCGGTCACCGTGCCCCCGCGACTATGGGGCGACGTACACGGTGGATGCTAGGCACCGATTCTCGCCGCCGCTCGCCGAATACCCGCGTTTGGAGCGGCGCCCGCCCCGTCTTCAAGGGGCCGGGAGATATAACCCGCCTGATACAGGGCGAATTGGACGTAGGCAGTATGTGGGAGATTGGGACCCACTGGATCGCTATGAGCGACCCCCTTACCATGGGGGGACGTCTGGGGACCCCACATACTAGCAATCAACGTGTTTACGGTCGATTGTAGCCACCCCTCCAGAGACCGTTTTGTTGCCCACGGCCTCTGTACTTGTCAGGGGATTGAATGGCGACCTTGTGGAAGTTCGCGCCTTGTTGGATTCCGGTGCTCAGGGGTGTGTTGTGTCATCTTGGTTAGTTAGGCGGTTGGGCCTCAAGGTGCACCCCCACACGGAAGGCGTGAGAGGTGTTGGCGATGTGAAAGTCCCCGGGTTGTTAGGGCATGTTGACTTCACATTTACATCACGTAATAAGTCCACGCCAGGCATTAAGACCTCGGCGATTGTGTTGGACACAGTTGTTGGCCGTCAACCTTCAGTTGACTTGGGACCGAGTATGTTGTCTTTGGTGTCTGATTCCCCACTCGCCGATCCAAATTTCTTCCGCCCAGGCCCGATTGATGCTCTCCTTGGAGCCGATGTCCTGGGGCGAGTTTTGTTGACGGGGAAGCGAGTTTTGCAGCCAGATGGCTTGGTAGCTCTGCAGACGACACTCGGTACAGTTGTGATGGGCCCTGCTCGCCGCGTTTTGGATTCCCTTGATGAGGATCGCGGTCTTGTTTTTAATGTGTCTCTCTCCGAAGTGGTGCAGAAGTTTTGGGAGGTTGAGGAACCTCCACCAGCCCCGCGGGTTGACCCAGTAGCGGATGAATGCGAGTTGTATTACCAGAATAACACTGGTCGCCTCCGCTCTGGTCGTTTGATCACCCGTCTCCCCTTTCGTGCCGGCCGACCTCCTCTGGGCGAATCCCGACCGCTAGCGGAACGTAGGCTAGTGGCGATGGAGCGTCGCATGAGCAAGGATCCGGTCTTCCGCCAGAAGTATGTTGAATTCATGCGGGAGTATGAGGAGTTAGGGCACATGTCCGTGAGCGATTTGGATTGGCGCTCCGTTGAGCACTTCTTTTTGCCGCACCACGCCGTTTTGAAATCCGGAAAGATTCGGGTGGTCTTTGACGGTTCGGCTCCCACCTCCACTGGAGCGTCCTTGAACCAGTGTCTGCATGTAGGTCCCAAGCTGCACACGGAGATCTCAGACATTTTGACCAACTTCCGGCGGCACCAAATTGTATTTATGACTGACATCCGGATGATGTTCAGACAAACGGTCATCCATCCCGAGGATAGGAGGTACCAATTGATTTTGTGGAGAGAGAGTCCTAGGGACCCCTTGTTGATTTATGAATTGAATACGAATACGTACGGTTTGGCTTCGAGCCCGTTTGTTGCGATTCGTTCTTTGTTGGAGTTGGCCGAGAAGGAGCGCTTGAGATACCCTCGCGCCTCCGCCATTTTGGCCAGTGACGTCTATGTGGATGACATTTGCACGGGCGCCTCATCTGTCTCAGAGGCGATTGTCCTGAGAGACGAACTCACCGCCCTTTTGAAGTCGGGAGGTTACGAGTTGAGGAAATGGATATCCAACTCGCCTGATGTACTGGTAGGTTTGCCCGAAGAGCACCAGCAGGACCCCCACCTATTCGAAAATGTTGATAATCCCCATGTGGTGACCGTCCTTGGCGTACAGTACAAACCGGTCTCTGACACGTTCACTTATTGTGTGGATTTACGACCACCGAAAGTCTGGACCAAGCGTTTAGTATTGTCTACTGTCGCACGTACCTTTGACCCCAATGGGTGGATTTGCCCCGTGCTGTTTATGGCCAAGTGTTTCTTGCAACGGTTATGGGCTTCGGGTGTGTCGTGGGATGAACCCCTCTCGGACGAGTTACTCCGAGATTGGTCGAGCTTCGTTTCATCCCTCCCCGAGATTAATGAAGTGCATTTGCCGAGGCTATTCCTCCCTTCTGAAAATTGTAAAGTTACTCTTCACGGCTTTTCCGATGCCTCCGAACGTGGATTTGCTGCGGCCGTGTACCTCCGCACCGTTACTGTTGACGGAGTTGTTGCTGTGCATCTGGTGATAGCGAAAAGCAAAGTCGCTCCCCTTCGGACTCGTCATACGATCCCGAGGTTGGAATTGTGTGGAGCTGCCCTCCTAATGCGTTTGTTGAACCACGTATGGCTCACATTAGGTCGATCTATTAAGATACAAGAGGTTTATGCTTGGACGGACAGTCAGGTCGTCCTTTGTTGGTTGAAGGCTCCGGCGCACACCTTGGACGTGTTTGTGGCCAATCGAGTGTCGCAAATTTGTAATTCCGACATCGAGTTGATTTGGAGACACGTGCCGGGAACCATGAATCCCGCGGATTGTGCGTCTCGGGGTTGTGTAGCCCCAACCCTAATTAACCACCCCCTCTGGTGGGGCCCACAGTGGTTGATGCGGCCTGAGTCGGAGTGGCCGCCCTCTCCAGCGTTGTCGAACGTAGCTGTTCCGGATATGCGGGCATGCGTCCTGGAGACTAACCCCGCCGGGGAAAAGGATTTGTTGTTGGATCGGTACAGCTCCTTACAGAAGCTGCTTGGTGTTACCGCTTGGATCAGACGTTTTGTGTACAATTGCAGAAACCCACGCGCGAGGCGTGATTCGTCGGTTCTCACTCCGGACGAGCGTAGGGACGCGCTCTTGTTTTGGGTCCGGAGAGTACAAGCTGATAGTTTTGAGTCCGAGATTGAAATTTTGCGTTTAGGCCGTCGCAAGTTGAAGGGCGCGGTATCGCGATTGAATCCCTTCCTGGACGAGAGTGGGCTTTTGCGAGTCGGCGGAAGACTTCGAAATGCGAACCTGCCGTATGGAGCTCGTCACCCCCCTTTGTTACCTAAAGCCGGACATTTGACTCAACTGATAATAACAGATCGCCATGTGAATGCACAACATGCTGGCTGTAATGCTTTGTTGGCCATTTTGCAGCGTGAATTTTGGATTTTGTCTGCTCGTCGAGCCATTCGCACTGTGGTTTTCCGTTGCCTGCCTTGTTATCGATTGAAGGCCGCGACCATGCAGCCCCAGATGGGTGATTTGCCTGCTGATCGCGTCACGGAATGTAGAGCTTTTGCCGGAGTCGCCACCGACTTCGCCGGTCCCTTTACTGTAAAGGCTTCGAGACTGCGTAATGCTAAAACCTATAAGGCGTACTTGTGCGTGTTTGTGTGTTTGTCCACCAAGGCTGTCCATTTGGAAATTGTCTCGGAATTGTCTACCGAAGCCTTTGTCGCCGCCTTGAGCAGATTTGTTTCCCGTAGAGGACTGCCGTCATTGATACGTTCCGATTGTGGTACTAATTATAAGGGAACGTGTAATTATCTTAAGGAAGTAGTTAAGTTTTTTGTTGATAATAAAATAGACATTGGAACCACCCTCTCCCGGCGTGGGATAATCTGGAAGTTTAGCCCTCCAGCTTGTCCGACCTGGGGAGGAATTTTTGAAGCTTGTGTAAAGGCTGCCAAGACACACTTGCGTCGCGTGATTGGAGAAACTATTCTCACGTTTGAGGAACTTGATACGGTATTTTGTAAAATTGAGGCCGTCCTCAACTCGCGACCCTTGTGCCCGTTGTCTTCGGACCCGAATGACCTGGAAGCGTTGACCCCAGGTCATTTCTTGATCGGACAGCCCCTTTTGGCTTTGCCTGAATATCCGATTCAGGATGTAGGATCCCATCGTTTGTCGCGATACCAACTTTTGAAACAGATGTCCCAAAACTTCTGGGCACGTTGGTCGATGGAGTATTTGCATATCCTACAACAGCGCGTGAAGTGGACAGATAAAACCACCCCACCCCAGACTGGCGACCTCGTGTTGATTAAGGATGCTAACCTGCCGCCCCTATGTTGGCGAAGGGGGCGCATTGTTAAACTCTACCCCGGAACTGACGGAGTTCCTCGTTTTGCTGAGGTTTTGGTTCGAGATTCGGTTTTGAAGAGAGCAGTTAGTGGGCTCTCCCGATTACCCGTAGATTGACGTACCGTTCTTAACGGTCCGGGGCGGGGGGATGTTCGGAAAAGATCGACGTTTCTGAACGCGTCTCTAATGTCACGTCAAATTGACATTTGGCTGTCACTTGAAGTTGACAGTGACACTTGATTGAAATTCTTGTAACCAAGATGTCGGATTAATTTTGCTGAATTTGTTAAAATTCGCTCGCGTTGAATATGCCTGGCATATCGAATTTGAATTGAATCTTAAATTATCTATGTGATCCCGTTTTGTACGACCAAGGTTTTGACGCCATCCATCGGGCTGGTCGCGGAGTTTTGAAAGAAAGATAATTGTCCACCACGCGCTTTTTGTCGGGACTGTAAATCGTAATAAAAGAGGCTCCCCCGTGTGTGTCATTGTGTATCTATTGCTGAAGCGCCCAGTGCCTTGGGAACGCTGTTATTTGTGTTGTGAGTAAGGTGACTAATAGGGAACTTGCATTATTTCATAAATGTAGTCTATCTGAAAGATTTAAGGATTGCATGAAGATATCACAAGCGAAAAAGTTGAAATATGCTTAAATTATTTATTTAATGCAAATCAAAAATTAACATTTCAAAGTCCGCGCGTAAACGCTCAATGGCCGGACGTGACGTCATTTCTTAGGACGTCAAACTTTTCAATGTGCATCTGAAAGGAGTGACCAAGAAATTTTGACAACTAACGACAAACGCTAAAAGTGAGTGACCAAAGATTTCAGTTTTACTGACTAGGCTTCGCCAGATAGGTAAATGAAAGAAAACTTATGTTTTTTAGCGAAATCTTTACTAGAGCTTGGTTTATCATCCGTTTCTCTAAGTACTTACCATACTTTTAGGGGTTGAATTTTTAATTTTTGTGAAAACGAAATTGACAGAATATGGCTACCATCATTTTTTACTGTTTTTTAAGGTAATTAAAAATTAAGTAAGCTTTACGTAAAACGCACTAACATATAAGTATTGAAAATATGCCTATTTTGCATTAGTCTAAAATATTGTGAACTCTAACATTGACAAAGGCAAAAATACTTGTTGTTGCTTGATTGATTATATTGATACTTGATTTATTTCTGCTGCACACTGGAGTAAATATACTGTTACATTGTTATAAATATATTGTTTAAATGAAGATGTTAATGTTGGTAGAAAATATAAGTACTGTGGTATATTTACTACATATGTATATGTATCAGTCAGCTTGCAGGCCGCCTGCAGTCCTTAGTCTAACAGGCCACCTGATATTCGGTTTTTAAGTGCGCGCACTAGGCCACTTGCAAAAGTAATAACTGCAACGGCCAACTGTAAAGTAAATGCTGCCTTATTTCTATATAATTCTCCGGCACTATTCGGCCGGTCCGGAATAAAGAAATAAAGGAAATCCTTTTTTTTAAAAGGATATTTAAAGGTTATTTACAAAAATATATAACATAAGCCCTGCCTTATCTATATAGTGTAATTATACTAAAAAGTTTCAAGCTTTATTTAAATGTATTATTAATACTAGCTGTTTATCGTGTTAATTATAGCGATTTGGAGGCAACTTCGCAATTTCTTTCTATTGACAAAATTTTATGTAATCGTGATTTTGAGTAACATAGTCACTAGTGTTAGTCCTGAAGTTTGCTGCATCTTAATTTGAAATTCAGTTTTTCATTATTGATATTACAGACGATCATGTAAAGCAATCTAATTTTCGTTGGCATCTAGCGGGCCCTTAATGTAAAACTGTGGGTGTGTGGGCGAATGTGGTCAATGACAGGCCATTGCCTGCAGGTGGACTGATAGTCGGTTGCATTGCATTGCATCCTTTATACTTGCGACCGCATTCGAATTGCCTTGAACTTTCTCGTAAATATTTTCATAGTGTCCACACACTTGTGCACTCGCGACGTTTACCGCTGTGCTTCACATTCCAATATTTGTCGCATGACAGGATGGACAACAACGTTATAGCGGCATTTAAAATCCTTAAAAAAAAGTAATAAGTGAGGGTAACCATCTGTCAATTTTGTTTTAACAAAAAATAAAAATTCAATCTCTAAAAGTATGGCACCCTCAGAGAAACGGATGATATGCCAACTTCTAGTAAAGATTTCGTAATAATTAATAAAAAACTAAAAAACCCGAGAAGTAAAGAGCTGGTTTTTTCATTTTTAATGGTAAATTTTTGCAGTCGTGTTTTTAGTTTTTTAAATATTAGCTACGTTTTTATTTTAGACTTTTTAGTTCATTGTCAATAAATCATCTTTTTTAAGTAAGAACTTACTAATTTAAAAATTCGTAAATTCTTTTCTTTTTTAGATAAATTAATACGGAGAGATTTACAAAACTGCAAGTTATAGATGTTTATGGAATCGCTATTTAAAACTCTTCATTTAATACCTACCCCACTCGATGAGATGTAAAAATATTTCTTTTACAATGCACAAAATAATATGCCGCCTAAAAGCCGCCATTTTGTTTTTTGTTAATATTGATGTTCTATTTTCACTCGGGCTATTAAGACGAATCTGATGACGTATCAATTAACAAAATCAGTTTATCCGTTTAGTAGTTACGAGGGAACATAGGAACAGAAACACATACATTCAGGTCAAAAACGTAACACTTTTTGGGCTTCGCCCGCCGCAGTCAGGTAATTTTTGACTTTGCCCGCCGCAGTCGACTAAAAAAACTTAAGCTTAGTTTCATTTATCTATGTGGCGGAGCCTAGTCATTAAAACCGAAAACGTTGGTCACTCAGTTCAAACGTTTGTCGTTAGTTGTCAAAATAGATAAATTCCATTTATTATTAAACTATTAACGTTTGTACCATTTTTCTTCATAAAGTGCTAAACAATTAGATATTTAAAGTTATTTTATGTATTTCTTTAATTTACTTGCAAAATTTGAGAGATTCGATAATGCACAAATTGTATGAACTCAGTGACCAAGCTAAATTATTTACTAGATTCGAATTTAAAAATAATTAACACACAATGCTTAATTACTTTGACAGGTGACAGTAAATTTTTAACAGTTGCTGAACTGAGTGTCCAACTCAGAATTAATACGAATGAGAAGTTTTCCAGTAGGTTCTATAATGCTCAATAGATGTCGCCGCGACCACTTTTCTTTTTTTTCTTAATTTTCATGTATAGTGCCACAAGCTTTTCTGTTCCGGTGACAGTCGTGACAGAGGAGCCACTTGCAATACGAAATTACCTGTCAAAATGGACTGTCGTATGAAAACTGTTTTAGTTCCAAAGAGAATCACCGGAACAGAAAAGATTGGCACACTATATGGTATGTTTTTTTGCGTTCCCCAGTTTACGGGTAAGTTCAATGTATTGTTTCACGAATTTTGTTGCGTATATATATTAATGAGTTATCGTTTTTTTCTTATTTTACCTGATTTTGATTATATTTTAATTTAAATAACTGTTAATGTCAGAAAGAAAAGAAAATGTGGAAAAAGTGGCATTTTCATGAAAAAGTTGAAATTAATAGCTCAAATTAATTAAGAAGTTAGTACCTATGTACTGAATTTTCATTCTCTAGATGCAAAAACAAACTTGAACAAACTGTTCAACTTGACAGTTATTGTACATTTTTAAGGAGCGCGCACATTATGCCGCCGGGGCGCAGCGGAGCGGGCCGCAGCGCATCGCATTGACGGATTTGAGTATAGCACATTAGTGACGGGCCGGGCCGCAGCGCATCGCACGCACGCAACAAAATCCGCGGCGGATTATGCGGCCCGCTGCGCCCCGGCATAGTGTGCGATAGTTCATATAAAATACATACGAGCGATTTGGGCGGATTCTTGCGCTGCGGCCCGGCCCGCTGCGCCCCGACATAATGTGCGCGAACCTTCATAGGTACAACAAAAATAGCGAAGTATGGATAAAAACCTACGGTTGAACTTTAAGTCATATCCTAAAAGTAGTAATTTAGAAATAAAACCTTATATAACAAGATTATCTACATATTTATTTACATTTTAAAATTTTATTTTGTTTTGCGTAGGCTGACAAACGTCCAAGGTATTGTTATTTAAAAAAAAAAGAAAAGTTTCGCTAGCGCCATCTCTTGCACCTATTTGAAATAAGCTTACGATACCTTTTGGAAAATTCCTAATTATTTGGAGTTTTGCTTAATAATCAACAATTTTTTACTAGATTCTCTGACAGGGTCTCAAGCTGTTTCTCTTTTGGTGGTCACTCCTTTCAGATGCACATAACTTTTCATGTCGCGTAAAGATTCTCTGATAGGCTCTCAACCTGTTTCATTTTTCGTGGTCAGTGGTCACTCCTTTCAGATGCACATAACTTTTCATGGCGCGTAATATTATTTTTGTAAGACAGAATTAATTTATTTCAGTTTTATTTGACATACAAAAAAGTCAGTAAACGATACTTTATTACTACTACAATGGATAATTCTTTTACAAGTAAAGCTAAATCTCACAAAATAGAGTGTGCAGTTTTAACTGTGCCTCAAGAGCCTAAACGTAGAGAAAAGTGGATGAAAGGAGCTATATAAGACAACATTCACCCTCTTCAAAATCTGCCTTGCAATGTTGTGAAGATCATTTTGATGTAAGTACGTTGTATTCGTAAAAATCATAACCTCGTTGGATCTTGCATCAACAGTGTATAAAGTAAACAGCAATCTCTACACTTGAAAAATTTGAATTTTCCATAAATAACCACCGCACTATGTCCATATAAACCTTAAGCAAATCTCGCGAGTCGAATTTAGTCAAGCCTTTTTCCATTTTGTAGATATTTTTAATGTTTTATGACATGATTTGAATGTATGATCACCTATATTTTTTCGAACTCAGCTTAAGTGACTAATGGAATGACGTCACTGCGCGCTGATTGGTGTTTCAAATCACGTTTCAATTTACGTAACTTTACATTAAAATATTTTGCAAAGTAATAATAATTTTGGAATAAATCTTCCACGAATGCACTTTTAATGGCTATCATCATTGGATTATTAATATAATTGCTCAAAATAATTTTAATGCAAGTTCCCCATTGGTAAGGTCTGCAGAAGAAAGGACCCCAGGGGCGCGCGCGCTCCCTCACACCACTTCTGCCTTGGAGACGTTCGACACACAGACCCGTATGTAACCTCACCTTACTTAACATCCTCTCCGCTGTGTATCGCAGTCCAATTGTTCAGTTTACATCCCCGCTGAAACCTAGTTTTTTGTCCGGAGTCTATATTAGTAATACCAGCTTCCACTGCGCTAGCTGATTCCGCGGTATAGGCAGGGGTGTACTGAACATTTCTTGATTCTCAAGGATAAGTGTTACCACTGACCCTAAATTGGTTATGAAAATAACCTGTGCTTAGGGATTCAGCCCCTTCGCTACAAAAACCTTAAAATGTTACATAGCTCATTTCATTTATATAGACAACGAAAGCATTTTATGTTAACAAATATTATATAGAATTTACTTAATCTAATAAAAGTTTTAACTTCATGTAAAATAACTAAAGGATTGCAGTTTTAAATTATAAATAATAGAGGTACAATTACTAACCATATTGCACTAAGGATTGATTGGGTTTATGTTGGTACGTGAGTGATTCTGTGAGTGTTATGTGATGTGAGATGAAGGCTCACGAACTAAATTAAAACTTAATATGGCACAGACTGAATTTTTTTTAAACGGTGAAAAAAGGTTACCAATGTTACGATCTTACATTATAAATGACAGGAAGCGTTCCAAATTTGAAATACTTACCTTAGTATTATTTACACTGTCAAAAAAATCTACTTGTATTATACTCTCAAGTGGGCGTATAACGCTCGGCCATGTCTGTCACTCCAACTATGTATCTAGAACTAGGTGTTATTGTTGATCGAAGATAAAAATGTTGTCCCAGTTAAACCCATGTTTCTAAGAGAAAGTTGTTCACTTACCGATTCTGAGTTGATCTTAAAATTTGTGCAGTGTTTAAAAATTTACCCTGTGTTCGGGACTCTTTTCGACATATATTTAAATAAGTTATGGTTTATATTATAGAAGAAAAATAATTGTTTTTGTCTTGTCATAATTGATTTTTTGGAATAATTTTTTTTTTTTTGTTCGTTGAACATAATTATATTTTTATTTCAAGTCAAGGGATTTTTACACCGCTTCAAACTTAATATTACGGTGCTTACAATACGTCCCAGACAAGATAATGGCGACCGCGACTGTAAAAGAATTAAAAAAGAGCCGCAAAGTTTGTCGCCTTTCATTCACACTAGCGACAAAGAAAGTCCATGAGGCTATACGGGCAGAAGCAGATGATCTGAGAGGACTCTTTCAGACGCTGAAAAATAAGGCGGAACAGTTATTTGTTGTCGACGAAGCGTTAAAATCTGCCGTCTTGGCAGAAGACGAAATGTCGGAGGAGGACATGTTCCAAATTCTGGATGTAGAAGAGACAACGGAACGTGAAAACTGTTACAACATTATAAAATTTAAATGTGAGTCTATTTCACAACATAAATTAGAAAATATTGAAAACGATGTTGACAGTGTCAAAACTGTTGTCGAGGCGCATATTATAAAAAGGAAGTTTCAGCTACCAAAGCTGGAACTTATGCAATTTGATGGGAGAGTCGAGAACTGGATCGGGTTTTGGGGTCAATTTCGAAAGATTCACGAAGATGATGAAATAGATGCAGATGATAAGTTCCAGTACCTTTTAAGAGCTACCGAGCCAGGTACGCCCGCCAGATCCCTAGTCGAGAGTTTTCCTCCAAGCGGTGATAACTATTATAAGGCGATTGAAGATCTAAAAGCCAGATTTGCAAAAGACGAGCTAATTATCCAACATTACGTGAGAAAACTCTTAGAACTTGTACTCCACCAGAACAGTGATAGAAATTTAGATTTACGGTCACTTTATGATAAACTGAACACGCAGCTTAGAGGGCTAGAAACACTTGGTGTGACCAGCGACAAATATGCTGCCATGCTGCACCCGTTAATCGAGTCAACCTTACCAGAGGACACGCTTAGAATTTGGGAGCGTTCGGCAAAAGATACAAACCAAGATGACTTACAACAGCTGATGAAATTTCTGAAGATTGAAGTAGAATGTGAAGAAAAGGTGCAGTTAGCCAGAAACAGCTTTAACGAAGGGAAGTCTTACAATAAACCCACGGCATGTATAATAGCTAGCGACAGTAGACACACTAAGCGGCAGATGATTAAAACTGGACCGACGTCGAATGTCGAGAAAACATTCCCGTGTATCTGGTGCGAAAAGACGACGCATAAGAGCACGGAGTGCATTTGCACTAGAGATATGACGTTGGAACAGAAGAAGGAGTTTCTGAAGGGAAAGAAAGCATGCTTGATTTGTCTTAAAATTGGTCATTATGCAAATAATTGTCGTTTCTATCCTAAGTGTTTAAACTGTACGAAGCGGCACTCGATCATCATGTGCCCGGAGCAAAAAGTTAGTATACCCTTTTGCCCAGAGACGAAAAACCAAACTGGCAGTCTGTCACCTGTTGTCATGTCAAACACTAGTGGCAAAAGTGACGTGATAGAGAAAAAAGAAGAACATAATGTCATGTCAAGTCAAGGAGTCAACGTTTGTCATAAAAATTCTATTTGTTTATTGCAGACTATTCTTGTAAATATTGTAAATAATGATAAATGTATAACAGTGCGAGCGTTGTTTGACAGCGGGGCGCAAAAATCTTATATTTCTAAGCGCGTCGCGTCATATTTAAGCCTTAACCCGGTAAGTTGCCACTCTATTACTCATTGTCTTTTCGGAGGCGTAGAAACTGCAGTAGAGAATCACAAGTTGTATAAATGTTGTGTTCAGGATCTCGATGGTAAGTTTGAGTTTGTTGTCTCAGCCTACGGCAAGGAAAAGCTATGCGGCTATTTACCAAAAATTAGGGACCCGATAATTATTAATCAACTCCGTAACCTGAACGTTAAATTGAATGACTGCGTAACCGATATTCATGATATAGATTTATTAATAGGTGCAGATCATTACGGGTTTTTATTTACGGGAGATGTGATTCAAGTAAATGAGTCGTTAGTTGCAATGGGCACAAAACTAGGGTGGGTTTTACAAGGGAATACTACTGCTTCCAACGTTTCCGTTACAAATACAAGTTTCATCATCATCATCATCATGTCAGCCGAACGACGCCCACTGCTGGGCATAGGCCTCCCCCAAGGATCTCCACAACGATCGGTCCTGCGCTGCCCGCATCCAGCGGCTTCCCGCGACCTTGACCAGATCGTCGGTCCACCTTGTAGGGGGCCTGCCCACGGAACGTCGTCCGGTACGCGGTCGCCATTCGAGAACCTTTCCGCCCCAACGGCCATCGGTTCTCCGCGCTATGTGTCCCGCCCACTGCCACTTCAATGATGCAATCCTTCGAGCTATGTCGGTTGTTTTAGTTCTCCTGCGGATCTCATCATTTCTGATTCGATCGAGCAGGGAAATACCAAGCATCGCTCTCTCCATTGCTCGCTGGGTGACTTTGAGCCTTCTTATGAATTAATACAAGTTTAGTTACAATTAATTCTAATATTATAGCTCAACTGTGGGACTTGGAGTCCATTGGGATAAGAGATCCAGCACAGAATAAACAAAATGAAGTACTGCAAGGAGAGATTATGGAATATTTTCGCGATACTATCCAAATCAATCGAGAAGGTCGGTATGAAGTCAATTTACCCTGGAAGGAAGACGTCAACTTGTTAAATAATAGAGGGTTGGCCTTGAAACGTCTTCATTCAACGACAAGGAGATTAGTTTCCACAGGTAATTACAATGATTATGATTCGTCTTTTAAAGAATGGCTCCACCTAGGTATCATTGAAGAAGTCGAGGGTGACATTACTGGGCATTATTTAGCACATCACGCGGTCATCAAAGAATCAAGTCTTACAACGCGAGTGCGCCCAGTGTTTGATGCGTCAGCTAAGGATGCTAACGGTAGATCTTTGAATAGTTCCTTAGAACCCGGTTTAAATTTACTAGAGTTGATACCTAAACTTCTTTTAGAATTCCGCAAACATTCTGTTGGGGTAAGCGCGGACATTAAGAAAGCTTTTTTGCAAATCAGTTTGACGGAATCTGATCGTAAATTTTTACAATTTTTATGGTGGGCGGATGAAAATCGTCGCAAGCTTATCACGTACCGGCATTGCAGGGTGGTGTTTGGTGTGACATCTAGTCCGTTTCTATTGAACGCCATTATACGTTACCATTTAGAAAGCGATTGCATTCCAAATGACTTAAAAGCTACAGCAGAAAAATTAAAATATTCATATTATGTAGATAATTGTCTCACGAGTTGCGCATCTCACGAAAAAGCTATAACGTTTCAGGCACAAGCAAAGGAAGTCATGCTGCTTGCCAAAATGGAATTGAGAGCATGGGTAATTGGACCATCAGATGAAGAGATAATAATATCTACGTTAGGTATTTTATGGAACACAAAAGAAGATACACTATTTATTAACTCTAAGCAGTTAGTATACGATGGTGAAAAGGTAACAAAAAGACTTATTCTCTCTTTAGCTCACAAGATATTTGATCCGGTAGGGTACACCGCACCAGTAGCACTTATACCAAAGTTATTACTGAAAGAAGTACACGAATCTAAGATTGGTTGGGATGACGATGTACCTACTGAGATAAGTGAAAGGTTCTTAAAATGGGCAAGTAAGCTGAAACACTTGGAGTATGTGCGTATACCAAGGCGTATAACTGTAAAAGATATTAATCAGTGCCAGTTGTCTTTACATACCTTTTGTGACGCGAGTAAAGTTTCGTATGCGGCGGCTGTATTTCTTCGTAGTCAATATAATGAGGAAGTAACTATTAGTTTATTATCCGCTAAATCCAGACTCGCGCCAAACAAAGGAGGTGATATATCTATCCCAAGATTGGAACTTCTTGCTGCAACTATTGGAACGCGGCTTTATGTGCAAGCTAAGAATGCATTGGGTATGGAGCACGAAAGTTATTTTTGGTCCGACTCCAGCGTAGTTATTTCATGGATTAAAAACGAAGGAGATCGGGGAGTTTTTGTAAAGAACAGAGTTAAAGAAATTCGCAATGAAACGAGGTTAGAAAACTGGCGTCACATCGCAGGTAACTTGAATCCGGCTGATCTTCCATCAAGAGGGTGTCAAGCTGACGTTTTACAAGCATCACGATGGTGGGAAGGCCCGGAATGGCTGAAGTTTAATACAGAAGACTGGCCGATTTCAAGTGAACCATGTTTAGTGGAGAGACGGAATGAGGCGTCTGTATTAGCAAACACGTCTTTAGAATATTTTTCCGAACGATTATTATACTTTTCGAACTATAATTTAATCAAGAGAATGGTGGCGTGGATTCTACGTTTCTACAATAATAGCAAAAGACACACACAAATAAAACAAGATTATTTAGAACTAGAGGAAATTACTACGGCAGAGAATATTTTATTCAAGCTTATACAGAAAGAAACCTACGGTGAAAATAAGTCTTACAAGGATTTGTGTACGGTAATAGATGACTTCGGGCTCATAAGAGTGAAGACTAAGTTATTCTCAGAAGATATACCGTCATGCTACAGATTTCCTATTCTACTGCCAGGTACTAATCCGATAGTGGAAAGGCTAGTTACGCAAAAGCATAAAGAACTATTCCACGCAGGAACGCAAACGCTTTTAGCTAATCTTAGACAAAATTTATGGATTACAGGCGTGCGAGTTTTAGTTAAAAGAATATCTAAAAGGTGCGTTACGTGTAAAAGGCATAAAAGTAAACCCTTTATGACTCCGCTTGTTCCTTTACCTGCGAACAGAACAGAAGCAGGCAAAGCTTTTCAAGTAAGTGGAGTTGATTTGGCTGGACCTCTTTTCTTACGAAATGGGGACAAAGTGTGGATAGTTTTGTACACTTGCGCAGTCTACAGAGCAATCCATTTGGAATTGGTCACATCCATGTCAACGCATGACTTTTTAATGTCGTTACGAAGGTTTATAGCCCGAAGGGGCAGAGTTTCAACAATATACTCCGATAATGGAACAAATTTTGTTGGGGCAAAGAATTTGTTCAAGCTAATTGATTGGACGGAAGTTGTATCACAAGCTGCCATACGTGAAATAAAATGGATAATGATCCCTCCTGGATCACCTTGGTGGGGAGGGTGGTACGAGCGCATGGTGAGAACCGTCAAGGAACTCTTAAGACGTGTGTTAGGAAAGGCGTCCCTTACGTTCATAGAGCTTAACACAATTTTAACTGAATGTGAAGCCGTTATAAATTCTCGTCCACTGTCATATATCGTCGATGATGTAGACGTGTTATCCCAACCCATAACCCCAGCATCCTTTTTGCAACCTTTGGCATGTAGTGAGGTTGTTGATTTAGATCAGGTGGATGCGAAGAGTCTCAACGTGCGCGTAAGGTACTTGCAGAAGTTAAGAAATGACCTTAAGGTTCGTTTTCGCAATGAATATCTCGCGCTCTTAGTTCTTAAGGGTAAGGATGAGACACATACGATGAAGGTAGGAGATGTGGTGTTAATCGAAACTCCGGATAAACGAATTCGGTGGCCCCTAGGACGAATTTTGCAACTTCATAAAGGTCGCGATGGGGAGTTTCGCGTAGCCACTGTTAAGACGACCACCGGCGAACTTATAAGGAGTGTAAGAAAATTATACCCGCTTGAGTGTTGTTAAACAACGGCCGCACTTAGGTTAATAAATTAGTTAAGTTTTTGACGTATTTATTTGTTATTTAAGATAGTTAATTGATTTTGTTTTTTATTTATTTTATTTTTCTTTTGTCCCTCGGGAAGATGTTCGGGACTCTTTTCGACATATATTTAAATAAGTTATGGTTTATATTATAGAAGAAAAATAATTGTTTTTGTCTTGTCATAATTGATTTTTTGGAATAAATTTTTTTTTTTTTGTTCGTTGAACATAATTATATTTTTATTTCAAGTCAAGGGATTTTTACACCGCTTCAAACTTAATATTACGGTGCTTACAATACGTCCCAGACACCCTGTGTAAGAGAAAATAATTAAAAAGATGCCGTTTTTCCGAGTAGCGCTTTAAAGAGACTTGAAAATTATCACTTATAAAAAAAATATATTTCGCCTTAAATTATTTAAACTTTAAAATAAATGTCAGAAAAATGAAACTTAAACATCTTTAGCGAAAAATGGCTGGTCGAACAGCCCACAGAATTATATCGGCAATATTTCAAACTTCGTTTAAAAACCTGGCAGATGAAGCGAAATTGCACTTCATATCGAGTAATCTAGTAAAAATGTTTACTGTTTGCTTTCAACACTAAAAGCTTCCGATGGACCGTAAATGTTAGGAAGGACTTATTTAGTTTTATGGACTTATAGTTTTAAAACGGTAGAGTAAAATAGAAAAGTAAAAGGCAGCCGTTCATTACACAGTCAATCCAGATCGACCACTGATGGTGATCATTGATCGCGATCGAGATTTACTTGAGATATTTTGCGATCAAGATCGCGATCCGTCAATCAACTTCGTACCCAGTTAATCTGGATCGCGATCATTGAATTTGATCGCGGATCGCGATCATTGAATTTGATCGCGGATCGCGATCGAGATTGACCGTGTCATCATCATCATTATCAGCCATTTAATGTCCCCACTGCTGGGGCACTGGCCTTCCTTATGGATGAATAAGGAGAATGAGCCATGACCCACCACGCGGGCTCAGTGCGGATTGGTGGGTATTAACGACTGCAAGTGCAGCCGGGACCAACGGCTTAACGTGCCTTCCGAAGCACGGAGGAGCTCGAGATGAAAAGTTTTTGGTCACCCATCCCGTGACCGACCATTGCGAACATTGCTTAACCTCAACGATCGCAGGCCGAGCGCGCTATCCACTGCGCCACGGGCTCCTCGCTATTGACTGTGTAATGGCAGCCAAAGAATGGTATTGTATGTAGCTGAATATGTAATAAAGTTAGCTCGTAACTGAATTACTTCAGTAAAATAAGTAATATGCGACTTGAATAAAATCATTGAATTAATAGGATGAAAAAGGTTTGGCACTTTGTACGAAGGAATAGGTATGAGATTATTTTTTACTAGCCTTCCGCCCGCGGCTTTGCTCGCTTGGGTTACGCGACGCGACGTTATCCCACGGGAATGTGATGTTTTTCCGGGATAAAAGTAGTCACTCACACACACGCACGCACACACACATTATAGTTTTTCACATTTGTTAATCCTAATGATGTAATTATAAAGATACAGTGTTCATATTGTTATTACTTAAATATAAGTTTCATTCACGTGGTCCGGAATGGGAGGGACTGGTTATCTGTCATACCGGTCTCCGAGTACAGACACCAGTCTCTCGCATAGATTTCATCGAATTATGTACTTACTTTGTATACTAAACTGTAATACTTACTGTCTATGTGAGAGAAGAAAAATAAAGATTTATTATTATTATTATTACTCTCCAGCTCCCAAACTATCCCAATACCAAAAATCACCTCGATCCGTTGCTCCGTTTTGACGTGACAGATGGACGACCAAACAAACCCACATTCACATTTATATTATTAGTATGGATTATGTTGAGTCAATCAATGCAAGCATAGTCGAATTTAAACTTGGTGAGCATTAAAGTCTATATGAATTACCGAAAACCTAAAAGATAATCAATATCAAACATATCATAATGTAGGTGTGCACCACGCACATGCTTTTTTATAGATATTTATACTTTTTATACTGTTATTGTTTATTGCTAAGTTTGTCTATAGTTTTATTTTGATATGACATTGTATTTTCGTTATTCTGTTTTTTATTATTATATGTCAGTTGCACCAGAACCAGCGTTCGTTTCACTTGTATGTAGCTTCTAAAACAGTCCACTAAGCTAGGTAGTGAATATTTGAATCTCCCAAGAGGCACCTGGCCCAGAGGCAGAGTAACGGCTACGTTTCCAGGACGAGATGGAATTGTCCGGGTTGCGGACGTCTGTACCTCCGCTGGCGTGTTAAGGCGCCCAGTAAAGAAACTCGTTCTCCTGCTTTAAAAGGGGCAGAATGTGCACCACGCACATGCTTTTTTATAGATATTTATACTTTTTATACTGTTATTGTTTATTGCTAAGTTTGTCTATAGTTTTATTTTGATATGACATTGTATTTTCGTTATTCTGTTTTTTATTATTATATGTCAGTTGCACCAGAACCAGCGTTCGTTTCACTTGTATGTAGCTTCTAAAACAGTCCACTAAGCTAGGTAGTGAATAGTAGGTATTAATGATTTTAAGTCAAGCTACATATTTTCAGCGAACTTGGAAATAGATAGCTGAAGTAAAGTAAAAGTAAAGTAAAGTAAAGTAAGTATTTATTCAGTGTTTCATACATAATAAAAAATTACAAATGGTTCCTTAAATCTAGATATATTAGAAACTACTGAAAGGGCTGACCAGCTCAGCTAATGTTGCAGCTTGTAGCCACAACGCTGATTTTCAGCTGGACCCATAAAAACATAAAAACTAAATTAAGCTAGGCTAAAAATAAACTCACAAACAAACAACACAAAACAATAATCTGTTGTGACAAACTAATTATAAATTATGAAGTGTGCGTTACCGCCGCAAATATGCATGCTTAAACTTAATTCAAAGCAAAGACATGTAAGAGTAAAAGAATTATGTGGAACACAAATGTAAATCAGATCATTTCAGCATTTCATTGATTTTCAAGGTAAAATGTTACGGGATGGACACAAGTCTTCCATTTGTCCATCCAAAAATAAAATTATTGCGGTCAAATGAATCGTCATAGAGGCTCTAAGCCTTAGATATTACTTTTCCGAGAGACATCAAAGAATATCGGTAAAAGAAATCGGATTTGCGCTACAGCTGGCTGTAATAATGGAGCCCTTTCGTTTTTGTTCCCCCACTGTTTGCTGTGCCAGTCTGTTTCCTTGTGGTGTTTGTTTTGTTTACAGATGAATTAACTATTAGTGTCAGATCAAACAGTAATAACTTGTAGAGGAATAATGTCTAATTAAATTAAAATTTTGTAAATTCTTACAATCAACCAACTATGCCATGCTAAGCCCATGTTAATTTCTTAAAAAAATTGAGTCGTGGAAAACTTGGCAACGGATTAATATACACCTACTTAAATACCTTCTTTGTGAATACATACTAAATATACATAGAAAACATCCAGACAATATCTAGACAAATATCATGCACACAAATATTTGTCTTGTCCGGGAATCAAACCCGGGACATCCAGCGCAGAAGGCTATGTACCTTAGCGCCAAATCTGTCATCATGTTTTAACCGCCTCTGTGGTCTAGTAGTTCAACCACCGATTTCAGACCTAGAGGTCCCGGGTTCGATTCCCAGTGAGGGTACATATTGTATTCGGTTTGGTTAGTGGTAGGACTTGTTTTTACTCCGCCTGACCACCATCTTATCTAAGCCTGACGCCATAACAATGATGTTTTCAGCATTATTGTGTTCCGGCAGTTAGAGATAAGATCCTCAGTGATTGAGGATTCCGGGAGTAGTGCGCTTCCACCTTCAGCCTTATCACCACTTACCATCAGGTGTGATGAAGGATAAATGCTACCGCGTTGTGGATATAAAAAAAATTGCATAAGAGATGATTGATGGGGCAGATGGTAATGATCATGTTCATTGAACTGGGTTTCGACTTCCACCCAATGTGTTAAAAAACTAGGTAGGTACTCAATTCAATCATGCGTTTTAGTTGTGTATTTGGAATACTTCATCAGATTAGAAATTAAAAAATCTTCAGATAACTAAAAAAATCAAGTCCACTTTCTTAAATTCTTTCCTAACAAAAATATCAGACCATTTTAAATACATAAACGAGTTAACGACAACATTTACATACAACTCTGCAAAGGAGTTTTGCTGTCGTTTTGTTGTCTTTCTTCTGTGCAAGACGTCTTGATGTCTACAAAAAGATTTCAACAAAACAACGCTAAAGAAAACTCCCAACAATAATTCTGAAAGAAAAGAGATATTTCCCAACATTTTTTTCATTATCTTCATAAAACGTTGTAAAATATATTCATGAATGCAAATAGCTTTGCCGGTTCAGCGCTGAATTTCAGTTTTGAATTGAAACGTTCAGTGGAATCAAATTTTACATAGGGAATTAAAATATGATGCTATTTTCCACAAAAGCTTGTACAGGAATATGAATATGAATTTAAGATTGGCGTTTAACTTCCAAACTGCAACATTATAAGTATTTGATTGAATCAGAAGTCACTTAGCGGATGTCTCTAACCATTGCGAAAAAAGAGATACTTACATAGTACCTTACTTCCGCAAAACACGTGCAAGATGCACCGCCCGCCCGCAAAAAAGTGTACAAGTTTTTTGACGACCGATTTTGCGCAGGGGTAGGCTACCCACCTTCTGCGCCAGTGGTCTCGGGTTCGATTCCCGAACAAGACAAATATTTGTGTGCATGAACATGTCTATTTGTCTTGGTCTGGGTGTTAACTATGTATATTAAGTATGTATTTACAAACAAAAAGTATTTAAGTATATATTTATCCGTTATCAAGTTTTCCATGATACAGTTTCTTAATGGAATTAAAATGGGCTTAGATAATTGGTGTGAATGTAAGAAGTTATTTATTAGTTATTTATTATTATTATTTACATGCATACCACGAAACTATCTGTGCAAAATACCTGCAAGCTGCAGATAACAAGACTGTGACAAACATTCACCGATTAGACTAATCTACACGTGTGTCGTTCGCCCCAACCCAGGGCATCCTTAGGAGTTGTTAGACCGTGCAAAGCCCATCACCTCGGTGCATCTTATGTAAATCTCTCCTTTTTAACCGACTTCTAAATCAAAAAGGAGGAGGTTCTCTATTCGTCTGTATGTATGTTTTTTTTTTTTATTACTCGAAAACGGCTGAACCGATTGAAATGGTTCAAACGTTATTACATCAGGTTGGTTTCCAAGTTGGTCCCATTTTTTGAAATTTTGAAATCGGTTCAGTAGTTTTCAGGAATTCTTGAAAATACTGTCGTTTTCGTTACCACGTTATGTGAATTTAATACGTATCTTTAGGCATAACTCCTTTGTTTATAAACCGATTTAGATGATTCTTGTTTTGTTAAAAAAGGGATACCTCAAGGTATTTTAACCGACATCGAAAAAGGAGGTTTTGAGTTTGATCACATACCTATTTACCAGAAAACACGTAAATTGCCTGCACGATGCACTAAAAAGAGTGAAATAAAAAATATTTTTATAAAAAAATAAAACCGCCTTCAAAAAAACCACATCAAAAAAGTAAGAAATAATTCCTCACCAAATAAATAACGTAAGTACTTTGAAGTCGGGCGGGTTTTAACAAAAACAACAAGAAATTGTACATGTTTCACGCCCGACTTCAAAGTACTTACGTTATTTATTTGGTGAGGAATTATTTCTTACTTTTTTGATGTGGTTTTTTTGAAGGCGGTTTTGACAATACAATTTTATTACTATTCCTTGGAAATAGGATATTTTAACTGTTTTACTCAGCTACTCTCTTTAAATTGGAACATTGATTTATCCAAATATTTTCTATCGTACCTATAATTTCAATTTATTAGAAAACAATAAGTCAGACTTATTTTAAATGAGGGAAATAAAACAATACTTAGTTGTAAAAATGCTGGCAAGGAGGAAGTCTATAGTGCATCTGTTGACAATGAGAAGTTGCACAACGTTTGGTCGCTCTTGAGGTGGGCGATTAAATTATTGGAATTTCAAATATGATTGAATTAGAAGCACATGAGAAAACCAGTTTCCCAGTGGTTGAGGATTCCAGAAGTAGTGCGTTTCCACCTTCAACCTTATCATCACTAGACTTAGTGCGATGACGGCTAACTGCTACTCCATTATGAATAAAAACGCACGATCTCCAAAGTGTATTTGATGTAGGTTATCTTACCCAGCGATGCCCCCAGACTCCATGTGGTTGGCAAGCGTGACGTCATCACTCCAGACATCGAACTGCCACTTGCGAAGCCCTAGCACTCCGCACAACACGTTGCCAGTGTGTATGCCTATGCGCATGTCGACGTTGAAGCCAGTCGCTTCTCGGACGAACCTGTAGATGAAGGCACATTTGAATTACAATATAAATAAATATTAGACACCTCACATACATTGTTTCAATATACCAACGTAGGTATAGTAGCTTACTAGTATTATGGACATTGGAAATACCTCACAACGACGGGTATTACCACATACACCCAGACCCGAGGAAATATTATAAAAATAATAAAAATAAATAAAAAATTCTTTATTTACTTTTCAAGAATAAACTATTACATAATTTATCAGGAGTCCCCTTTTAAACATAAAAATGTCTGTAATAAGGGACACCGCTCCTCCTTACTTAAAAAAAAGTTTATCTAGGGTGATATGAAACATAATATAGTTTTAATTTAAAGCAGTGTAAAACAAACAAAAAAGGAAAACAAAAAAAAAAAGTAAAAAGTTTTACAAATTGTTAGACAACATAATTATAAGCATAATATTAAACTAAGCATTTCTGAACAAATATTATTATGACTATGACATTTATGCAGTGAGTGTGCGAGTGTGTTTGTGTGTGTGTGAGTGTGTGTGTGTATATTTATGTTTATGAGTGATCTGATGTTTTTATTAAAGATAAATCGACTCTCAAGTGTGATTTGATAACAGCGATTCTGTTTCATCATAATTTAAAGTTTTAAGCCATTTAGTTAGACTTATTTTACATTCGTGATAGCTTTTAGAGTAAATTTTTAGTGTTTTGTTTACTTTATTATAAATGTGCGCCGCTTGTGTTTCGTACTGTATTCCCGCGAAGGACGTTTTAGTCGTAGGAATTTTAATAACATTATGTCTTCTTCTTTTATTTTCAAAATTCTTGTCATACACTAGTGTTTTTTGTTTTTTTAATATTATATTGGTTACATACAGTCCTCTAACTGAAAGCAGATTGCTAATATGATAAAGACTTTCGGTAGAGAAACGTTGTCTTTTAAAATACATAACTTTCAGTAGAGCCCTTTGGGCTCTTTCAATCTCGATAAAACGTGATTTATGTGCACCGCCCCAAACCGATATACAATAGGTTATGATTGACTGAACAAGGGCTATGTAAACTTCATTTAAAATATTTCTCGTTGAGCCATTTTCATTTCGAGCGATTTTTGGAACGACGTGTCTTAGAGTTTTAAACATCCAGATGAATTTCCGAATCCTAGATGAAATCAATTCTATTTGTTGGTACCAAGACAGTCTCTGGTCTATAATTACTCCTAAATATTTGCAGTGTTCAACTTTTTTAATTGATGGACAGTCACATGAATCACTAGGGAAATTACCACAGCTATGTATTTTTAAGTGATAATCGTCTTTTGGTTGTGTGCTATTATATATACTGAAACACATATAATTGGTTTTGGATGTATTTAATGTAAGAAGGTTATACTGCAACCAGTCAGCCACCTGAACCATTCCACGTTCAGCAACCGTTTTAATGGCACTCCAGTTAGCACCTGTGAAGACGACTGCCGTATCGTCAGCGTATGAAAAAATGTTTGCACCTGTGATATTCATATTACATAAGTCGTTAACGTAAATGCTGAATAAGGTAGGACCGAGCACGCTGCCTTGTGGAATTCCGCTCGATATGACAATGTCCTCACTAGTGACTTGCTGCAGTCTAACCTTGTTTTTCCTGTCACTCAGATAATCTTTGAAGATAGACAGTTGGTTGCCTCTGACTCCGATTTTTTCCAATTTATGTAGCAGGATGGGGATAGAAACGGCATCGAACGCTTTTTTTATATCCAAAAAAATAGCCAGGCACTTATTACCTTTATCTAATTGTTCTGTTATAAGAGATGTAAGAGATGTTACTGCATCTTCAGTTGAGATCCCTTTTCTAAATCCAAACTGCGATGCAGATATTATGTTGTAATTTGTTAGATAATTCAACAACCTCGTATTAAGCACCTTCTCTACTATCTTGGATAATGCAGGCAAAAGAGATATAGGCCTGTAATTACCTATGTCGTCTCTACCCCCACCCTTGTACACAGGGATAATTATTGCCTTTTTTAATGAGGCAGGGAAAGTCCCTGTTTTAAAGCAAATATTAGTCAGATGTACTAAAATAGGGATAATTTCATTTTTTATTAGTTTAAGATATCTAATGCTAATTTCATCCCACCCAGGGGCGCTATCAATTTTTAAATTCATTATGATTGAATTAATTTCATCTGGGTCGGTATCTAATAAAACCATAGACTGGCTTTGAGATGTTATGTTATTAAGGTACCTGATCTGGTTCTCTTGATTTATGGAGGAACTAATTTTGTCAGCAAGCTCTTTGCCTATGTTAGCAAAAAAAGAGTTAATATAATTAGCAGAGTCGATAGGCGTTGGTTTTATATTAATTAGTTCTAAATTTGGCTCATTCTTTTTATTTGTGTACGTTATGTTTTTTATATTTTTCCAAAGTAATTTACTGTTTTTTATTGTATTTATAACCTGATTTCGTTCATATTTCCTTTTGATTTTTTTTATTAAATTGTTGCAAAAATTTCTGTATCTTTTGTATGTGATTTTTAAAATTTCATTACAGGGGTCATTTTTAACTTGTTTTTGTAGATTGTTACGATTTTTTATACATTTTAGCAGTCCGGTTGTCATCCACGGTTTTATGATTCGTTTTGAGCAAGGAATATTAGTAGAGATGCTATTAATTACAATTGATTTTTTTATTTCTGATATTAATCGTTCCACTATTATATTGGGGTCTTCACAAAAGAGTAGGTCAGAGAGATTTTGTTGTTTTAAGTGTTCAAGAGCTTTGTCGAAGTCTATTGTGGTATTTGTTTTTTTTACATCCGGGCGGTTTTTAGTTTTAGGCAAATTTAATAAGGTTGTAAAGTGATCAGTGATAGTTGTAGGTATAATAGCGATAAATGGAGACATTGTTCTTTTATTTATTTTTAACATAAAATGATCAAGGCAATTGTCTTTCCTTGTCGGTAATCGATGTCCGGGAAGTATACCGTGAAGTGATAACATGTCGAGGTAATTAGTCCTATTGTTGTATTCGTAAGATTGTTCGATGGCCCTAGGTATTAAATTAATATTAATGTCTCCTGCAATGATTATATTATTATTTGTATGTTCCACTGTGTCTAGATGAGCGTCCAAAGATGTGATGAAATTTCCTGCATTTTTGTTTGATGGTGAGCGATAGATGCATATTACGGTATAGTTTAAGATATTCAGTTGCAGGCATGATGCGTCTGATAAACTAATTTCTTTCACAAAAGCCTTAAGGGATTTTTTTACGAAAATTACAACCCCATCGTTTTTATTAAGATGCTTGGTAGTTGTAAATGAATCATAGTTTTTAAGTACAGGGATAGGTTTATCAGAGTTTAAGAAACATTCTGTTAAAATTATAACATCTGTCTCGATCTTAAATTCTGATAATGTTACTAAAAAGTCATCATAATTACTGTAGATGCTGCAGATATTTTGAGAGACTATTGTTAAATCATTTTTCTTTATGTTGCACCGATTGATATGATCTACCTCACATGTGATGGCTGTGGCAATAGTCAGGTTGTCTACTTCATTCAAAATTTGGAGCGTATCACCCATTTTCCAATAAGTTATGATAATTTTGTACATTATTTAGGTGGCCGCCATATATTATAGTTAATAATATCTGGTAATTAAATGCGTTGTATGATTTTTGATAAATGGTAATTACATATGTGCAAAGTTGTATTATACTATTAGTATAGTTTCTTGTGTGATGTGTGTGAATAATTAAGTAATACTTATTTAAGTGTGAGATGATGAGTGTGAGAATGGATGTGTAAGTACAATTTATATTAAAAAAACAAAAATAAATTAACAGTAAAGATAAAAATAATAACATAACTAGTCATTGTTTTTGTAAAAGGTTCTGTATCTGGGCTTCACTGTTTACAAGAATTATAGGTGAGTTGTCATCTTTCCTTAAATAAACCTTTCCGAAAGCCGTCCAGCAGTACTTGTACTCCTTTGTTTTAGCTAAGTCCCTAGCGAGGAAATGGAGACGCGCAGCTTTAGATGTTAAATGTTCACACACGTAAACCGGGGAGTATTCATCTGTAGTGAAGCCCAAATGTTTGGCGCATAATTTTTCTTTTTGCCTGTAATTAAATTGCTTAACAGTTCGCAGCAAATCTGTTTTTTGTATGGCTGATGTAAGTTCTACTACAATTGGGCTTTTGTTGGCTTCACGTTTATTCCGAATTCGGTAAATATCTTTAAGATCCGTCTTTTCAATGTTACTGCCAATATTTTTCGATAAACTAATCACCATTTTTATTAGGTCTTCCTTAGTTTCCTTGGCGATTTTCGGAACATTTTTTATTTCGATGCCGGTCTTTCTATTTTCTCGCTGCAAATCCTCTATTTTATCTTCCAGAATAGTAATATATTCCTTGTCTTTCTTTGATTGAAGTTCCAGGCGATCTATCTTTTGCTTTAATTCTTCGTTTTGAGTAGTTAGAAACTCCATAGAGCTTTCTATATTATTATTTGTGTTTTTAATATCCATTAAGGTAGAGTGCTGTTCGGACAGCATTTGCGAAATCATTAGTTTTATGTCATTTCGAAAGTTTAAAAACTCTTGTTCCCAGTCGTGCTCTCTAACTCGTTTGTTACGTTGGGAAACAAAATTCGGGGGCGTACGTTCCTCAGAAATATTCGATTCCGACAAAGATTTGTCCATCTCAAGTACTAGGTAGTGATAACGTAGCAAGAGGTTACTTTGTAGCAACAACTGTAGGGGGAGACACACCCACTTGATGCTATCGCCAATGACGACAGTTTGACCTTGAATCCTAGAAATGGCGAATCCTGCGCGCGCGCTGATTGGCCGGTGTGAATACAATGGAGTATACGGTACCTCGTGAGTGGTGGTATTGTTGATAGTACCAGGGCCGCAGCAGAAGCGGGGAGGTTGCCCGATGTTCTCAGCGATCGTCTTGTTTTAGCTCTTCACAGGTTATGCAGTCCTATTTTTCTTTCTTGATTTATTTCCACAATTTTGAATAAATTAATTTTAATTAAGTTAATCGCGGAGACAGTAAGCGTGTACGCCGTATGGCGGTCCAGGGGGAAGAGAGATATTGAAAAAAATATTTTGCTGTTGTGGACTACACGGTGTTATCCCGCGAGACTGTGATATTTTTCTGGGATAAAAAGTAGCCTATGTCACACTCCAGCTCCCAAACTATCCCCATACCAAAAATTACGACGACTCGTTGCCCCGTTTTGACGTGAAAAACAGACAAACACATTTTCACATTTCAATATTTCCTCGGGTCTGGGAGTATGTGGTAATACCCGTCGTTGTTTCCAAGTTCCATAATACTAGTGCTTAAGCTACTATATGGATATACTACTACTATATTTGGTATTGGAAAATTGTATGTGATGGTGTCCAATATTTATTTATTTCATCACCATCATCCCTCAAGGATCTTCACAACTATCGGTCCTGCGCTGCCCGCATCCAGCGGCTTCCCGCGACCTTGACCAGATCGTCGGTCCACCTTGTAGGGCGCCTGCCCACGGAACGTTGTCCGGTACGCGGTCGCCATTTGAGAACCTTTCCGCCCCAACGGCCATCGGTTCTCTGCGCTATGTGTCCCACCCATTGTCACGTCAATGATGCAATCCTTCGAGCGATGTCGGTTGTTACAAGCTTTTTATTAACTTGCCATGTTAGTTAGTTTGCTAGTTAGCTAGTGGTGGACAAATCTTGCAAGCTTAATTTGACCCACTTCCCAGTGTCCGATGGAGCTGAAATTTTGTGTAGGTACAGGTTTGGTTTAGATGACATACAATATTAAAGTACAGTCACAAAAAAAGCTTGCCATAAAAATTATTTTTTTACTAAAAAATGTTCTCCTATTTATTTATTTATTTGTAATATTAGTATAGTCATTACCGTATCGCGTCGATCATTTGCAAGCCCATGTTGACGCAGTTGTAGGCGTGGTTGGGCCGCGAAACCGGCAGTCCTGACACGCAGTAGTAGCAGTCGCCGAGGATCTTGATGCGCATGCACTGGTTCTCCTGGGGACAAATATTGTAATTAACAAGCTTTTATTAGCTTCAAATGTAAATCTAAACTTTAGTGCTTTTATAAGTTACCATCTAAATATTAAATTGTTCCATTTCTTCATTCAACACAAGTCAGTTGCAATAATTTGTTTATCAAGAAATAATAACCATTGAGCTCCAAATAACTTTGAATCTAATTAAAATGCTGATACACTGTTATGGCAGGTGTCAATAGCAACGATGGTTGTTCATTTACGTCTTACGCAAATAATGTTGATAGCTTTAATTATTTCTCCATAGTTATCGGCAAATTAGTATATAACTAAGTACTTTATTTCTTTTATGTTTTCTAACTATTCTAATAACGATTACTTATACAAAGCGGGAAATTTTATTGAAGTAACTAGTCTTCTGCATGTGGCTTCACCCGCGTGGATTACACGACGTTATCCCGCGGGAATGTGATATTTTTCACGATCAAAAGAGGCAATGGCATTCTACATCTCCCAAATTATCTTCATACCTTCATTCGTCCTCCGTTGTGACGTGAAAGAAGGACAAACAAACAGACAAACACACTTTTACATTTCTAATAAATTAGTAAAAATATTTTAGCTTGTAATCCTAACTTTTCAGGAATTACAATAAAATAAGTTAATAAAGCACACAAAATGGGTGTTTAAATCCTACTTATACTTATACTTGTTCGATAACAAACACTTTTTTTATACATCAGTTAAAAGGAAAACTGTAAGCATTTTCTTAAATAACATAATTGTTTACACACCAACTGAAAAAGTTTCTGAAGCTATCGCAGATGCAATAGATATTAAGTTGCAGTCGAGTTTACACTTCTTTCGCAAACAGACAACTAGATTCTGTTCAAATATTGTACAGTCACGAGCAAACTCACCGTAGCTGCAAGGTTGCGGATACGTAATGTAGTCTGTCTACACTAAGTATGACATAAAGAAGTACAGTTTTTTATTGAAAATAAAAACTAATAACAATAATATATAATTATAATTATAATATATATTATAAATTGTAAAAGTGTGTTTGTTGTTTGTCCGTCTTTCACGTCAAAACGGAGCAATCGATCGGCAAGATTTTTGGTATAGGGATAGTTTGGGAGCTGGAGAGTGACATCATAGGTTACTTTTTATCCCGGAAAAGTATCACATTCCCGTGAAATAACGGTGTGGATTCTATGTGGGCAAAACCGCGGGTGGGAGGCTCGTAAAATATTTAAAAAATCGACTTGTTCGATTTTTTTTTTATTTTTCATTTATTGTAGTGAAAACACCATTGTGAATGTAAAACAGTTAAAATATTTGAGGGTAAAGTTCATAGGGATGTTTGTGGTAATCTCTGAACCAATTTAAAAAATTCTTTCACTATTACAATGCAAATTTATAGTATTTAGAGAGAAAAATAGAAAATCGTGTCTTAAATTTCATACTTATAAAAACATCCCGGTAGGGCATGATAATAGTTTCATTTTTCTTATTTACAAACTAAATGAATCTCTAAAAAGAAAGTGTAACTTAACATTCAAATATGTATACTTTACATATTATTGTTGTGTAACCATTCAAAACTTTAACGAAATATGTGAAAAGAAAAATAAATCATTTGACTTTACTTTTACTGAAAATTTAAATTGAGATAGTGGTTTTAGATTAGTGACATGTACCTATATCTTGTTAATTATTTTATTTTAATAGTACAGTTTTCTATAGACCAGTACTTCCCTTAATGTGTTAAAGTGCATTTCTCTCGGTACATTGCAACAAAGGTTGTCGACGAGCCGTTGCACAAAGCGCTATCCGCTATTGTGTCGTCGAGTTACGAACGATATGTGGTAGTGACATGTGTCCATACTTTTACTCTTCAGCATCGCTTTATATGAAGGATGAGAAGAGGTTTCGAGTATAGAAGACATTTTTGAAGTGAAAACTTCATTAGCGCCGTTGTGCACTTTTGTGATGGGTAAAAAATGTTATACTCGCGTCAGGCTCAGGACACGTGACCGTCAGATCGAAAATTCGTAAGACGGAACGTGAACTGGGTGCCTACCATCAACTTTATGACAGCGATTCAAAAATAGCGCGATTCAGAATAGGTTCCTAAAATGAATCGCTTTCTTTCGTACTCTGACCTTCTAAAAACTGGATCGCAAATGAATTGCTAAATATTAATGACCGAACGATTTGTGTCCTTTTTCTTCTACCCGTCTCTTTCACTCGACTCTGTCATGCCCGGAGAGTGAGAGGGACGGGTATAACCTGCAGGTGACATGTTAAATCGACCGGGTTATAAGTCAAATAAGAGTTTCTGACAGCTTAGCGGCTGTGAAATGTCATTGATTGATCACTGAATCGCTGTCATTGATATTAAGCTGTCGTGGTACGAATAAGCGAAGCAGATCAGTTTAGGTTCCTAAACAAAACCGTAATAAGAGTTGATGGTAAGCACCCTGATCGAAAATCTGTTAGAGCGGTTGCGCACTACGTCCGATCCTTATTCGATTCTTATCAGTCAAATGACGGTCCGGCGTAGTCATAGAACTATTTGTATGGTAGTTTACGCACAAGGATCCGATTCTAGTTATTCGTATTCTATACGGAGTTTTTAAGATCCGTCATTTGACTGATAAGAGTCGAATAAGAATCGGACGTAGTGCACAACCTGTCTTACAATGTCATTAGAATACGAAGGCAAATTTCGCCACCGTTTCTAAAGCGGTAATAGCTCAGGTTAGAAAACGGGTGGCTGTTGAAGCAAGACAGAAAAACTCCGTTCCAATCCAATCCGTATTTTTTTCTTCTTTTCACTTCTGCCGGCACTCCCGGAGTGCAACTGAAGGGTTTGGGGCTATATAAATAAAAGATTTGATAAGGATTCACAGGGATATAATGCGATATCAGTACAGCAAAAAAGGTTCACAGTGTCAGCCATAGATGGAGAGAGAGAGAGGGAAACGGATGCAATATTTTACGTCATACAAGTGACAGATATAACCACAGATTAAGTTAAGTTTACATAGGTACTTCAACAGCAACCCGTTGTTTTTTTCATCCACAAACGGGTTAGCACTTAGCCTTTATCTCACCTGATGTTAAGTGAAGATAAGGCTGAAGATGGAAGCGCACTACTCCCGGAATCCTCAACACTGAGGAACTGGCTATCTTATCTCTAACTGCCGGAATACAACAATGCTGAAAACATCGTTGTTATAGCTTCAGACTTAGATAAGATGGTGGTAGCTGGCCAGGCGGACTAACTGACTTACGGACTGCCACCAACCAAACCGAATACAATATGCACCCCCACTGGGAATCGAACCCGGGAAGTCTTAGTCTGATACTGGTGGTGAATACCACTAGAACACAGAGGCGGTTAAAGATACGCGAATTCCTGCTAATAATTTATTGTTTTTACTGATAACTAAGTCTAGTTTTTTTTATCACTTTTGTATACTTAAGTAATGTGGTGGAAAAGCTTGTTACGTGTCACGAGCAAACAATTAAACGGATTTGGAAAATCAAAAATTAATTAAATTCTATACTAATATAATAAAGCATAACCATCTTATTCCAAAACGTGGACTAAATTTAGACTTGGTTTAAAACAGATGCTAAATTTGTCGTTCATTTGGAAAATGAAAGTGACAGCACCAGTTTTAATCCAGGACTATTTTAGTCCTCATTTTGGAATAAGGGGGCAAGAGTTTGTTTGTTTATTTGATTGATTGAACACGCAAATTTCAGGAACTATTGGACCGATTAAGAGAATTATTTGACAAATAGAAAGCTGCATTCATCTCAAGTGACATATGCTATATTTTATCCCGATATTCCCACGGGAACGGGTGCCACGCGGGTAAAACCATATATATAGGAACTAGTAAGAATATATAGGAAGTTGGTTATATTATTTCCACAAAACTTTTACGGGAACCGAAACTTGGCGGATAAAAAAGTAGCCAAAAAGTTTTGGAGCAAAAACATTTGGAGTATAAGATTTATTTTCATTCCTGGCAGTAAGTTTGTATATTGTGCAAACGTCACTATCGCGTTTGCGTATTAACTCTCGGTCTCGGTCTTGCTTCCTTAACAGTATGATTAAGATGATTTAGATAGATATCTTGATTAAGATAGATAGAACCCAGTTAAACACGGTATTTTTTTTATCATCCCGGAAAATTTCAGGGATTATTCTACAGAGGATTATTCTAGGGAGTAGAATAACCCTTTAAAATTATCCGGGATGATAAAAAAGTTACCGTGTATAGCGCGGTAACCAGAAATAATTTATCAACATAATTTTAGGTATAACGAAGTTACAGACATACAAAGTTACTTTAACATTTATTATATTAGTTTGGAAACTTAGGAAGTAGGTAGACAAAAATAGATTACCCCAGAGTCTTGCATTGTTTGGAAAAACTTTGGATAATACATGAAAGCCTTGAACTTTGTAACAAAAGTATTTTTATTAAGACATCAAGAAAAAGTATGACGTTCGAATTTCATAATTTTTCCCTAATTGTGATTTTCTTGATATAATAAATACTAAATGACACCCTCAGGAATCATATTCAATACTTGGGAACTGTGTAACGAGTTCCATTTTAATTCCAATTAAACTACGAGTAGATACTTAATTGAATTTCCCCATTCGGTTATATAGGTAAATTGTCTGTTTAATTTTAAAGTTAGCACAGAGTGTGTAACCCACAGAATACCAAAACCCGAACGATACCAGTCGTGATAGCCAGGAAGTACAAATGAAAAGTTCCACTCGATAATAAAACGTACTATGTGGCTCTATTAGGTATGTACAATAATTATTTTTTTTACATTGAAAATAGTTAAATGTATAATTATTGTTAATGTTTTTTATAATCTGCATTAAATCAGCTTTCGGTGAGTTTTTTTTTATAAACCAAGTTTGATACAAAAATCTGAAAATATAAGGGAATGTTTGCATTGTGTTACTCCTAAAATTTTATTATTTTCAGTGTTGCGTCATATTTTGCTAGGGAACCCTAAAAACTGGTATGGGGAATGAACTGGGCATCATCTAGTTACCTGAAAACGACACTAATCTTGACTGAAAGATCCAAACAAATCCGCCAGAGTTTTTTTCTGAGCGCCGGGAGCTCTGTACTTTGACTTTGCGTAACCTGCAAAATCGGTCTCGCTCCCGCGCGCGTCGTTTTCTCATTGCTATCTCGCTTAAGCATAATTTTTCCGAGTATCGCCCTAAGAAACGCACTAGTTATTACGAAATATAAATTGCATTGTGAAATGCAAAAAAGGTAAAATAAAATAGTAGATTGTACAACAAGTGCATAAAACGTACCATTTTACCCGAGACGTATATATCCACCCGAGCCATAGGCGAGGGTGGATAGTCTATTCGAGGGTAAAATGGGTTTTATGTACGAGTTATACACTCTGCTTTTCACTTCAAGTGTGAGGAAAATAAATAACAGTATTGCAAAAAAGAAAAAATAAAGACTTCGCCATATTGGCGGGAAGACTTTCTTTTTCTTTTTTTTATACGTGGCATTGGCAGCACAGTGACTTTAGCATAGATCGTAGTCCATAACGCTCTTGAAATACTTATTCCTTAGAAAACTCATTAATTTTGCCTAGTTTTATTAATTTAATAATTTAACAAGGATTAAGTACAAAATTTAAGAAACAGAATGAAATACGTTAGCTATTAATAAAGTTTATTTGACGAAGTTTTATTGCGTGTGTGACTGTTTACCTGACGACCTTTGTCTTAGAGTCTGCGACTTAGACGAAGATTTTACTTTATGCACTAGAGCATAAAAAGCGATTTTATGCCGCCTATACCCAACATAAATACGAACTTTACGAGCATGAGAAGTGAAAAATTATTTATAGGGGACATGCTGTTTCAAAGGAAAGCCTTTTCCGCGCGCGCACCTACCACTTACTACTACTAAATTATCTTGTGTTCTATGGTATGTGGTATGAACCTCGGTATGAACTGTGGAACAGACAGTTGGTTCTAATTTCTGCAAATCCGCCAAGGAGTTTTATATCAAAGATAATCGCAAAGAGCACTTTTATTAGCCTTAGCTCTTGCCCATCAATCACCCTAACGCAAGCCAAGAAGTACACAACTATCGGCATCATCAATCCAGCTTTCGACACTTTGTAACCCATCCTTTGTACTTTCAAGAAACTTCAGCTTGGGATAAGGAGTTTGCAAGATTTTAAAGTAGTTTAGGTACCAGCTGCTCAATAATATTCATACTAATTCAAAGACCTAGAATATAATTGATTCTGTGTTTGATCCAATTGTCTGTTTATAGTTATGTACTTGATAAAGATTTTTATTATTATTATGTATGTTTTGTTGCTGTATTTTTTTGTCAATAAAAATATATTATTATTATTTATATAATAATAATAACTTTAAAAGAAATTTAAAACGGGAAACTAACGAATTGAATAAAATTAACAGAATCCCAAGCACAAAAAACTGTCGTTATGGCTATCGATTCTACATATACCATCCGTCAAAAGCTGTCAAAATGCTGCTGGTGCCAAATATCTATAGATTTTTAACGATCGAAAGAGGCTCTACTCTGGTTTTCATACAAAATAATACGATCAGTACGTTAATCAATACCATAACGATAGTTTATCGTGCATATGGTAAGTGTGGTGCTTTCAATACGTTTTCGTACTACCAAGACTTTTTTTCGTTACGAATGTGCTTTTATCGTTTTGTAACAGAAGAAGCCTAGCGAAAAGATAAAGTTTGAAATATAATATAAACCAATCTAGCCATTTCCACAATAAGAGCTAACATTATTCGAATAGCGCAAGGCTTGACAGAATTTTCATGCAATAATGAGTAAAGTAATTAAATCGAAACCTCTAAAACAGGACCTTAAACTTGTGCCCAACCAAAAGGTGGTTTGTTAAACAACATCATAATGTAGGTAAACTCTAAAAGTTACTTCCGAACATAATTGCGTTTAGTTTCGCAACGAGCCAGGTGGGTGTGTTAGCCCACTGCTGCGTTTCGATGTTTGAGTTTTACAATCTCAAAAACAAATACAGTTGGATTGTGGATTAAGCTGAGGTGTTTGGGGAGAGTTTGGGATTTGCTTTTACTATGGTTTGGGGTTTTAGCGTGAAACGAACGTATGTAGATGATGTTTTACTTGGATTTATATATGTAAGTATCTAAAGTTGATCTAAAGACTTTAAAATAACACGTTCTCGAAAAGCAAAATTCTACCCTTAACTATATGTATACCATGCAAAAGAATGTTTTCATGATATTTTTACGTAGGTACATGAAGCACTGAAACAATTCCTTTTTGGGAAAGAACTATTGAAACGTGTGGTAGGATAATCACAGGTTTTATTTTTGGTAAAAAAATTATGTAGGTAGAAAAGGGGTAATCAAAAATTTTTTCCGTGTTCTGTGGGGTAATCAAACCCAGCTTAGTAGGCCAGGTCATCTACACTAGATTACATTTCAAACGTATAATTTCCCACAAGATACCGTTCCAAAGTGCTTAAGTTCCATAAGTGGCCATTAAGTGACACATCGCCACCAGTGAGTCAATTAACCCTAGTGCTAAGTTCATCCAAGCGTAAGTTTGTTCTCGAGTCACTCCCAGCGGAATTGCAGTTTTAATACAACAAACTGCAACTGTACTTAAGATAGAACTGTTTAGAAAACTTTAGTGAACGGCAGAATGAAGATAGAGGATAGAACAAAATGATATAAGTATGAAATGAGGAAGTGGATTAGAAGTTTGTAACAATAACAAGCCTGAAAGCTACTTATAGGGCTCGTGGTTTTTTACTATCTCATTTTTCCTATACTTACAAAATTGCATTGTGAATGCATACAAATAATTTAAAACCTCAATAACAAGTCTCTTCAGGATTTAATGCACTTGAACCGCGAGGATCCGCTAGTGATTTAATAAAGGCAATGGACTGGATACATATATCGCTTGTGAATGAACGAACTCACGTTGGCTGTCAAGGTAGCAAAAGTGCAACCTACAAACACAGCGAGTTAGTAATATAAGTCAATAATAGAGGATCAAAAAAGCGTCAGCATTTTTTCTGCCTCTACATGTGTCTACTTTTCCAAGTCTCTGAATCAAAACAAAATGTTGACTAGGATTTTCTTTATCAGTGTCATTTTGAGAATGCTGACGTTGTTGTGACGCTAAGCTTGCAATGGCTTGCATCTCGTGAAACCTGAGACGAGATACAGTTTTCACGAGTTGCACGTTTAACGTTTAAATCCATAAAACATAATGAATGAAAGATAAAAAAGAAATATAGGTAACTGACCTGAGCGATCTGATCGAACCTTCCAAATAATTCGTTCAAGGTTTTCACCAAATCAGAAGCGCTGAACCTCTCGGACAAAGGTGTAAAGTTTTGTTAACAACATAAAGGATGCTGATGTTGTTGTGACGCTAAACTTGCATCTCGTGAAACCTGAGACGAGATACAGTTTTCACGAGATGCACGTTTAGCGTTAATATCCATAGAACATAATGAATGAAAGACAATGAAGAAATATAGGTAACTGACCTGAGCGATCTGATCGAACCTTGCAAATAATTCGTTCAAGGTTTTCACCAAATCAGAGGCGCTGAGCCTCTCGGACAAGGGTGTGAAGTAACAAAAGATAACAACATAAAGGATGCTGATGTTGTTGTGACGCTAAACTTGCATCCCGTGAAACCTGAGACGAGATATAGTTTTCACGAGATGCACGTTTAGCGTTTATTTCCATAAAACATAATGAATGAAAGACAATGAAGAAATATAGGTAACTGACCTGAGCGATCTGATCGAACCTTCCAAATAATTCGTTCAAGGTCTTCACCAAATCAGAGGCGCTGAGCCTCTCGGACAAGGGTGTGAAGTAACAAAAGATAACAACATAAAGGATGCTGATGTTGTTGTGACGCTAAACTTGCATCCCGTGAAACCTGAGACGAGATATAGTTTTCACGAGATGCACGTTTAGCGTTTATTTCCATAAAACATAATGAATGAAAGACAATGAAGAAATATAGGTAACTGACCTGAGCGATCTGATCGAACCTTCCAAATAATTCGTTCAAAGTCTTCACCAAATCAGAGGCGCTGAGCCTCTCGGACAAGGGTGTGAAGTAACAAAAGATAATAACATAAAGGATGCTGATGTTGTTGTGACGCTAAACTTGCATCCCGTGAAACCTGAGACGAGATACAGTTTTCACGAGATGCACGTTTAGTGTTTATTTCCATAAAACATAATGAATAAACACATAAAACAAAGAAGAAATATAGGTAACTGACCTGAGCGATCTGATCGAACCTTCCGAATAATTCGTTCAAGGTCTTCACCAAATCAGAGGCGCTGAGCCTCTCGGACAAGGGTGTGAAGTTCACAATGTCAGCGTAGAGTATGCTGACGTTGTTGTGCCGTTGGACGTGCATCTCGTGGAACCTGGTCTGCTTTGAGCTGTCTGCGCAGGCGTCTGCCATCTTGAGCATGATGGAGCGTTTCACCTGAAAAAAAGAGAAGTTAATTAATGAAACTGAACAGTTGTTTGTTTGGTTGACTAACCCTCTGGAACTTTAAAAAACTGATAGACCCTCTAGAACGGAGAATTTCGATATGAAAAATGAGACGTGAATTCGCGCGTCTTTTTTCGCAGAAGAAATTCTCGCGATGCTATGCGAATTCGTAGTTGTGTGTGGAAGCCGTGACTTAATGTAGTCGTGAAACGATCATTTTTGAGGCCCTAAAACTCATTTATTAGCCTACTGATGAATCCAGAATTAATATATATTAAATATTAATATATAAACTTAAATCTGAGCATTTAAAAAAAACATAGTCTTTAAGGCTAGGAATCCCGAGCGCAGAAATAATTTGAGGGGGTGAAGAACGTCGCATACGCTCCGCCCATCGGAGGGACACCCCGCGCGTCTCAGTATACTTGCGCGGCCCTGGCCGGCGGCCGCTATCGCGCCACAGTGTAGCAGCAAGACAGTAGTGACTGATATTCAGTAGAACCACTCAAGTTTCATTTTAATGTAATATGTTTATTATTTTAAAACGAAATAGGTAGATAACTGTAGTACAAATAATATTATTACCTACCACTGTATACCATACTATAATATTACATTGAATGTATTACAATATTGTTACGGTGAGGGTATTATTATGAATTTCAAGCGAAATGATCGATTCTAGAATAGAATTATAGTAAACAAGCTGTTGCCCTCGACTTCGTCCGCTTGTATTTCAGTTAAAACATGAGTTTCAGTTGAAAAGTACCCTATATCATTCTCGATCGTCCTATTTATCTCTATACTAAAATTAATCTCTATACTAACTTGGTTTATCGGTTTTGGGATGAAACCTAACAGACAGACAGAGTTACTTTCGCATTTATAGTACTAGCTTAATAACGCTGAATGATGAATTTTGGAATTTTGAAATACATTGAACCTTGCAGAAGGTCATAGAATATTGTTCATGCGATAACCGAAATCCTCGTGGGCGAAGTCGCGGGCTGCATCTAGTAATTTGATATACTAACTGTGGCCCGTAACTTCGTCTGCATGAACTTTGGACATTGCATTTGTATTGTAATTGCAGTTATATCGCGTAAAAAAGTAGCCTATGTCCTTCTCCAAGATTTGTAATCTCTGTACCAAAATTCATCAAAATCGGTTCAGCTGTTTTGGCGTAAAAAGTAACATTATCTTGGCAGCCGAACGACGCCCACCGCTGGGCATAGGCCCAAAAAGTAACATATGGACGAACAAATAGGCCGATAGAGTTACTTTTTGTAGGTATGGATAGTGCGTGAGAATCGGAAAGGGTATCAGAGTGGGGATTACAGTGGGACTGGAAATGGAAGAGAGGATCGTAGAGGAAATCATAGTGGTGGTTGGAGTAAGTGAATAGGAGTAAAATTAAAATAAATAAGTATGTCAATAATAATGGTAAAACATGGCTTAAATCTAGAATCTTGACTCAATGATATCTTGAGCTGAAAACGCACTTGTGTCAAGGCAATATCGTGCCATTTTTGATAGTGCCATTCCAAATTCTCTTAAAACGTCCACCGCTGAGGCCGCCGCGGTTGCAACTAGTCAAGCTATTATAGCATACCACCGCAAATCATACCGCCCGCCGCGCCTCTTGAGCAGGGTACTCACCGAGCTGTGTAACACGTAACGTAACGTAACTGCTACTGTCAAGTGAGTAGGACATGGGAGGCACGAACTCGCTGCGAGCCGCTCGCGCGTGGTTCGCAGTAAGCTCGCAGTGACCCGCCGAGTGGCGGTATCGCTGCGAACACAAAGGAAGGCGGCTCGCAGTGTGCGCGTGGACTACGACAAGACCTCTTGTGCAGTGAGTACGCGCGACGCGAACTTCAAACGAACGCAATCATGGAGTGAGCAGAATGTTGTAGGCGTGATTTCGTCACAAGCACTGCGGATCCGGGAGCTCGTAGCTGATGCCGTACTCTGAAACGCAAATCCGAAACTTCGGTTAGCCCCGTCCCTTTCACTCGATTCTGTCACAACTGGGGAGTGAGAGTGACGGGTATAACGAAGTTTCGAGTTTTGCGTTTCAGAGTAGGCCTTCTGGTTACGCGGTGAACGTGGACGAGCCGTACTCACTTTCAGGTTGATACAGTAACAGTTAGGTTACGTGCTACAAGCTAGATGAGTACACTGCTTTGCAGCACCGCAAGCCGCTCCGCTAGAGACTGTGGCCGACGTTATACCTAAATATACAAATCTGTTTAAATAGTTAACCGAGTAATTTCGCAGTACATAAAATGACTTATTTATACCAGTTAGTATGTAATACTTGATAAAAATCGAAAACATGAGTACCTACATTGCAATTTTCATACTAGATATCCCAATAAGTTAGTTGCGCCTCGCTCAATGACAACATGTTTTAGTGATAATTGTAATAATATGAGTATTAAATTATATAATTTACTATCCAATGATGTAAGAAATATGCCATTCAATCTTTTAAAAAAAACAATATTTGGGATATATTAGTTAAAAATAGTTTTTTTAATGAATTTGTAACCTTTTGCCGTAATGGAGGTAAAGATAAAAAATGCTGACATGTGAATGAAACCTAAATTTGACATCTGGACATTTAATTTTTATTTTTACCTCTAATGACATTGAATTTTATGTACTTTATGTTTTAGGATGATTTTAGGTAATAATTTATTTATTTCTTTGTGACGATGGCATTGTGTCCTCCTGACCTGACTAAGTAGTATTTTGTTTTCTCTTTTATTATTCTATTTTGACTGATTTTATTCATTTCACCGTTTGACATTCAATGATATATACTAAGATTGATGAATTTTGAAACCAAATTTAATACTCGTACAAAAAAAAAATATTATTTAAATTAAATCACGACGACAAATATTTGCATATCGACAAATCGATAAAACATGTTAGTTCTAACCTATTTATAAGACCTCAGATGTACCATGTTTTATGCAAATAAATATTATTCTATTCTATTCAATTCTACTGCTATTGTACTTATGGTAATTCCTTTTTTTGACCCTCATTTTCATTAATAATTGCTCAGTTTTTTTTTCTTATATGATATTAGAATGAAATTTGGCGTCACGAGTAAGAAAATCCAAAAAAATGCATACGAATATTAATTTATTTTAAACAACACAAATTCAGTACCTATGGGAAATTTCTCAGCATTATTGCTTTTTAAAATTATGTGTAGTCACATAAAATACCAAAAATACCATAAAATACCAAAGTGATTTACCACAAATCTTAAATATCCAAAAGGAATAACATCGAAAGTTCGACATAGAAATTTTCCATTTCAAGTAACACCAAAATTTCATATTTGATTAAAATTTGGTTTTTCTGTTGGGATATTTTTTTGGATATTGCCTAAATTGTTTTATACGTTATATAAATATGTCCGGTGAAGAAAGTTTAAACGGATAATTTTTCCTGAAAAAGATATCAATGAACTAAAACTTTATTAAAAATACCTAATTTCTATTAAGTATTAATATTCTTTGGAAAGTTATACAATACGTTTAATTTATTGCTACTATATCATCATGCTGTAAAGTTTTCCCTAACTAAGGAATTACTGTTGGGGTCCACTAGGTTAATTTCGTACACTGCCTCACCTATCTCTATACACTGTGACACAACTTACTATTTAGAAATCTATGTAGATTAATATCCGATTCGTTCCAAATGAATAAAAAAATTCAAATCACTTAGTTACCTTTTATGTTTGTTTATCCTTCGCAGAGTCTGCGACGAAATCTTCATTTTTTTATTCTTTTTATTGGCCATTTTATCGTAATCACTATAAAATATTTACAGAATTATTCTTGAATGAACCTAGTTAATGCATAAAACAAACAGTAGATACACATTAAATTTAAAATACTTATTTTCCTACAAACTATTATTATATATTTGTACAAACTATAACTAGGTACATTATACGACACCACACATAATTATTTGTATCTATATAGCTTACTGAACTCTCTACACAATCAAATATTTGAATTGTTTTTAATTTCGCTCGTCGCAGGTAATTGCGCCGCAAAAATTGGCACGCGTCCGACCTCTAACTCATTCCGCAGGGGACTGATTGATTGAAAAAATTACGACCGTCAACGTAGCAAAATAGGTTTTTTTCGAAAATAAACAATGCCTTAAAAAAAATTAGACTTATGACGGCCGGAATCTCTCGGCTATTCAAAGACAATTATTTTCGTATATTTTTCATTAACTAAAACCAAGTATTTTGCAAATAATACGATATTTGGATTACGATTAGACGGATGTTTGGGATTTTATTTGACACACTTAAATATCACCAATCGAAAAAAAACGGCCGGAAGCACTAGATAAATAACTGTAAAATAACATATATTTTTTCCAAGTTTTAAGTACTTGTGATTTGCGAGTAATCCATAATTTAAAATACCCTATTTTGGGGAATGCCCGCCTTAAGATACTATTAAAAAAAACATTGAAATGAAGCTGTTTTCAACTTGAAATACGTTACTGCTTCTAAACTACAAGTGATATTTTCACGATTCTTTCAGGAAAAGATTGCTAACTTGTTTAACTTAAAACTGAGCATTTTTCGTTTTAAAATAATACATAGTTTTGGCGAAACGTGTGTTTAAGCTGTTTTGGTGCGGGTAGCGGGCGGGAAAATTAGGCCGCTTTTCTATGCCCAAGGTCGTTGGCGATACCACGGGCCTTAAGTTTCAGATTGACCCTTCGACTCTGCGCTAGTGTGAATTTACTCTAAGTGGAACCTAACAAGTAAACGCGTCAGGTACATACCTATACCACGTATATGCCTCAGTATTTTTTCCTTTTATGGATTTTAAAAACATGTGATCTTTTGCGGATTTAAAAAAAAACTGCGTATTCTTAAGTACATTCAAATTTATTAAGTTGTTTGCTTTAAAAAACCACCAAGTGGACGTCGACAAAATGGTCTCAAAACACACGCAAAACGTATTGAATCCATTTCATTCAAAGGAATGGGGAAAATGTGGGAAAAAATCATAACAAGCAGCGAATGTTTCTGACGTACGATAAAGGTCGGAATAATAAATTAGGAGACACTCGCGCAGGAAGTTGGCGCTTATAAAACTTTTGTCGTTCACTTTCCATGTGCGTTAGAGGAGATTCACTTAGTGGTTTGTTAAGATAACACATTCAAAGTAGCTTTTCAATCAACAATAGACCATGTTCATGCACACAAATATTTCTTGTTCAAGAATCGAACCCGAGACCTCTGACGCAGAAGGCAGGTATCCTACCCCTGCACCAAATCGGTCGTCTAATTCAATTTAATAAGGATTATATCTAGGTACAGTTACTAAGGATACATAAAATCAGCTGTATGAAATTGGAAGCCGGAGTCGAAAGTATGCGGTAAATTTTTAAATGCCTAGGTTATAATTTTGAGCAATATCACTAAACGGCGCGATTGGTTGATACTGTGAGTGAATCTTCTAAAGTTTTCTTCGCTACTTCGGCAGTTATTCCAAAATAAATATTATAGTACAAAATACTTTTATTACATGCATGATATGCCATTGAAATAAGCAAGTGGATGTCCGAAACTTCATTCATCTCCATAGACTTAGATTTCGATGCTTGGTTTTATTCATTACTTAGCGGCCGTTTGAAGTTTCACCCGCGTGGTTCCCGTTCCCGTAGGAATATCGGGATTAAAAGGATCCTATGTTTTGATCCAGGCTATCTACTACTTGTGTGCCAAATTTTAACCCAATCGGTTTAGTAGTTTTTGCGTGAAAGAGTAACAAACATCCATACATCCATTCTTACAAACTTTCGAATTTAAAATATTAGTAGGATTATTTATTTCACAAAAAGGTGTTATTTGACAGTGCCTCGCAAAACCTAACAATAGAGTGGTTGTCTGCGAGTTAATAGCTAGAACTTATTCTAACAAATATTACTTACTAGCTGACCCAGCGCGACTTCGTTCCCGTGGCCCTACCCCCTACTTCACCCTACCCACCCGTACTCTACCCTACCCTACCCCTACCCCTACCCTACCCCTACCCTACCCCTACCCTACCCCTACCCTACCCCTACCCTATCCTACCCTACCCCTACCCCTACCCCTACCCCTACCCCTACCCCTACCCCTACCCCTACCCCTACCCCTACCCCTACCCCTACCCCTACCCCTACCCCTACCCCTACCCCTACCCCTACCCCTACCCCTACCCCTACCCCTACCCCTACCCCTACCCCTACCCCTACCCCTACCCCTACCCCTACCCCTACCCCTACCCCTACCCCTACCCCTACCCCTACCCCTACCCCTACCCCTACCCCTACCCCTACCCCTACCCCTACCCCTACCCTACCACTACCCTTCCCTACCCCTACCCTACCCTACCCTACCCTACCGTTACCCTACCCTACTTCTACTCTACCCCTACTTACCCCTCCTTCCCCTATTTTCTCACCATTAAAACCTTCCTTGGACTTCCACGAACATTTCAAGACCAAAATTAGCCAAATCGGTCCAGCCGTTCACGCGTGATGTCGTGACCAAGGGAAATAGGGATTCATTTTTATATATATAGATTATATATTGTTATGTATGACTGAGACAGCATACTATCTGTTGAAACGTGAATTCGGGTCAGTAAATTGCCACTGTTAGTATCCAAAATTCAATTATTCTTGACGACAAAAGAAAAGAACTGGTTATGGCTAAAGACAATAAAAAATAGAAGCCAAGAAACAGCAATCAATAACAATCGGCTGTTATTCTTAACTTACCAACAGTAGCTTTTGCTTGAATAGCGGACAAACAAAAAATAAACACATATTGTTTTGGTTTCTAGCACAATACGAAGAAAATAATTGTTTATATTAAATATTTCTTTAACCATAGGTTTATTTTAAACACAGATAATATAATACTACTGTGATCTAATGATCGTCGGCGAGATTTTTGGAGAACTAATGCCCAACATTTTTTTCATTGTAAATGATCCATTAATTTTTCACTCCACGGTAAAATAAATAAAAAAAATAAAAATAAAATAAAGTAAAGAAGGACAGAAGATTTTTTGACCTCTCAAGAATACGATAGAATCAGAACGATATTTTAATAAGTTTTTAATAAAAAATACATTTTTATGACAAGCTTTTTGGTGACTGTACTTTAATTATTGATTTGTCATCTAAACCAAACCTGTATACAAAATTTCAGCTGCATCGGACACTGGGAAGTGTGTCTAATTAAGCTTGCAAGATTTGTCCCCCACTAACTAACATACTAACTAACTAACTAACATAGCAAGTTAATAAAAAGCTTGTAAAATAGGTATGTATGTTACAAAACATTCCCAGAACCAGTTTACCGCAAAAGTCCCGCACAAATATGTTACCAACCTATGTTATATTAATGAGTTCATTCTTATGTAAACATTTTCAGAAAGTTTACACAGATTTCAGACCAAGTAAAAGTGTACACATTGACTTTCGCCCGACTACTTTTACATTGGCTTACTGAAAATTATAGGTAGCTATCTAATTTATTTTTCTCTCGTGCAAAATGTTTAAGTAAAAGGTGATTTCATCAGTTAAGTATTTAGCTCAAAATTAACTTGACATAATTTGTTTAAAATAAACTTATTAACATAAATTCGCTTTAAATTTAGTTTAATGAAAATTTTAAAGATAAACTACTTACTTACCTAACTTATGCTTTGTTGTTGCTATTCTTTAATGGGTTTTCAATTATATAATTTATTGTGAAGCTTTGATTAATTAGTTTAAGCCTAAACCGTCAGATAATGAGAATAACAAGATAAATTGTTGTTTTATTAATTACTAGCGGCCGCCCGCGGTTTCACCCGCGTGGTTCCCGTTACCGTGGGAATATCGGGATAAAAAGTACCCTTATGTGTTATTCCAGCCTATAATCTATCTCTGTTGCAAATTTCATCCAGATCCGTTCAGTACTTTTTGCGTGAAAGAGTAACAAACTTCCATACATCAATACTCACAATCTTTCGCATTTATAATAAATTATCCCGAGGGAATGTGATATTTTTCCGGGATAAAAAGTAGCCTAAGTTACTCCTTGTTACATCAGCTACCTGCCAGTGAAAGTCCCGTCAAAATCGATCCAGCCGTTTCAGAGATTAGCCGGAACAAACAGACAGACAGACGGACAGACAGACAGACAGACAAAAATTGTAAAACATGTCATTTTGGTATATGTATGTATACTCATATATCTATATATGTATGTATACGTATATATAATCATATGCATGTAGTAAAAGGCGGTTATTGTAATGTTACAAACAGACACTTCAATTTTATTTATTTGTATAGATAATAAGGTAAACATAAAACAATGCTGGTACGACCTATTGTGAAAATTTAATATGCGAGTATTTTCATAAATAAGTCTCATTCACTCGTTCCTTTCCTTGTTCCAGCTTAAAGCTGTTTGTACTGGTATTATGGCATATTCTATTGTTTTGTTATTTTTAGAGATTATTTCACAAAAATAATCTGTATAAATTATTTGTTTAAAACTGATCCTTTCCCACTGGCATGTGTTGCAATACCTAAGCCTGAACTGATTTATGAAGGAAAATTTCTTACAAATTAGGCACTTTCTGAATAAAGTTTCAGTCAATAGCAAGTTATTATTATTACAGCTACACTAGTGACTGTACATACTGGGTTTTTTATAGTCAGTACGCAAACTTTAATATGTTGTTCAGACCATGAAACTAAAAAACTTTTCCGAAAAATATGGTTCCGGAACTGACAAAAATTTCGATCTCCCATACAAACTGACGCAGCCAACTTAACACCTAAGCCGGAAGGTCCAAAAAATTTTTTCATTTCCGGACCCATGTTTCAGGGGAAAGTTGTTCAGTTTCATGGTCTGAACAACATTAAAGTTCGCGTGCCTACTGACTAAAAAAATACTTTGTATAGTATAAGTTTCTTTTAATAAATTTCTCACGTGTTTTTCCTTGTTTTCTCACTGACAGCTACTGATAAAGCTAACGTCACAGTTTATTCAGCCACTGCCTTGACCTGACTGACTAAATCCAGTGACGCACTTGTGTGAATCTCTATGGTAATGGAATTCCTTAACCAAATCAATGTGATTCAACTGGTTAAATTACGCAAAACCTATAAGTTTGTTTTTATTGAGGTTATATTTTTTGAAGTGAAAACTTCTTTAGTGGCGTTGTGCACTTTTTGTGATGGATAAAAAATGTTAAACTCTCGTCAGGACACGTGACCGTCAGATCGAAAATTCGTAAGACGGACACGTGACCTGGGTGCCTACCATCAACTTTAAGACAGCGATTCAAAAATAGCGCGATGCAGAATAGGTTCCTAAAATGAATTGCTTTCTTTCGTACTCTGACCTTCTAAAAACTGGATCGCAAATGAATTGCTAAATGTGAATGACCGAACGATTTGTGTCCTTATTTCTTCTACCCGTCTCTTTCACTCGATTCTGTCATGCCCGGAGAGTGAAAGGGACGGGTATAACCTGCAGGTGTCATGTTAACTTTGCCGAGTTATAAGTCAAAGAAGAGTTGATGACAGCTCAGCGGCTGTGAAATGTCATTGAATGATCACTGAATCGCTGTCATTGATATTAAGCTGTCGTGGTACGAATAAGCGAAGCAGATCAGTTTAGGTTCCTAAACAAAATCGCAATAAGAGTTGATGGTAGGCACCCAGCTCGAAAAACTGTTACAATGTCAAATACAAAGGCAAATTTCGCCACCGTTTCCAAAGTTGTAATAGTTAGAAAATGGGCGGCATTGCAGCCAGAAGACCTCGGTTCTAATAAAGTCCGTTTTTTTTGTCAAATTCCTTTTTTTTGTGAAAAAGTCTAGGGAGCCCTTTTTACTTCTGCCGGCACTCCCGGAGTGCAACAGGTTCTTTTTTTTACAGAGATGACGTCCCTGTTAACGATTCCGCTTTCTGTGGCGTGTCATGAGTTCCGTGCCTGGGCTGGGACCTAGAGTCAAGTACCTACAAAAATTGTTTTGTGTCTATTCCTTAATTATGGTTTTAAGCATAAATTCATATAAACTTTTCTGATTTGGATATCTGTAAAACAAGTGTGTAAGTAACCTACTTTTCTCAGAATCAAGACCAATGGTTTTACAGTGTAGCTAATAATTATTTTGATGCAATCCATTTAACTCTATACCTACTTCTTGTATTTAAGGTGTTGAGCATCATTCAGTGCAAAATTTATCAAAGATAAGTTATCTTCATGATGTCCATAAGAACTTCTGTAGCCCTACCACGAAAAACTGTCGTTATGGTAACATGTATCGTGATCGTAACGTATAATTTTGTATGAAAACCTGAGTAGCGCCTTTTTCGGTCATTTAAGAAACTAATTCAATACTTGTTTGACAGCACCACTGTGACGGCTTTAGCATAGAATATAATAGAATAATACATAGTTAAGTAGGTACAACGTGTTTCGCTATAAAATAGCATGCAAATACATATGAAACATTACATTATTATAAAGAAAATATAGTAAGTCTTAATAAATTAGTCTGCATAAATTTCATAGATAATTATTATTGCATAGTCATTAAGTCATTACATTATTATAATATTATCATTTCATTGTTATTTTATTGCATTACCATTAACTTGAACTTTTAAATGACGGTATAGTTTACTTTAGGTGTCATGTCAAGGCTGAAAACTGTTAGCTTTCACCAGGAATATTCTATGATAAACCGTGTTTCTTTCATTACGGGTCGATGGCGGAATTTCTGTGTAAAACGTTAAAAGGCATTACACAAAAAAAATGTTCACTATTTGATTACCATACCGATAGTCTTTCATGCTAAGCTAAGGGTACCTACTAATAACAGCCTTTGGGTATCGTATCGCCCTGAAAAGTCGTCAAAAGCTGTGACGTCAAAAAGTTTGATGCGCAATACAAGGCTTGATTGATCCGTGTAATAACGAACTAGTTAAATCAAAGACTCAATCAAGTACTCTTCATGATGTCCTTATAACTTTAATACTCTGATAAATCACACCGATTGAAGTAAATAACATGTTTTATAAAGTTAACACGACTATAGTTTTAAAATATCTAAGTATTTAAGCACTTATAATGAGTGGTCGTACGTAACCGCATCGAGTGGGCATGTCCGACTGTTGACATCATCCATCTAACCACAATGTTAAATGCTGATATGATTATTATATGCGAGATTCATTCATTGTGGGTCTTTCCCGATTCTGTATTGAATAATGACCTGCAAGTTATTAAAATAAAAAAATATAGGCACCTACATGAAATTTGCTGTTTTCAGATTTTCTGTTTTTTTTTTGAGTCACGGTCACTGGATAGGCACCGAAATTTTTTACTTTATGGATGATACTTATATGTATTTTCCCAGAAATGTCTCTACATTTTTGTACAATACAATAAACGCCTCATATTCTCCGGATAGTAGGACACCAAGAAATTTCATACAACACAGATATAAAAACTACCATGATGGATAAAATCCTACTAATATCCAAACATCTAAACTTTCGCATGTATAATACATACATGCGAAAGTTTAGATGTTTGGATGTTTAGAGGTTTGGATGTTTAGATGTTTGGATGTTTGCTACTGATCATGCTAAGATTAATCACTGAACGGATTTGGCTGAAATTTGGGACACAGATACTTTGTAGCCTGGAAAGGAACATATGCTACTTTGTATCCCGAAAAATATCACATTCCCGCGGGATAACGTCGTGTAGTAAAGGCGGGCGAAGCCGCCGGCGGAAAGCTAGTTAAAAATATATCTAACCAACAAATATAAAACATCATAAAATGTAAACTAGACCGATATACTTAAAACACACAATCTATCATCAATAGCATTTCACTTTTATCCAATGAGCATTAAACGGCAAAACAGATACAGCAAACATTGCAAATATGAACCTAAGTATAATGTAGGAAATAAGCCGTTTAACAACTAATTATCTGGAGCTACTTCCTCTAACAATGCTCGATAAGGTCCGTTGATAGTTGACATGCCACCATGTTAGTAATTTAGGGTTGTCAAATAGTGATGATGAAGATATAATTAACGTGGAAAGTAACTTTAATTATTCATCACAGTAGCGATTTCAATGTCCTCACTGCTGGGGAACAGCTTTTTAATGGACTCCGTTCATTAATGGATTATTCATATTCTGTTTTAACCGCTTCTGTGGTCTATTGGTTCACACCACCGATTTCAGACCAAGAGGTCCCGGGTTCGATTCCCAGTGGGGGTACATATTGTATTCGGTTTAGTTGGTGGTAGGACTTGCCCTTAGTCCGCCTGGCTAGCTACCACCGTCTTATCTAGGTCTGACGCCATAACAATGTTTTCAGCATTATTGTGTTCCGGCAGTTAGAGATAAGATAGCCAGTTCCTCAGTAATCGAGGATTCCGGGAGTAGTGCGCTTCCACCAGCCTTATCACCACTTAAAATCAGGTGGTATGAAGGCAAAAAAAATGGATCGGAATTCTTTTTCTTATCTTGTCGCCGGTAAACTAAGCAGTGCCCGACCAAAACTCAGCTTCGCGAATCGCTGTACTAGTAGCCTTCATCGGAATTACCCTACTAATTCAAAACAAACTTCTGAAAATCCCATCCCATCCCATCCCATCGGAGCTGATTGTGAGACGGGTCGATTTTTTCTAAAATACTTCATTTTCCATTTTTCAGTAATAAAAATTTGCATTGTGAATGCAAAAAACTAAAAATTAAAATAACTAACAAACTTCTGTTTGGCTCAGAAAATATTTTGCACTATCTGCAAACTTAAGTATGAAATAAAAGGTTAGGCTTATTCACACACCGTCGGAAAGTTTCCCGACATCGGATTGTATAACTACTCTGGCAATGTCACTCGCCACAGAAAATAATGTGTTCATACAAATGCTTGGCTTTATTTGCCACTGTTTTTAATTGTAATAAATTAGTTAACAATGTGTTATTGATTTTTTTAAATTGTCAACCCTATCAATAATCAACCGTCTGCTGATGAAACCGCAAATGTTGTGTTGCAATGAAACAAGTCCAAACAAGTTTGCATTAGTCGTGAATCTGCATTTTAATGCCACTCTGCAATATAGCAGTCACATACGAGAGATTACACTTTTATATGCGGTATAAACGGGTAATTTAATTAATAAATTATAAGAAGTAACCATAAACTCAATTCATTTACTCAATTGAAAATGAAGTATTAGGAAAAAACGACCCATCCTCCAAGTAGCTCCGCCGGGAATCGAACCCGGGACCTTTCACTGTCCGGGCAAATGCTCTGACCGCTGAGCTACGGATTCGTTAGAGGGAGCGTCGAATCCTTCTAATACTTCTTACGCGCTGTGAGCCAGCGTTTATTTCTAATATTAAATTTTCAGTAACATTGACAAGCAAGAGTAGCATTAAGATGCATTGTACAGAAATGCGAATGCTGCTGGGGGCGTTACGCGAATAGATAGATTCTTGCCGGTTCTTCTCCAAGGTCTCCCGCGCGCCGTAGGGTTTGCGAACCGATGGCGTAGCTTCTATGACGTTCACAAGTATTGTAAATAACAATCTAAATTGAATAAACAAGTTTGACTTTGACGTTGACTTTACTTTGACTTTGACTTTGATAAAGTTCGGAATGAATATATACGTGGCACATTCAAGGTTGCGCCAATACAAGAGAAGATGTGCGAGAGTCAACTGCGATGGTTCGGCCATGTGATGCGCAGAGATGTCGACCACATGACTAAGAGTAAAAACAACACTGCCGAAGGTAAGAGAGGCCGAGGTTGCCCCCCTACGACTTGGATAAGTACAATAAATAAAGATATGGAGACAATGGGCGTAAGCCTTGATATGACGCAAAATAGAGAGGAATGGCGCAAAATGAGAGCTGACCCCAAATGACATGGGAAAAAGGCTAGGATGATGATGAACAATAAAAATTGCATTGTGAATGCAAAAAAGTAAAAGTAATTTCATTTACTCAAGTACACTGCACTTCTGCCGACCTAGCATGAGCGGTTTTTATCACGCGATATGATATAGCACGTCATGCTGTCTTGCTCATACCTTAGTGGGGTAAGCAAACGACAGCATGACATGCGATATCATATCGCGTGTTATAAGCCGCTCATCCTAGGCCGGCTGACATCGATAAGTTTCTTGGTTTTGCATCTTGCACCGGATCCAATGGAGGCGCCTGGAGTGTGTGTCACCCAACGTGCTGTATGGGTAAAACCGAATCGTTTCAGAACGGGACACGGGAAATCCAACCACCATCTCTACAAGTGAGGAGATTCTGTTTTAATGGAGATAAATTCACGGGTATCTCTATTTTTTTTCCTTTAATGGTGTTCGATGATTGAATACACAACTAAGTGTCTAAAGTAGGTATGCTTCAAAACGCATTATTTCCAATAGAAAAACGCCGTAAAACTTTAAGAGATATTTCCGATAAATATTTTACAAAATATATAGTAAAATTGCGTTTATGCTGTTATAGATGTATGTTGTATGTTCTGGCAAATAAAGATAATTTGAATTTGAATTTAGATGGATCTATATCCTTTTGAACAAAAGCTCCTCAAGTAGGAACTGAAGGACTCGCCAGCCTGTGCATGTAGGGCGACGGAGCAGACTCTATGCCACATCGTTGAGAACTGCCCACTATCGCTACTATGGTACATAATAAATAATAGACTATGGCGGCTTAGCAGAACTTTACGAGACGATCCACTACAGCTAAATAATGGTTAACTCACTTAAAATAATTAAGGTTTAGGATGACGCAGTCTAGCCATACACTATGATGATGTTTAATGATGATCTAGCACGGGTCACAAGAAATTCCACAGAAAGACATTAATGTTAGTAAGAGAGTGGGGCGCGCTTAGAAAAGCCGTTTGCTCAAAACTTCAACGATGAACGATGATGAACGGTAATGAACGATGATTAACGATGATGTTAGGGCTGAAGCTATGTCATCTCTAACTGCCGGAACACAAAAATCCTGAAAACATCTTGTTATGGCGACAGACTTAGGTAAAATGGTGGTAGCTAGCCACCACCACCAACTAAACCGAACACAATATGTAACCCCACTGGAAATCGAACCCGGGATAGAGATCCCGGTTACAGACCCAGAGGGGTCTGTCACCGGTGGTGTGAACCGCTAGACCACAGAGGCGGTTGAAAAATTGTCTGCAAGAGCTCTTTATTCTGAAAACTCCAAGTTTGTTCCATCTAAATAAGCTTTAACAGTAAATGGTCTGACCAGCTACATCGCAAATAACTGTACCTACAACCAGACAGGAACATTAAAAACAAAACAAACCAGGGTGCCTAACCATCAACTTTAAAACAGCGATTCAAAAATAGCGCGATGCAGAATAGGTTCCTAAAATGAATTGCTTTCTTTCGTATGACCTTCTTAAAACTGGATCACAAAAGAATTGCTAAATATGAATGACCGAACGATTTGAGCCCTTTTTCTTCTACCCGTCTCTTTCACTCGATTCTGTCATGCCCGGAGAGTGAAAGGGATGGGTATAACCTGCAGATATCATGTTAGCTTGGCCGAGTTATAAGTCAAATAAGAGTTGATGACAGCTCAGCGGCTGTGAAATGTCATTGAATCATCACTGAATCGCTGTCACTGATATTAAGCTGTCGTGGTACGAATAAGCGAAGCAGTTCAGTTTAGGTCCTAAACAAAACCGCAATAAGAGTTGATGGTAGGCACCCTGGCACAGAATAGCCCTAGCTAACAAAAGCGAGCAAATGAAAGCCAGTGCGTTGCATTCGAGCAAAACTCAATCAAAGCAACGCATTGGTGGTACCTAAGCTACCTATTTTTTTAACACAAAAAAATTTATCGAAAGGTAATTTTCAATTTATAATACCTGAAACACGACTGGAGCACGAGGATGGCAAAACACTGTATCATAACGCGCGTATAAACTTGTAAAGTCAAAACACCCTAAGAATGGATACAGTGTTAAGGAAATATAATCCATACCTTTTAGGAGATACAGGTGTCAATTGCTGATCAGCAAAGTTGTAAAAAACAAGTTAGATCTTTAATTTTAAAGTACAGGGATATGTATTGGGCTATAAGAAAACGAATAAGCACTATAGCGACAAAATACTGTATGTGACTTTACAGTGTTTTGGATTTACACGATAGTATTGTCTGGCTTATACATTGCATCGGTATCCATTAACTTCTTAGCGTTTGTAGGAAAACTAATTGAAGTGAAAACTTCATTAGCGGCGTTGTGCACTATTTATTGTGATGGGAAAAGCTGTTAAACTCGCGTCAGGACACGTGACCGTCAGATCCATAAAGTTATTCCGATAGGTATATTAACTTTATGGTCAGATCGAAAAATTCGTAAGACAGACACGTGATAGAATACAAAGGCAAATTTCGCCACTGTTTCCAAAGTTGTAATAGCTCAGGTTAAAAAACGGGCAGCATTGAAGCCAGAAGACCTCGGTCTTAAATCCAGTACATACGTATTCTTTTTTTTCTTTTGTCAAATTCCTTTTTTTCTGTGTATAGTCTAGGGAGCCCTTTTCACTTCTGCCGGCACTCCCGGAGTGCAACCCGTTTTTCTTTTTTGAGTTAGAGTTATGAAATTTCATTATACTTACTAAGTTTTTGAATGTTTCGATCGGCCATGCCAAATTAAAAAAAAACTTTCATGGAGTAATCTTGGAAATACAGCACGACGCGATTAACGTCGCAATTAAAAGCTAATAAAATAACTAAACCGTTATTTTGCACATGTATGATACCAATTACGGTTGATGGAGGCAATTAGGCACTAAACTAGACTATACCTAAGTACTATTTATAAGTAAGCCGATATCCTGTTACTCCATTTATTCAGCGCCCATTATGATTATCGTATTGCATAATAGATAGCTAAGAAATTACCCATTTAACTTACAATTCCTACTTGCAACTAAATCAATACATAACAACGGCAGCAATGTGCTATGTTGCATCGATTAGTCACCCTTTTTCTACTCAGTCTTGGACTCAGTCAGACAATGGGCCTGTCCCTCGCCGCGCCCAGCCCTCCCACCAAGCCTAAAAGGCTTTGCGTCAGGGCTGAGCGGTTCTTATCCCTGCTCCGGCCCCTTAACGAGCTCGAAAGCATAAGAGGGGGCCGGACAGAGGGAGGGAGCCCCCTCACAATCTCCCCATAAGGTTACCCACATCGGCATCGGTTAGGCACCCTAATCCTTTGTCTTATGCCTATAATTGGGTATTTCATTGGATTTTTTTATTGACTTAAATGTTTATTGAACTAGTAGCAACACAACATAGGTACTTATTTATTTTCAAATATCATGCATATTTTCAGCGATAGAGAGCATCAAACTTTCTAATTAGACAAGGAGAGCGCTATAGAAATGTGACGTCACATTTCTATAGCGCCATACTCTCGCCATAGAAAATTTCGTTTTAGAAATAGATAGCTAGAGTCACACTTAAGTAGCTCATAATTCGCTTGTTATAATACAGATTGAATATTTTTTTCACATTTGTTACTTATCCAATAATGTTATATTTCTGAATGTCATAATTAAATACTTATCTACATTTCCACAACAGTCAAATACCCAATTACTTGCCTCAGATCCGCCAATTCGCCTACGTGACGCAGGTCTCGTTTAACTTAATTTAACCTGAATATGAATGTTATAACCCGCAGCCTTGTAAGGTGCAATTCGCGTCATTGTACGCTAAGCGGTGTTAACATGGTCAAACAGGACGAAGGGTCGTTATTGTTATTTTTTTTCTACACTCACTCGTAGCTCTTAACTATTACATGACTTTATACGACCGAAAGAGCCGCTGCTCTGGTTTTCATACAGAATAATACTATCACGATAACGTTTACCATAACGACAGGGCTACTGAGATAAGTGATGGTTGCCACCTCTCCCAAGATGGACACTTTACTCGAACACTTCCGATTCTAATTATCTTTACGGACTCAAACCAATACCTTAGCATAGCATCACTATCGGATTAGATATATCCGTCACCAGAGCTTATAGGCACGCATACAAAATCAAAGATGAAAAAAGATACTTTCTTACTTTTAGGGCTGACCCACATGTACCACAACCAGAACACGTGGGCGGGCGCATTTTGTATTGGAAATGAAAGTACAATTTACATGTACCTCATTTTGCCGTCATTATCGACCGTGTGAGTGATACCGATCACAACACAACCACAACGCAGCCGTCAGCGACGCTGCAAACTAGTGGCCAGCCACACCGCAAACACAACAATTGTGTCTTCATACGATACAAACGTAACGTAACCACATCGCAACTCCTAGCAACAACGCAACTGCAAAAATCTGCATCGACACTATTCATACGTGACCACATTTTGTGGCTGCGATGTGGTGTGGTTGTGGTGCGTATGGGTCAGCCCTTCCTACTAAGATTATAAATGCAAAAGTTTTTGAGTATGGATGTATAGAGTTTGTTACTCTTTCACGCAAAAACTACTGAACGGATTTGGATGAAATTTGGAACAGTGATAGATTATAAACTGGAATAACACATAGGATACTTTTTATCCAGATATTCCCACGAGAACGGGAACCACGCGGGTGAAACCGCGGGCGGCCGCTAGTAAATTCATAAGTTAGACCTTTACAATGCTTACTTAAGGCGATGAATCCCGACCGAAATAGGCACGCTAACGCTTGCTCGGCTGCGCGCGATACACTTCACGCGGACGCAGCGGCAGCCGGCAGTGAACTGTGAACTCGCGAGCGCCCCGCGAATCGAAAATCACTTAAGGCGATACTCGGAAAAATTATGCTAAAGCGAGATAGCAATGAGAAAACGACGCGCGCGGGAGCGAGACCGATTTTGCCGATTACGCAAAAAAAACACAAAATCACTTCGTATTCAAAAACTATAGCAATTTTTAAAAAAATGCTTCTATACGATCCTAAATATTATTGGTGTCCACTAATTAAACCAATTTTCAATAGTATATGTATCCCATTTAAGAATAATCTTGATATTTCTTATTTTTTAGAGGTATTTTCGAAAATAAAAAGTTTCGAGCCAAAATCATAAAATCGTGTTTTTGAAACTATACGATTCTAGATAAAGGTATGAAGAAATATATATCTTATTACCATATTTATAACAACTCTAACCTTCCTATAGTTTTATATCAAAGAGTCCATACTTTTTCCGAGTAGCGCCTTAAAAGTGATAGTGATATTATTGATGACGCGATTGGTTTTTTGTGATTCTCAATCGGGTGTTCACGGATACATACAACACTTTGGAATGTACGCGGGGTGTGTAATGTATGATTGGGCTTGTTGAATATGGTAGAAAAAAAAATAAAACCGCCTTCTAAAAAACCACATCAAAAAAGTAAGAAATAATTCCTCACCAAATAAATAGCGTAAGTACTTTGAAGTCGGGCGTGAAACATGTACAATTTTTTGTTGTTTTTTGTTAAAACCCGCCCGACTTCAAATTACTTACGCTATTTATTTGGTGAGGAATTATTTCTTACTTTTTTGATGTGGTTTTTTAGAAGGCGGTTTTATTTTTTTATAAAAATAATTTTTATTTCACTCTTTTTAGTGCATCGTGCAGGCAATTTGCGTGTTTTCTGGTAAATAGGTATGTGATCAAACTCAAAACCTCCTTTTTCGAAGTCGGTTAAAATACCTTGAGGTATCCCCTTTTTAACAAAACAAGAATCATCTAAATCGGTTCATAAACAAAGGAGTTATGCCTAAAGATAAGTATTAAATTCACATAAAGTGGTAACGAAAACGACAGTATTTTCAAGATTTCCTGAAAACTACTGATCCGATTTCAAAATTTCAAAAAATGGGACCAACTTGGAAACCAACCTGATGTAATAACGTTTGAACCATTTCAATCGGTTCAGCCGTCTTCGAGTAACCGGTGGACATACATAAAAAAAAAAAAAAAAAACATACATACAGACGAATAGAGAACCTCCTCCTTTTTGATTTAGAAGTCGGTTAAAAATTATACAAATGGGAATCATTGCTTAATTTGTAACATGCAAATTAGAGGACCTAAAAGCTATAATTATCTCACATTAACACGTATTGTTTTTATGTCTGCGAACAGTCTAGTGCCTATGTTTTATGGTCGTGTGGTTTTCTAACCAGGATATCCGAATGCCATTGCAGTGATTCAATAAACACTTAACGACAATTAATAATTAACACTACGAAACACATATTTATTTAAATAGACTCGCACTAAAATTCATTAATAAAACATAATTACTTCAATTTCAGACAATGCTTTTTTGAAGAGCATTCATTACCTAATAAGATTTTTTTTTGTATATTTATATGCTTCAATTGTATTTAAATTATTGACCTGAACTGAAATTTAGGTATCACTTTTTTTATTCATACCTATATTACATTGCAATTTATTCAAATATGACGAGCGACTCGAACCAAGTATAACTTACAAAAAATAACAAATGACGGTGCGACTTATAAAGATACGACATTAACTTAATAACATCGCTCGAATGCTCTTAAAAAGATCATTATTCATCATTTAAGATTATCTCATTATTGTGATTTAGCTCATTCGTCACTTTTTTGTGTCACTACGTCATCTGTCACATTTGCCTTTTGTGACGTTACAGACGTTACGACAACTTGACACAAATACTGGTACAGTTAAACCAACACATTTTTCGTGTTGTTCAGCAATGAAATGAATAAGTCACGAATTTGTTGTCCTAGATTTTTAGAAAATTTCTTAGAATATTAACAATGTAGGTCACAGGCAATGTGTAAGTGAAAACAATTATTGTTCAGACGATTCAAGTGTTTTTTAACCCGGTGAGTATGTGGTGAAAGAAAATATTTACGTGGAGGTTGTGGAGGGTATATTTATTTCATTTTATTTTATTTTATTTAACAATTTAGGGAAACTTACAGCTATGTAATAACAAATAATAATTATACAGGTATAAGTACGGATGGCCAATTACCAGTTTCCACTGATAAGTTCACAGGATTTAAGTTGATGTTAATCCTGTATTTCTTGTTGAATTTTTAGTTTTTTGTTAAAATTATGTATTTTATCAAATAATTGTGTGTATCATCATTATGTCAGGTGTGTATTAATTGATTGATTTAAATTATAAAAACATATTTTATGTTATATTACAACATATCTTTTTTATATTAATTTTAGCAAAGGTCTACGAATTATTGAACTTAGCTTGAACTTGACCTCCTGAAATGAAAATTGATTTAATATTAAAGATAACTAGCGCTCCCCTCGCAACTTTGTCTGCGTGAATCCCTTTTTTACCCCCTTAGAGGGGGAATTTCAAAAAAACCCTCTCCTAGTACTCCCCTACACTCCCCAAGGAACATACATGTTTGATTTCAGCTTCTTGCGTCCAGCAATTTCGGCTGTGTGTTAACTGTCAGACAGTCAATTGTGTCGACAATTTCATACGTAATGTCAAAATCCATGGGGTTTAGTCAAACAGAGAACCTCCTTTTTTGAAGTCGGTTAAAATATTAAAACTTTCTTCTAAATGTAACAAAATACTTTCCTGTAAACTGCATCAAAATCGGTTCAGCCAAACGCAAGATAATCGCGGACAAACATACATACGTACATACATCATACAGATCAAAGTAAGAAGCTTCTTTATTAGCTTTTTTATCGCTTAGAAATGTTAAAAATCATAGATTTTTTTATTAACGTAGGTGTTATTTTTGTAGCAAATAACAATATTAAAATAATATTTTCCCAGAATTCCCACACATTTGAGGAATGTCGCCATAGTAAAAAGTTAACTGACACTATATTAACTTTCATCGGAGATACATTTCAAATCTGTTGGTTTTAGGGGGACGTTTTGTCCCATCGTCCTTTGGCACAATTTTAGACTTTGCATAATATGTTTTTCTCCCCTCGTCGCAGGCGGCTGCCGACTTTTAAGCGGTGTGTAGCTTGCAGGTGGCTTGCTCTGTTTTTAGAAGATACTGTACGTTAAAAATCCTCTATCCGAGATTATAAAAAATACATTCGATTAAAACATTGACAGGGTTAAATTGACCCCTCCACATCCTCGATGGGTTAATGAGTATATTTCTAGCTGACATTTTTTAGACTAGACTAAGAAAATACGGTATTTTGATAATTAACTGTTTGAGAAAACACTCAAATAATGCCTTCAAACCTACTAGCCTCTTTTCTTATTCAATTTTTTTATTTCCTTTAAACAATTTTATCAAGTAAACAAACTATCTAACATGCAAGTTTTTTATGATGTTGATGGAAGGTGTTTCAGATAAAGATTGTAATCAGTCAGATGACACGGTTATTTTGTTTTGTATCACATTTAAAATAATCTCGCCTATTCGTTATCTTTGGCTTATTTAAGATTTAGTATTGAGGGCAGATATTATTAACTAGTTTATGTAATAAAACGGCACGTGCGTTTTTGTAGGCAACCTGATAATGTTTTACAAAGTACCTACCTATAAAAATAAGTATGTCTTGTGTTCTTAAGTGGTTTTAAGTTTAACAGGTTCACAGTCCACAGACTACATATGGGCTGTGGACTATCCACAGCCACCAATCCGCATCCCATATGTGGGTTGTCGTCTTTTCAATTCTAATTGGGTACTTGATCCCGTCATCTTGACGCTCACTGTTCAGCCGTACACCTTCTATGCTTTTTTATGATGTGGGACTCATACCCCCTTATTCTTATTGGACTTAAGTTAGCCTTGGCCTGATTTAAAACTGATGCTAATTCTGTCTTTCATTTGAAAAATGAAAGTGACAGCACTAGCTTAGTACCAGTTTTAAACCAGGTCCACGTTTTGAAATAAGGGGGTTAAGGTTTGGAGTTTACAAAAGTGGACTTGACAGGACAAACTTTAAATTGACACAAATTTAACAAAAACCTAATTGGCGGTCATATCTTATAATTTAGCTTGGACTGTGAGCCTGTTAAAACCACGATGTATAACCAGCAAACTATCATATTTTCTTAGAAATACATAAGTACAAGTGTAAGAGCTGGAGCTGTGTCAAAAATTGATGAAAAGTTTTGAGAGTTTTTACTTTATTTTAATTTTTAGTTTTTTGCATTCACAATGCAATTATTATTACTGAAAAATGGAAAATAAAGTATTTAGAAAAAATCGACTCGTCTCACAATCAGCTCCGATGGGACTCGAACCTACGACCTTTCGCTTTCCGGGCGACTGTTCTAACCACTGAGCTACGGAGTCGTTAACGACTATTTACTTTATAGTAGTATTTACTTTTTTAAGTAATATTTAATCACATTCCTGTGTGATATCCAAATACACATTTATTAAGTTACCAATATTTCTTAAAACAGATTTCTTGGAATTCCTCGATGTTGGTGTATCATGGGTAAACATATTCCGTTACCCTGGTATGACACATCTCGTAAGATTTCGCGTAACTGAATAAATTATGAGTTCATCAAATCAAAGTAATCACTATCACTATCTTATTTTATATGTATCTTAGAACATTCTTGAAATATTGAAATTGTTTGTTTTTTCTGACATACTATGCTAGTAATGCGTAGTAAGATAAGGATTGTACGTTTTGCTACACATAAAAAAACATTATTTATATTCTAATATTTTCCCTTTAAAGAGTTATATGTTTTGTAGGTTCTACTAATGTAACAACTTCTTTGAAATAACATTAACTTTTTTTATGGAAATAAATTTCAGAACTGAACTAGGTGTTATTATTGATCGAAGAATGAAATATAGAGTTTATATTAATGTCAAAGTTGATAGAAAAGCCACTTCATTTTTCGTAGTTTAATAGTTAGGTAATTCTACTAATGAACCATTCTTTTAAATAACATTTTTACCTTTTTTATGGAAATCAATTTCAGAACTGAAATATAGAGTTTATACTAATGTCATAGAAAAGCCACTTCATCAGTTAAATACTTTTAAATTTTGGGCCTAATCACAGAAAAAATAAACTTTCATTCTATTAGCGTTGAAAACCAAACAAAGATGATAAACAAAGATAAAGGGGCGCAACGCAACCCCCCTCTGCGCCCACGCCATGATTCACCGAGGATTGCCCGATGTGTTGTCGACATCGCATGTCCGACATAAGCGTCTGTCGCGCCGAATCGTGCGCACGTATGTTATATAGTTAAAGAGTAACCGACCTAGAGTCTCGCCTTGCGGTACACCAAGTTCCTTGTATTATTTTTTGTTTGGTGATCGATAAAATTATACAAGGGTGTGACGTTTTATTTAACGTTAGTGTGGGGATGTGTTAGTGGGTGTGTCGTTGTGTTTGATTTTAAAGTGCAGTGACATTTTTGTTTGTAAAAATGTTTCCGAGGATACAAGGATTGGTAAGTTGGATGTATTCTTTTTTAAATAAAATGTGTCTCGTCAATGTGTTGTATTTGTTTCTAGAGCTGTCGATCTTTAATACTGATGTAAATTTTATTGAGATTGAATAATAACGAGTGTCGTTAATGTTTACATTACAAAATAGTTGTACGTAACATTATTGTAGTTAACTTTATCAGCTGTTTTCCGCTTACATTGTTATGATTTGAATAGTCGAATGGTGTGCCTATTTCGTGACCCACAAAACGGTTATTTGTTACACCTTTGTTTCAAGAATATTGGCCCACATTCTGAATACAGTAAACGATTATGATGGCCTGCATATTAGTCTCTACGTCAGTTATACATTGCAATCACGTATGTATTGCACAGTTAAAATCATCACAGTCAGTATGAACCAGTCATAGATAAAACGAATCTATTAAAATGGGGTTGTTTTTAATTGACATTTAACTTTAGTGCATTTTAGGTGCTAACTTAGTATTTTCCATTTATATTTTACTTTGTTTCCCATTGTAATAGGTGACTGCCGTTTTACTGTACTATGAAAGAATTATTATTTTTTTTCAAATTTTTACTCTTAAGAGTAGGAAAAATATCAATAGCAAGAAAGATTTTTCGTGATCAATAGTCTCTACATATTCTCTCTCGTTTCACTTGATCCTGTAATTGGTATCTTGGTTCGTTTTCACGTTACGGGCATAAGGAAACACCACGTGCTATCGGTCACGTATAGACAAAGCCCCTATGGATTTGTTCCAGATTTATTTGACTCTTGGGTAATTACATTATTAGCAGACCCATTAGGTATCAGCTTTCTATCTTTCTTCATTAATTAATACAGCCTTCTTTACTTGTTGTATTGTGAACTGTTTCATCAATAACATTAACTTTAACAATGACATTCAAATCGGTTTTAAGGCTTCGCAAATTACCACATCGACTAAGCTCTTTTAACTTTCTTTCTAAGAAAAGGTATAAGCTCTTTTTACTTTCTTTCTAAGAAAAGGTCTATAGCATTGCAACCAAACTCGCTAATAAACCAGCAAAAAGGTCCTGTTAGTCATCCTAACTGTATTAAGTCACGAAATAAAGAGCATTAGGTATCAGCTTTCTATTTTTCTTCATTAACTAAAACAGCCTTCTTCTATCTTTACTCTTTGTATTTTGAACTGTTTCATCAATAACTTCAACTTTAACAATGACATTCAAATCGTTTATAAGGCTTGGCAAATTACCGCATTGACTAAGCTCTTTTAACTTTCTTTCTAAGAAAAGGTCTATAGCATTGCAACCAAACTCGCTAATATACCGACAAAAAGGTCCTGTTAGTCACACTGAGTCACAAAATAAAGAAGTGAGTCAAACCAAATGTTCTTCGAGGGAACCCACAACGGGTAAAGTCATTCCAATACCCTTATTTGGTTATTTAATTACTAGAGACTGAAGTAAATACAATAAATTTCAATAAACTTTAATGCCGACAAATAAGATAAATAAATGTGTCATATAAACCTTTATTTTTATGCATTCGACGACCTTGGAAAGTGCTTTTAAATACAACGTTAATTTTATTAAAATACGCAGCATAATTTAGTGTAATAACAAGTCAATGTTGATAGACATGAATATAATTAAGTATTGCATTTTTATTTGATAACGAGATCATTGATTTTTTTTTTGTTTAGTTTGTCTAGTAAAAATACATTGAAATTACAATTAAGTAATTTGTTTAATAGCATAAAAATATGCACTAAATTCTTATATTGGTGCATATGATAATTATATGCAATACAATACGATACATAACGCGTAGTTATCGTTATCAAGTAAAATAATGGGTTGTGTGTGGCAGACAATTTTATCTGTGGCATAGTGGCATTATGCATGTCACCTATATTTAATTAAAAAAGCAAGCAAAGATAATAAATATGCACCTATCTGGATATAAACACAGTTCTTTATGTATCTTTCCATACTTTTTGTTTTAAAAACTGTTTTCTTCAGATTATTAGAGATAATCTTTACCAATCTTTTTGTTTTGAATTTTATGATCTAATCATCGAGATCAGATTAGATAAGATTAAAAATAGATTTGTTAAAAACAAATTTTAACTCCAGCCAATATACATGGACAACTCATACAAAAATAAGACATAGTATTTGATATCAACATGGTTTACAGTGCGACGGCAGTGAAGCCTGATAAGCTGTTCAAAACAAGCCAAAATAACATTATTGTTTTTACTTTTTTGCATTCGCAATGCAATTTTTATTACTTATTGAAAATATTATTCTGACGTGAACATTTCGCACGGCTTATCAAAGTCTTCGATAACCAGTTTGTGATCGTAAAACACGTAGTTTACCCACAAATAGGATCTACGTCTTTTAATATGTTTTGATCGCTTTTAAATATACCGGTTGAACGTGTTTCTTGACTCGACTTCGAAGAATATTATGGTCGTTCTTTGTTAGTGGGTACTAGTGTTTTTTTTTTATATAAAAAAGTGGGTGTGTCAAATTTGTGGAGTTACAATGACCGACTGAATGACAAGTGTTAGTTCTTAAGATAAATTCTTAAGAAACAAAGAAGAAACAAGTAAATAAAGTGTTAAGTATGTAGCTATAGTAGTAGGTACTTAAATTCAAGTATTTTTTAATTCTACAAAATGTAGCTATTAGGATAGAGAAAGGCTTATCAAAAGATTTTTATATACCTAGGTTTAAAGTAATAATCTAATTGATGTCACTAATGACGAAACTAAGTAATGTCATTACCAGCCTGGATAATGTTTCTTCATTAAAAAACGATTTACCTCATTTCAACAGTCTTAATACTAGTATATCTACTTTTTCCCGGTCATTAATCAAGAGTTGATTATAAAACGATAGATAAAATTGAAGTTTTACAATTTATTAAATAGGTACTTGCCAGATATCTACACTACTGAGTTTTCAACTAGTCTTCATAAAATCAAGACCAAAACCAATAAGATTATAATACTAAAACGTTGAATTCGATATAAAAATAAACAATCACATGCCAACAACAAAGCGAAACCAACAAATTAACTATGCATATTTATCTAAAAGCCATTTACAACAACATTTTTCTCACAGTCGGAGACCGTTAATAAAGCGTTACTTGGGTGTTCGAAAACAAACATTTTGTATTTAAATCATGCGTTAAAGTATCCGTTGTAATACGTGAGGGAACGGCGATCGAAGACGTGTCACTATTCTAAAGCTCATCCACCACTGAGAGCATAGCGAACTTTGTACCTTCGTTCGACGACTTGCAACCATTATTTTTTTTGAAGTGGTTCAACAGTTGAGTGTGAGATGATAGAGCCCTGCTAAAAAAATTCTGAAGCAAAACGAAAAAAGGTTCGTATTATCGAACTTCGGAACTTCATAGTTCGTGGGTTTACCCGAGTAGGTATTGGACCTGCGTTTTAGAGATGCTATCCATGTCATGATGCACAATTCTACAATGTAAAAATCTACAGCTAAATTCACTACCTGCTGTAAGTAAAATCGTCAAATATCGTACAAAATCCGTTACCAGCGCAGATTCATCCCAGCGTACGACTTGCAACCATTATTTTATTTAGAAGTGGTTCAACAGTAAAGAGTGAGATCATAGAGCCCTACTACATAAGTCTGAAGCGAAGAGAAAAAGGTTCGTATTAACGAACTTCGGAACTTCATAGTGCGGAGGCTTACCCAAGTAGGTATTGGACCTGAATTTAAAAGCTGCTATACATGCATGACCTACAATTCTACATTGTAAAAATCTACTTACAGCTAAATTCACTACCCTCTAAGTAACATCGTGAAATAGGGCACAAAATCCGTTACCAGCGCAGATTCATCCCAGCGTAGTTAATCTGTAATTTTAATTATTTGTGGAATAACAGACTATATTACTACGTTTAGGTAACATATAGCTATGCAGTGTTCTTAACTATTCATAGCTGTCATTAGAGCAGTGGAAAGCGTGCATAGAAAGGATGCGTGAAACCACTTCCTCGACCGTATTGGTGCATCGGCTGATAAAGTGACACGACTATTCAATTTCACTTGGTACACTTTTTGTGGCCACAAGCGCTGGATAGGGAAGAACTGTCCTATCTAAATGATTAACGCCCGAATTCTCAAACGCAAATCATCTTTGGGAGCGTCTCAAACATCATGGCATCTCTTTCATACGTTTGACATTTAAAGTGACAGGGCGATGTTTGAGACGCTCCCAAAGATAAGTAGCGTACGAGTATTCGGGCATAAGTGTTTTAATATGTAGAATGAAAGTGAGGTCGTGGGATATGCTTAAAATTTAAGTCATTTTCACTAGGTATATCTATTACGAAAAAAGGCATTTTTACCATGTTCAAATTTGCCGTTGAGTCCACGATATTTGGGCGCAGTTTTACACAACAAATATAAACATGGTCAAAGTCCCATTTTTCATAATAGTTAAAAGATATATTCAATTTTTCGCCCTCGACTTTTACCAGTGGTTGGTTTTTTCAGAATCTCACAGATTTGGTCCCTCTCATACGATTTCCTTCTGATCCATAAACTTCTCCAAAGGTACTATCTAGCTCTACATTTATATTGGTAGCAATCCGACTGATAATACTAGACTAGAGACGATTGGTTACATATCCTTCAAACACAACCCTCCTTCAGCGGCTTCAGCTCTACCTACTACTCCGAAAATAACCAGGAATATTACCAGTAAACTGGCAACTATTATCACTTTACCCGTATGCGGGCAAGCCTTACAAGTTAGGTGCATCACCTGTCGTTGCATCTCCCACAGGATGCAGCTAATTATTTGACGTCGCTGCACAGGCCTTGTGACCAGTTTTTGTGACATCGACAGCAAAATTGGATAGCTGGATCAATAAATTATTTTAGCTATGGAAGGAGTCAGGTATGAATATTATTTTTAATAAAAAAAAAAATTTAATGGGGAATAGAATAAAATTTGAATTTGGGACTTGAAAATGATGATTGCAAATATTATAACTTTTTGTTTGCAAATACATACTTAATATGTACATAGAACACCCAGACAAAGACAAATAGACATGTTCATGTACACAAATATTTGTCTTGTTCGGGAATCGAACCGGAGACCTCTGGCATTGTTTTACCAATATTAGAAAAATATAATTTAAGAATACTTGAAATACTTGAAAATGTACAATAGTCCACCAGTAAAATTTTGAATGACAAGGTTAGTTCAGTTTATAAAGCGAGTTGCATAAGTACTTTATGAGGAAAACGAGAAACTTTTCCATATTAATATTTTAGTAAAAAAGTAAGTTTGACAGGTGTTGACTTTAGCTATCTTCGGCCTAATAAGATAACATTTGCGGTCAAAAGATAGCAAAAACAGACTATCATTAGTCAACTGACATAGATAACGAATGTATGCCAAGTTCTTGCACTATTTGAGCAAACATAAATTAAAAATATATATGTATAATAAACATGTAAATTGTGAAAAACGAAATATATGTAGCTTACTTCCGCAAAAAAACACAATATGCAAGATGCACCGCCCGCCCGCCCGCAAAAAATTGCACATGCACACCACGAAAACACCAGTGCACAATACCTGCATCTAGCAAGACAGCAATTCACCTTGCACCGTCACCGATTAGAATACTCTACACGTGTTTCGCCCCAACCCAGGGCATCCTCAGGAGATAGTTAATGCGAAAAACCAACACCAAAAAAAAAATCAAGCTACATATATTTCGTTTTTCACATTGGTTAGGGACTTCCGCCAAGTGACGCCTGATTCAATCAAAAACATGTAAATAAATTATAGTACTTATAAATAAAACACTTTCACGGATTTTTTCACGCAATTTATTCAACAACTTAGTTAAATTTTAGTTGTTTTTTTGAGATTTTTTGGTTTATCCGACGTTTCGGCACCTTTCCAGGGGCCGTGGTCACGGAAAACTACCCACTATTTTTTGATTTTAATAAAAGAATATACCCACTCTAATTGTCTTTGTTTTTCGTTCGGAAACAGTGTTTTATTTATATGGACAGTTCGCGCAGAAATCTAAGATGTGTTTATTTAAATTATAGTACTCTCAAAAACATAACCCTCCTTCTATCGCAGTCGGGTGATAAAATAGACTAGCTCTTTATTTATAACGTCATATTATAATGAATGGCTATTATTTCATTGGGGGTTTTTTTGTTGAACTTAATAAAATATACAATACAATTATTTAAGTGAAAAGTAAGTGAAACAAAGATTATATTTAGATTGTATTTCACTAATAAATGTATTAAGCAGTTTTTCTGAATCACACAGACTATTACAATAACATTAACACATGAGTTGTTAAAATAGGAAACTGATATGTTAAAAATGATCCCACAGCCAAAAAGGAAGGAAATAAAGACACTCCATACAAAGACATTGCACACACTTACGTTTGCAAATAAGGAAAAGCACACAAAACAAGAATTCATGAGACGAGTGCACAGATTAAATATTACTACAACTATTTGTTTTGACTCAGAAAACGTATAAAGTAAATTGGCTAGAAGCAACAGCTATTGCAGGAGAAAATTAAGATATACTATGTAGTTTACAGTGGAAATTGCCATCATGCTATGGAAATACAAAGACAAATGAAAAGATAATTTTGGAAAAATCTATAATAAATTATTATGTTTTAGAAAATGAAGTATTTAGAAAAAATCGAACCGTCTCACAACCATCGTCATCTAAATAAAAAAAAATTGCATTGTGAACGCAAAAAAGTAGAAATTTAAATAACATGTATAAGAAATTTTTTATATAGGAACTTTACATTGAGGATTTTAAGAGTATTTGCTATGCTTGGTCAGCGTTGGTCAATGGTCATGATGAAGGGAACAGAATCAAAAGTTGAATTTCTAGAGTCTTCTGTGGGACCGTATATCTAACAAAAAAATATGTACAAAAAAGACAAAAACGTAAAATATCAAAGTATAAGTACTCCACTTCGGAATAATAACGCGGTATCCATTTGATTTACCTACATCTTTTTCGTCTAAACCAAAAAAAAAAACTGGCATTGAAGACAGTACAAACACAATCTCGTGTCTTTGAACTTATACAACAAACCTTGATCCTTGAAGGCTTTCAATAGAAAGTAAGCACCTTGAATAAAATAGATTTAACATGCGTAAGAAGTGTTAAGAAAAAAGTTAAAAGAACTCAGTAATCGGTATTGTTACTTTCGTTTGTGTATGCGTTAAATTATACCTTTGGGTACTTTTAAAACTCTTGATGATTTCATTTAAGAAAGGAACGGAATAAAAAATGATCCGTCATGTTTTTTTTTTGTATTTGGACTAAATTTTTTCAACAAAGCAATTTAAGCAATTCTAAGATTTCTGCGCGAACTGTTCATTTAAATAAAACAACTTTTCCACTGATATTTTCACGCTTTATTTAACATATTTATTTAGTTATTGGTTGTGTTTTAATAAATGTGAATAAAGCGTGAAAAGATCTGTGGAGAAGTTGTTTTATTTAAAGCAATCTAAGCTCATACTCGTATAATTAAAGCGGGATTCATTTAAATCATAAGTAAGCATAAAGTTAGTCTCGCAAGGAAACATTATTATTTCTTACTTTTTAAAAGGCGAACCCTCAATGTATTTTTTAAAACACGAACGTTAACATGGCACAAAAGGTGAGTTATTATAAAAAAAATCTACCTGATTTTAAGGTAGTTAAGTAGACAGTTGCAGCCAACCTGGGAGACGGCAACTGTCTACTTCCGATTTAAAATAAACGTTTTTCGATGGATTTTTGTTAGCTTAAACATTGAAACTTGATTAAATAACGCTCGTGGGTTTTGGTGCATATACAAACATTTAAATATTAACACTTACACATAGTGTAGTAAATAATCTCTTAGTGCCTATTTGTAAATGTGCAAACGTTTCTTTAGCATTTGCGTTAAGCTTAAACTCGATCATATATTCGATATATGGTATTACATACATATACTTGATCTTCTTTTCTAACGAATATGCTCTAGCTACCTAAACTCCAGCGATAGTAAAGTTTGCACATTTACATAAACTCGATCCCAATCTTCCCTACAAGTGCTTTGGCTACTCATCCCAGAAACAGGGTGCCTACCATCAACTTTAAGACAGCGATTCAAAAATAGCGCGATGCAGAATAGGTTCCTAAAATGAATTGCTTTCTTTCGTACTCTGACCTTCTAAAAACTGGATCGCAAATGAATTGCTAAATGTTAATGACCGAACGATTTGTGTCCTTTTTCTTCTACCCGTCTCTTTCACTCGATTCTGTCATGAGGAGAGTGAGAGGGACGGGTACAACCTGCAGGTGACATGTTAAATCGACCGGGTTATAAGTTAAATAAGAGTTCCTGACAGTTTAGCGGCTGTGAAATGTCATTGATCGATAACTGAATCGCTGTCATTGATATTAAGCTGTCGTGTTACGAATAAGCGAAGCAGATCAGTTTAGGTCCTAAACAAAACCGCAATAAGAGTTGATGGTAAGCACCCAGGTCAATTTAAGGGTGTCATCCGCCTGAATACTCGAACGATACCTACTCAACTTTGAGAGTTACTTATAAATCATCCAGTGACTTTAAGGCGGTACCCTGACCGAAAGTTGAATCCGCGTTGAATTTTATATTCTAATACACAGTTTTAATGTAACTTACGGGAAACTTTTAGGGCCCATAGTCTAGTATTTTTAGACGGTATCATTACATTCCCTCGTAGTCACTGCTAGAAGTAGATAGCAAAACTGCTAAATGTGGCCGTTTTTGACACATTTGCTTTCTACTTCTACGAATGACTTTGTGGGAATGTAGCGATACCTTCTAAAAATACTAGACTATGGGCCCTGAAAATTCCCCGTAAAGTTTTATAAAAATCCTTTTCTATTAGCAACTTATAAAATAAAAACCTCTGAAGGCGTCACTTTCGGTCAGGGTACCGCTTTAATTTTTTTTTTAATTTTTTTTTTATAAAAAACTGGGCAGGCATTTGACCACCATCTTGTTTGTTAACAGGATGTGGCCTAAGATGTTGCATGCTTATCCAGGAGATGCCTGTTCACTCTGGCCTTGAAGATACCAAGGTTGTAGTTATCGGGGAAAACATAGGCAGGCAACGCTTTCCATTCCTTAGCAGTTCGCATAAATAAGTATGAAAGAGACACCCGATGTTTAAGAAACACTCAGTTGAATAGCGTTCAAGATAGTCTTATTTTTTCTGAAATGCCCTAATTCGCGCCATGGTCATTTCCTGCATCGGTATAACCTTTGTCTTCCATGCTAATCTTCAAGGTTTTAAATACCGGAAGATCCATCAAAACCTTAATTACCATGTAAATAGATTGAACGGCAAATTTCAAACAAGTATTCCAAAGTTTAACATAGTTATTTATATGTAAAAATCTTTTACGCTTGCAAAATAACTAAAACTAAATGTATCTAAGAGTTGTTTTGTTATGCTAATTTGTACTAGAGAGCTGGTTTAACAAGTTATATAAAAATATTAGCAGTGTTTATTTTGCATCAAAATAATAATATGTCGACCAAATATAATAGTGTGGATTATTATTAGCTACGGTTTGTAGCTTTGTCTTTTTCTTTGTTACACATTAGGTTTACTGTTTCTTTTCTATCTTTGTTTCTATTAAAAACCAAAATCTATATAGAAAATTACTTAAGTTAGATATTATTATGTCCCAGTAACGTCTAAATTTTACTTTAAATTTATCGGAACAATTATTTTACCGAACGATGTAGGTATAACATAGTATGGAAATAATCTTAACATTGTGTGTTTTAATTAAGTACGTATAGTTGTGATTTCAGATAAATTTTATGCATTCACAAGGTAATTATGTAAGTTTATTGAGATTTGAAATCGAAGAAAAATACATGTCGGTCTGGTGGTTTTCACCTATTACGATTTTTCGTATTATGTATGTACGTCTACATTTTACGAGCAACCATTGATTCATTGAATAGTGCATATAAACTCTCAGAAAATAGCTGTGCCGTTTTCCGTTTACATAGGAATAAAACTGTCATATTGAGAAACGTAGTACATACGTCACTAATGGTGGTTACATAAAGTGAGGAAAATGCGACACTGACGTTTTCTAGCACAGTTGTGTTAGCTATGGCATTATGAAGTCTATTGCCTTGGTTTAAGGTTTAGGAAAGTGCTATGGCAGGCGTGATGTAAATGATATATAGAGCTATGTGTCAAGAAATAAGATACTCTGTAATATCTTTTGTCGTTTGAAGTTAAGCCATATCATAATTAAGGTAGAACTCCGTAAAACAAACATAAAACATATTCAAAAGTGCGTCCATTACAAGAAGGGCTAAAGGCTAGAAAGATGAGCGTCCATTCTAAAGTTTTTGAGATTAGGTGAAATGAAAATGTAATAATTAATACTCTCAGCATTTTTCTCAAAAAACAAAATGCTTAAATGATGAGAGTAACGAGTTTTTTGAAGAAAACATAAACGTATTGCTGCTAAACATTTTCAATTTAGCTAATCTCAAAAAAACTTTAGAATGGACGCTCATCATTCTAGCCTTGTGCGCTTATATTACCTAGGCTCAGTAAAGTTTGTTTGTATGTTTGTAATGAATAAACTCGAAAACAACTGAACCTTTTTTTTTACTTTCACCAGTATAAAGCTACATTATTCCTTATTTGAAAGCAATTAATCTTTTCAAATCTAAAAATTCCAAATAATGACATAAACGGACTTCCCTGGGGACATTTATATTAAGTAACAACGTGATTCTATTAAAATTACCAACGGACGTCATATTAATAAGACGATAACTGAGAAACCCCCATCGGGCATAGACGGACGGACAGACGCGCTATTTCTGGAGTTACGCGGTGATTCACCGGATGTCTCATCAGAGGAGTTTACTCTCTACTAATAACCATAGTTTGTTTGTCTGTTTATGTCTTAGGGCGCTTTGTGTCTTACAAGAATTCCGAACTAATGACCAGCGCAAATTTAGAACAGGGTGCCTACCATCAACTCTTATTGCGGTTTTGTTTAGGACCTAAACTGATCTGCTTCGCTTATTCGTACCACGACAGCTTAATATCAATGACAGCGATTCAGTCATCATTCAATGACATTTCACAGCCGCTAAGCCGTCAAGAACTCTTATTTGACTTATAACTCGGCCAAGCTAACATGAAACCTGCAGGTTATACCCGTCCCTTTCACTCTCCGGGCATAACAGAATCGAGTGAAAGAGACGGGTAGAAGAAATAAGGACACAAATCGTTCGGTCATTCACATTTAGCAATTCATTTGCGATCCAGTTTTTAGAAGGTCATAGTACGAAAGAAAGCCATTCATTTTAGGAACCTATTCTGCATCGCGCTATGTTTGAATCGCTGCCTTAAAGTTGATGGTAAGCACCCAGTACTTTCTTCAGCTTCATGTGTTCCGTTCAAACTTTCATTTGTTTCTTCCTTTTTAAAATGTATTTAGGGGGTAAACCATGAGGTTTAAAAGTGATTACTAAAATTATATTAAGCAAGTTCAGTCATAAAATGATTCCCTTAAAAACATAACAAATACGACGAGTAATCTTTAAAAAAGCTTATCACTCAGTTACAATCTAGAAAAAAAAATAACTTTCCTTTGGAAAAACTACACTCATACCTGCGATCAACAATAACACAAGATAAGTAACACCTCGCGAACTGAATCGAAACGCAAATGTTTTGAATGCTCTAAGGGCAGCACCGACTGACTTTTTTTAAACAAATAAAAAGGTTACGAATGAGATTTTATATTATTTTTATGCATTCACAATGCAATTTTGTAAGAATAGGAAAAATGTGATAGTAAAAAACCACGAGCCCTATAAGTAGCTTTCAGGCGGGATTCGGACCCGCGCCTCCGGGAATCCGGCCCGATGCTCTGACCAACCGTTCTGACGGGTTCGAATCCCGCCTGAAAGCTACTTATAGGGCTCGTGGTTTTTTACTATCACATTTTTCCTATTCTTACAAAATTGCATTGTGAATGCATAAAAATAATATAAAATCTCAATATGGCTGTTTCATCTTAATCGATTGTTAAACATTTGTAAAAATGTTTCTTTCGGATGCAAGGGTTTCCTCACATTGATGAAGCAACGCTGGCCTACAGCGTAACAAGTGATAGCAAAATTCGACGAGTCGTGTAGGCCTTTCGGTAGCTTAGTTGGTCAGAGCATCGGGCCGGATTCCCGGAGGCGCGGGTTCGAATCCCGCCTGAAAGCTACTTATAGGTTTTTTACTATCACATTTTTCCTAAGGTTACGAATGTTATATACGTAATAAGCAATATTGTACTTAATTTAAGTATTCCGTACTGTGATGGAAAGTAACCTTATATGAAGGTCATTTTTCAAATTTGACGACTCTTTATAAATGAAAACAGGGAGAAAAAAATAGCCCTTGGCGAGTTTCTTGCCGGTTCTTCCCGTTACAAGGTCTTCTGCCATAGGATTTGCGAACCGATGGCGTAGCTTCATTGACTTTCATAAGTGTTGTTAAACAAACCTAAATTGAATAAATAAAAAGAATTTTGAAGATTTTACGATCTTATGACATAAATGACAGGAAGCCTTCAGAAATAAGAGCGCACTGTTAAAGTGCCCTTATAAGCGCTCGGCCGTTTTTGACACTCCAACAGGTTATTTAGTGGTATTTGTTGATCGAAGATTCAAACCTAGTTTATTTTCTACTTTTTTAGGGTTTTGTAACCGAATGGCATAAAACGGAACCCTTATAGATTCGTCATGTCTGTCTGTCTGTCCGTCCGTCCGTATTCCACTTTGTTCCAAAACTATTAAGGCTACACACTTATAACATGTTAGGTAGATTATTATCAGCGTATTCTGTGAACCGCTTTTTTATTTTAATAATAAAATAAAAATATGAAAAATAAGGGGGGCTACCCATACATGAAACTGAAAGAGAAAAATATTTTTTTATGCTGACGAAAAGTGATAGTGGAAATTTTGGCTAGGTATGAGCAATCGGTACGATAAGTGGGTACGAAACCCTTCATGAGCGAGTTCGACTCACACTTGGCCGATTTTTAAAAATAATGAAGTTTGCATTACTGCAATTTGTTTAACAAAATCAAAACGCAGCATAAGCAAATCAGACGCAGCATACACTTTTGCATTCGCGATAAACATTCTATAGGTTTCCCACTATTTCCTGAAACCTGATTAATACCGATAAAACGTCTCTCTCCCACGATAAGGGCCATGTTATCAGCGACATCAAACATTTGCTATATCGATCAATCGAGACAAGACCCACTTTAATGCCGCTTTGTTCTAAAGATTATACTTGCTGTTAACCTACTTAGATGGGATGAGTCAGCGCATATATTGCTGAAAAATCTTGGTTATATGCGCAGAACGTTGATGTCTCAATTTAGATATTAATAGCTTACGCATTCTATTTACATTTTTACTTTTTTGCATTCACAATGCAATTTTTATTATTGAAAAATTTATTATGAAGTATTTTAGAAAAATTCGACCCGTCTCACAACCAGCTCCTATGGGACTCGAACCCACGAAGCTTACGCATTCAATAGTGATGTGACAGAAAGACATAACCATGCTTAATGGCATTTTGTATTTGACTTAAAAACGTTATTAAGGGTGACTTTCACCACTGATATTTAAACGTGATTAACGCTAAACGTGTTTAAAACATAGTTCTGTCTCTGTCATCTGTTTGAATGTGACACAGACAGAAATACGTTTTATACACGTTTAGCGTTAATCGCGTTTAAATATTAAGAATGCCCACCTACCCCCTGATTCACGAACCATCGGAACCGGAATCGGATTTGAATTCTGTGCTTTGTCTTTGTCTATTCTATAGTGAGTGACAGAGACAGGGCTTACATTCCGCTGTCGGGAGCGTTTCCGGTTCGTGAATCAGGAGGCTGGACAGGTTGCACTTGGGCCTATATCAAATACTCCATCGTCTGAGGAACGGCACACCTAAGTCCGCGTCAACCAAGAATGCCCACCTAGACAGGTTGCACTTGGGCCTATATCAAATATTCCATCGCCTGAGGAACGGCACACCTAAGTCCGCGTCGACCAAGAATGCCCACCTAGACAGGTTGCACTTGGGCCTATATCAAATATTCCATCGCCTGAGGAACGGCACACCTAAGTCCGCGTCGACCAAGAATGCCCACCTAGACAGGTTGCACTTGGGCCTATATCAAATATTCCATCGCCTGAGGAACGACACACCTAAGTCCGCGTCGACCAAGAATATCCACCTAGACAGGTTGCACTTGGGCCTATATCAAATATTCCATCGTCTGAGGAACGGCACATCTAAATCCGCGGCAACCAAGAATCTCCAGAACCAAAGTTGTTCTTACAGCGGCCGACCATCGTCCGGAGTCCATTTATATGTGATAGTGTGTTCGTAGCTTATATCAGTTATTCCAAATGTCGTTTTTCTGATAAAAAGCTTTATCCTACTAATATTATAAATGTGAAAGTTTAGATGTTTGGATGTTTGGATGTTTGGATGTTTGGATGTTTGTTACTCAATCACGCCAAAACGGCTGAACGGATTTGGCTGAAATTTGGAACACAGATACTTTGTAGCCTGGAGAGGAACATAGGCTACTTTTTATCCCGGAAAAATGTCACATTCCCGCGGGATAACGTCGTGTAGTCCACGCGGGCGAAGCCGCGGGCGGAAAGCTAGTTAATCATAACGAAACGAACTTGTAACGTGTAAGTAAATTTAACTATTAAGGCCATACTCGGAAAAAATGTGCTGAAGCGAAATAGCAATGAGAAAACGACGCGCGCGGGAGCGAGACTGATTTTGCAGATGGTGCAAAAAAAACACAAAATCACTTCGTATTAAAAAACTACAGCAATTTTTAAAAAATGCTTCTATACGATCCTCAATATTATTGGTGTCCACTAATTAAACCAATTTCCAATAGTGTAAGTAACCCCATTTAAGAATAATCTTCACTTTTAGTATTTTTAGAGGTCTTTTCGAAAATAAAAAGTGTCGAGGCAAAATCATAAAATCGTGTTTTTGAAACTATACGATTCTAGATAAAGGTATGAAGAAATATATATCTTATTACCAGATTTGTAACAACTGTAACCGTCCTATAGTTTTAAATCAAAAGGTCCATATTTTTCCGAGTAGCACCTTAATGTTTCCCTTAAAATATCACCTTTGTCTATTAAAATTAACTAGCGCTCCGCCCGTGACTTTACCCCGTGGAATTGAAATATTCACAAGAGTTACATACAAACTCTGACTCCTATTTTTATCCTCTTATGGAGGAAATACCTAAAAATCCTCTTTTAGTGATCCTTACACTCCCTAAGGAACATATATGTATGCCAAAATTCAGCTTCTTGCACCCAGTAGTTTTGGTTGTGAGTTGTCTGTCAGTCAGTAACGGAAGAATTTCATATTGATTGATAAGTAAAACTGGAAACTTCCGTCAACGAAATATCTGGACAAAATATGGTAAACAAAATATTGTTTAAGCCAATGTAATTGTTATCTCCCTCTCTAAAGGTTCAATGACAATCAAGATAAGTAACTATTTGACAAAATGTTGTGTAATAATCAGTGCCCGTAGTGTAAGTTTTTATGTCAAAAAACGCAAACTATTTCGATTCCGTATTTATGTCAATTTGTATAAAAACTGTATTAGCGCCTCTAGCGGCGAGTAGCGCGCTTATATAGTTTTCATAGACATTGACATAAATACGGAATCGAAATAGTTTGCGTTTGCTTGACATAAAAACTTACACTAGGGGTACAGTTAAGTAATAGGTATTTTAAAACTGAAGGATTATATAATACATAAAAAGAATCGAATCGAAAATATATTTAACTATAATTATTCGATCAGAGCATATTTTTCTAGGAGTCGATAAAAATATAAAATTGTGGGCCAAAAATGATTGAGTATTCATAATGAATGAAGTACATAAGTATAAAATATTTGCTCTCCAAATATTGGTTTATCTATACGACAAGGTGATGACCTCAAAATGTATTAATACATAGGTTTTAACAGTAAAATTAGTTTAGACTTTATTTCGAATATTAATAATTGCTGCTATTTACAATATAAAAAAAATCTTATTAATAGACAGTTATTTTTAGAATTTCTTTTTATCATATTTTTTACGGCTTTTTGCTTCAGTGGTTAACACGCTGAATGGTTTCTGGTTTTTGTAAAAAGTTGTTTTTTTCAATATTGTCGTTTATTTCGGCATTTCTGTTGATAGCCTTGGAATTAAAATGAACAGCGCGATATTGCATAAAAGTTTTTCAATTGTAGAGTAATAGAAACATACAATGAAGACCCACAGAAGTATTAAAACGTGCTTAGAATAATTTCAATCCTAAACTTTCATTGTAAAAACTTTTTGGATAAAGCATCATAGCCATTTTCTTTAATCTTATACACTTTACCAAATATTTTTTTACCAATTGAATGGTTTCCAAAGTAAAAACTCTTTATACTCTTATTATACTTAATATACTTATACTCATTGGTATTTGAGATTTAATATTTCTAACCTATAATTTCAATAGCTATAAATTAGTTTCACCTCAGTTTGTAACCTAAACGTATTATACTAACACGTAACATACTGTTTATGCAACTAGGTATGCCGATCGTATTCATCGTAACAAATTCGATTCGATTCTGATTTATCGATTAAAAAGCAGATCGGATTGTTGCATTTAATTACTAAAATGTATGAAATACTTTTTATTAGATAGAGTTTTGTTAACACTAATTTTATTAGTTGTAAGGTTCAAGCAATTTATTTAAATTTTAAACGAAATATTCTGTTTCATTTTTTCCCACATTTTTTAGTGTGACTAAAATTAAATGTAATTTTTTAACATTAATTAAATTAAAAAGCTGGACAGGTTTATGCCCTGCAGCAGGACAATTCAAGTTCACAACAATAATAATATAATAACATTTACGTTTCTCCAAACACTAACAAAAGAAACAAAGGTTTAAAAAACAAAGGTTTAAAATGCAACTGTTAGACAAAGAGATACCTACCCAAGCAATATATAACATTCGTGCGAAGCTAGGATTAACTAACCAAACAAAGATAAAAAAAAACCTCAATGGTTATGATTATTCAATTTAAGCAAATGTGAATGACCGTTAAACCGATAGTAGTTCAAATTTCGATTAGTGATGTCAATTTTAATCGACCCAGTTATACTCATTGTGTGTTATTGCGTTAAATATTAGTATTTTGGTAACCTTTTATAAGATCTGGCAGTTAAAATTAAAATATTGAATCACAATGTTGCTCAACAGAGTTTGCCGAGGTGATGTTGTGAAATGAACTTCTTTCTACGCGATTTTAGGTCATTCACCTCACACAACGATGTAGTAACATTTTTGTATTTTCAAGAAATGTGCTCTTGTAACTACAAGTTCATTTTTCATCTCGTACCTATCACAATAAAAATTAAAAAAAAAACTATATGACACACTGCATCTTGAAATTCTGTTTGTTCTTTGTTTTTCGTTTCGCACTTTACGTTGACAACATGAATACAAATAAAATTCTATGTATAGTAAGAAATAATATACCTAGTAAAGTTTGTTGTGTAGTACTGGAAAAACGTAAATGCTACCTTAAAATCGACTTATTTCATAAAGACAAAACACGACAAGCAAGTAAAGCAAATATATAAATATAATTAGAGATTTTAGTGTTCGCACTGATTTATAAAATCTTAATTGTTAAAAAAAACTACATAATACAAACAAGAGAAATAAAAACAACAAACTTTTTCCAATAAACAGTAGGGTAGACCGAGGCAAATCGGATCAATAATGGGTGAATCTGATCATAATAAGAAATCCGTTCATATTTTGAATAACGGCGATGGCTGGAAGTCCAGTGTGGAAGAGGGTCGCAAGACGCCAGCAGTAGCGTTCCATTTCAATGCGATATTCTAAATTTGACCGGATTTCTTAATATGATCCGATTTACTACCCTACATTTGTTTAACCTATTAGATATTAATAAGTCTTATCGTTAGTAACAAAAAATTACTGGTGAAAGTTGTAAGTTAAGTAAAAGGAGTAGTTCTTTATTGACACTCTAACGTCCCGCGAGCTCACTAGCCTAAACAAAATTCATTCACGAACGAGGAAACGAAATATTGTTGTCGCTAACATATCGGAAACACTGCGTAAACGATTCCAGTGAGAATTGTCCAAATAGCTTTAAGTCATTGTCTACTTCCTAATTGTAAACTCGAACGTCTACCACAAACTACTACTGCATTGAATTTGACAAACATTGTAGTTCCATTGATTCGTGAGACTGGACACGGCAGTGTAGCAGCTAGCCAGCTTGGAATAGAAAAGAAAGAAAAAGATCATAGTTTACTGACTGAAAACTCTAGCTAGAAATCTCTTTTATATAAAAAAGCGAGATAGTTTGTTTTTGCTTTTCTAGAAGAACGTGGTATATTCTAATAGCTGTTAAAGTAACTCATCTCATCCTCCAACAAAGATCTCATCCTCATTCATTCTTATCTGTGACTCCAACAACAATAAACGTCTTAGAACTGACTCACCTAAGGCACTTTTCTGTATTTATGTTTTTGGTGTGCTACCAATGGAGAGAAACAGGCAAAGGTTTTTGTAGATGGCGTTTTTGTGATTGGGGGTCCCCTTTCTACCTAATCTGTGGGATAATAATGTACTCATTCGTTCATCGATTTGGACAGCAGTTATGATTGGTTGTTATTTGCGTAAAGTGCTCGTCAGATAAGTCTGCGCGCGGTAAAAATCGAGTACTAATCTTTTCTATAACATTAAAACAAAAAAATGCACTGTAACTAGCGCCAAAAACGCGCCAGGCACGTGCAGAGTTATCTGACACACACTCTAGTAGTATTTTTTTCCTCTGTGTTATTGTGACGTTATGACACAATGACAGTCAATCAACAAAACATCCCCCAATATCACCAACGCCCTCTGTTGTGATTAAAAGTTAGTTTTCCTCCCCATTGTTCTGCGATTAAAAGCTATCGATGAATGATAACAGATTGAAAATTATTGAAAGCGACCGCGATATCGAGTTACACAATTAAGTCCTGGCCACAATAGATTGGTGTTGAAACTTTTTCAGTGCAATGACTAGTTGACAAGCGAATGCCCGCCAGTGTGGCAGTGGCCATCGATAAAAAATGGATCAGAGATACTGTTGAAAGTTGGTGTAGTTAGTTTCTATCGGCCGAAAGGAACGGTTAACGCCAGGTGAAGTGAAGTGATAAAAATGAGACGTAATATCGTGTACTACCATGAATCTTGTTCTGGAGATGAGGAATGTTATTATAAAGACTACCAGAGTTTGAGGAGGGAGTCGAAAATGGCTTTGTTTGCTAGATCGGTAAGTGACTGAGAGTTAGTTGCTAGATTAAAGTTCGCGTTACTTCGTTATGTTATAACGTAGTGAAATGCAAAATGTTTTGTTTCAAAAACCATAATGAAAATGCAAAAAACAGACACAAAAGCGGAAAGAATGAATATTTGCTTCAATATTAAAGCTGAAGTGAGCTTTAATAATAATAGATATATTATTGATACCTAAATGGTTCTTTTGCATGCTGTTTTAATGGTTTTTATAACACCAACATTCTTATGTACACCTACCCTATTTAATAGCAAATAAAGTATTTGTATTCAGTATTTGTATTTGTTCGTAAGCGCTTATCTTTGTGCTATGCTATGACCCTTAAGGTAGAGAAAAATTGAGCCCACGTACACAACGTATGCAACGCATTATGACATCCAGCTAGACCATTGAATTTGTATCACCAGAAGCGCACTTATCATACGATAAGTATTTATAATAATATTACGTTACACGTTACATACGTAGCGTACTTGGGCTCAGTTTGTCTCTACCTTTAATCTTGACATACATAAAAATGGCAGGCGGTCGCGATCGGTAGTATTACCATAGTTATTAGCTAGTACCTACATATCTCTACCTCACCTTCAATCTTCTATCATTTCTTACTTTCCAGACGAAGAATAATTTTCAATTGGTAAAAAACACATTTCTTCGCGCAATAAAAAGCAGCAGAATTTTATGAAAAGAAAACTGAGTTTTTGTTCTTTTTAAACAACACGACCCAATTTGTTTCTTGTTGCTTCTTTGCACGGCAAAATATCACTTGACTCATGGTTAAGCATACCTTTTGACGAGTTTCTTATGTCTACTGTCACTCACGTCACACATATTTTAAATCTTCAAAAATATTGAGCACAAATGAAAGTAAAACTACAATTTAGCAAGTTTAATTTGTACTTATTTCCATTATCTAAGAAAAAAACAGGTAATTTGGAAAAATGACAATCGGTTATATTTTCCATGAAGGTTTTTTTTATTTAATTAACATTATTATTACCATTTTGTCTCCATAGTTAGTCTTCTTTTTCAACTCATTACTTTTTCTTCATTAGAAACTGTCACGGTCGAAAAAGATTTGAAACCATTTCAATATTTAATTTGAGAACATGAATTTGTTCGTATCTCGAGCTGTACAAATATCAATATCTTTTAAACAAATTTAATAAAAATAATTAATTTTAAATTATTTTTAAGCATTCACAAAGGAGGCCTTACCAAATTTAGATTGGAGATTTTTACCAAAAAAACTGAATTCTTATTTCTACTCGTAAAACTTTGTTTAGAGAAACATTATAGCTTTTCTCATTGTATCTATTCAATTAATTATACAAATTACGAACTTTTTTTTCAGTTTCACATTAATATTATAATTAGTATTACATTCATGCAATGCAATTCTGTAATTATAGAAAAAATTGTCCGCGCCCCTGGAAATTCCCAGGGGAATCCCACCGGCGGCGGCGGGTTCGAATCCCACCTGAAAGATACATAGGGCTGGGGGTTATAATTTTTTATTAGATTTTTTGTCTATAAAATAAATAGGTTAAGGTCATTGAAAAATGGAAAATGAAGTATTTAGAAAAATACGACCCGTCTCACATTTTTTCTAAATACTTCATTTTCCATTTTTCAATAATAAAAACTGCATTGTGAATGCAAAAAGTAAAAATTTAAATAACTAGGCTTAGGTCATGTTAACAAACGTATTAGAATAACTGATAATGAATTACAGTTTATATAACTATAAATAATAAAGTTAATTAGCTTATCACAGAATTAAGATAATTACACACATTATGTAAATATTTAATTAAATTTATTGCTTTTAGTTATCTGTCTGTCATTTAACGCATGCCAATAGATATATGACAAAGTATTAAGTAAGTATAAATATCTTCTCACGACTTAGTTCTTTAGGATAATTTGCACAAACAAAACATATAAACCAGTTCACTTGTGATAATGCACTGAACCAATATTAGTTCTTTACTCGCATTACATTGCCTTGCAAAATAATTTCACGCTTGGTTGAAATAATCTATCTATTCTCATATTATAAAGAGGAAAGATTTTATTGTTTGTTTGTTTGTTTGCATTGAATAGGCTTCGAAACTACAGGACCGATTTCAAAAATTCTTTCACCATTAGAAAGCTACATTCTTCCCGAGTGACATAGGCTACATTTTATCCCGATATTCCCACGGGAACGGGTACCACGGGAAAACCGCGAGGATCCGCTAGTTTTTAAATAAACGAACGATTTTACGTGGGAACTGGATTGTTTAATATCGATGTAAACCAGAAAACGTATTGTGAGAATGATTACAGTAGGTGGAAGGCATATAAAATTTTATTAGTCTGGCGAATAGATTTAGAAATCGGTTTTAAGCACACCATTGAATCAAGCTATGCTCATATTTCTAAATAACTGTTTGGGTCTGTCATCTCTCACGTCTGAATCACAAAAGTTTAGTAAGACTACTTATATCATCGGAAAAAGACAAAATAAAAAGTGGGATGAACTTATGTGCCATGTTCTTAGTGTAATTTTATTTCAAGGAACAAAGTTGTGCATATAAACTACTTTTATTGTATTTCATGTTGTTCCCAGTGTTTTATTAAACCTGATTATTTACTTCATATTCTTTCGCAAAAAGTGAAGCTTTGGTTATCAAATAAAATTGTGCATAGGTACTTATGCTTTAATTTTAACGAATTTTTACCCGTCTGCGACAGAAGGAGGGCTATTTATTGAAAGGGTAGTTACATTATTTTGCACGAAAGTGTATATAATGTTACTCGTGCTTGTATGAAGCTGTATCACGCATTGGATTCATGATTTCAGAACTCTGAAACTATTTAGCAATTCACTTTATAAGTCCTGAACGATATCCGTCATATACCATATATATAAGTGTTGGTAAACGGATTACTATGTAGTTACCATATCTATGTAAATTGGCATATATAAAGCTGCTAAAGGAGAATGTAAGCAGTGACAAGTATAGTTAAATATAAGGTTTTATATCAAGTCGGTTCAGTCACGATAAAATCTGGATAAATCTGGCAGTTTCGTCTAAAACTTTTGGTATATAATATTATGGTTATAATATTTTCCTTCAGTTATTATCAAGTGATCAGTGAAGTTGATAGTTACAATGTATTTAGAGGTAATTTAAAGTGTAACCTTTTTAATTAATAATTGGAATGTAATGAGAGTTAATGCATACTAATATTATAAATGTGAAAGTGTGTTTGTTTGTTTGTCCGTCTTTCACGTCAAAACGGAGCAACGGATCGACGTGATTTTTGGTATGGGGATAGTTTGGGAGCTAGAGATTGACATGGCAACTTTTTATCCTGTAAAAACGTCACAAAGGCTTGTTGTTCATAACTATATTTAGCGTACCTGTAATATGCTGATTAATGCATTTAGTTTTTATGTGTTGTATACTTAAGTAAAGTCTCAAAGAAGTGACAATCGATTGAATGCCAACCAATGCTACATTTCCGTCAGTGATTACTGATTATAATAAAAATATTTAATAATAATTATAATAAGATGCCGACAAAATCATGTTCACCAATTAACTTAAAGAACTCAGATTTTAAAAACAATGAGGAAAATCGTACATTTACAAAAAAAAAACCCTTTATAAAAACGGTCGAGGAAAATGGAACACAGTTTTCTCAATAAAATGATAACAGTATTAATTAATTTATGTATTCCCCTTATAAAACTGAATACAGTAATGGACATGTGTTTTAGCCAATGCCACGATAATGGGTATTCAGAATTTCATATTCAGTTTCCTTTGTTGTGTATTTTGATTAATCACTAAAACCCTGAATGGTGCAGTGATTAGCACGTTCGGTAAGTGATAGATAACATATGTTGAGCAACATGCATCCAGCTGCAAACTGCAACTTGTTAAGATAGGTACTAGTCTTAGGTAATAAATAATTTTATCTACACTCATGTTCTAATATTTGAAATATAACTCGGTCGAGCTAACATGACACCTGCAGGTTATACCCGTATCTTTCACTCGATTCTGTCATGCCAGGTGATATATAACCTGCATGTGTCATGTTAGCTCGACCGAGTTATAAGAACTCTATCTGCTGAACATAATTATAGTGACACACTTTACACCCTAGCACAGAATAATATAAAACCATAGATAACTTTAAAGTAATTGAAAAAATACTTGTTTCGTAATGACTATTACGACACCGCTATCATTCATTATAGCACTCTTCTTTTCTTTATTAATTTTAAGTTTACAATCTCCATGGCAGCCTTAGGTTTTACCAGCTTTTTTCAATTACCAATGATTTGTGATTTTCATTCACATTGCTATTTTATATAATACTAGCGGTTTCCGCGTGGTAACCGTTTCCGTGGGAATATCTAAAATATAACCCTACGTCACTCGGGAAGAATGTAGCTTTCTAATGGTCAAAGAATTTACTGAATCTGTCCAGCAGTTTCGGAGCCTATTTGATGCAAACAAACAAACAAATAATCAAATCTTTCCTCTTTATAATATCAGTATAGGAAAACAACTCATTTCAAATTAATCGGCCGTCTAGGTAAGGTAGTTGTCTAGGGATAATTTACATGTATATAATTATGTTGTAAAAAATGCGGATGATTAGCTGTAACACACAGTACACTTCGTTTTGTTAGCAACGAGAGCGGTTTTCATAAGGCAGAACAACAGTTCTTAGTAGCCCAGGAGACCTTAGGTATTAAACGTTTTGTGACGAGTCATATATATTTTTATTGTTGGGGCACATGCATTGCTTATGGATGGATAATGAGAATGGACCATTCATGACCCACCACGCGGGTGGTATTAAGTATTGGTGGGTATTAAGGCGCTACTCGGAAAAATATGGACTTTTTGATTTAAAACTATAGGACGGTTACAGTTGTTACAAATCTGGTAATAAGATATATATTTCTTCATACCTTTATCTAGAATCGTATAGTTTCAAAAACACTATTTTATGATTTTGTCTCGATACTTTTTATTTTCGAAAAGACCTCTAAAAAATACGAAAAGTGAAGATTATTCTTAAATGGGGTTACTTACACTATTGGAAATTGGTTTAATTAGTGGACACCAATAATATTGAGGATCGTATAGAAGCATTTTTTTTAATCGCTGTAGTTTTTTTAAACGAAGTGATTTTGTGTTTTTTTTGCCTAATCTGCAAAATCTGTCTCGCTCCCGCGCGCGTCGTTTTCTCATTGCTATCTCGCTTCAGCACATTTTTTCCGAGTATCGCATTAACGACTGCAAGCGCAACCGGGACCAACGGCTCATCGTGCCTTCCGAAACACGGAGGAGCTCGAGATAATAAATTACTAGCGGATCCTCGCGATTTCACCCGCGTGGTACCCGTTCCCGTGGGAATATCGGGATAAAATATAGCCTATGTCACTCGGGAAGAATGCAGCTTTCTAATGGTGAGAGAATTTTCGAAATCGGTCCAGTAGTTTCGGAGCCTATTCGATGCAAACAAACAAACAATCAAATCTTTCCTCTTTATAATATTAGTAAAGATTTATAAAAATCTACCAAAACTTTTGTTTGACTAAACTTGCATCACCTCTGCAAAACCTACCGAAGCACAGGCAAAAACCGTAACGTAAACCAATAATAAAAATAACAAAACTATTTGAAAAACAGAAAGAGTTGTAATACTTCGAGTGTTTTGTTTCATTGAATATTTAATTTGACAGTGAAATTCAGTGTCATTTAAAAATAACAAAAGCATGCATGAGTAAAACTTTGCAAGTTTTAAGAAATATTTTTTTCACTTCTCATGCTCGTAAAGTTCGTGTTTATGTTGGGTATAGGCTGCATAAAATCGCTTTTTATGCTCTAGTGCATAAAGTAAAATCTTCGTCTAAGTCTCAGACTTTAAGACAAAGATCGTCAAGTAAACAGCCACACACGCAATTAAACTTCGTAAAATAAACTTATTATTTCATTCTGTTTCTTCAAATTTGTACATAATCCATGTTAAATTACTAAATTAATAAAACTAGACAAAATTAATGAGTTTTCTAAGAAATAAGTATTTCAAGAGCATTATGGACTACGATCTAATGCTAAAGTCACTGTGCTACCAATGCCACGTATAAAAAAAAGAAAAAGAAAGTCTTCCCGCCAATATGGCGAAGTCTTTATTTTTTCTTTTTTGCAATATTGGTATTTATTTTCCTCACACTCTAAATGAAAAGCAGAGTGTATAACATGTACATAACACCCATTTTACCCTCGAATTGAGTATCCACCCTCGCCTACGGCTCGGATAGATATATACATCTCGGGTAAAATAGTACGTTTTATGCACTTGTTGTACAATCTACTATTATATTACTATCTGGTTTTAAAAACAGATGTCGTGTTGTCAGTGTTAAAGTAGCTATTGCAATTTTTAACCTTATTTCCAAACACTTGAGCGTTTACAGCGTTGAGTAATGTTTCGACTGCTATTCAATTATAACTCCTAATTCTTGTGTCATAGATTGCCTAATTGAAAGTGGGAACGATAGCATATGGAAAACCTGTCTCGATCAATGAACTATGGTCGTGTAATGTTAGATGGGGACACACAATATGGCTTCAGAAATCACCTGTTGGCTGACTGACATAAAAAGTTTTTCATCTTTAATAAGTTTTTTATAAATTACCTTCTTATAGAGAAGCAACGTGACTGAAATAGTTGTACCTACCTAGTTTTGTAATGGAAGAATACCAAGCCATAGTCAGTATCGTCAAAATCATTATTGAAAATTATTTTTTGAAAAAAAATGAATTTTTGACACTGTACCTTTGATTCTGAACATTTTAATTTTCATTTCTTTTTTTTAGTTTTAAGAATTAAAAACAAAAAATACTTGCAGTTACATATTATTATGACTTATTTTACTCGTGTCTTTCAAAACAGGACAAAGAGTAACAATTAAAGTGTAGAACTAGACTACCAGGAAATAAATTTATAATCAAAAATTTTGTACTTAACTATTATTGAAAATGTTGAAAATGAAGTATCAGAAAATATCGACCTCTCACTGAGCTTCTGAGTCGCTATCCTATCGGAGCTAGTTGTGAGAGGGGTCGATATTTTCTAATATTTGTATTACTTACTTAAGTACTTCGTTTTAGATAAAAAAATTGCATTGTGAATAGAGTAAATTAAAAATAATTAGATCAATAACTAATACGTAAAAACCCTAAATATGGAACAAAGACGGACTTACCAACCAGCAAAAACAATGCAAGTCCTTACTGCAGGATCTTGCGTGCTCCAATTAACCGGACTATTTTCACGCAACTCAGACAAACTGGCTTCCCAACAAAGACTCAAAAACCCAACACCGTCAGTAAAAAACCGGTCGATCAAGTCCTTGTGCCTTTCACACGTGTTGTTATTTTTTTTTCACGGCCCTCTAAAACAAGAGCTTGTTACCATGAACTGTTGAGTAATGTAATGGTAATGTCAAAGTACCTATTATGAGCAGGATGGCGATATACGCCACGACTGTGAATAACTACATTTTTATTACAAGCTTTTATTTCACTTGTCACGTTAGTTAGTATGTTAGTTAGTTAGTGGGGGACAAATCTTGCAAGCTTAATTTGACCCACTTCCCAGTGTCCGATGGAGCCGAAATTTTGTATACAGGTTTGGTTTAGATGACAATACAATATTTAAGTATAGTCAGCAAAAAACCTTGTCATAAAAATGAAGTTTTTACTAAAAACTTATTATTAACTTGCCACGTTAGTTAGTTAGTGGGGGACAAATCTTGCAAGCTTAATTTGAGCCACTTCCCAGTGTCCGATGGAGCTGAAATTTTGTATACAGGTTTCATATACGGCCAGAATTAATAACCTTTCTACAGATAGGGATAGGTGCGATCCAGATTAGTTGCTAGGCAACACCTAGCAACACCCTGGCAACTGTCGTTAATTCTATGTTAATATCAAGCGTTGCATAGCAACTAATCTGGATTGCACCTATCCCTATCTGTAGATAGGTTATTAATTCTGGCCGCTAGATGACAATACAATATTTAAGTACTGTCAGCAAAAAGCTTGTCATCATGAAAATGAAATTTTTACAAAAACTTATTATAAAACTCCTATTACTACTAAACGTTGCTATTTCGCCCATACCCCGCTCCTTATAGAACATTTCTAGCATAAAGTCCTTCTGCAAAGTCTAATTTATTGCCAAGATTTATCAAAATTAGTTTAGTGGTTGGCGTAAAAACACGACAGACAGGCGGACTCCGTTATTTTCATGTTAAGTAATATAGTATAATACAGTATGTTCATAACAGCTGATGGTGGCTTAAATTTAAATGAGAATGATGATAATCAGTATAATGATAGTGTACGCAGAATCCATGATGAAGACCTTGCATACCGGTTGTAGGGTTGTCGCCACTGACATCCCAGGATCTGTGGCAGGGTCAATGACACGATAAAAAGAGGTCAAGTAGCTACATCTTTAAAAAGAATAGTTTATTTTATTTTTTAAAGTACTAGGTAAGTAGTAACCCTAACCATTGATAACCTACAAAGCATACACTTAATTCAAGTATTAAATTAAACGTAATTATGATTTTGACGTAAAGTACCTTTATGATTGCTTGCGGTTAAACGACTCATTAGTAGCAACTTTTCTGGTTCGCTTGAAAATAATAATGTTATGTAAATTAATACAACGTGATAATGAATAAGCGCATAACCTCTTAGGTGGTGATTGTGCTCATGAATATGAACAACTTTTACTATGGGGCCAACTCTGCAACTCAACAACAAAAACAGCTGTTCCATTCATTCTGGTCGGGTCGAGTAGGTATTGACAATTTGTATGAAACAGCTGATTTGTTTTTGTTGAGTTGCAGAGTTGGCCCTATAGTTAAAGTTGTTCATATTCATGAGCACAATCACCACCTGAGGTTTTGCGCTTATTTATCAACATGTTGTATATTTAGAGACTGGAGATATTATTTATGAACTCTGTCTGTTTTTTACTATATTTTTTTTGTGCCATTAAGTACCTACTAGAATTGGGTATTTGACTGTTTTTTTTAATGAATTAAAAAGTTTATTGAACTAGTAGCAACACAACATAGGTATTTATTTTCAAATATCTTGCATATTTTCAGCGATATAGAGCATCAAACTTTCTAATTAAACAAGAAGATGGCTATGGAAATGTGACGTCACATTTCTATAGCGCCATAGTCTCGCCATAGAAAATTTCGTTTTAGAAAGAGATAGCTAGAGTCACAATTAAGTAGCTCATAATTCGCTTGTTATAATCCAGATTGAATTTCTTTTTTCACATTTGTTATTCATTAAAGCTATATTTCTGAATGTCATAATTAAATATCTACATTTCCACAACAACAGTCAAATATCCAATTCAACCTACTGATAAAATAAAATAAAAAGTATTTTATTGGCCCACACCACAATAAGTGAACAACAAAAAGAAAAAAAAGAACTTATTTTTACTTTTTCGCATTCAAATTGCAATTTTTATTATTGGAAATGAAGTTTTCTGGTAATTATACCAGTTGATTTTTTCTAATACTTCAATAAAACACAAACTCAAAGAAAGGTTGCGAAAACCACTTGATTTAAGTATCAAATGGCATGCATGACTTTGGTCTGATCTTTCAGTGTTAGTGGAAGTCTTTTACCAGTAGTGGCCATTCTACAGACGATTATGATAACCTTAAAGAAATACCAGACTAAACAATGAACACAAAAATAGCAACGGTTTTTTGCAACATTGAGCTTGCAATAGACTTGAAAAGTGCATTAGCCAGCCTTGCACAAGAGATAACACTTATTATTGTACAAACACTTTATCGTACATTAACATCTCTAATCTCAACTTACCAACTTTGCCTTGAAGCCGACTTCGAAAAAGGGAGTTCTTTGTGTTAAGGCGCTACTCGGAAAAATATGGACTTTTTTATTTAAAACTATAGGACGGTTACAGTTGTTACAAATCTGGTAATAAGATATATATTTCTTCATACCTTTATCTAGAATCGTATAGTTTCAAAAACACGATTTTATGATTTTGCCTCGACACTTTTTCTTTTCGAAAAGACCTCTAAAAAATACGAAAAGTTAAGATTATTCTTAAATGTGGTTACTTACACTATTGGAAATTGGTTTAATTAGTAGACACCAATAATATTGAGGATCGTATAGAAGCATTTTTTTAAAAATCGCTGTAGTTTTTTAATACGAAGTGATTTTGTGTTTTTTTTGCCTAATCTGCAAAATCGGTCTCGCTCCCGCGCGCGTCGTTTTCTCATTGCTATCTCGCTTCAGCACATTTTTTCCGAGTATCGCCTTAATACATATTTGCGTTACATGGATAAGCTGTTACCTATATGGAGCATGTATTTTAACGTATGCAGATTTTAAACATTGATTGATTTTACAGCAGTTTGGTCGGTGGTAGGATTTGTTCTTAGTCCGCCTGGCTAGCTACCACCATCTTATCGAAGTCTGACGCCATAACAATGATGTTTTCAGCATTATTGTGTTCCGGCAGTTAGAGATAAGATAGCCAGTTCCTCAGTGATTGAGGATTCCGGGAGTAGTGCGCTTCCACCTTCAGCCTTATCACCACTTATCATCAGGTGTGAAGAAGGTTAAGTGCTACCTCGTTGTGGATAAAAAAAAAACCGACAATAAAAACAAAAAAAATGTGACTAGATTTTTTTATTTAATATCTTAATTTTTATTTAAAATCTTTATTCATAAATTTCAGTTTGTACAGTTTTACAAAGCGCCACTGAAGCCTGTGCTTATGTTTATGCATAGACTTACACAATGCAATTCTGTATGTAAAGAAAGTTTTTTTTATAGCAGGAATGGTGTTTTATTTTCTATCAAAATTATTCTTTCTCTACATGCCACTAGCTAAAATATTATTGGAAAAATGTGATAGTAAAAAACCACGAGCCCTATAAGTAGCTTTCAGGCGGGATTCGAACCCGCGCCTCCGGGAATCCGGCCCGATGCTCTGACCAACTAAGCTACCGAAAGGCTTACACGACTCGTCGAATTTTGCTATCACTTGTTACGCTGTATGCCAGCGTTGCTTCATCAATGTGAGGAAACCCTCGCATCCGAAAGAAACATTTTTACAAATGTTTAACAATCGATTAAGATGAAACAGCCATATTGAGATTTTATGTTATTTTTATGCATTCACAATGCAATTTTGTAAGTATAGGAAAAATGTGATAGTAAAAAACTACGAGCCCTATAAGTAGCTTTCAGGCGGGATTCGAACCCGCGCCTCCGGGAATCCGGCCCGATGCTCTGACCATTTTTCCTATACTTACAAAATTGCATTGTGAACGCATAAAAATAACATAAAATCTAAAATATTATTACCAATAAGAACTTCAAACGAACAACCTACTGTCAAACAAAGGTCATCCTCTCATTAGCTGATGAAAGAAAAAATAAGTTTAAATAACACAGCTTCTGCAAAAACTGCGTTCCCATCAATAACGTATTTTATTTTAGATTTTTTTTAAATCGTTACTTGTTAATTATAAAATAGGTAATAGCAGGATGGTCGTCTCTTTTTGTTACGAATTTTTAATATGATCTTTAGCGAATCAGAATTACTTACCGTAAATCTTCATACATATTTTTTACTCGATTACATGGAGACAGTCAAGTCAATAGCATTAGAGGAACGGTGACCTGGCTGAAGTGAAATATGAAGTACCTATCTGAAAAATTTCTTGCCTATTATTTTATTGTTTCTCTTTGATTCAAACAAAAGCGCTTTTATCCATGAATAATAAGTATCAAGTCTTAGCTTAGGCACATAAATGTAATGTCCATACATTTTAAGCTGGAATGTCTTCAAATTTCGTTCCTGTCGTTATTTTAATTGCCTTTCATAATGACCATGTATATTTCTTTTTGCCAACAGTTTTAATGTAATGTCCATACATTTGAAGCTAGCATGTCTTCAAATTTCGTTCCTGTCGTTATTTTAATAGCCTTTCATAATGACCATATATATTTCTTTTTGCCAACAGTTTCACTCGGTGACAGACAAGAGAGCCCACGCGACAGAATGCGGGGAAAACAGCCTAACCATAGTTTCAGAGAAGAAAATAGAAGATGACTCTTCGGATTCATCGAGCAGTGAAAATGTAGAAATTGAAGGTATATATTTATTTATTAAGTTAGATATCGACCAATAGTCCACTACCAATAGCATCCTCCACAACTCAAAAGTAATTAAGTTGGCAAAATATTGAAAATGAAATATTAGAAAAAAACGACCCATCCTCCAAGTAGCTCCGCCGGGAATCGAACCCGGGACCTTTACCCCAAGAACTATCCGATATTTTTGTAAAAAATTCAATATCAGGCCAAATTTTTGTAAACGGCCCTTAAATATAATTTTAAGAGACTATATTTTGGAATCCAACATAATATCGCATTGGAAGGTATAAAAAAAAAGTTATACCCCGAAAATGGTGCAATTCTTTCAGCAAATATGCTATCATCAATTTTATCGTTAACATGTGTTTATGTCCACCAAATCTAAGCACCAAAGTCAAAATCCATAAAGATATAAAACGGGAAACTAATACTTTAGGAAGAAGTCGGTTGTTTCTGATAGCATTTTTAACATAGGTGTAATGCCAATTTGAGTTTACGTAGAGAGTTTTTTTTTAAGTTTATTGGTTTTTCATTTACAAATATAGGGGGATTATATACTTTTACGAAAGATAATAATAAATGTATTCAAATGTAAAGTGAATAACACTTATACCATTTTTGCCTATTTTTTTATAGATTTTTTAAAGCTTTGTATTTGTTTTTTTTAATGTCGCGGTCATAAATATTGGTGGATTACTAATGAATTATTTATTAAACTAGATAATCTAATTTTCAATGTTAAGAAATTACTGATATAGAATTATTGTTGAGTCTCCATAGAACGAATTAGTTTGGCTCTCGGGCTACTTTCACTGTCCGGGCGACTGCTCTGACCGCTGAGCTACGGAGTCGTTGCAGTCAGAGCAGTCGCCCGGACAGTGAAAGATCCCGGGTTCGAAGGATGGGTAGTTTTTTTCTAATATTTCATTTTCAATAACAAAAATTGCATTGTGAATGCAAAAAAGTAAATATAATTTGAAGTTGTGGCAAAATATATTTTTAATTTTTAATAATAATAATATTAGACTCCATCATGTACAATGCACATACATTGTTCCAATACCAAATTATAAAGCTTGAGCACTAGTGTTGTGGAAATTGGAAATAACTAAGGGTATTACCACATAATATTATACCCAAACCCGAGGAAATATTGAAAAGTTCATTTTCAATATTTACCCGACCGGGGATCGAACCCGGAACCTCTAGAGATAGCGGCACCTTGAAAACCGGTGCGTACACCACTCGGCCACGGAGTCGTCATTTGATAGAAATTTTCCTTCATTTTGAATTTGTCGAGTCTAACCAATGGATATGTATGATTATGTATGTTTGTTTTATGCATGACATAAGGAAACGTAGCCATATGAGAATGGACAGTACATTTTCTAACACCCTGTTTCCGTAAGTTGAAAATGGGGTCGCCAAGGTTCATAATATTGCGTTAAATATAGAAATACCTACGCTGCATCACCAATCAGGTGACGGATGGTTTTTTTCTTACCTAGAAACTAGGAAACCATAGTCAGTAGCACGCAGCAACCTTCACCAACCATACACTAATCTGAACGCATGAATCGGCACTCATTTATTTTCTTTAATACAATGCCTATTGTTCCTAAGTTCATTGAAAAAGAAGGTAAGAACTAATAGAAAAAGCACAAATAGGATGCCCATTGTTAATTACTAGTAACGTGTCAAGGCAAGACCATTAAATTATGTAATGTTTTGGCAAACATACTTATCCACACGATATGTGCTATAAAGTATGGGTGCGTAAAAGAGCTATAGATATGAACTTTCATAGATAGAGACGGAGATAGAGACGACATAAAAGAATGGAAGAGAAAGACTAGTGTCCAAAAAAAAAGCAAAATATAGCATCCAAGAATAGGGTGACATTGATGTTGATACTTTGCTTATAATAATTTTGTTACAATTAACAATGGTTCATAACGGTTCATCCTCAAGTAAAAAAATAAAATTTTGCAAGTATTTGATTGAATCAGGCGTCACTTGGCGGAAGTCCCTAACCATTGTGAAAAATAAATATAATTATTATATTATGTATATGTAGCTTTCTTCCGCAAATAATCACAAAACCTGCACCTTCACCGATCACACTACTCTACACGTGTTTCGCCCCAACCCGGGGCATCCTCAGGAGATGTTTGTCCGTATGCAATCCAGCACCGAACATTCGGACAATTCGGTCAAGGTGCAGGTTTTGTGATTGTTTGCGGAAGAAAGCTACATATATTTATTTTTCACAAAATTTTGCAAGTTAATACAAATATTAGACTAAGCTCCCGTTGCACGAAACCCTACCTCACAAGGTAGCAGCTCAGAATTAATGTAATATAGTGATAGATACTACTTAGAAACACTGGATTCTAATAGGTTGCCGTCGAATATCCTGGAAGAACTTTTAATTTTTTTCGTCGTCGTATCGCTATTTTTATCGGAAATTACATCATAAGGTGGTGGATCAAAACGTTTACTCATCGAAAGAGACACATTTGGAGATATCCGTTTAAGGGAATAACAAAGCTTAAGCTTACGAAAAGGTAAAATAAGAATAATCAGATAATTACTAAAGTAAAAGGAAAAGTTATGACAACATTGCGCCACCAGCAACGCAACGTCACAACTTGCCTGATCGCGCCATCCAGTCATGCAAAATACCATTTAGAGGTTATTGCTTTGGCATTTGTCAATATTCATAAACTCGTTTTGTATTTCCCGGCACGCTGCTGCCACAAAGTTTTTGCCCGTTGCCAATGAAGAAACTTTTTCATCTATTAATAACTTTGTGTTGAATAAAAATAGAAGCCATGATAATTTGCCTTCTTTAAAAGACAACTTGTGAGAATACTGGCGTATTAATGATCCTTTGTCCTTTTGTCATTAATAACCTCAATTTTATCTATACCTACTATGTAATATTATAAAGAGGAAAGTTTTTTTTTTGTTTCTAATGGATAGCTACTAAACCGAATTTAAAAGTTCTTTTACCCGCGGAAAGCTCCATTATTCCGAGTAACACAGGCTATGTTATCCCGCTTTTCTCTCGAGAACGGGAACCACGTGGGCAAAACCGTGGCAAGCCACTAGTGTGAAATATAAAACAAGTTTTAAATTGTAACATATGCCAGTCACAACAATTCAAATCTCTAATTATCGCGTGGCGTGACTAACTAAACGCGTAATGCCCTATTAGTTTCAATATAATCAAAAGAGTAATTGCCTAAACTTTTCGTTTCAAAGTAATGGAAGCCCTAAATTATTCTCGTTTTATATATGAAATATTCTATCATATTTTAGTTTTGTTTCAAGAATTACGTCATTCAGCTTAACGCTAACTGTGAGATCATTTTCTGATCATTATGTGACGTGTCTATGGTGATGATTTATCAAAACGGTATCTATGATGTTCAACAATCAACAATGACGCTGTCTGATAAGAGTACAGTCATCTCATTTTGCTAAAACATTAATTATATCAACATTAGCTAACAATAAAATCTGTTGATGTTCTAGTCTAACAGGAAATATGTGTCATATCAAATATTTCTTTTTTTCCTTTAATGGAATTTGGTTGTAGTCAGAGGGTAAGTCCAAAATCAAAACGTGCTTGAATTTGATCTTGATAAAATTTAAATTGAATAATATAATTTCAAAGGAAAGTGACGGACAATTTCATGTAAGAACTAAACGAGGAAAAATGGTTTTGCAACTTCTACTTCACTTTTAAAAGAGAATGATGAATAGGAATGAAAGTAAAAGTGGCTCACATACTTATTTCAGAAACATACATTCGACTGTATGTATGTTTCTTGAAATCTTTTTTTGTTGATCTCTCGTTTAGTTTTAAATTACGTTATTCAAAACTCTTAAAATAAGTTCAGTTCGAGTTCTGCAAGGGTTGCTTCTACACCCACTTTTTTATAAAGAGATAAATATCAATTAACCTTTTTGGCGCAACGCGTTATTGTTATTTATTTACTAACATCACTTTTTGCCTTAGTTGCATCAACTGGAATCGCGAGTGTAACAACCACCTTCATCTTTCGATCAAATGAAAACTTTATATGGCCAGACTGACTTTTTTTTAAACGGAGAAAAAAGGTTACGAATGTTACGACCTTACATTATAAATGACAAGAAGCGTTCCAAGTTTGAAATACCTTAGTATTATTGACACTGTCAAAATAATCTACTTATAATATTATACCACAAAGTAACTATGCGGGCGGGCGGTCGCCCTCTCTCAAGTGTGCTTATGAGGCTTGGACATATCTGTCACTCCAAGTATGTATCTAGAACTAGGTGTTATTGTTGATTGAAGCCTACATCTATTAAATAAAATTATCGTATTACAGTGTTTGTAGCCACATTTCTACAAAACAGCTTGACCGATTTTAGTATATTTGGCAGGTCTGAGAATAAGTCGTAAACCCCTAAGAGATTAGAGAAGCTCTCCCCAATTTTGTATTTTTTAAGGTTTGGCTCCAAAAAGACATATTTCCCTTCTACCACCAACCCCCACTTTTAAATAGTATCTCTAGAAATAATAAATATTATATGGCAAAGCAACGTTTGCCGGGTCAGCTAGTAGTAGAACTGTAAAAGTTCATCAAAATAGTTCGACCTTTAAGAGATTCGGCTTGATTGTTACTTAACACATACGGAACATCGTGACATTGAAAGCCTGCAAGGTCTCATAAAGTTGCAGACTGACGTAATGCTATGTTTTGGCACGAGTGTTGCCTTGACACTAATATTGTATGTAAGTGTAAACTTAAACAACTTATATAACGCTATGTTACATCACCGTATTGCTGTGTAGCATATTCTTGCTGAGAGAAATGTAGCAATCGAAGATTGAAATACTAAGTCATAGAATTAGCGGTTGAAATACCAACATTATGTATGATTGAATATGGTTAAAAATAAAACACTTTCACGGACTTTGCACGCATTTATTGAACAACTTGGTTAAAGGATATTTTTCAGTTTTGTATGGAGCCTCGGCTAGGACCTTGTACACTATACCATAGGCAAGGAAAAGATAAATATAATAACTGAAAACTAATTATATCGCTATAAGCTAACGCGTTTGATGGTACAAAAGCATTATCTAGTCATAATTTTATGCAACCCCGATTCAATATTATGGCGGTAAAACGTCACACTTACATTAAAAAAAAGGTTAACATTGACAGATTATCATCAGTCGTCAATGTCATCGTTTTTTCGTACAGAAACATCAATGTTTCCGAACGTGATTTAAATATGGTTGCCAGTGTGACCATGGATGGCAAAGAATTTTTATTTTAATGTTTATTTTTGTACCATTTATCCAGAAAGACAATGAAAATTTAAATATTTTGTATAACTTTACTATATTTTTTACTATTAGTACGAATAGTGTACAAAGTCCTAGCCGAAAATGAAAAATTACTTTTTTAGTTGTTTTTAAAAGGATTTTATGTTTTACCCGACGTTTCGGCACCTTTCCAGGGGCCGTGGTCACGGAAACTACCCACTGTGTTTTATTTAAATTAACAGTTCGCGCAGAAATCTAAGATGTGTTTATGGTAATTATCTTTAGAGCGACCAACCACCACCACCTCCGTCGCCGAGGTGTCATCGGCAGGCATCGGTTTTCAAGGTGCCGCTATCTTTAGAGGTCCCGGGTTCGATTTCCTGTCGGGTAAATATTGAAAACGAACTTTTCAATATTACTGCGGGTCTGGGTATAGATATGTGGTAATACCCTTCGTTGTTTTCAATTTCCATAACACTAGTGCTCAGGCTACTAAAAGATTAGTATTAGAACTTAAAATGAAAATATATGTGATGGTGTTCAATATTTATTTATTTATTATTTATTTTATAATTAAGGCGAGGATTCCCGACCGAAAGAGGCACGCTAACGCTTGCTCGACCGCACTCGATACACTTCGCGCGAACCCAGCGGCAGCCGGCAGTGAACTATGAACTGGCGAGCGCCCCGCGAATCGAAAATCACTTAAAATTCAATTAAAAATAATAAATAAATAAAATAATATGACGACCGGAATCCCTCGGCTATTCAAAGGCAATTATTTTTATATATTTTTCATTAACTAAAACCAAATATACTGCAAGTAATATGATATTTGAATTATTATTATTAGACGGATGTTTGAAGTTTTATTTGATACAGTAAAGTATCACTAATGGAAAATATAACGGCCTAAAGCACTAGATAAAAGACTGTAAAATAACATATTATATTTTTTCCAAATTTTGGGTACCTACTTGTGGTTTGCGAGTACTTAATCCATAATTTAAAATACCCCTATTTTCGGGAATCCTCGCCTTAACATTCGATGGCGACTTTTTGTTTCCCCCAAAAAACTTCAAGATGTTGAGGAAATGGTCTAATATAACTGTGTATCGATAAAAGGCACGTTATCTTGCGACACAATGTCAAGAGCGGTTCTTTACAATTTGTTACAGTTTCCATTTTTCTGTAAAATTCTATTACTGAAGATAACTGTAAAAAACTTTTTGGTATTAGACCGGGCGGACACGACAGTTGGAGGTGTACAATTTTTTACAGTATGCAAGTTTGCGAGAACGTCTTGGACGACGACATTAGTAAACACTATCAAAATTAGATTTTTTATCCCTGTGCATCACACTTGAAATTTAATTTTAAAATGTAACAAAAAAAGTACGCGTGTGAAAAGTATGCAAACGCATATTTGTCACTTATACTAGGAACTCAATCAATTTGCATACTGAAAAAAAATATTGTTTTAGAGCCGAATATATAACAATTTCAAAAACGTAGTCTCGAAATTTGCACTCGCCCGAATTCTTTTTTTCAGTATGCAAATTGTTGTATCGATAACGTTTCTAGTATAAGTGAAAAATATGCGTTTGCATACTTTTCACACGCGTACTTTTTTTGTTACATTTTAAGGCGAGGATTCCCGACCGAAATAGGCACGCTTACGCTTGCTCGGCCGCGCTCGATACACTTCACGCGGACGTAGCGGCACCATAATTTAAAATACCCTATTTTGAGGAATCGGCGCCTTAAAATTAAATTTCAAGTGTGATGAACAGGGATAAAAATTCTAATTTTGATAGTGCTTACATATGTCGTCGTCTAAAACGTTATCGCAAATTTGCAGACTGTAAAAAATTGTACAGCTCTAACTGTCGTGTCCGCCCGGTCTATATGGAAACGAGGGCGCGTGAAGCGGGTGTCATTGGCACTTTGGGTTGTTAAAACCTGCTGATCTGATGGAGTGACGTAACGGCTGGTCAACCTTGACTGCGGAATTGAACGGTGCAAAACCAGGTTGCTGATTCGCAATTTTATAATATAAGTATCTCTATATCAATGTAAGAGTGAAATACCTACCTGAAGTGTAATGTCAGTACATATGTACTTACACTGACATAACACTGCTCTAGTTCAATACTTGTTAACAGTAGGTGCACTACTGTAAATTTGAAAGTAAGACAATTAAGAAAAAAGTTGATGACTAACGACATTTTTGTAAATATTGTGGATAGAGTTACTTTATTAAAAAAAGTGGTATTAACTTTACCAACCTATGGTCATTTTGTAACCAAACGAAAACGGGTAATAGTAATCAGTTATTATGCTTTGATGTAGTATAATTTAAAATTAATTACAAAATGATTGTTAAATTATTTTTCATGTCTCATATTCTGAAAGTAACTCCTAACTTGCCTAAAATGCGGGTTGAAAGTGGTATGTCGCGGCCCTAGGGCCGTTATGAAATTTAAAAAAGGAATAGGAGGGGTCATGTCAAAATCTGTAAAAGCATCTACACACGTTCCGATCCGACAGCCGATTTGGTCTGCTCCCAGACCAAATCTGCGCTACACACGTTCCGATTTGGTCTGGGACAGACCGAATAGGTGGTCGGATAGGAACGTGTGTAGAGTCTTTGGACATTTATTTATCAAAGATATGCAGGCAAAGGTACAGAAGCCTATACAGCCATGTTTTGCTATTATATAAAATAATTAATATCGTAGAAATATTATTTTAATATCTAAAACATTGTTTTTTTTAAAGAATGCGTTTTTAGAAACAGATTAAACCAAATAAGTTATTTGTAACATAAAAAATCAGGCCATTAATTTCATGGAATTGCATAGAGTACGGGTCAAACACCAAACAAGACTGTAAGGACTTAGTTTCCCTTGCCTTCCCTAAATCAGAAAATTAACAAAAAAGTTATAGTATTTCGAAAATTCCGCGGCCATAGGAAAAATATTTTTTATATTATTTCTGTTTATTTTTACTTTCCTCATATTCAATATGAAAAGTAGAGTGTTTACTTCGGGCGTATGGACCCATAACAGTCTCGAACTATCGGCGCCCTCACTTCATTCGTGCGCCAAAACACTCGACTGTTATGGGTGCCATACATCCCTTGCTAAACAATCTACTATTAAATCGTCAAGGTTAATTGAAAGATGATCACAATAAATCGAAATGCATCTAGAAAAATCGCGGGCAGAACTTATTAAAATTATTCATTAATAATCAATACCTAACCGTACAAAGAAAGACAATTAAAGTGGGTATATTCTTTTATTAAAATCAAAAAATAGTGGGTAGTTTTCCGTGACCACGGCCCCTGGAAAGGTGCCGAAACGTCGGATAAACCAAAAAACCTTAAAAACAACTAAATAATTTACCAAGTTGTTAAATAAATGCGTGAAAAAATCCGTGTAATGTTTTATTTAGATTATTAAAATTAGTTAGTTCTATTATTAATAAAATTAAGTATAGTAATTCGATAAAAATAGCGTAAATCCCACTATGTATCAGTAAGGAACCAGTTTCCAACACGATATGAGTAGCCTAAATCCTTTCACTTTCGTTGTCTGACATAGTTTTAACGATATCTTGCACAATGGTTATATGATATTACATTACCTACCGATACACTTGGGAGATGCACAAGCGAGCAATTGTATCGTACAGGCTTAGTGGCTCACACATTTAATAATCTGGTACAATGAATAAGTAGGTCGGTCTTAAATGTTTATGTATATTTTAAGAGTTGCATAGTTTAAGATTCTTCAAATGCAAATTGACAGTAAAAAACAACGTTCCGTAAAAACTGAGAGCAATGAACTAGAACAGCGTGCAATGACAAATGGACGATCGAATAGATTGCAGGTTTTTTACTAATAACTTTCAAGTGGATTCAGTAAATATTGAAATGAATGCAATGCATTAGACTGTGAAATAAATTGGAAAATACTTTCCCTGGAATTTAAAAAGTGAGACATTTACTAAACTTATTGGAACTAAGAGTTTAAATTATTTTTGTGCATTCACATAGTTTTATAAGACTTTCGTTAGCATAGTTGGTACCTAAGAGCAATAAGCCGGATTTCCGGGGGCGCGGGTTCGAATCCCATCTGAAAACTACTTACAGGGCTGGTGGTTTTTTTTCTATTATTGGAACTATAACCATCCTCCACCATCCTACTAATTTTTAAGTTTAGATGTTTGGAAGTTTGTCACCCAATCACGCCAAAACGGCTGAACGGATTCGGCTGAAATTTGGAACTCAGATACTTTGTAGCCTGGAGAAGCACATAGGCTACTTTTTATCCCGGAAAAATATTATAAATGTGAAAGTTTAGATGTTTGGATGTTTGTATGTTTGTTACTCAATCACGCCAAAACGGCTGAACGGATTTGGCTGAAATTTGGGACACAGACACATAGGAGCCTGGAGAGGAACATAGGCTTAAAAGAATGTGACTTTTTACCCCGGAAAAATGTCACATTCTCGCGGGATAACGTCGTGTAGTCTACGCGGACGAAACCGCGAGCGGAAAGCTAGTTACTAATAAATAGATTTGTTTATCATCATGATCTTGTTATTAGCTTCGACGTCAATGACTTAATTGGTGATAGAGCATCAATTGCACCATTAGTATAATCATTAACCGGTGAAGTGTCATTCATTATAGATAACAATAATCAAAGTATCGCTTTTATTTCCTAATCGTGTGGAAATAACACAACAATAAAAATAAAGATAAGACTATCTTATTTCTGTTTATTTGGATTGGTCTTCGAAAGTATATTGGTGCAATATTTGATTTGCGATAATGCAACTTTAATGATAAAAGTTGATAAAAATCGTTAACATTGATTCTAGTAATCACTTACAGCGCAGATTGTATTTTAATAATGTCAATAGTAAGTGTAAACAAACAATTTTTATTTTTAAATTCAATTCAATGTTGGGATCTTTTGTGTAATAAGATTAAGGTTTAAAATCGATTGCATAATCACATGTGCTTCTATTTGAACAGCTTCAGACTTATTAATGAGATCTAAAAATGAATAAGGCTAATAAAGCTGAATACTGTAATCAAAAGGTGTCAAGGTTTATATCTACCGCGAGTTTCATCAGTGAAATATTCATACGAAATTCTTCGCAAAATATAATCAGAACTGTTGGAATGTTAAAAAAATGCGTTTCAGACACATACATAGTCCATTTAATATGGCTTCGAAGCGGCTTTGGAGCTCAAGCTGAAAAGAATTCGGGGTTTCGAATTTGAGCCGGTATTGGTCGGAGCGTGGATTTTGTCAGTCGCGATCTTTCAAGCTTGACGTTGATATTCAATGTGCCTCTCACCATAAGTAGGTACCGTGATCTCTTCCTGTCTTAACAGCGTTGATCACAACGAAATGATTAGAGAAGAGAAAACAAGATAGATACGTAAAGATCGATCGTTACAAGTTGAAAGTTGATATCTGCTTAAAAAGAGCGGTCACTAAAAATGAGAAAGAGATTTTCGCTTAAACACGCAATCCGTTGCCACCCGTTTGAGCGAAAAAATCTTTTCTTAAATTCCTTTACGTTGATATAAACAACGCTTGCTTTAGAGGTGACACTTCTTTAATACCAAATGCAAAACATACCTATTACTTAAACACATCTTAGATTTCTGCGCGAACTGTCCATATAAATAAAACACTTTCACGGATTTTCAAGCTGGTGGTATCTTCCAACCATCTTCTCTATTGAAATTTGGGTATTTGCTAATTTCAATAGCCTCGCGCATCAATCTGGGAAAGTATCTTGGTTCTCTAGCGAGGATCTGCGGTTTGTCAAACCTTATATAATGGTTGGTTCCCTCAAATGAATGTTCACACACTGCAGACTTATTATCGCGCCTATGTTTGATGTCAGCTACATGTTCTTTAACGCGCGTCCCTATGCTTCTCTTTGTTTGCCCAATGTAGGAGAGCCCACAGTCACAATCTAGTTTGTAAACGCCTGCAACTTGAAAGGGGATATTACACTTGACTGGTGGTAAGAATTGGTTAATCTTCTTCGGCGGCTTGAAGTAAGTATGAATCGAAGCACGCTTCAGAATCCTCCCAATCTTGTCAGTGACACCTTTCACATATGGCAGAATGGCAGGTTGACGTTCTACTGTGGCTGCTTTGGTGCGTTTTCTGTGATGTTTGCGAGGTACTGGCAATTTGTTACTTCGCAGTACTTGCTCGACGTGCCGAAGCTCGCCACTCAGGTGTTCATCATCACAGATGCCGCGAGCTCTCTGAAACAAAGATTTCCCTACGGTAGCTAACTGTAAAGGGTGATGGTGAGAGTCACCATTTAGATATTTATCTGTATGTGTTGCTTTTCGATACACAGTGTGGCTCAAAGTTTGGTCAGGATTCCTGATAACAAGTACATCTAGGAAGGCTAGTTTCTTATTTGCCTCTAACTCCATAGTGAATTTAATGTTTGGGTGAATAGAGTTAAGGTGGTCAAGGAAAGCAGTGGCACTATCTTTAGGTAGTACTGTGAAAGTGTCATCTACATACCGTTTGTAGAACCGGGGATACACTGGTGTTGAAGCCAGCGCCTTCTCCTGAAAATCCTCCATAAATAAGTCTGCGACTATTGGGGATACCGGAGAACCCATTGCTACTCCATCAACTTGTATGTAGAATTCATCATTCCACAGAAGATAGCCAGTTGTTAAACAATGTTCCAAAAGTTCTGCATATTCCAAAGGCAAATCGTTATCTTCTAGTTTCTTCCTAGCGATATTGATGCAGTCCTTTACTGGTAAGCATGTGAACAAGGATTGTACATCAAAACTGACCATGATTTCATCATCTGCGAGATGTAGCTGTTGTATCTCACTGATGAAATGGTAGGAATCCTTCACAAAGGCTGTTGTGTTACCTCTTAGTGGCGAGAGGATTTGCGCTACGTGTCGGGCTAGTTTGTAAGTTGGTGAATCAATTTGGCTGACTATCGGACGCAGCGGAGCATCAGGTTTGTGTATCTTCGGCAATCCATACAGTTTTGGCGGTTTAGGGCAGGCAGGAATGAGTAAGTTGATGTCGAGATTCAACCATTCTGAATGTTCTTTGATGAGGTCACTAGTCTTTTTAAGGATCTTGGTGGTTTGATCGCTTTTGACATGTTTGTATGTATTCTCATCTGATAAAAGATGTAGTATTTTTTCGTTATAATCTGACGTATCCATTACTACCGTCGCGTAACCCTTATCTGCACGGAGAATAGTAAGCTCTGGCCTGTTTCGCAAGTTTTTTAAGGCCGTAAATTCGTCTCGAGGGAGGTTGGGTTTCGGTAGTTTACTATGCCGTAAGACAGATGAAATGTCCTGACGTATAGCTTCACTGTCCTCCTTTTTGATGTTGTTTTTAAATAAGCAATCCTCCACGTTACAAATAATGTCCTCGAACGGTATTCTACCAGGTGTTACCGCAAAGTTTAGACCCTTGGATAAAACTTTTAAAGTTGGTTCGTCCAATGTTTGTTTTGATAGATTGACAACTGCACGGGTTTCGTTTACTCTATGGTCTGCGGTTGCGTTTCGATACGCATTTTGTTTAGAGTTTAGTTTATGGTATTTTGAAATTTGTCTGTGTTTGCATTTGTTGTACTCGGATATTTCACGTTTATTTATTGTTTGAATGCAATCACTAAAGTCCTCCGTGTTAAGTTGTATTTTTAACTCATTGGACAAACCATTTATTTCTTTACTAATATTTTGTAATTCGGAATAATATTCTCTGATTAAACTCAATAATAGCTTTTTGCTTGCCTGTTGTAAGATCTTAGCGCTCCCGCGTATGTCATGTTTTGGAGAAATACGGACACAAGACGGGATGAGATCATGATCACGACATCTCTTCAAGAAGATTATGGATGTTTTTCTTCTTGCGCGCTTGATTACCAGACCTTCCAAATGGCGCAATTTGTTGGCGACTTCCAGTCCGTACTGGTTCACATAAACACATCTTAGTCCGTACTGGTTCACATAAACACACATTGGACGAACCAACTTTAAAAGTTTTATCCAAGGGTCTAAACTTTGCGGTAACACCTGGTAGAATACCGTTCGAGGACATTATTTGTAACGTGGAGGATTGGTTATTTAAAAACAACATCAAAAAGGAGGACAGTGAAGCTATACGTCAGGACATTTCATCTGTCTTACGGCATAGTAAACTACCGAAACCCAACCTCCCTCGAGACGAATTTACGGCCTTAAAAAACTTGCGAAACAGGCCAGAGCTTACTATTCTCCGTGCAGATAAGGGTAACGCGACGGTAGTAATGGATACGTCAGATTATAACGAAAAAATACTACATCTTTTATCAGATGAGAATACATACAAACATGTCAAAAGCGATCAAACCACCAAGATCCTTAAAAAGACTAGTGACCTCATCAAAGAACATTCAGAATGGTTGAATCTCGACATCAACTTACTCATTCCTGCCTGCCCTAAACCGCCAAAACTGTATGGATTGCCGAAGATACACAAACCTGATGCTCCGCTGCGTCCTATAGTCAGCCAAATTGATTCACCAACTTACAAACTAGCCCGACACGTAGCGCAAATCCTCTCGCCACTAAGAGGTAACACAACAGCCTTTGTGAAGGATTCCTACCATTTCATCAGTGAGATACAACAGCTACATCTCGCAGATGATGAAATCATGGTCAGTTTTGATGTACAATCCTTGTTCACATGCTTACCAGTAAAGGACTGCATCAATATCGCTAGGAAGAAACTAGAAGATAACGATTTGCCTTTGGAATATGCAGAACTTTTGGAACATTGTTTAACAACTGGCTATCTTCTGTGGAATGATGAATTCTACATACAAGTTATTTAAATTTTTACTTTTTTGCATTCACAATGCAATTTTTATCATAGAAAAATGGAAAATAAAGTATTTAGAAAAATCGACCCGACTCACAACCAGCTCCGATGGGACTCGAACCCACGACCTTTCGCTATCCGGGCGACTGCTCTAACCACTGAGCTACGGAGTCGTTACGAGAAGCGTCGAATTTATCAAATACTTCTTACACGCTGTATAGCCAGCGTTAATTTCATCAATGTGAGGATATTACTACTCCCACACGCGAAAGAAATACCTTTCCAGATATTTGACAATCGCTAAAGAAGAAATTACTATGGCAAGTTATTTAAATTTTTACTTTTTTGCATTCACAATGCAATTTTTATCATAGAAAAAAAGTAATATCCTCACATTGATGAAATTAACGCTGGCTATACAGCGTGTAAGAAGTATTTGATAAATTCGACGCTTCTCGTAACGACTCCGTAGCTCAGTGGTTAGAGCAGTCGCCCGGATAGCGAAAGGTCGTGGGTTCGAGTCCCATCGGAGCTGGTTGTGAGTCGGGTCGATTTTTCTAAATACTTTATTTTCCATTTTTCTATGATAAAAATTGCATTGTGAATGCAAAAAAGTAAAAATTTAAATAACTTGCCATAGTAATTTCTTCTTTAGCGATTGTCAAATATCTGGAAAGGTATTTCTTTCGCGTGTGGGAGTAGTAATATCCTCACATTGATGAAATTAACGCTGGCTATACAGCGTGTAAGAAGTATTTGATAAATTCGACGCTTCTCGTAACGACTCCGTAGCTCAGTGGTTAGAGCAGTCGCCCGGATAGCGAAAGGTCGTGGGTTCGAGTCCCATCGGAGCTGGTTGTGAGTCGGGTCGATTTTTCTAAATACTTTATTTTCCATTTTTCTATGATAAAAATTGCATTGTGAATGCAAAAAAGTAAAAATTTAAATAACTTGCCATAGTAATTTCTTCTTTAGCGATTGTCAAATATCTGGAAAGGTATTTCTTTCGCGTGTGGGAGTAGTAATATCCTCACATTGATGAAATTAACGCTGGCTATACAGCGTGTAAGAAGTATTTGATAAATTCGACGCTTCTCGTAACGACTCCGTAGCTCAGTGGTTAGAGCAGTCGCCCGGATAGCGAAAGGTCGTGGGTTCGAGTCCCATCGGAGCTGGTTGTGAGTCGGGTCGATTTTTCTAAATACTTTATTTTCCATTTTTCTATGATAAAAATTGCATTGTGAATGCAAAAAAGTAAAAATTTAAATAACTTGCCATAGTAATTTCTTCTTTAGCGATTGTCAAATATCTGGAAAGGTATTTCTTTCGCGTGTGGGAGTAGTAATATCCTCACATTGATGAAATTAACGCTGGCTATACAGCGTGTAAGAAGTATTTGATAAATTCGACGCTTCTCGTAACGACTCCGTAGCTCAGTGGTTAGAGCAGTCGCCCGGATAGCGAAAGGTCGTGGGTTCGAGTCCCATCGGAGCTGGTTGTGAGTCGGGTCGATTTTTCTAAATACTTTATTTTCCATTTTTCTATGATAAAAATTGCATTGTGAATGCAAAAAAGTAAAAATTTAAATAACTTGCCATAGTAATTTCTTCTTTAGCGATTGTCAAATATCTGGAAAGGTATTTCTTTCGCGTGTGGGAGTAGTAATATCCTCACATTGATGAAATTAACGCTGGCTATACAGCGTGTAAGAAGTATTTGATAAATTCGACGCTTCTCGTAACGACTCCGTAGCTCAGTGGTTAGAGCAGTCGCCCGGATAGCGAAAGGTCGTGGGTTCGAGTCCCATCGGAGCTGGTTGTGAGTCGGGTCGATTTTTCTAAATACTTTATTTTCCATTTTTCTATGATAAAAATTGCATTGTGAATGCAAAAAAGTAAAAATTTAAATAACTTGCCATAGTAATTTCTTCTTTAGCGATTGTCAAATATCTGGAAAGGTATTTCTTTCGCGTGTGGGAGTAGTAATATCCTCACATTGATGAAATTAACGCTGGCTATACAGCGTGTAAGAAGTATTTGATAAATTCGACGCTTCTCGTAACGACTCCGTAGCTCAGTGGTTAGAGCAGTCGCCCGGATAGCGAAAGGTCGTGGGTTCGAGTCCCATCGGAGCTGGTTGTGAGTCGGGTCGATTTTTCTAAATACTTTATTTTCCATTTTTCTACATACAAGTTGATGGAGTAGCAATGGGTTCTCCGGTATCCCCAATAGTCGCAGACTTATTTATGGAGGATTTTGAGGAGAAGGCGCTGGCTTCAACACCAGTGTATCCCCGGTTCTACAAACGGTATGTAGATGACACTTTCACAGTACTACCTAAAGATAGTGCCACTGCTTTCCTTGACCACCTTAACTCTATTCACCCAAACATTAAATTCACTATGGAGTTAGAGGCAAATAAGAAACTAGCCTTCCTAGATGTACTTGTTATCAGGAATCCTGACCAAACTTTGAGCCACACTGTGTATCGAAAAGCAACACATACAGATAAATATCTAAATGGTGACTCTCACCATCACCCTTTACAGTTAGCTACCGTAGGGAAATCTTTGTTTCAGAGAGCTCGCGGTATCTGTGATGATGAACACCTGAGTGGCGAGCTTCGGCACGTCGAGCAAGTACTGCGAAGTAACAAATTGCCAGTACCTCGCAAACATCACAGAAAACGCACCAAAGCAGCCACAGTAGAACGTCAACCTGCCATTCTGCCATATGTGAAAGGTGTCACTGACAAGATTGGGAGGATTCTGAAGCGTGCTTCGATTCATACTTACTTCAAGCCGCCGAAGAAGATTAACCAATTCTTACCACCAGTCAAGTGTAATATCCCCTTTCAAGTTGCAGGCGTTTACAAACTAGATTGTGACTATGGGCTCTCCTACATTGGGCAAACAAAGAGAAGCATAGGGACGCGCGTTAAAGAACATGTAGCTGACATCAAACATAGGCGCGATAATAAGTCTGCAGTGTGTGAACATTCATTTGAGGGAACCAACCATTATATAAGGTTTGACAAACCGCAGATCCTCGCTAGAGAACCAAGATACTTTCCCAGATTGATGCGCGAGTCTATTGAAATTAGCAAATACCCAAATTTCAATAGAGAAGATGGTTGGAAGATACCACCAGCTTGGGACCCTATAATCCATCAAGTAAAGTCACAACCTAAACCACACACTGCAAGAACTAAAGATACGGTTAGTTCTTTTTGCAAATAATTTTAATAAATGGAGATCGTCCCCCTTCGTGTAGTTTTCTTGCCAGTTCTTTCTCCGAAGGGCTCCAACTTTTGTGAACTGGTGGTCGAGTCAGTAACTTTTTGCTTTGCTATAAATAATTATTATCCAAATTACTTAAACAAATCAAAATATTAAATTAATAAATCATTTTGTTATAATTAAATATAATGTTAAAATTATTAATACCTAACCGTATCCTGTTTCCGAACGAAAAACAAAGACAATTAGAGTAGGTATATTCTTTTATTAAAATCAAAAAATAGTGGGTAGTTTTCCGTGACCACGGCCCCTGGAAAGGTGCCGAAACGTCGGATAAACCAAAAAAATCACAAAAAAAACAACTAAAATTTAACTAAGTTGTTGAATAAATTGCGTGAAAAAAAATCCGTGAAAGTGTTTTATTTATATGGACAGTTCGCGCAGAAATCTAAGATGTGTTTATGTGAACCAGTACGGACTGGAAGTCGCCAACAAATTGCGCCATTTGGAAGGTCTGGTAATCAAGCGCGCAAGAAGAAAAACATCCATAATCTTCTTGAAGAGATGTCGTGATCATGATCTCATCCCGTCTTGTGTCCGTATTTCTCCAAAACATGACATACGCGGGAGCGCTAAGATCTTACAACAGGCAAGCAAAAAGCTATTATTGAGTTTAATCAGAGAATATTATTCCGAATTACAAAATATTAGTAAAGAAATAAATGGTTTGTCCAATGAGTTAAAAATACAACTTAACACGGAGGACTTTAGTGATTGCATTCAAACAATAAATAAACGTGAAATATCCGAGTACAACAAATGCAAACACAGACAAATTTCAAAATACCATAAACTAAACTCTAAACAAAATGCGTATCGAAACGCAACCGCAGACCATAGAGTAAACGAAACCCGTGCAGTTGTCAATCTATCAAAACAAACATTGGACGAACCAACTTTAAAAGTTTTATCCAAGGGTCTAAACTTTGCGGTAACACCTGGTAGAATACCGTTCGAGGACATTATTTGTAACGTGGAGGATTGCTTATTTAAAAACAACATCAAAAAGGAGGACAGTGAAGCTATACGTCAGGACATTTCATCTGTCTTACGGCATAGTAAACTACCGAAACCCAACCTCCCTCGAGACGAATTTACGGCCTTAAAAAACTTGCGAAACAGGCCAGAGCTTACTATTCTCCGTGCAGATAAGGGTTACGCGACGGTAGTAATGGATACGTCAGATTATAACGAAAAAATACTACATCTTTTATCAGATGAGAATACATACAAACATGTCAAAAGCGATCAAACCACCAAGATCCTTAAAAAGACTAGTGACCTCATCAAAGAACATTCAGAATGGTTGAATCTCGACATCAACTTACTCATTCCTGCCTGCCCTAAACCGCCAAAACTGTATGGATTGCCGAAGATACACAAACCTGATGCTCCGCTGCGTCCTATAGTCAGCCAAATTGATTCACCAACTTACAAACTAGCCCGACACGTAGCGCAAATCCTCTCGCCACTAAGAGGTAACACAACAGCCTTTGTGAAGGATTCCTACCATTTCATCAGTGAGATACAACAGCTACATCTCGCAGATGATGAAATCATGGTCAGTTTTGATGTACAATCCTTGTTCACATGCTTACCAGTAAAGGACTGCATCAATATCGCTAGGAAGAAACTAGAAGATAACGATTTGCCTTTGGAATATGCAGAACTTTTGGAACATTGTTTAACAACTGGCTATCTTCTGTGGAATGATGAATTCTACATACAAGTTGATGGAGTAGCAATGGGTTCTCCGGTATCCCCAATAGTCGCAGACTTATTTATGGAGGATTTTGAGGAGAAGGCGCTGGCTTCAACACCAGTGTATCCCCGGTTCTACAAACGGTATGTAGATGACACTTTCACAGTACTACCTAAAGATAGTGCCACTGCTTTCCTTGACCACCTTAACTCTATTCACCCAAACATTAAATTCACTATGGAGTTAGAGGCAAATAAGAAACTAGCCTTCCTAGATGTACTTGTTATCAGGAATCCTGACCAAACTTTGAGCCACACTGTGTATCGAAAAGCAACACATACAGATAAATATCTAAATGGTGACTCTCACCATCACCCTTTACAGTTAGCTACCGTAGGGAAATCTTTGTTTCAGAGAGCTCGCGGCATCTGTGATGATGAACACCTGAGTGGCGAGCTTCGGCACGTCGAGCAAGTACTGCGAAGTAACAAATTGCCAGTACCTCGCAAACATCACAGAAAACGCACCAAAGCAGCCACAGTAGAACGTCAACCTGCCATTCTGCCATATGTGAAAGGTGTCACTGACAAGATTGGGAGGATTCTGATTCATACTTACTTCAAGCCGCCGAAGAAGATTAACCAATTCTTACCACCAGTCAAGTGTAATATCCCCTTTCAAGTTGCAGGCGTTTACAAACTAGATTGTGACTGTGGGCTCTCCTACATTGGGCAAACAAAGAGAAGCATAGGGACGCGCGTTAAAGAACATGTAGCTGACATCAAACATAGGCGCGATAATAAGTCTGCAGTGTGTGAACATTCATTTGAGGGAACCAACCATTATATAAGGTTTGACAAACCGCAGATCCTCGCTAGAGAACCAAGATACTTTCCCAGATTGATGCGCGAGTCTATTGAAATTAGCAAATACCCAAATTTCAATAGAGAAGATGGTTGGAAGATACCACCAGCTTGGGACCCTATAATCCATCAAGTAAAGTCACAACCTAAACCACACACTGCAAGAACTAAAGATACGGTTAGTTCTTTTTGCAAATAATTTTAATAAATGGAGATCGTCCCCCTTCGTGTAGTTTTCTTGCCAGTTCTTTTTCCGAAGGGCTCCAACTTTTGTGAACTGGTGGTCGAGTCAGTAACTTTTTGCTTTGCTATAAATAATTATTATCCAAATTACTTAAACAAATCAAAATATTAAATTAATAAATCATTTTGTTATAATTAAATATAATGTTAAAATTATTAATACCTAACCGTATCCTGTTTCCGAACGAAAAACAAAGACAATTAGAGTGGGTATATTCTTTTATTAAAATCAAAAAATAGTGGGTAGTTTTCCGTGACCACGGCCCCTGGAAAGGTGCCGAAACGTCGGATAAACCAAAACAACTAAAATTTAACTAAGTTGTTGAATAAATTGCGTGAAAAAAAATCCGTGAAAGTGTTTTATTTATATACCTATTACTCCTACACCTTTTTTGTTTTGTACGCGTGTTTTTATTCTGTACTAGCCTTCCGCCCGCGGCTTCGCCCGCGTGTACTACACGACGTTATCCCGCGGGAAGGTAATGTTTTTCAGGAATAAAAAGTAGCCTATGTCCTTTCTCAGGCTCTAGACTATCTCTGTACCAAAATTCATTCAAATCGGTTCAGTAGTTTAGGTGTGATTGTGTAACACACAGACAGACAGAGACGCATTTATAATATAAAAAATAAGTAAGGAAGTAAGGATTTCTGTACAATTTAACTGATGTTTTATATTTCCTTGATCTCCAGACAAATCCCTGCCCCTAGTGGACAGTCCAGCGCTGGTGCAGTCGGAAGAGTCCCACGCGGCCCAGTGCTCGTGTCCGAATTGCGATGAGGTCCTCTCGCGGTTCTCCGAGTGCAGCATATGCTTGGAGCCGTTACAGGTAAGATTCACAGACAAATCCCTTCCCCTAGTGGATAGTCCCGAGTCGCACGCGGCCCAGTGCTCGTGTCCGAATTGCAATGAGGTCCTCTCGCGGTTCTCCGAGTGCAGCATATGCTTGGAGCCGTTACAGGTAAGATACACAGACATTAAATCCCTGCCCCTAGTGGACAGTCAGAGGAGTCACACGAGGCCCAGTGCTTGTGTCCAAATTGCGATGAGGTCAGCTCGCGGTTCTCCGAGTGCAGCATATGTTTGGAACCGTTACAAGTAAGATAAACAGACAAATCCCTGCCCCTAGTGGACAGTCCCGAGTCGCACGCGGCCCAGTGCTCGTGTCCAAACTGCGATGAGGTCCTCTCGCGGTTCTCCGAGTGCAGCATATGCTTGGAGCCGTTGCAGGTAAGATCTATGTTTGATATTATCAAGATTGTATTTTCTATTATAAGATCGTTTTTTTTTTACTTTGTACGATATTAAACGTTTGATGGCAGTTAATGTAAAGCTTTTTCGTTAAAGAGCGTGGTTCTGTGGATCTGATACTTACATTCAAGATCATCAATCATCATGCTTAAATTCACTTTAAATTTTTTTCATATTCAACATTGGCGAATGATTTAAAACATCCAACCTATAGCACAGAACCCTATAATAGGGAATCTTTTTGACTTCCGATTTCATTTTTAATGATTTAATTATACCTACCGATACATTGTTTACGCTAGGCTTCCAAGCGCTTATTTTTTTATTTTTTTTTATCCTCAACGGGGTAGCACTTAGCCTTCATCACACCTGATGTTAAGTGGTTATTCGAAGCCTAGCGTAAACAATTTATCTTTATGATACAACAAAATGCTTGTTAAAACTTGGATCTACATAATTATATGAAATAGAAAAACGGTTGTGCTAAAAAAATATTAATATTGGTTCATTGAAATTTCATACGCCAGAAATCACTTTCGTTAATAAATAAAGCGGAAAACGATGAAAAAAAAGTTTTTTTATTATGAAGTTTTTATTAAAAGACAGAACCATTCGACTGTTATTTTCGTTAAGTCTCTTTCATGTTACCCTATCTCTAACTTTTGTTGTGAAAAATACAATATTCATTGAATAGATATACCTACCATTATAATTCATGATTCATTCATACTGAAATAGACCTAAAATAAAGAACTAAGTTTTATTCGCAATATTTAATTACATGTTAATGACACCCAGGGCTTACTTACGTTTATTAAAACGTTTGATATACTAATGAGATGTATATTTTCATATTAATTTTAACACACAACACAGAGTTTGAGTACACAACTTTTATAAGGCTTTTCATAGAAAAACAATTTGTCCATACTTAACACACACAAAATCGCGCCATGCATTGTTCCATCATCATCATTTTGAGCCTTGAGATCGACCCCACGACAATATTCTGTGCCCACGACCTGCAAGGGTAGCATGATGAACTCGAGAAACAAGCCTGTTGTTAGATTATTAGACTATTATTAGACTTCCGAGGTACACAAAACTCTTGTGGGGTTTGTCATGCTACGCGTGCTGGCTATTCAAGCATGCTTGATTGCTACCTCTAGTTCGTCAAGTACTTTTCCACTTTTTATACCCAGATACTAGATGATATAACCTTATCATCGATTACCCACTAATAATATTTACTTACGTGATTACAATAGTCAATATTATATTCAACTTTACATCGTAAACGCACTCTTATAACGTATGTAATAAAAACTTATAACTGTTAACTTTGGTCTGCCGTCAATCGTACTGATGGTGGTTCGATGAGCTCAGTAGCGCCACCAATAGTCCATGGAAATCGTACATTTTGCCTTACGTTAAATGAGGTAGTTCTGATTTTTTTTGTATGTTAGTAGTGATGAGATGCTAATGACAAATCCAAGTTTTCCACCTCGAAATTGACAATAAAAATTGACAAAAATCTGAAAACTTATTGGATTTTTAAATATTTAACAATGATCCAAAGGGATTTCGAGGTGGAAAACTTGGATTTGTCATTACCATCTCATCACTACTAACATATAAAAAAATCAGAACTACCTCATTTAATGCAAGGCAACACCACTTTTTTGGTACGAATTTGGTACAATGGAAATAAATCAATTACTTACATTTTATTGAAGGCTTAGATTAAAAGTTTCGGTTATTTTGCGCAAATAAAAGAGTATAATGCATTTTATAAATATACTTTTATTTATTTATTTATTTACTTTTAAGAACTCAAACTTACGCAATAAGTCGTGAATCTCAATAGTGGCATTTAGCAATATCGAGATCCATAACTTAATGCTCATATTTGAGGCCATGAAAAAACAATTAAAAATTGCATTTTACTCTTCTATATGCGTATAAAATAACCGAAACTTTTATTATAAGCCTTGTCACATTAGTTAGCGTAATTATGTAATTGTTTTTTGTTCCAAATAAATAAAAATAAAATAAAAATAAAATAAATCGTAAATGATTTATTTCCATTGGTGGCGCTGCTGAGCTCATCGAACCACCTTAAGTCAACATCGATAAGTATCATGCATTTCCCTGATCACGTCGCACAGTTAGACCATGAGAGAACCCTTATGTTGCTTGTTATAGCGTCTATTTTCGTAGAGCAAGTGCGAAGCTTCACCTGCTGGAAACTGTACATGAGTTATCGTTGCATTGCAATGCATTGGCCTTTGAAATTAATTTCCTTCGACTATGGTCGCATTACGTTACATAAACGTTCCACATGGATTCACATCGCCTTTACATTTGACTTTGATAAACTGTGATTGCAGGTGATCGATTCAATTTATGTATTGTAAATTCTATTTACCGAAATGGTCCAGGCGAATTATATAGTAATTGCTGCCTTATTTCTATAAGAATAAGGTAGCGTTTCAGTTTGGCCCCATTCGGCCTCCCGGGCGTTGAAAGGAAGCATAAAGTTTTCTATCCGAACGTTTTTGATTAAAAGACCTCTGTTGGTTGGTGGTAGGGCTTGTTCTAAGTCCGCCTGTCTAGCAACTACTATCTTTTCTAAGTCTGACGCCATAACAATGATGTTTTCAGCATTACCATGGCCCGCTATTATTTCTCGGCTGCTTGCGCCCCTACGCGACGAGTGAGATAGAAGATGGCTTTGGCATTACCGTAAGACCGGGTTACTTTGACCCTAGGGGGTAACTTTGACCCATATTACATAGTTTTTTACCTTTTTTTTTGCAATATAATAATAATACTTCTTTTAATCCTTTGCCAATGCCCTGCAGCTGATAGATAAAAGTTCATACCACAGGATGATATGTTTAAACTGTTTTCAATGTGAGTCAAAGCCTAGGGCTAACCCGGTTCTACGGTATTATGTTCGGTTAGAAATAAGATAGCCAGTTCCTCAGTGATTGAGGATTCCAGGAGTAGTGCGCTTCCACCTTCAGCCTTATCACCACTTACTATCAGGTGTGATGAAGGTTAAGTGCTAACCCGTCGTGAATAAAAAAAAATATACATACTACTCTGTATTTTAGTAAGTATAACAAATAAAAGTACAGGCCACAGGCTTTTATGAAGAATGTTCACTTACACCTTCATAACTTATTCATAAAATTCCAGAACCATACCACTTTAATAAATTGTAATCTATAATACTTTCGAGTTCAATAATTTATTATGAATGTTATACCTACTCCGACATAATGCTTAAAATCGAGCCACTTTTTTGTGATTAATGGTAACATGTCTAACACCGAATTTCTATTACATGATAAATTATAATCCATGTAAGTATATCACTTGATCATTCGATGAATTTTCATATTGGAAGTCAAAGAACACAATAATTGCATGTCACTGTCTTCTTTCACAAATAATATGTGATTAATTGATTAAAGTCTTAAAAAAATGCCTTAAATACCTAACATGATTCGGCAATTATGATAATTATTTTGTAAACACAATGCTATTCTTCTACAAAAAGTTTTATGCAAGCCAAACTCGATATTAGCACGACGCAGTCGCGCGACAAATGTTTACTAGGTATTAAAACGCATCGCTTACTCGCGCGATGATCGCGTTGTCGCGTTTTATTAGGACCACGCCTAATAGTAGTTTATATGAGACCAGCTTACCGTTTTACCCGCGTGGTACCCGTTTCCGTAGGAATATCGGGATAAAATATAGCCTATGTTACTCGGGAAGAAGTAACTTTCTACTGGTCAAAGAACTTTCTTAAACGTTCCAGTAGGTAGTTCCTGAGATTAGCGCGTTCAACCAAACAAACAAACAAACTCTCAGTTTTATAATATGTAGGTATTAATAGAAATGAAAAGTTTATTTGCTTGTTACAAAATGTCAGCCTGATACCAAAAAGTTTTAACTGTTTGATCTATAACAAACGACTAACGATATGACGTAACTCTATATTCAGAGATGAAACGACAACTTTCCTCGGCTGGATAATCTATCAATGGTGGCTTTAAAAGCTCGCTTAATCACTTAAGTCAAAGATCATTATGAAATGGAACGATGGATTGATCGGAGATGGATGGATGGAGTTCTATAATGGGAAGGAGTCTGGTTCTAAAGCAGGGTCAATCGATATTCGGTTTTATGGTGATAATTCTTGTAATTTGTCCCTTTTGTTACAGCCATTTGAGAAAATCGGCCTACTCTTTCGGTTGTTGCGAGTTCCTTCAAGGACTCCCTATTTGAGAACTTGTGCTCGAATCTCTTACTTTCATTTATGTAGCATTCCAAAATGTACTTTTGATTTTATATCTATCGCACAAATTATATTGTGCGCAGGCCTTGCCAAAACTTACGATATATCAAGTAAATTGCTTGTAAATACTTTACTCACTCTCAAGAGCAGTGAAGTTTAAAGTTCTCTTTTTCCTTTTAATGAACATAACCCCAGGAAAAATTACGAGATATTAATTTGGCAACTTTTGTTTCCAGTGCTGCGGCCCCTGCGTGTGCCCCTGGTGCGGTGGCGTTTGGTGCGCCCGCTGCTCCCGCCGTATGTCACGGTGTGCATGGTGCCGGGGGACTCTCAGAGCGCCGGCCGCCCCCTGCCTCGCTCTGCAGAGGCTCGTCAACGACCTGCTGCTGCCATGCAGGAATTACAGGTAAAAAAGTTCAGCATACTTCATTCCAACATACTCTATTGTACGATGTTTGGTGCGCGCGCTGCTCCCGCCATATGTTACGGTGTGCATGACGCCAGGGGACCCTCAGAGCGCCAGCCGCCCCCTGCCTCGCCTTGCAGAGGCTCGTCAACGACCTGATGCTGCCTTGCAGGAATTACAGGTAAATAAGTCGACCATACTTCATTCCAACATACTTTATTGTGGAGTGTTTGGTGCGCGCGCTGCTCCCGCCGTATGTCACGGTGTGCATGGTGCCGGGGGACTCTCAGAGCGCCGGCCGCCCCCTGCCTTGCTCTGCAGAGGCTCGTCAACGACCTGATGCTGCCATGCAGGAATTACAGGTAAAAAAGTTCAGCATACTTCATTCCAACATACTCTATTATGAGGTGTTTGGTGCGCCCGTTGCTCCCGCCGTACGTCACGGTGTGCATGGTGCCGGGGGACTCTCAGAGCTCCGGCCGCCCCCTGCCTCGCTCTGCAGAGGCTCGTCAATGACCTGATGCTGCCATGTAGGAATTACAGGTAAAAAAGTTCAGCATACTTCATTCCAACATACTCTATTGTACGATGTTTGGTGCGCGCGCTACTCCCGCCATATGTTACAGTGTGCATGATGCCAGGGGACTCTCAGAGCTCCGGCCGCCCCCTGCCTCGCTCTGCAGAGGCTCGTCAATGACCTGATGCTGCCATGCAGGAATTACAGGTAAAAAAGTTCAGCATACTTCATTCCAACATACTCTATTGTACGATGTTTGGTGCGCGCGCTGCTCCCGCCATATGTTACAGTGTGCATGATGCCAGGGGACTCTCAGAGCTCCGGCCGCACCCTGCCTCGCTCTGCAGAGGCTCGTCAATGACCTGATGTTGCCTTGCAGGAATTACAGGTAAATAAGTCGAGCATACTTCATTCCAACATACTCTATTATGAGGTGTTTGGTGCGCCCGCTGCTCCCGTCGTATGTCACGGTGTGCGTGGTGCCGGGGGACTCTCAGAGCGCCAGCCGCCCCCTGCCTCGCTCTGCAGAGGCTCGTCAATGACCTGATGTTGCCTTGCAGGAATTACAGGTAAATAAGTCCACCACACTTCGTTCTAACATACTCTATTATGAGGTGTTTGGTGCGCGCGCTGCTCCCGCCGTATGTCACGGTGTGCGTGGTGACGGGGGACTTTCAGAGCGCCAGCCGCCCCCTGCCTCGCTCTGCAGAGGCTCGTCAATGACCTGATGTTGCCTTGCAGGAATTACAGGTAAATAAGTCGAGCATACTTAATTCCAACATACTCTATTATGAGGTGTTTGGTGCGCCCGTTGCTCCCGCCGTACGTCACGGTGTGCATGGTGCCGGGGGACTCTCAGAGCGCCGGCCGCCCCCTGCCTCGCTCTGCAGAGGCTCGTCAACGACCTGATGCTGCCATGCATGAATTACAGGTAAAAAAGTTCAGCATACTTCATTCCAACATACTCTATTGTACGATGTTTGGTGCGCGCGCTGCTCCCGCCATATGTTACGGTGTGCATGATGCCAGGGGACTCTCAGAGCGCCGGCCGCCCCCTGCCTCGCTCTGCAGAGGCTCGTCAACGACCTGATGCTGCCTTGCAGGAGTTACAGGCAAAAAGGGCTTTTTGCTACCACTTTCTAAAAGGCGACGTTGAATCTTACATGGATATTCTATTGCCGGCTCTGAGAGCTATATTGGTCTCTTACATATTGAACATAGTCTGAGGTTACCTTGAACTCCGGAGAAAAGTCTTTATTTTGTAGCACCCTAATGTTATTGCGCAAAAAAAGTAAATAGATATTGTACAAACATTAACTATAGTTCGAAAAAGCCATATACCAACCAATTTACGAAAGAAATAATGACAGGAAATAATCAATGATGAATAAATGAAAAGATTATTTGAGAAAAAAAATCTTCAGAAACAAACAATAAATGCCAACCGATACTGTATGATGTGAACTCATCTTTCTAACCGCTAGACAACATTGAAAGATATTATCATTACGGGACAAATATAACTTTTTGTAACAATTTGTTATGGCGACTTCAACAATGAATACCACGTATAAGTACACGATAATGACTTAATTTTAGTATGTTTCTACGCATTTGAAATTTGGTCCAACCATACATAACTCATAAAACGTAATAGAAAACAATATACTTTGCAATTCTACTGTATTCTTTATACAGTCAACAGCAACATCAAGTTAAAACGTAGACCTTGAGAATATCTTTGTTGCGATCGTAATAAGAACAATTTACCTAATATTACTGTTCATTTTGATATCTTGTCGATTGTACATGCAGTTTTTTGTTCCTATGGTCACGCACACGGTATAACTCAATCAAGAGCGCTCATTGTAAATGTTAATGTTTTAACAGACAAGGAAACTGACGTTCAATTATCTACGTGATGCGATTACAACGGAATTGATGCAAACGCGTACATCGAAATGTATCAATAAGACAATAAACAAAGGATTATATCGGTATAATGATGCGATTCTCTTGAGAATAATGCCTATGGTCAGTAGGATTGAGATAACGAACTTAATTTTTAAGCTTATATTTGCATTATAGATATAATTAAATAATAAACAAGGTTTGAGCAAACACGAACATCGGAATATTCTTAAGATATAAAGATAGTTATGAACCAATCCTTTTTTGTTTAAGTTAGTAAGGAACCAACCCTTATTTATTCATGCAAGTATGGGAAAAATCTTCTATTCAGGCATGTGTACCAACCGGTGTGTTGGCCTTGGTTAGTCAACGGCAAAAACCCTAGAAAAAAGGCCCTTTTTATGAAATACAGTCATGATTATTAATTAACTCCTTTCACATATAGATTTAATTGAAATCTTTGTAACGCTATTTCTTTTCTATGTTGCTTTAAATATAAGTGATTCTTCTATCGAATAGAAGATAGAAAGCAACGCTTCCAATGTTTCGTATAAATAATCTATTTAGACAACGCTCAACAAATATTGTCTGTCAGACAAATTAAGCTCTCGTTGATTACATTGCGAACAGCCTCATTTATATGAGGGTTTGCGAAAATTCCACATATCTACCTACAAAATATCTTTATTTTTCCTTTATTAGACTAATGAAAACCATTTATCGAATATAATCTCTATGTTTCCGGCCTTAAAATTTAGGTCAATGAATTATAAAATCGCAATAATAACTTCACCTTTGCAAAGTTTTAATAATTTTGATTCTCGCCCGGGAGTTCGTACAACGTTTTTTATGTGTTTATACCAATCGAGAAACGTATAAACGTCGATTTTAAACCATCAAAATAATATGAAACATGATTAATTGCATTTAATGTAACTGGCTTTCGTTAGAATAACAAGACGCCATAAGCTTAATTTGTTCGCGCCATTCAAGTTATTCCTTTTAAAACTCGTAAATCCTGTAAAGTTATGAGCAAAGTGAACGATCAACATAACGGGTTTCACTGGTTTCTTGCATCTGTTCATTTGCTAATTAGAATTTCAATTAATCAACTTGAACCATAAAAGCAATATGCGTCTTACCGCAGTCGATACGAGAAACTTGCAATTTGAAATTAAAATAATAATAATGATGGTTAGAGTCTTTATTGTATTCATTTGACTGATTGGATTGCAGATTAGAATCTGATGAATATTTAATTACTTACTTCACTATTAATAATATTATCAATAACGTCTTTATGTTTAGTGTCTTTACTTTTTACATTTCACATAGATTATTTTTTAATACGATTGTCCGTAAACCTGAACCCTATTTCTCTTTGTTAACAGACGCGGCTGCACAGAACTGCTAACAGCAACTACCAGAGTCAAACATGAGGAAGACTGCAAATTCGACACAATGTCGTGTCCCATCACAGCAAACTGCTGCACCGTCCCCTTCGAGGAGCTCTCAACCCATTTGCAGTCCTCACACAACATCATCGCAGTCTACTCCCAAAAGATCAAGATCCTCATAGAGAACTTCCAAACTAAACTCAAAAAGACCGCCTGTTGTAGAACCAAATACAAAATCATCTTGCTCCATCAAAAAAGTGCATTCATCATCAAAGTCTGCATCTACAACTACCACGTAAGAGTAGAAGTCATGAGAAGGAAGCTCGGCTATATAGCAGATACGAAGTCAGAATCAAAGAAAAGTGAATACTGCGCACTTATAGAATTCCAAAGCAAAGCCTTATGTACCAAATCAGCTATCCTAATCGAAAACGAAGCTTACGGCAAAAAAGCCGAGGTACAATGGAATGATGTTATAATGAAATCGGAAAACGACGAAGCTATAACCATTCACGTAAACATCAGCAAATCCGACACGGAGTCTTCTAGAAAAGATTTCGTTGAATCATAACAGTGTGTAGGTGTTAATTTTTGTGACGATACAATTTGTGATCTTGAAGAATAAACTGATACATCGAATAGTCAAGGTTCCACGGAGGTTGCTCGCAATGACCTAGGTGCAGCGTTTTGTATAATTGCGTGCAGTAATGTTATCGAGAATGTTGCCAATTAAATGTGGCCAAATGTGACTGATACAGACTTAAACTTAGTTCTAAAGTAGTACTTAAGATGTATAAGATTGAATAAATGTTAGTATTTTCTTAGAATTGGCTTTTTTATTTGGCTCCAACGACGTAAAATGAATGTCAAGTTGAACAAGGTCTAGACAGAATGTATGGGATTGACATTAGCGGTCACGTGATATTTGGATCGCTAATGTCAATCGCATTCATTTGTCTTTGTATTCTAATGGTGATATCGATAATAGAAAGCCACTTGTCTACAGGGGCAGGTTCAGTTTTCGATTAAAAAACTTAGAAAATTCGTATGGGTATCATCATATAAATTTATTCATAGAGCGAATTATCATATAAGTTTTCAGAAGCGATCCCAACTTAAAAAGTGCTCCAGTTTTGTATTCTTTATCAGTGCTCCTCTGTGGTAAAATTACGTGTAAGTACCTAATTGTTTATTTAAAGTATAACTTTAATGAAAGGAAAAATGAAAAAAAAAACTTTTTTCAAATAAACAGTTTTTAAATGTATACATGAAAGTTTTCATAATAAAGATTGGATTAATCATCCTACTAATATATAAATGTGAAAGTTCAAATGTTTGAATGTTTGTTGCTCAATCACGCCAAAACGGCTGAACGGATTTAGTTGAAATTTAATACACAGATACACAGAAATAAGTGAAATTGTAAAAACTTAGAAATAAATGATGAATCAATATCATAAAACCTTCGTTTGTGATGGTGATCACGTAGAAGTAAGCAATGCAGTTTGCTCATAAGGCCCTCGAAGTTTCACTCATGGTACCCTTGGGCATCATTCAAAAAGTTCCACAATAACTAGTTTCGATCGTTCTGCTACAATCGGTGTAATAAAGGGGCACATAATATTGAAAGACAAAGAAATGTGCGATGTCGCAGAAAGATTGTGCCTGCTGAACCAGGGGTCGGGGATTTGATTCCTATCCGATACAAATCTTACTAATATTATAAATGTGAAAGTTGAGATGTTTGGATGTTTGTTGCTCAATCACGCCAAAACGGCTGAACTGATTTGGCTGAAATTTGGGACACAGATACTTTGTAGCCTGGAGAGGAACATATGCTACTTTTATCTCGGAAAAATAGGACATTCCCGCGGGATAACGTCGTGTAGTCCACGCGGGCGAAGCCGCGGGCGGAAAGCTAGTAATAAATAAATATTTAACCCTATCACATTAATGCCCCAATACTCGTACGCTACTTATCTTTGGGAGCGTCTCAAACATCGCCCTGTCACTTTAAATGTCAAACGTATGAAAGAGATGCCATGATGTTTGACCCGCTCCACAGCCATCTCTATCGTCTTCTACAAGCCATGCGCATAAAGTTGGCAACGTAGTTTTAAGTGAACCGATTTGACACCGTTTGCACCGTTTGACAGGTAAACAGCGAGTAAACCTCGAGTACTGAATCCTATGGAGATGGCATATCTTCTATACATCTATACAAATAAATAAAATTGGAGTGTCTGTTTGTAACATTAAATTACCGCTTTTTACTACGTGCCTAATATGATTAAATATACGGTACATATACCAAAATGACATGTTTTACAATTTTTGTCTGTCTGTCTGTTTGTTCCGGCTAATCTCTGAAACGGCTGGACCGATTTTGACGGACCGATTAATACGACAATTAGAAGTAGTTTAAAATTGATTTCCAAGATTTTCTTACATTGTGACTTACTTACACCTCACTTTTTTGTAGGTATGCCACCTCCATAGGATTTAGTACTCAGAGGAGTAAATCAGTTCACAGCAATGTTGCCGTTCCATATCATAGCATGGCTTGTAGAGGACGATAGAGACGGCTGTGCCCGCTCCCAAAGATGATTTGCGTACGAGAATTCGGGCAAAAGTGTTCTAATACCGTAGCTTGCGTGTTATAGAAATTGGAAACGACGACGGGTATTACCCAGACCCGAGGAAATATTGTAAAGTTATCAAAACGGGGATATCCAGAGATAGCAGCACCTTGAAAACTGGTGCGTACTCCACTCGACCACGGTGATCGTCAAAATTGACAAATATTAGTGTTGAAGGCAATTGAAGGTTTGTGTTTGTACTGTGTCTGGGTGTTTTTGGTAGCCCTAAATGAAGTGTGTAACTTCTACCAATATTATAGTATTCTTTGCTTCTACGCTACTAAGCTTCTAAGCCAATATGATTATATCTGTCATATATGTATATGTCTGTGTATAACAGCAGTTTTATAAATAACGAATCCAGAGTACTTACTGAGGGTAGTTTATTGAAAAATAGTCATCAAATATAAAAGTTTCCTTTTAACTTTTTCCAACCTAGCTAAAACTAATATGAAATGAAAACCCACGTCAGTTTCAGCGAGGCTGTAAAAGTAAACCAAAAACACGAAATCTTATCATAACGTATGACTCGGAGTTGCAGAAAGTGAACCTATTTCCCATGGAATTTTGACGCCATTTGACGACCGATTTGGCGCAGGGGTAGGCTACCCGCCTTCTGCGCCAGTGGTCTCGGGTTCGATTCCCGAACAAGACAAATATTTGTGTGCATGAACATGTCTATTTGTCTTGGTCTGGGTGTTTACTATGTATATTAAGTATGTATTTACAAAAAAAAAAGTATTTAAGTATATATATATATATATATATAAGTTTTCCATGATACAGTTTCTTAATGAAATTAAAATGGGCTTAGATAATTGGTGTGAATGTAAGAAGTTATTTATTTATTACTAGCTTTCCGCCCGCGGCTTCGCCCGCGTGGACTACATGACGGTATCCCGCGGGAATGTCATATTTTTCCGGGATAAAAAGTAGCCTATGTTCCTCTCCAGGTTACTAAGTATATGTGTTCCAAATTTCAGCCAAATCCGTTCAGCCGTTATGGCGTGATTGAGTAACAAACATCCAAACATCCAAACATCCAAACATCCAAACATCTAAACTTTCGCATTTATAATATTAGTAGGATGGAAATAAGTATCACCCGGTCTTCGGGGTAACACACGCATATTTTGGCCAGTAGGACAGTAACGGCGAACTTTAACAATGCAGGGCACGAGGCTTGTACGCGTGCCCATTACGGCAGACGACACGGCATGACACGGCTTTCTATTTAAAACATGGTTTGCTGTTTATAGGCCAAAGGAGCATCAACAAGTGAAATGACATTACTTATTGGTGAAGATTAAGGCGCATGGAGTCGTGAAACAATCATTTTTGAGGCCCTAAGACTCATAAATTAGCCTACTGATGAATCCAGAATGAATATATATTAAATATTGATATATAAACTTCAATCTGAGCATTTAAAAAAAACATAGTCTTTAAGATACTATTTAAAAAAAAACATTGAAATGAAGCTGTTTTCAACTTGAAATACGCTACCGCTTCTAAACTACAAGTGATATTTTCACGTTTCTTTCAGGAAAAGATTGCTAACTTGTTTAACTTAAAACTGAGCATTTTTCGTTCTAAAATAATACATAGTTTTGACGAAACGTGTGTTTAAGCTGTTTTGGTGCGGGTAGCGGGGCGGGAAAATTAGGCCACGCTTCTATGCCCAAGGTCGTTGGCGATACCACGGGCCTTAACATATTCAACTTAATCTTGAGTGATTAGGTTTTGATGATAAAATTAATACAACCGTTAAACTAAGGAAATACTTTATGTACTGCTACAATTTGAACTTCATATACTATTTTTGAGTATAAGTAATACTTACGGTGCGCTCAGAGCTAGTAACGCTGGCTTACAATTCCATCAAGACGACCGATTTGGCGCAGGGGTAGGCTACCCACCTTCTGCGCCAGTGGTCTCGGGTTCGATTCCCGAACAAGACAAATATTTGTGTGCATGAACATGTCTATTTGTCTTGGTCTGGGTGTTTACTATGTATATTAAGTATGTATTTACAAACAAAAAGTATTTAAGTATATATTTATCCGTTATCAAGTTTTCCATGATACAGTTTCCTAATTAAATTAAAATGGGCTTAGATAATTGGTGTGAATGTAAGAAGTTATTTATTTATTATTTATCAAGGATTTTTTCAACCCCATGATTGTACCTATGAATATGACCAACCATACATCCTTCACGATCTCATAAAGTCAATCTTCATAGTCCTTTAAAGTTGCCGCCATGGATGTATATAATGTAAGTTATACTGAAAAGAATCGCTAGAAATAATATGTGGTCTTAATCATTTGGAAGCTGGTAATTACTACATAAAATAAGTCTATCTTCTGCCGCCTTATTTTACCTAAAGGTTCCATAGACGGCTTAAAGACGTGTTCACGGCTGTGACGTCACAGCCGATAGTGGAAACAGACTCCAGATTATCATTCACAAAGGAAGCCGCTATCTTGTCAAACTTGTGGTGTGGTAATTTAGTTACAGGCCTCAGCCTAACAAGAACCTTGGTTCTTGTTGATCAAATCCAAGGTTTGGAAGGAAGACAACATTCGCATTTTAAGCTTAAATGTATGTTGGTTTCTTGTTCGGATATAGTTATGGGTAGGTAGTAATAGTCTACATAGGTATAGTAGGTAGGTATACGACAACTTACCCACAAAAACAAGTGTCAATGGAAAACATCCTTAAATAGCTAAAGCATAAGCAATTCGTGTTTAACTGATCCCAGGACTCGACCCCCGCAAACATAAACTATCCGGGGTTCTGCTCTTCCATTTGAGAGTATTATTTATTTATTCCTCATCATTTCAGCCGTACGACGCCCACTGCTGGGCATAGGCCTCCCCCAAGGATCTCCACAACGATCGGTCCTGCGCTGCCCGCATCCGCATTCCCGCGACCTTGACCAGATCGTCGGTCCACCTTGTAGGGGGCCTGCCCACGGAACGTCGTCCGGTTCGCGGTCGCCATTCGAGAACCTTTATTTATTAATATTATAAAATTATATTAACCTAATCCTACAAAACCACCTGGCCGGTTTAAGTATGGATACTGAGACACCAAAACACCCATCAATTATTTTGTAGTATATTTTCTTTTTCATTGTAAGCCAGCGTAACTCCATCAATGTCACGAATAAATACTCTGCAAATCCGAAAGAAAATGTTCGGCAATATTTGACAAAAGAAAAATTAAGCGTCTTCCTCCGCCCCTGTGGTGTAGTGGTAACAAGCTTTGATTCCCATTGGGTAAATGAGTATTGCATTTGGTTTAGTCGGAGATATCCTTCCACCTGGCTAGCTACCACCATCTTAACTAAATCTGTCGCCCTAATAACAATATACACAGCATAACCTTTTTCAAGTCATGGACCCTTTAAAAATTTCAATGAGCCTACGGATCCTTTCCAAAAACGATGGGGTATTTGACTGTTGTTGAAATGTAGATATTTAATTATGACATTCAGAAAAATAACAAATGTGAAAAAAGAAATTCAATTTGTATTATAACAAGCGAATTATGAGCTACTTAATTTGTGACTCTAGCTATCTCTTTCTAAAACGAAATTTTCTATGGCGAGAGTATGGCGCCAGATAATTGTGACGTCACATTTCTATGGCGCCCCCTTGTCTAATTAGAAAGTTTGATGCTCTATATCGCTGAAAATATGCAAGATATTTGAAAATAAATACCTCAGTTGTGTTCCTAATAATTCAATAAACATTTTAAGTCAATAAAAAAAATTCAGTCAAGTACCCAACTAGCTTTTATTGTTTGCGATATAAATATTTAGTGTGACCGTTGCAGGCGTTGCAGCTGCTTATGCTGGATTAAGTAGAATGTCAAACTGAGGAGCTCTGTTTTGGGTAACGCAAGGCGCATGTCATCTTTCACTTCTTGCAGATTCCGATTCTTAGTTTTTATGGACAATAAAGTTAAAAACCCTGCATAAGTAGTTGCAAACGGAATCAGAACTAACATAGCTCGTTTGACATGTTGGGGGTAAGCTAGAGCTAAATGACACCAAAAGTCGGCTAAGCTCATTGCTTCAAATTCTGTTCGCAACACTTCTTTTGATCTCACAACGTCAGTAGGCTTGCCATGGACCCCCAGCTTTTATTACACGGACCCCTTAGCGGTCCATGGACCACAGGCTAAGAAACCCTGCTGTAGATAGATAAGATAGCCAGTTCCAAAGTAGTTGAGGATACCGTAAGTAGCTCCTTTAAACTCTACATCATTTTTTATCCACATCGGGATAGCACTTAGCCTTCATCACACCTGATGTTAAGTGGTGATAAGGCTGAAGGTGGAAGCGCTCTACTCCCGGAATCCTCAATTACTGAGAACGTCAGCTGTGATGAACGATAAAGAAAAATAGTTTACTTACCTCGGCAGCAATATACGCCGGTATGACTGAGAGGAGAAGCCTCTCCTGTGCCTCTCTCTCGCACTCCAGCTTGACGCGTTGTTCCAGGCAGGTCCTGGTGCCAGCGAAGGTGTTCCTGTGGGCTCTCTCTGTGAGCGCCCGGTAGTATACTCCGATGCCTGACGCTGAGAGGAGGAGGGCCAGCTCGCACACCAACTGGGAATGTAGAAGATATTTTGAGTATTGAGGAACGATCGCTTCCTGATACTTACAGGAAATTTTTAAATTACTAGGAAAGTTAATTTAACCACGGTCTTAACTTTGTACGCACGGATAGCATGATGAACTCGAGACAGGTTTTGTCTATATAGGTAATGAAATGTCAAAAATCGGCCAAGTGCGAGTTGGACTCGCCCGTGAAGGGTTCTGTACCCACTAGTACCGATTGCCTATACCTACCCAAAATTCCACTTTAATTTTTCGTCAGCAATATATAACTTTGTTTTGCATAGTGTTTGACAAACCAATGCCATTTTTTAAGACCTACCTATAGACACCCCACACGAATATGTTTCATGAAAAAAATATTTTTCAGTTTCAGTCCCATGTATGGGGAGCCCCCTTAATTTCCTATGTTTTTATTTTTGTATTAAAATCGTAAAGCTGTTTACAGAATACATCTACCTACTAAGTTTCAACTGTGTAGTTTTTATAGTTTTGGTATAAAGTGGCTGTGACAGACGGACGGACGGACGGACACTTTCGAGGTAGAAAAAACTTTTCCCGGGTTTGTCATGTTAGGCGTGCTGGTTTGTTAAGAAAATAAAGCGTTTTGAATTGTATTTTTGTAATTGTATTGTGTAAAAAAAGTCAGTAATAAAAATCGGTACATATTTTATTGCGATACAGCAGTTTGAACGCTGCTTATGATAGAAAGGATATTAGAATTGTAACATAGATGAACTCGTTTTATTTAAATAGACTATTATCTGCCTACTTATATATAAAGGGCCTGTGCTTTCATTGCGCTGTTATTAAAATTATTAAGAGCTGCATTTCCATTTTTAGAAAACCTTTATTTGACAGTAATTCTCCACTGAAATATATCCTAATGAAATATTTCTAATATCCTCGTTCTGATATCCGTACCTAACAGAAGTTTCTAAGCTGCTTACCTCCGAAACAGATCGATGTTTTCATTATGTTGATATTAGCTCATGATAATAAATAAATAAATAAATAAATATTGGACACCATCACATACATTGTTCCAATACCAAAGTATAGTAGCTTAAGCACTAGTATTATGGAAATTGGAAACAACGACGGGTATTACCACATACACCCAGATACGAGGAAATATTGAAAAGTTCGTTTTCAACATTTACCCGACCGGGGATCGAACCCGGGACCTCTAGAGATAGCGGCAACTTGAAAACCGCTGCATACACCAATCGGCTACGGAGGTCATCGTAATAAAAGGTACCTTTGTTACTCTTATCGATTGTTTCAAACTACTAACAACTCGTGACTCCCCTTAAAAATACCTTCATCCATTTGGTGGCATGAAGTTATTACGTCAACTCGGAACAATAAATTGATCGGTTACGACCGTCTGACACGAAATTTCAGGTAGGAACAGACAACGGCTGTTAGTTATGATGTAAAACTACTAACAATGTTTATGTACTTTCAGACCTGTTCGCTCGAATCAGGCACACATAGGTATGATGTAGGTACATCCTAAACATTTTATCGCCAGCTAATTACTCGAAAAATGCTGTTACAATGTATTTAATACTTACAATTCAAATTTCGATTTAGTTCAAATCTCCGAGGGTACCTACCTACAGGTTCAAACCCATTTTGAAACTATTGAATGCTTTAGTTATTCAATAAATATTAGATTCAAGATTCAAATTTGTTTATTCAATTTAGATTGTTATTTACAATACTTGTGAACGTCATAGAAGCTACGCCATCGGTTCGCAAACCCTACAGCGGGAGACCTTGGAGAAGAACCGGCAAGAAACTCCAAGGGTTGTTTTTTTCTCCCTGTTTTATTTCATACAGAGTCGTCAAATTGAAAAATGACCTTAACATGGTATGACCAAAGAATACTATAATATTGGTATGACTAAGGTCAGTTTCCATCACAATTCCATAATGGGTTATGATAAATACAGTTAAGTATAGGCGAACTAATGATCATAGCGGTGAACAATTTTCAATTACTTAGGAACTCTACTTAAAGCTTTAATATTAATTAAAAACAAAAGACAATTCTACTATATATTGCAAGTTGCGCCATACATGTTTCAAATGTAATTCTTAATAAAATGAATAAAAACAAAAGAAAACACATTTTAAGGCAAGCAGATAAGAGCAGACCCATTCCCACTGGCAGCACCCGTTCACGAGCATGACGCATGAACCAGCCATCGCTTCGCTCAACCATATTTAAAGTCGTTACCTATTCATAAGACCCTGACTGATTCCTTTTTTTTGTTCATTGGGCTTATTTAGAAGAAAAATAATAAAGTCGATTGGCGGCGCTAGTTGGCTCATGTCAGCCCCTTAAAGTAGATATCTAGGTTTGCTCTATGTTAGTAATAAATAATGAAATGAATCTCTATTTTACAACCTTTTTATTAACTTGCCATGTTACAAGACTTTTATTACAAGCTTTTTATTAACTTGCCATGTTAGTTAGTTCGTTAGTTAGTGGGGGACAAATCTTACAAGCTTAATTTGACCCACATCCTAGTGGGCACCGTTGCAAAAACTTTAACCATGGCGGTTAACGTTTTTACAACGGTGCCCCTAACAGCCTGTATTTAAAAATAAAATAAAATAAAACTGTCATAGGGAAGTACCGGCCATGAGATAAAACCAAGTCGAGGGCAACAACTTATTTATGCTAATATTATAAATAAATAAAATCATTTATTTTCATACAACAATACAGTCCATGTTGTTAGTAACATTCGTTCTTATGACTATGTTAGTAAAATTATGTAATCAAACTGAATTAAATTATTAAATTATTACTGATGTTACACCGAGATTATTAAATTTAAAAATACAATATTTCATATTATAAAATTGAAAATGGCAACATTAATTAACTTATTAAAGTAATGCTAAAACTTAAATTTTCATTTTAGAAATTAGATTTAAATGTCAAACGCCCGCATTCTCGTACGCAAATCATCTTTGGGAGCGTCTCAATTATCATGGCATCTCTTTCATACGTTTGACATTTAAAGTGACAGGGCGATGTGTGAGACGCTCCCAAAGATAAGTAGCGTACGAGTATTCGGGCAAAAGAGATACAAATGTCAGAATTAAATTGAGAAATACTAAAATTAAATTAAAACATGTCAAAATTAAATTGGAAATTGAAATATGTTAAGTTAAGTATACTTATTAAATTAGATTAAAATATTCCATCAAATTTTATTATAAAAGTGAAAGTGTGTTTGTTTGAATATTTGTTTGTCTGTCATTTACTTCAAAACGAAGAGTGAATCGACGTGAATTTTGGTACCTATGGGGATAGTTTGGGAGCTGGAGAGTGACATTATCTACATTTTATCCTGATAAAATGTCACATTGAACATTCCCGCGGGATAACGAATGTAGTAGGTACACAAGGACGAAGCCGTGGGCGGAAAGCTGGTATGATAAAAAAATGCAATGTATTTTTTTTAATGTAATGTTTTTTTAAAGCCAGCTACTGAACGATTTGAACTTAGAAGTCATCAATTTCAAACATTTAGCTTATTTAGGGCCGATTTTTCAATGCCTGGATAAAAATTATTCGTCTGATATCGTTTAATACCTCCAAATTGAAAAGCAATAATTGTCATTCATAATCTCTCTTGTTTTGAGATTGACATTTACTTTGGTTGGATAATAATTTAACTAACTGATAACTATTATCTGAGGATTGAAAAATCAGCCCTTAAAATAAAATAAGGATAGGTACCTACCTACCTAGGAAAAAGAAGGAAGGATGACATCGGGTTTTGTTATAAGTCCTCATTAAGATTGATTTACGGGATGCTCTCCATCATATTGTTGAATAAGTACCTACTCTGTTTTGTGAAATTCTTAAGCCAATTATAAATTCATAAAGTACCTACATAAAATTATAATGTCTTCAAATTATTCACGAGCCCTTAATTATGAAATACTTTCAGCTACTTATTATGAAAATTTGTTGAATGATGAATAACAAAATATCCTTTTGGGTTTGTCACTTCAAAAGTCGTTATAAGTCGATATCTGTATAAATTCCTTCTAGAGTAGGTACTTAGACGCAGCGGTAGGTACCTACTGTCGATCATGCCTAGGCATACTATGCTTAGGGGTCTGAGTCGGAGGATATATCTTCACGCATGTTTTTGTGTTATGCACTACTAGGGTTTCTGCTCGAGCCTTCTCGAACTCGAGAAAACTCGAGAAACTTTGCTTCTTTTGAGATTAGAAAAAAATGACCGGAGCTCGAGAATTCCCGAGTTTCGAATTTAATTTTATATTAATTCAAACCTTTAATTAAGTGAATTTAAAGCATGCTTGTTAAAAAAAGTGTTTTGTTATTTATTATGAATTAATAAGGAAGGAGGAAAATTAATTAGTTAGGTAGGATAACTTTTTTCTGAATTATTAGTGCCTATCACTAGTCTACCTAGCTTAAGCTTGACTGTTTGATAAATTTGATCAAACTACATTATTAATAAATAGTGAAAATTACTAATCTACTTACTTATATACCAGAGATGTTAAAAATAAACTAGAGTAACGGGACTCAACGCGACATTTATTATATAGCCGTGGTCACAATCACAAGCAGTCTGCTTGTGACCACGGCTGTAGCAACACAGCCGAAACGTCAAGCTGTAAGTAAGTACATAATAATATGTACTTCATAATAAATGTCGCGTTGAGTCCCGTTACTCTTGTTTATAATTATAATGGAACGCGAAAGTTTAAAATCTTATGTTAAAAATAGTTTTGTAAAAGTATTTACTTAAATACAAAATGCAAATACATTGTAATTTTACTATTTCAAATAAAAATACAAAATAGTTTTAAATAAAAGTATTTAAATACAAAATGCAAAATACATACTTTCCAAATAGGTTTTCCAAATAAAACACCTTGTTACGTAAGTACTTATTTATCTGATTTTAATATGACGATAGCTTATCGTGTAGATTTACGGTTAGTAAATATTTTATTATAATAAAAACGTAAAATCCATGAATTAAACAATAACATAGAATGGGGACGAACAATGCGATATTCTGCCCAACTAATGCTGGTCGATAACGGGAAAATTTTATTTCAGGATAGACTACTAGAAATAACAATATTATGATGTTTAACTATTTTATGCTTAAATAAAAAAATATTTTGTTATTAAATAGATCTGCTTTCAAAAAAATATACTTAGATGAAAGAAGATATTAATTATTTTGTTAAGTACTTGCTTTACTCAAATAAGAGGTACCAAATGTCTAAATATTGAAGGTGGGTGGTGCAATAAAAGTATTCTGGAATAAAAAACCCTGTTTTTATTAAATTTCAACAGATTTCAACAGTTTTAATTAAAAGACTCGAGACCCGAGAAAACTCGAGACTTTGGCCTCGAGAATTCCCGAAACTCAAGAAAAAAAATTGGTCGAGAAATCAGAAACCCTATGCACTACGGGGTAGCACTTAGAGGTATTCCTCGAAGCGCTCCTATTTTGGAGCGCTCCCAACGAAGCGCCCCAAAACTATTCCTCGAAGCGCTCCTTTTAATAGCTGTTAATAAAAGGAGCGCTTCACAATTAAAAATATTTAAATTTTATTCCTCGAAGCACTCCCACGTTGAAAACAGAGACTACAGGAGCTTATTTGAAAGTTAATTTTAAAGCCCTTTAATAAAAGCTTGAGAATTCATAAAAAAATAATTAAAAATTTGCTCCTTATAGTATTAGATTCTGTACTCCTGGTAGATTTTCTCTGCTATCCAATATATTTTTTATTAATTATAACATTAACATTTTCACTTGCACTGGCACTAATTCAAATTCACGCGATGCTGCTAGCCAGGATCACCTTAATATTTGCAAACCAATATACGCTCACGGAGTACCCATCTATATTCAAAAGTTAAACATAGGGGCGCTTCGAGGAATAAAACTTTATTATTTTTAATTGTGAAGCGCTTCTTATATTATCAGTTATTAAAAGAAGCGCTTCGAGGAATAGTTTTGGGAGCGCTCGAAAATGGGAGCGCTTCGAGGAATACCTCAGCACGAGCCTTCATCGAAGAGGTCTATGTTCGCCATTGTGATTCCAAACCTTTTTTTACTTATTTTGGGGACCATCAGTAACATAAATATAAAATTTGGCATAAACTTCGGAATGTACTTACCTATTCATAGATAACAATACTGCAATCCCGAGCAGTCTACGGGGACCAAATAGTTGTAAAATATTCATGTCCCTTTGCAAAAGTTTTGGATATTTTATCATTTTCTGTCATAATTCTGAGAACATTTAGAAAAGTTGTTATAATATTTAAAAAAAAACCTTTATTGGGCATCGTAAATTTTTTTCCTTCGTACTTATACACTTCTATCTTATAACGCGAAAGTTTGGATTTACTTATGTTTTTTTTTATTCAATCACACCCTGATTAAGAAACCATCGCTTTTCTTAAGTGTGTGGTAAGTTTAATGCATACATTCCGTTGTCGGGAACGTTTCCGACGGTTTGTGAATAAGAGGGTTTTTCTTTTACTCAGAAATCGCTAGTAGGTACATACCGATCCAGGATACAATGGTATCCACCCCACTTACCAGTTCATCATCATCATCATCATCCTCTCCTTATCCTAATTCTATAGGTAGTGGCGGAGCAGTAGGTCGGTACGTGATTTTTTTTCCACTCCACTATACTTATTACCAGTCCATCTCCTCATTCACTCCTTTCTCATTCATAATTTTATTTGTCATTACGCACACAACACAATCTATCCATCGTTTAAGCGGTCTTCCTTCCTATCCCTGCCCCCCTAGACATGTGGCTTTCTATTAGCGAATTCGCCAGTCCAATAAGGTGTTATTGCTGATCGAAGGTCGAATAGAAAGGAAAATGAATGAGATTGACATTAGCTGCCACGTGACATTTCAATCGCTAATATTCAACCCTATACATGTTCTTTCTATTCGACTGGCGAATTCGATAATAGAAAGCCACAAGGCTTAAATCGTTATCGTTTCGAACATGCATGTGCATATAAGCTAAAGCTGCAATGAAAGCGCCTTTCAACTTTGACGAGCAACAATTCACAACTGACGAGCATTGCTATCTTCGTCTGACAGGCGCTATTATAACTGGAAGTCGGATTTTACGGAGAGTTAACTTGAAGGGATTGGAAGTTTATTAAAACTAAGAGATTTGAACTTTTATGGAACAGAATATAAAATGAAAGTACAAATAATTTATCCTATAAGGTATAGTAACACATCGACATGTTTGTTTTTATGATCACAATAATAATATCATTCAATTTCAGCGAAAAACAGCCCATTGGCTTTCCCGTGATCGGACAATTTCACTCTACCATTGATAGTTCCTCTGATAGCCACAATTAAAAATATCAAACTTGATAGCTATAGGGTAGAGATTTTATTAATTTTTCAACGAAGAGATACCTAATAATTTTTTTCCCGTTTAATTCGGTGCTCTCATCTTGTACATAACATGGACTGGAAACATATAAGTAGGGGAAAGGTGTCTAAAATGATCCCCCTAAGGGAAATCGGTTACTGTATCCAAAATATTATAGTAAGAGCAAACATTGAAAAGGTTTTGGGTTAGTCATTTAAGTGTTGTTATACTGGCATGCCATTATTGCAGTTTGATGTTATATCTTTAGATTTATTAGAGATTTTCTAAACCTCTACTAAAGGATCATTTTGTACACCTGGGTGTCTAAAAGGATCCCATACTATTTTGTTTGGTTAACCCATACATTTTTGGTTCAATATATTTTATGTGCTCAACGAGTTCTCTCTCATGCTTAGGTGTAAACACCGTTTGCTTACTACCCAAAGTCTTAACTGCACCAGCCGCGTTTTTGTTTCTAGCACCATTACAGGTACAGAAAACTGTTTTGTCGTGGAGAAAACTCACTCCCAGTTTTGTCGGTAGGTTTTTCTTTGATAATGTACGTGGCATGATCTGTAAAAAGTACAAATAGATAGGAATAAAAAAAACATGACTAATTTTAAATTGTTTTTCAAGTATGGTAAAGTTATTCCTGGGATCGTTTTATACCAACTAAAGGGGATCGATTTACCCCGAATGTTAAATTTACAAAAGTTGTCGAAGTATGACCTCAAAACATTATCTTGGTGAGATCAAAACGAGTTTCAAGTGTTACTGAATATCAATAAAAACTACCAGGAATTTTTTTTCATTCACATATCCACAAAAGACTTTTAACAATTTAACTTTGATTGCAGGCTTATCTTGGATCGAAGACAGATATTTTAAATTTTTTGCAATAAATCGACGCACTGTACTCACACCGCCTGACACTTTGTTGGGCTACTGAGTGGAGTACAGGGAAGACGTTACCCAACAAATCGCAAAGATGGCACTAGTATTTTCGTTGAAACTGTAGGGAATCATTTTACCTCGAGGGATCATTTAGTACACCTGTCCCCTACTTGTGTGGCGCAGCGTGTTGGCTCGCGGTAGACGGTATCGGTTACATACGTATTCATGGTTAGAAACACATTAATAGCTTGTGGTGTGTGTCGAGTGTGCCTTTCTGTCTCTGTCGTGTCCTAAGTGTAAGGTACTAAGTGTAGGAAACAGTCCCCTAACTCCTGACGAAATCGAGTTGAGATCAAAGTCGAATCAACATCGAAAATCACCATTCTTTTAGTAACGTATAGGTACATGGAGCTAGACTACATAATGAGGTAACTGGAGAGTGCAGTACTAACACTTTTTTGTGACCACAAATTACACTGTGGCTGTCTTCCGTCTCACCTACACTTTGAAAAAATACGTATGGTCATATGAGACAACTGACAGCCACTACATGTATAGGTAGGTACTAGCGCCGATTGAGTAGTGGTTGAATACCGAACTAAATGAAATCGAAAGCCGCCGTTTTATGTGTACTGTTTTATAGATTTACGGTCAAAAATCACACCTTCGATAACAAAAATTAGCTTGTTGCAGATTGCAGATCGAGAGTTTTCGCTTCTATTGTGATGTTCTTGATTAGATTTGATCAATCAACTCGACTCCTTAGCTCCCTGATATGATTGTGGCGCGTCACACCCACAGAAGTGTATTCCTATTTTAAGTGTAATGCTGGGGCTTCACCTGCGTGACGCCTAACGGCATTATAAACGGCATGCGCGTCTTAGCGCGCTTATTATATCAAATTAGTGCACTAAAACTCGGCTACACCTGCGCATTATATCAAATAGCTCGCTAATTAATGGCATTAGACGCAGGTGAAGCCTAGGCATAATAATCATAGTTGTAATTACCTGCTAGATATGTTGGTATTGTCTAAACTTTAACATATAAATCTACACTGCACAAACGGTTTCAGTAATCAAGGCGAATGGATGTTTAACGGCGTTCATAACAGTCTACTTGTGATATCTTAAGCGGCTTTATAAAGGCATTGTGACTAAGTTATTTGTCACTGAAAGGCGTCCTAACGAGGAAAGGACTTAGCATTGTCTGAACTTGATAGTGTTTCTTCAGTCAGAGCATTGTTAGAAATCAAAATCGTGAATTACTTAGGTCGTTTGTTTAATGTAAATTGTTATTAAAGGATTAGTGCTGGAATTTGACTAGTGCGTTGTTATGGTCAAAGTAAACTGAAAAATGATAATGTAACTTGAAAGTGAAGCTAATGATTACTTTAATGTATTGTGTTTTTGATAGTACCTACCTACATCCTAATATCACAGAATAAATAATAGTGTGCTAATATCATCTGAATTCTGAGAAAAAGTTTGGATGTTTGTAACTCGGAACGTCTGAACGGATTTCAATGAAATAACTAGGTCTAACCGGGGTTACTTTAGGAAAAAATGGGGCTACTTTGATAACTTATAATGTAGTATAAAACCAGTAATATTCGTAATTAAGTTAAAAATGGGCATACTATCTATAGTTATATTTAGGCTACCAAAGGTCAGTTGAAAAAAATGGAAAACAATAATAATTCAGTCAAATAAGCGTTGTCAACAAAGTCACCCCCTCGAATCAAAGTAGTTAACCCCAGTTTACCGTACTTACTTACTAATAATAGGCTACTTTTTACCGCGGGAAAAATCGCCGCGAGCCACGAGTGGAATAGTACATTACAGCCGAGAACGGGAAGCAAGTAATTTGCATTGTCGAGGATGGTTTTGAAGCCCGAGCCGCGGGCTAGGGCTTTAATCGATCGAGTCAATGCAAATAGCTTCCAGTACAAGGCTTGTATAAAACTTTTCTCACGAAATGCGAGGAAATACAATTTCTTTGTTAACATAGAATGTTAACATTTCAGCGCATGACTGAGAAAAGCTTTTTACTGTACAAGAGAAAAATGTTTTCCGTGTTCTGGGGCCCGATTCTCAGGCATTCGAACTTTTTCAGTGTGGTAATTCGTATGTCGAACATTTTGTTTGTGGTTTCTATTGAAAAGTTAGAATGTTTCAAACAAACTAAGCTGTCCCACATGTCAACAAATTCATTTTGACAGCTAAGTTCGTATACGAACATCGATTGGTCTGTACCACTAGTTGCGTTCGACTGGTTTTCGATCGAACTTTTTCGATTGTGAAATTCTGACAATACACAAAATGTGTTATCTTCGTAAAATATTTGAATTTCGAGCTATAAAAGTGAACTTTTTTCGATTGCCTGAGAATCGGCCCCCTGTGCGTTTTACTTATTTTATATTTATTCGTAAGTAGGTTTTATAGATGTCGAGTTTTCAATTTCCAAATCATCAGTCGTAAAAAGTTGGTTAGTACCTAGCGTCACAACGCTATTTATCCAGGATTATTTTTATACAAGAAAGAGTCGAGAAACTTCTCTAACGACTACAATCTACAATACTTATGTAATAAGGAGTGGAGTTGCTATTTCATTATTTTAACTTTAAAACTAAGAACTTAGATATTTATTCTAGTATTTAAAGTTTATCTGGGATTGTTTCAACTTTTTACCTGAACAACTTTATTAATAACTGATGAAATCTTATAAGTTACATAATATGCAAAACCATATTTATATTTGTGGTTGAGTCATCGATATTTCGGCGGACTTGCACCTGTGATTGCACGCGCCAAGTTGTACCAAGAGCAGGTTACTGGTTAGAGAAGCAATTGAAATAAAAAGATATGTATACAAATAATTCCAATCGTGAAGATAGGTTTAATTTGTCGAATGTTTGGAACTCGGCTCCGTAGTACACTCGACAGCACATCAGGTTAAACAGTTGAACTGGGATAACAGCTTTTATTACGTAGGGCATAAAGGCGGTCTCAAGGTCAACATGTATAGTCTGATGTGCCGCCGTGTGTACAAACCGTAAAAATTATAAAAATGTTTCGCGGAGTGATACAGTGAGTTTTGTGTGTCGTGATCGTGAACAAATTATTCACAATACCTACTTATAGCGAATGTGACCATGAAAGTTAGATCTTAAATGATGAAATCTTTAATTATTACTCACCTGTTGGTAGAAAAGGCTTTCTTCTTGTTGCGGCCTTAGCCCTAAGGCCAGGCCTAGATAGGCCAAGGTCAGAATGACGGACATGCCCAACGATATCGAACGCGCTATAGGCATCATAGTGTGCACCATCTGAAAAGAACAAGTTTTTGTTAAAATATTAAGTCACAACAGATAAAATTCCAAATTATTTTCACTCATTTGCATTCACAATTACATTTTTCTTATTAAAAAAGAAGTATTAGAAAAAAAACTTCCCGGCTTACAACTAGCTCCGATGGGACTAGAACCCTGAAGCTAGAGAATGCTTTAACCACTGAGCATAAACGACCTTAACGACTCCATAACTCAGTGGTTATACTATTACCACTGTATATGTCCGGCCGAATGCTATAACCGTTATAGCATTCGGCCGGACAGTGAAAAGTCGTGGGTTTGAGTCCCATTCGAGGTAGTTCTAAGACAGGTCGATTTTTTCTAATACTTCATTTTCAATACAGCCATAAAACTCCATAAAAAACTACTTAAGTAGGTACCTTTAGAAAATTGTAACTTTCAAGTAATAAAGAGCCGTAGCAGTAATTACAACCTGATTATATCACAAATAGTTACACCAACTAGTGCACAGAACGCGTAATTGCAATTCTTCATTGCCACAATGCAAAATTGTTGTCGTAAAACATGACAGCCAAGACATAAATTTCGCTATGTGGTCATTCCGTGATTCCCACACCCACAACGCGTTGTGAGGCCATAACATGAATTTCGTAAAGTGGACATTTTACAGTGACCACAATGCGTGTAAGCTGTTTTTTCGCTCAATGAGCGATCTTTCTCTGAGCGTACTAAAATTATAAAGAGGAAAGATTTGATTGTTTGTTTGTATGCATCGAATTGGCTCCGTAACTACTGGACCTGTTTAGAAAATTCTTTGACCATTAGAAAGCTACATTCTTCCCGAGTGACATAGGCTATATTTTATTCCGATATTCCCACGGGAACGGGTACCACGCGGGTAAAATCGCGAGAATCCGCTTGTGTACAATAAATTAAACGAAAACTTCGTAAGGCAGTATGACAAACAGCCAGAATCGCTTCAATTTAATACGTGTAGGTACTGTGTTAAGATTCCGCTTGATCATTTTCTCATACCTACCTCACAATTTCAATTATTATAGGTATGTAAAATATAAGCATGCCATTATTTTGCAAGTATTCCCCGAGGAATATTTTAACAGCCTCCATAATAGGGAGGGTAGGGAGTAAAGTTACCTCTTTAATGAGGTGTGAAATAGGCTGACGAGAAAGAAAATAGGATAAACAGGCATCGTAAAATCGAACCGTAAATTCAGAGGCTGTAAATTGACCTCTTTATGCCTCTTTAGTTGGACGCGTTCGAACACGAATATAAGTGCCTTGTAACAAACAAATGAGAGTCAAGCGAAAAAGAACGTCGAATTCATATTCATCCTAAACTGTGGTAGTTAATAGGCGTAAAACTGTGGTAGTTAATTGGCTTAATAACTGACGGTAACGAATGACTCTATACTAGTTAGTAGTCATACATAACGCATGGAACGTGTTAATATACATTTATAACGGGTGTCCCAAAAGTAGGTATAGGATGATTTGTCTCTATAAAACGCGAACGGATTGGAATTTCTTCGCAGTTTTATTTTATTTTAAAGACGAGACTTGTACAATTTTAACTGAATAGAATATCTGCTAAATGGCCGCCACGGGTATTTTTGCTGTGTGCAAGTTTTTCATGACACTTTCACACATTTCGCTGCTAATTTCACACATTTCGCTACTTATTTCACCAATAACTCGGCGAATATTTTGTCTATATTGTCTATGTTTTGTGGATCGTTGGTGTAGACTTTATCTTTGACGTAGCCCCAAAGAAAAGAATCCAGTGGCATCAGATGGCAAGATATCGGTGGCCATTTGAAATCACCTTTTCTTGAAATTACGAGATTTTTCGACCTTTCGACGAGTGTTTGTAATTGATCGTGAATTTTCGTTAAATATTTGTAAAACTTCTGTGCGCTGTTTTATTGTGAAACGCTCCATGATTAATTTTACATGTATCAAGATGAAGTATGTTAAATTTCAACCCGCCATCTTGAATATTTCGGAAATAGCGCGAAATTCAAATCCTATACGTACTTTTGAGACACCCTTTATTTTACATAAAGCTATTTTTCATTGATAGCTTGTTTCAAACAAAGCAAAGACAAACAAGCAAACATGCTGCAAAACCACCGCGAGAATAGATTCTGCTAACTTTCAGCTTAAAAGGCTTTACTTTCCTCTACGCCATAATGTCAAAAATGTAGTTAATTAGTTCACACATGTTATTATATTTTCTTTAGCAAAATTCCAAACAATATTGAAAGCTAGCGCTTAAACAGTTAAATTATACAATTACCTTGCAGCTCAAATTTCAGGGGAAATATAAATTTTCAACGTCCGTAATTATATTATTTCAGTGCGTCATACAACGCCCGTTTCCAAAGGTTCATGAGATTTGTCGTGATCGCAATAAACGATAAACGAGATGCAGGAAATTGGACGCTCATCGTGTTAAGTACTATTGACTCAGTACAACAGACAACACGTATGTGTAGTGCAAAAATAGCTTTTGTGTCAATGGAATAAGGATGGACAGTGATTTAGCGGTGTGAACGCCTCTTAGCAGCAATTCTGGACAGATTCTGCTGTTATTGGGGATATTGAGATTGATTTTTGACCCGACGGCGGCGCATTACAAGTTTGCATCTAGATTTTATTTTTGAAGTGAAAACTTCTTTAGCGGCTCCGCGGCGTTATGCACTTTTTGTGATGGGTAAAAATGTTAAACTCGCGTCAGGTCAGGATCATGTGACCATCAGATCGAAAATTCGTAAGACGGACACGTGACGATCGAAAAACTGTTACAATGTCATTACAAATACGAAGGCAAATTTCGCCACTGTTTCCAAAGTTGTGATAGCTTAGGTGGCTTGGGTGAGAAAACGGGCGGCATTGAAGCCAGAAGAACGTCCGGTTTTTTTTATTTTTTTTGTCAAATTACTTTTTTTTGTGAAAAAGTCTATGGAGCCCTTTTCACTTCTGCCGGCACTCCCGGAGTGTACATAACCCGTGTTTTTTTACTAGCTTTCCGGCCGTGGCTTCGCCCACGTGGAGAACACGACGTTGTCCCGCGGGAGTGCGATATTTTTCCGGGATAAAAAGGAGCGTATGTTCCTCTCCAGGCTACAAAGTATCAGTCGGTGTCCCTAAAACTGACGGCGGAGAGCAAGTAGTGAGGGATTTAGTTGGTAGTGGTGCCTGCTCTCGATCGCCCCATCTGGTCAGCCCACCTTGAGTGGGTAACCTTATGGGGAGATTGTGAGGATGCTCCCTCCCTCTGTCCTGCCCCCTTTCAAGCTTTCGAGCTCGCTAGGGGGCCGGAGCAGGGGTTGGAACCGCCCAGCCCTGACGCGAAGCCTGTTAGGCTTGGTGGGAGTGCTGGGCGCGGCGAGGGACAGGCCCTGTGTCTGACCGAGTCCAACATGCCGTGTGGTTTAAGTAAATACAGTATTTGCCCTCACTATAAAAAAAAAGGCTACAAAGTATCTGTGCCCCAAATTTTAGAAAAATTGCTCTTTGCTGCTTTTCGCACGATCTAACTCCTAAGAATGCCCCGGGTTGGGAGAGCGGAACACGTGTAGAGTTAAGTAGTCTAATCGGTGAAGGTGCAAGGTGTGTTGCTGTCTTTGCTAAATGCAGGTATTGTGCATTGATATTTTCATGGTGTGCATGTGCAATTTTTTGCGAGCGGGTGGGTGGTGCGTCTTGCATGTCATGTTCATAATGTTGTGATTTTTTTTGCGGAAGTAAGCTACATAGTATATTTGTTTTTCACAATATTTACATGGTCATTATCACTATAACTATTATGAAAAGATGGGATTTTAACCATGTTTAGTCACTTTGTCACATCATATTTTGGGTCACATAAGTTTGTGGCACCAGGAATATCGTCAAAATGTAGGCAAATATTAGATTAAGGTACAATATTAACTCCGACTTAAATCAATCTTTACAACCATTGCAAAAAGATAAGAAAGTGAGAATTGTACTTTCGCGCAGAAAAGTGTAGTCCCAAGAGCTAACGGCAAATTGGATTCGAACCTATCTTTTTCCCTTATTTCTCGAATGCATAGCGCAATCATTGCGACCATTCTACGTCGAGTTAAACGTTCGATACGAGAACAAACTGGTTCGATTTGGCTTAGATTTAAATTGTGGATATTGCATAACTGAAGGGCGATAAATTGGACTGCAATTCAGTTTTGCATTCCAATTTTATTTATGCCACGCTGCATTGGAATTGAGACGAAAAAAGAAAGAGTTTAGTTGCGTATCATGTCGACGAACGATATTTAGTTACATGTCATCCTTTGTGAATTTCGCACACTAATGTGCAACTTTTTATTCTTTAATCGGTTGAATGATTTGAACAATATTTATTTATTTAGATGAAACAAATATAATAAAATGACAAATTAAATTTAAAAAAAACTTGGATATATGACTAGATACAGGCACTAAAAGTTTACAATAAAAATAGTTATCCTAAGAAAAATGGAAAATGAAGTATTTAGAAAAAATCGACCCGTCTCACAACTAGCTCCAATGGAACTCGAACCCACGACCTTTCGCTATCCGGGCGAATGCTGTGCTCGAGTCCCATCGGAGCTAGTTGTGAGACGGGTTGATTTTTTCTAATACTTCATTTTCATTAATAAAATCTTTAATATATATTTTTTCTGTGCGTGTGTATAATGTAAACTGAACTTCTCCCAAACGGGTGGACCGATTTTAATTAATTTTTGGGTGTCTTCAGGTGGATTCGAGAATGGTTTAGATTTATAATTGGACCCGGTAGGTGGCGTTCTTTCAATAAGGCAGTAAGAAGTTTGCTGGATCAGCTAGTATTTGTATAAAAGTATGTAATAGCTGATTATTCCGTTTAATTAACATTATTAGTTTTTAAATCATTATCTTATCAAGACACGTTGTGGACAATCAATAAAAATAATTTCTTTCAAAGACTAAAATACTTAAAGGATTTTATTCAAAAACCTTGAAGGTTCTATGTTCTGGCTTCCTTCCCAATCAATAACAGGCAGAATAAAAGTATCAGTATAAAACAATTTTTTAACAAAGTTATTAAAGATCTACCTCAAGATCCACCTGCAACAGAGGTAGGGTCCCACCGTGACTGCGCATAATTAGGTCCAATTAGCATATCTCGGTTAGGCCGGATTAATAAAACGGAAAGGTGTCTCCAACAACGGCTATAATTAAACTTTAAGGAAATAAGGTTTTTCGACTTCAAAGTGATTTTCTTTGAGAGTGTACTTTTCGAAATGACTTAATTAAAGTTGACTCTTTTTTATTATTTACTTATTTTTTGCTTTTGAATGGACACTTTTTTGCTTTCCAAACTTTTTCTTAAAATACTAGGATAACTTGAAATTTTATAAACATTTTATTAAAAACGTTATATACACTAATTTAAAAAATATAATCTATACTAATATTACAAAGAGAAAAGATTTGATTGTTTGTTTGCATCGAATAGGCTCAAAAACTATAGGACTGATTTAGAAAATTCTTTGACCATTAGAAAGCTACATTCTTCCCGAGTAACATAGGCTATATTTTATCCCGGTATTCCCACGGGAACGGGTGCCGGCCGGGTAAAACCGCGAGGATCCGATAGTACAATAATAATTAGGTAATCCTAAGAAACGCTGGCAAGTTTATTGCGCCTGGTTGGAAAATGTTGACGATTTATAAGTACCTACATATTTATGATGTCTAAGTTTATTTTACACAAAAATAGCTTAATATCAAGAACCGTAAAATAACACAATTCAAACAAAAGTCATAATATTTTCTTAAGGCTTTCCCTCTTCCCGTACAACAAATTTTCTTTATTAGAAAGCACTAAGTACCTACGTGGTATTACGTGAAATGCTATGCTATGCGCTGTAAATATGTATATGAACAATTAAATAGTAAATACATCAAAAATACAGCTAACCAAATATTTCACAAATTCACAGCTTAGTCAAAGGACATTAAACTGTTTACAATTTTACATGGGTATATCAAAGTAAAATAATATTTGTCTAAACTATACGTTGCACTTATCATGATTTCTAAGTTAAACATCATGCACTATAAATTTAGTAAGAGCTTCTGTTCCAGACACTTGCGACTAATTGAAAATTGCCATTAATTTATGCTAAGTCACGGGCACCGAATCCAGGTCCTTTCACGGGCTTGACGAAGATGAATATTAATTTATGCTAAGTCACGGGCACTGAATCCAGGTCCTTTCACGGGCTTGACGAAGATGAATGGTGTTTGTGGTCGCGCCAGTAGTAATTGATGAAGGATTGCAGACTTTATAACAATAGTCAGAAAGTCTTGTTGTTGTTGGATTTGGTATGGAAGAAAGTGTTTTAAAGCAGATCTGTTTTGTTTTTTGGTAGACAGGCAGATGTTTTTTACGGCATCGTTCCTCAATCAAGGAAAATGGAAACCTTGTAGGATTGTTTCGATGCCTATCTGTCTGTCAAGACTAGGCTCCTTCAAGAGTGCCAGAGGCGTGTTTTCGTTTAGCTAGCGGCCGCAGGGATGCGCAGCTCGTGACGTCACAAACTGCTGCGCATGTGCTGCGGGAAACGAAAACGGGTTTTTATCAAGATCGGTGGTAACCAAGTTACTTTTTTGGCGCGAAGTGTAAATAAACCTAAATACTAAATGCTTTAATAGGTCTTCTGACAGAAGAATTCTGCAATGATTCTATCCAACTTGCGCAATACAGGGTCAATAAAGCAAATTCTTGTGCTATTGCACTCATGAATGCGGCAATGGCAAATTATTTTCACAAACATTATATTATAGAACTGGATCAACAACAACTATACCGCAGACAGTGACATATAAATTACTCATATGACAGCAAGCAGCGATGCAAACCACCTTTGGAGGAGGATTGCAGAGGCGTGTTTTCGTTCAGCTAGCGATTGCTAGCTGGCGCTACCGGTGCTGTTTTCGTTTCTGCTAGTGACGTCATGCTGCTGCCGATCGGCAGGTCGCAGCTCGCTATCTGGAGCAAAAAGCTCTATTCTGGAAGGCTCTATATTCTGGAAAAAAAGTAGGTATATTTGAATCGGTCAAGCCGCTTTCCATGTTCTGTGATAAAACATAAAGAACTCGCGATGTACTGTTGCCTACTTCGAGTAGTCTTCGAGTAGGTAGTACTTCGAGTATAGTTTGACTGTTATCGCTGTGCACCTCATTAGGTACGCGCGTGTAGGCGGGGAGGTGCACAGCGGTTACGGTCAAACTATAGTAAGTACTTCGAGTAACGCCGGCCTTCCATGAAGGCCTACATGCAAGTCTTTTGTCACCGAGACTTAATACCTGCTTGTTTGCTATAAAATAGTTTAAAAATTAAGAAAAGAAATTGATTTATAATAGACTTTATAAAAGACATTGATTTACTTAAAAAATACATTGATTTACTTAAAAAAACGAGAGCCTTCCTGGAGGTTATTTTGGATGCTTGATGGGCCCAGACACAGACACTGGCCGCATCACAAACCAGTTTAAGAAGAGACTAGACATACTTTAAAAATACAAAATAAGAAATTAGTTACACTGTAATGTAATTAATTGGATGTAGGTAGGCATCCATAATAAATAATAATAATAAAAGCACGCAGAGGTCACTTGGGGCGGTTAGACCTATACCTACCGAATACCGAAATTGCAAGTTTTTTTTTTTTTTTTTTTTTTTATCCACAACGGGGTAGCACTTAGCCTTCATCACACCTGATGTTAAGTGGTGATAAGGCTGAAGATGGAAGCGCACTACTCCCGGAATCCTCAATTACTGAGGAACTGGCTATCTTATCTCTAACTGCCGGAACACAATAATGCTGAAAACATCATTGTTATGGCGTCAGACTTAAAAGTGCAAAGAACAAAGCTCACATAAACCTTAAATCGAATCTTTTAAAAGTCCTACTTTACCTTAAATATATTGACATAACTCATAAGCGTACATAACAAAAGAAGGGACATAAAGACGCAACTCTGAAAGCATTGCCTCATAAAGTAAAACGTCACTCTTGTGCCTCTGTGACGAGTATGAAAAATGTTAAAGCCAGTTTAGTAGTTACTACACGCGCAAAAATTCTAATATATTAAACCGCCTTCAAAAAAACTTGAACCAAGAACTCACTAAGTACATAAAAACACCCTTAAAACGAAAAATAAAATAAATTAAGTATATCAAGTATTTATTTAATTCATAATAAAAAATGCATTTTAAATGCAAAAAAGTAATAATTTAATTTTTAAATAGCTTCATCCCGTCACGGGATTGTTTCCTATTTAAAATTACTATCTGATTCTATATAAAAATGAATCCCTATTTCCCTTGGTCACGACATCACGCGTGAACGGCTGGACCGATTTGGCTAATTTTGGTCTTGAAATGTTCGTGGAAGTCCAAGGAAGGATATAGGGGTAGGGTAGGGGTAGGGTAGGGTAGGGATTTAGGGTAGGGGTAGGGTAGGGTTGGGTAGGGGTAGAGTAGGGGTAGGGTAGGGGTAGCGTAGGGCTCGGCCTCACGCGAGTGATGCGGTTCCTGGATCCGAGACCGAGCGCGTCCCCCAGGTGGTGGATAGGGGAACGGCCCCCAGTGGAAGGGGGTTACCGGACTTCGGCCGGCGCGAACCAAAACCAGGATTATACCGTAACCCTGTACGTGATGCAGGAACGGGGGCTGCCGTGTTCTGTCACGGGAGCCGCGGGGAGCGAAACCCCTTCAAAAATGCAAAATCACACCGTAACCCTGTACGTAGTGCAGGAACGGGGGCCGTCGTTGTACTAACACGGGGGCCGCGTGGAGTAAACCACTATAAAATAATCCTCAAAGGTCCGGCGTCGGGGACGTGGGCGTCGGACCGCCTGAAGGTGGCAGTCAGAGGTGTCTGCCAACTACCGAACGAACCTGGGGTACCTCCCGCCCCCCCCAGTGTATGTAGGGTTACCCGGGTACTGGGATCTCTGCCCGGGTGGACTGACGTTTCTCCCATACTCGTGGGTCTAGATATGGATACAATAAATAATAAAGTTAGCAAAGTAGTTTTGGAGAGGACGGACATTGCCCAGGGTCCGAAGAAAAACTGTGGCCAAAATTCTGATGATGTGTCGAGCGCTGAAGGCGCTGCAAATGCAACGACCCCCAGCCCAACAGTCGAAAAAGAGGCGGAGTTTACAGCCGAAGAAATAAAGAATAGGGTTGATGGTCTCTGCAATGAGGTGGCTGAGCATGTTGCCGATTTTAGAGAGTTTGCTGGCAACATTAAGCTGACGACACCAGAGACGAAACGATTTGACGATTTTGTCAGTCATTTTACTGTCATGTGGGATGACCTGGTCGAGACTTTCGCGATGGAGGACAGGCGCTTATATAACATCAAAAACCTTGCCGTTGAAAGGTACAGGCAAGTCCGAGATGAGCTCGCCACCATAAAGTCGAACCGTTATGAGACGCGTGACCATATCGAGAAGCTCATGGCGAACGTTAAGGATTCGCTACTCTCTTCTATGCAGGTCAAGATGGACGAACGGTTTAAGAGAACCGAGGCTCTGCTTCTTGCAGCCCATACACAACCGGCGGTTCCAGCCGAGTCGAGAGTGCCACCCCCCTCAGTCTCTACGGGGGTTACCTGGTCGCAGGTCGCTGCACGGGGAAAAGAAAAGGGACGGGCGAATGCCCCGGAAAAGCCGCCACCGCCTACACAGCCGACCCCAAAGACAAAGACGCCGACACAGCCGACTCAGTCGACGAAGAAGCCCACTCGCAAGCTCCCGAATCTCAGTCATCCGGGCACCTCGGCGGTGGTGCTTACTCTCCTGCCGGAGGCAGAGGCGAAAGGCCTGACTTACGCCGAAGTCATGGCCAAGGCGAGGGCTGAAGTCTCTCTCGATGACGTCGGCATAAAAGAGGGCCTTAAAATCAAAGAGTCGCAGACCGGAGCACGGGTGCTGCAGCTACAAGACCCGAGTGGAACTAAAGCTGATACCTTCGCGGGCAAGCTCCGCGAAGTTCTGAAGGATGTAGCTGACGTTCGGCGCCCAGAACTTACGATCGGGGTCCAGGTTTCCAGCCTGGACGAAACAGTGACGAGGGACGAGGTTGTTTCGGCAGTGGCGGCCAGGATGGGTTGCGCGTCGGACAGAATAAAGTCGACTGAACTGATGCCAGCAAGGGACGGCTCGCGGTTTGTGCGGCTAAGGTGCCCACTAAAGGTGGCGAGCGGGTTGTGCCAAGAGGGCAAAATACGCGTTGGGTGGAGCATCGCCCAAGTGAAGCTCCTGGCCCCTCCCCCATTGCGCTGCTTCAAATGCATGGGGGTTGGGCATACAAAACCAAGATGTCCAGGCGGGGCTGATAGAAGCAGCCTCTGCTTCAAGTGCGGGGAGCCAGGCCACATGGCGGCCGGGTGCGAAGCCGAATCGAAATGCCTGGTTTGCGCTGAGAGCGGACGGCCAGCCGGGCATGTGATGGGAAGCCGGTGGTGCAACCCGCCGCCGCTTAAAGGTATACGCCCTGAGGGAAAACCCCTGGAGACAGGGGGCGGTCGGTCTGAGCAGGAAAGGGAGACAGCCATGGAGGTGGTGTCTCCACACAACGCGGAGGAGGGAAAACGCGAAGAGAGGGAGGGCAGTCGACCCACGAAATCGCCAGACAACGGACGGGAAGCTGGGCGGCGGGACAAGAGTCGTTCCCCGCTCAGCGAGCAGGAAAGGGGGACGACCACAGAGGTGGCGTCTCCACAACAACACCGTGAGGTGCAGCACCCTGGTGCGCAGCGCCCGCAGGTCCGTTGCTCCGCGCGCCTCTCGAGGGAGAGGCAGCGTCAGGACGCGGCGAAATAGGTAGGGGGTCGGGCGGCGGAGCGGGGAACTCTGTCGTCCACCATGGCCCAGTGGTGGTGGAGCGCGCCTGGTGTTCTCGGCGCGCCATACCGGAGGTTGGACGCAATGGCGTCCTATGACTAGGTCGGAGCGTCGCCCATGGACGCTGACACGGGGCGGAAGGCGCGGATTGAGTGACAAACCGTCCCCGCAGCCTCCGTCCGCGTGGGTCGAGAACACTCCGGGGGTTTTAGTGGGTTCGAGCCCCACATATCCCCCTCGTCTCCCCGGGCGGGGGGGAATGCGACGGCATTTCCCCCGGGTTAACAAAAAAAAAAAAAAAAAAAAGGGGTAGCGTAGGGGTGGGGTAGGGGTAGGGTAGGGTAGGGCAGGGGTAGGGTAGGGGTAGGGTAGGGGTAGGGTAGAGGTAGAGTACGGGTAGGGTAGGGTGGAGTAGGGGGTAGGGTAGGGGTAGGGTAGGGTAGGGTAGGGGTAGGGTAGGGTAGGGTAGGGGTAGGGGTAGAATACGGGTAGGGTAGGGTGGAGTAGGGGGTAGGGCCACGGGAACGAAGTCGCGCTGGGTCAGCTAGTAATTAATAAAATACCTACTCAATAAATAACTTAGCTGGTACCCTGTAACACACTGGTCTTTTTACAAGCTTTTTATTAACTTGCCAAGCTAATTAGTTAGTTAGTATAAATAAATAAATAAATATTTTCTTACATTCACACCAATTATTATCTAAGCCCATAGTAAATTTCTTAAGAAACTGTGTCTATGTGAACTTGATGACGGATAAATATATACTTTTATACTTTTTGTTTGTAAATACATACTTAATATACATAGTAAACACCCAGACCAAGACAAATAGACATGTTCATGCACACAAATATTTGTCTAGTTCGGGAATCGAACCCGAGACCTCTGGCGCAGAAAGCAAGTAGCTTACCCCTGCGCCAAATCGGTCGTAGTATGTTATTTAGTATGTTAGTTAGTATGTTAGTTAGTTAATTGGGGACAAATCTTGCAAGCTTAATTTGACCCACTTCCCAGTGTCTGATAGAGCTGAAATTTTGTATACAGGTTTGGTTCAGACAATACAATATTAAAGTACAGTCAGCAAAAAAGCTTGTCTTAAAAATGTAATTTTTACTTAAATCTTATTTTGAATGAGCGTTATGAGGCGTGCACTTTTGGATTTTCCAAATTATTTTCTTGTTGAAATTAATTGAAGACAGGACTGTTTGGTTGTAGGTACTAGACCTTTGAAACTTTTAAGTATTCTGTGCTATTGTATTGATAATTGCAATCAACTCCCTCGCTTGAATCAGGATTATTTTCTGCCAAAGTTATTAAGGAATATTAATGAACTTTCTTGATTGGTTATCTTACTTCGTAAATATTCAAACGGGAGATGTCAGAGTGGTATTAACGAAATTTTTCTACTTGATCAGAATTAATTTGTGGAGCAAATTGCAAAGTTTTGCCTTACAATATGGTTCATCAGTCGATCGACTTAACTTTATAATTTGGCCCTCAGCTATGTACAATTAACAGCACGTCAGGATTTACACTTGCTCTACGAAAATCGACGCTATTACATGGGACATAAGGCCTTTGAAGGTCAAACTATAAGGTCGCTCCTGCTATAATGAGTGTGAAATGTCGTGTATTTAATAATATTAATTATAATAGGTCTTTACCTATGAAATTGCCGTTTTGTATGGAGATTTCTGTAATTATTTTTTTTCCATACTAACGTTTTTGTTATTATTTAACGACTAATATTATGTAAATTTACAAAATTTTACACAAGTATTTATGGACATTTTAACTTCTAAATGACACATTCGTTAAGAGATAAAAAAAATTTTTTCACTAAGTTACAACTAATAAAGTACGAAATTCTGGAAACAAAAATAGTCGTAACTTTCGGAATAAGTTTTTTCTATGTAAATAATCAAATATCGTGGTTATTAAATTATCAAAAGTTGCTCGATACGGTCTTAATGTAACGCAATATTAAAGAAATTATATATTTCTAATATTATAAAAGTTGTTAAGTTATATGTACAAAAGAAAAAAACGGCAATTTCATATGTAAAGACCTATTATTTCGTCGTTTCATTCTTTGATATAATATTTACAGGGTAGTCCCTTTAACCTACAGGCAACTTCGCATGTCTTTAGAGATTTAAAAAAAAAAAGTTCACTAATCTGTCATTTACTGTTCTGTGGTCAGTTTGACGCCATTTTTCTCATTCCTTTTTCATGCGAGGCAACGAGCGCACGCGTCTATTTTAAATGCCGAAACGCAGCGCACAGGAAAATGTTGAACGAGTCCAACGTTTATATTCTTCAGAGAATGAAGATAATGCCACAGGTACGTTTATAGTGCTTTATCAATTCCTATTCGAATATTTGTGCATACAAGTTATTAACAAGCTACACAATAGTTAACTAAATTTATCAGATATTAATATACAATTAATACTTATTTGTTTCTTGTTGTTCACTGGTGAACATGAACAAGTGATTTCACTAGATGAGTTTAGTTAGGTACATAAAATCAAACTAAATCGAGATTGACTGCGAGTCAATCGCGATGTCGTAATTAGCTGCGAGCTAATTATGGGTCATATTTATGACATGAAGTAGAATCTACCCGCGTTCTAGGATAGACGCATGTTATCTACACTTTATTTAGTTACATAAAATCAAACTAAATCGAGATTGACTGCGAGTCAATCGCGATATCGTAAATAGCTGCGAGCTAATTATGGGTCATATATTATGACATGAAGTAGAATCTACCAGCGTTCTAGGATAGACGCATGTTATCTACACTTTATTTAGTTACATAAAATCAAACTTAATCGAGATTGACTGCGAGTCAATTGCGATATCGTAATTAGCTGCGAGCTAATTATGGGTCATATATCATGACATGAAGTAGAATCTACCCGCGTTCTAAGATAGACGCATGTTATCTACAGTTTATTTAGTTACATAAAATCAAACTAAATCGAGATTGACTGCGAGTCAATCGCGATATATCGTAATTAGCTGCGAGCTAATTATAGGTCATATATTATGACATGAAGTAGAATCTACCTGCGTCCTAGGATAGACGCACGTTATCTTCAGTTTATTTAGGTAGTTAGTCAAAATCAAACTAAATCGATATTGACTGCGGGTCAATCGCGATATCGTAATTAGCTGCGGGCTAATTATGGGACATATATTATCACATGAAGGAGAATCTACCTGCGTTCTAGGATAGGCGCACGTTATCTACAGTTCATTAAGTTACATAAAATCAAACTAAGTCGCAATTGACTGGGGGTCAACCACGATATCGTAATTAGCTGCGGGCTAATGATGGGTCACAAATTATGATATAAAGTAGAATCTACCTGCATACTAGGAAATATGCACGTTATCTATAGTTTATTGTCTGCGGGACAATATAAATTATTAGGTCATAATAACTTATTAAATTATTCTTTGAATTTTATCTTTTACATTCTACCCTCATGTTGTTTTTTTTTGGCAAAAAAGAGTACGTTTGTTTTGGATACAATAAATATCATACAAAACGATGCGGGACTTTATCGAACAATCTTTGGCAATATCCATCCAACAAACCTTGGATGCCGCAGTATCGCAAACGGCTCACTCAAGAAATTACATCGATAACTTTCGATCCACAATAATATTGTCAGCGTTGAGGGCGTCTACGTCCGATACGCCTGATTTTGGAGATGCCATTCAGCTTAGCTAATTTATGGACACCTTTATGAAAAATAGGTCTACCAAAAGATCAGAAAGAGAACTTGACAAAGGTACTTGATACCAAATAATTGTTGAATGTTGCACGCACCTAAATTAAACGCAGCGATTGCTGCCGCAGTTTCTGACGTCGTCGTCGTGAGGGGACGCTACAAAATGTTTCTTGGTTTTCAACAACAACTTGATATGGGTACCTCGGCAATAGGTAAATAGAGCAATGGACACACTGCTCTCCTCAGACGATAAGATACAATCTCTTTAGTATCTAAGCCACGACTGTCGCATTTTGGTATTGATTTACACCATTTCCTAACGAAGGATTACATCTAGTTTAGAAAATAATTTCCTGCACGTCCTACAAGACTCCGATAGATATGACTCTTTATTGGGTAATACATCATCCGAAAATATAAAACCCAGTAAGGCAATCGAACGACTAGGTTCACAGATTTGGAAAACATTCACAATTCAGAAACCTTCTGCAGTCCAGTCCACAGTCATTCGTCCTGCCCATCAGGGAAACCGGTCAGGACCTCCTCAGTACCCGTGAAACAGGGGGGCGGCGGGGAGGTCAAACCACAGGACAGGACAGAGGCTAGCGCCGCCACCGCGACGAACCTACCCTCAGCCTGCTTCGTCTCATGCGAAGAACTACAATCAACCCAGGCCCCGTGCACTGCCACAATAACAAAGGTACACGCTGGCAGAATTCAATACTTCTATGATTGTTGGTTTCATATAACATACAACAAAACTGTACTATCAGGGATCCAAAACGGATATTATATACCCTTTTGTACGGAAGTGACAGTCTGTCGTGCTTTAATCTAAATTTACCCCCGAAGAAAGTCACGAGATGGTCCAAGCTATAAATTAATTAATTGAATTGGAGCAATTTCACATTGTTCCCCGGTAATTGACCAGTTCATATCAAGAACTTTCCTTGCACCCAAGTCTAATGGTGGTAAACGCTTTGTCTTAAATCTTAAATCATTAAATACATTTATTGAGAAGAAAAACTATTTTAGAATGGAAGACTATAGAACATCTCCTTAACTTATACCACAAGGTAGTTTTGTAGCACCGATTGACCTCAAAGAGGCGTATTTATGACTTCCAATATGTAAGGAAGACCGAATAATATTTAAGATTTCATTTTCAAGCTCCAAATTCAAACTTGGCTATCGACGAATTTACTGACTTGACTTACGGCCTATCCGTAGCATCAGCATCCCGGGTTTTTACCAAAATTATGAGAGAGGTTATATGTCCTATCTTAGAAGCCAAGATCATAAATCAATAAATTTATTTCGACGATGCTTAATAAATAAATTCTTTATTTATCAGACAATACTGTGGCCCATAGAAGGTTAGTAAAAAGAATCTTAACATAAGGCATCGGGGACACTTCCGTACGACTACGTACGGTACGACTCCTAAATTGTTACAATGTTTAGGTTTTGTTGTAAACCGCGAAAAAAGTGTGTTAACGCCTTCTCAAGTCTGTACTTTCCAAGGCTTTTTATAATTATGATACGCAACATTTCTCGCTGTAAAACGCAGAAACATTGCACAAATGATCAGAAATTATTTAAAATTACCGAAACGTACAATAAGAATCTTTGCTAATTTTATTGGTGTTCTAATTTCGGTCTGTCTAGCAGCTAAATACGGATTTAACTTTAAGAACGCCAGAAGTTTTTGGCATTGCAGCGCCATAACGGTAAATGCAAAGCAAAAATTTAATTTTAAGAAGACTAAAACTGGTGGCGCAATAACTTTTTTACAACATTCTGTCCTATGAAAGCTTTTACAAAGGAAGACGACATTGTGCAATATTACTGCGCATGGATAATACTACAGTAGTATGCTACATTAACCGTCAAGGTAGATGGAATAAAATTTCCACGCTTAAAGAAGTTGACACGATGTAGGTAGATTCATCGCCATTTGGCTACACGCGTCATAAGTAAACACAAAAAATAACGGCTCAGATATCGAGCCAAGTAAAAGCAACCCCGATACTGAATGGGAGCTATCTGACGAAGCTTACGTTGATATTAAATCACCGTCCCGCGCCGTACCGTTTCACTGTTATTAAACCATTAAACAGTAACATCGGCTCACATGAGTGTATTTAACGAGTTCTAAAAGGCGCTTACAAACTTAAACCAAGTCGCCCTAAATATACCTCTACTTGGGACCCACAACTTGTTCTCAACCACATACCTAATTGATACCCAAATTTAGTACTGAGCCTAGACAAGAACACTTTGTACAATGCACAGGGTACAAACTTTCACGCTTATAAAACTAGAAAATGTATTCATTTCTCAAGACGGTGTTAAGATAGCCATAACCGACATTGATAAAACTTCGGTCCCGGGCCGCGAACAACCCATGCTGTACTTGCCATTCTTTCACGAGAAAATAAATATATGCCCTGCTTCAGTCCTCGTCGATCATATATATTTTTCCAAAAATATGAGGACTTCGAACGCAGACAAACTGTTGTTAAAATACAAAAAACTCCACAAGCGCACCAGCTCGTAGTCTTTAAGCCGCTGGGTTAAATAAGCTGTTGGGAGCTTGGGAGAGAGTGGCGATAGCACACGATACGCCTCCATCTCGACCGTGCTTGCTCACGACTCAGTGTTTGTAGACGAGATAAGAAAAACAGCTGGTTGTACAAGTACCTACATCGACACAGCCTTTGCTCGGTTCTATAACCGGCCTATTGAAAGCGAAGATGTCTTCGCGAGAACCGTAACGTTCCCTACTAATGATTAGTTACTTTTTTTATTGCTGATTTATGATTAGGTATTTAATTTGTACGGAGAAAACTTAATATTATTTAAGGGTTGATTGTTTACATTCTGCTTATGAACAAATACATAATATGTTTAATTGAGATGGTTATTTATTCTTATAAAAACAACCCATCAACACTTCTTCTCGAACAAAACTTAAATCTCTAAACATCTACTCTGTAAATATTATATCAAAGAATGAAACGACGAAATATAATAGATGATCAAACGAACTACTGTGAAGTTCGATCGCTATTATATGAGTCGTTTCATTCGAAGATATAGCAACCCGCCCAGCCCAGTAAACCTCAGCTGCAGGCGGAGGTTTACAAACCCACTAGTTAAGCTTTGTTCTAGAACACCGCTATTACTCTGAACTTGCTCTAAACGAAATGAGAAAAATGGCGTCAAACTGACCACAGAACAGTAAATGACAGATTAGTGAACTTTTTTTTTTTAAATCTCTAAAGACATGCGAAGTTGCCTGTAGGTTAAAGGGACTACCCTGTAAATATTATATCTTCGAATGAAACGACTCATATAATAGCGATCGAACTTCACAGTAGTTCGTTTGATCATCTATTTTTTACTGATAAACATTAATTTAAGTACTTTAATTTATTGGAATTACGAGTATCAACATCAAGCTTCAGGGAGCCTTGAAATTTTTGATAAAAAAATCTTTAAAAAAAGTAGTGTATGCAGTTTAGGTCTTCCAAGGTCTCAGCCATAAGAACTACAAGCTGAGACCTTGGAAGACCTGAACACAATGCTCGAAGATCTCGGTAATGCTTCGCAAAGAGTGGGTCTTAAGATGAACATGGACAAGACGAAAATCATGTTCAATGCCCATGTTGCACCCGCTCCAGTTAATGTTGGGAACATTACACTCGAAGTTGTTGACCACTATGTTTACCTAGGACAGACGGTCCAGTTAGGTAAGTCCAACTTTGAGAAAGAGATCTCTCGTTGAATCCAGCTCGGATGGGCAGCGTTTGGGAAGCTCCGACATATATTCGCGTCCGAAATACCTCAATGTCTCAAGACGAAAGTCTTTGACCAGTGTGTGTTGCCAGTAATGACCTATGGAAGTGAGACGTGGACTTTTACTATGGGTCTCATAAGAAGGCTCAAAGTCACCCAACGAGCAATGGAGAGAGCGATGCTTGGTATTTCCCTGCTCGATCGAATCAGAAATGATGAGATCCGCAGGAGAACTAAAACAACCGACATAGCTCGAAGGATTGCATCATTGAAGTGGCAGTGGGCGGGACACATAGCGCGGAGAACCGATGGCCGTTGAGGCGGAAAGGTTCTCGAATGGCGACCGCGTACCGGACGACGTTCCGTGGGCAGGCCCCCTACAAGGTGGACCGACGATCTGGTCAAGATCGCGGGAAGCCGCTGGATGCGGGCAGCGCAGGACCGATCGTTGTGGAGATCCTTGGGGGAGGCCTATGCCCAGCAGTGGGCGTCGTTCGGCTGACATGATGATGATGATGATGCAGTTTAGATAGAAGAAAGCAAAAGACAGCCAATAGATTCACGACAAGACTCAGAGTTTATTTTATTGAATCATGCGTTATTAAGCGGAAGTCCCTAATCATTGTGAAAAAGAAAATATTGTAGCTTACTTCCACAAAAAACACAAAAGATTCTCCTTCTCTCATTCACCCAATTTGAAAAATTGGAAAATAAAATTCAGCAATATTAATATGCAAAAGTAGTGTCTCATAAAAAATACATAGAGAGAAAATAAAATTAAGCAAAACATAAAAGTAAACAATCTGGTTATTAAACTTTATTATAGTAGTTATCCAAGTAAACTCTATTCTATTGAAAGTTTGAAAGTGTTATATACTTCGATCTTCCCAAACAGATCGTCACTGAAAGGTTCCCTAAATAATTTCACGAGGGGTTCTTTTTCTCACTACGTTTTAGCTCTTTATGGCAACGCAATCTGCTATAAAACGTGTCACACACTGTCCATTTACTACCGCAGAAGTTAATCTAAAGTGCATGTCCGTGTAATCCTTGGGAACAGGTCTAGACGGTTGAAAGCCCGGATTATATCTATCGAGGTTGCTTCAGGTACTTTTAGCACCCGCAGATAAAATCTGTTATTATACCACCGTCATTAAGTTCATGTAAGCGACTCATCAGCTTTAATTAAGCCACAAGGATAGAGATCCTGGTAATGACGATCGGTCTAATGCTTCTTTGAATGCTTGGCTTTTTGCGACACCGAGCTTTCTATTATTAGTGTTTCTTTATTTTTTAGGTAAAGGTCTTTCCTTTCAGAAGCTCGCTGCTGGCAGTGGTGTTACATATGATTGATAAATAGTTCGATTGATAACATTCACCAGTATCAGCGCAAACAGCGGTAGCGGCGCATGGAGAATAGCCATTAGCGTACCAGCGCCGAAGTAGACTGTTACCAGCACTGAGACAGCCAATGCGGGCGCCTCCTATTCTGACGAGAAGTTCTGAAGACAGTATGAATTGCATTGCTTACTTACCAGTATTAGTGTAAACAGCGGTAGCGGCGCGTGGTGAGTCGCCATAAGCGTACCAGCGCCGAGGCAGACTGTTACCAGCACTGAACCAGCCAATGTTAGCGCTTCCTTTTCTGACGAGTAGTACTGAAGACAGCATGAATTGCGTAGCGTACTTACCAGTATAAGTGCAAACAGCGGCAGCAGCGCGTGGTGAGTCGCCATAAGCGTACCAGCGCCGAGACAGACTGTTACCAGCACGGAACCAGCCAATGTTAGCGCCTCCTATCCTGACGAATAGTAGTGAATACAGCATGAATTGCGTAGCGTACTCACCAGTATAAGTGCAAACAGCGGTAGCGGTGCGTGGTGAGTCGCCATAAGCGTACCAGCGCCGTGGCAGACTGTCACCAGCACTGAGACAACCAATGCTAGTGCTTCCTATTCTGACGAGTAGTACCTACTGAAGACAACATGAATTGCGTAGCGTACTCACCAATATTAGCGCAAACAGCGGCAGTGGCGCGTGGTGAGTCGCCATAAGCGTACCAGCGCCGAGGCAGACCGTCACCAGCACTGAGCCGGCTAACGCCAGCGCTTCCCATTCTGGCGCTGCTGGTAGTAACGCTAGCGCAAGTACGCTGGACAGTACGAACGCTATCACTGATAGTGTCGCTATTAGCGTCACTTGTGTGGATATGTTCTGAAACAAGAAAATAATTATTTTGTTGATTTATCGATTATTAGATTAGTTTTAAATCAATTTTATTACATTAAGATTAACGCTTAGGCTAAGCGTTTAAGAAACTGTTAATTATTGGCTTGAATAAATTAAAACAAAGCCAATTCAAAATGAAGATATATTCTATTCTGAAAATAAAATAAATACAATGTTGTTTTTGAATCAAGGGCCCGAACTGACACAGTTATTCTAATGATATGACATTGATACTATTTGGTACCAGTGATATTGCTGAAATGTACACCGCAGTATTGTTATTCTTTCAATTGACTTTGCACAAAAAATGTCAGACAGAGCAGGCATGTCGTTACTTTTAAAATCGATAAACTAAATAAAACACAGTTTAATCAAAATGCATTTTATTGTTGATTGTACCACTCTACCTACCAAAAATAAGCTAATAAGTACTAGGGTATCAGATGGGAATAAAATATTAATATTTATTCTTGATTCCCTACACAGGGGATCAGATGGGAATAAAAAATAAATAAAAATAAAACCGATCCACCAGGGGATCGGTTGCAGGGGATCGGATGGGAACAACTCAATAAATCTAAACTTCTTTCGCGTCGATTATGTTTTTATTGCCTACTAGCCTTCCGCCTGCGGCTTTGCCCGCGTAGACTACACGACGTTACCCCGCGGGAACCTAATATTTTTCCAGGACGAAAAGATACTTTAGTCACTTTCCAGCTCCCGAACTATCCTCATATCAAAAATCACAGCGATCCGTTGCTCCGTTTTGATGTGAAAAACAGATAAACAATTAACGTCAAATGTTTGATAGCTGATTTGTATGGGAAAAGAAAAGTTTGGTTTTTCATATTGTAGTGTGGTGCACCACGTCGCACCACGTCATGTCAATGACGTATAGAAATGAAGATTGTTTTTATTATAAATTAATATTCTATTTTCTATAAGGTAAATATGCAACATGTAATCTGATACTTTTCTAAACAAGCTAAATGTCATTGTACTTTTCTTGTGTTATTACGTCTCCCGACGCCGCACATCGCAATATTTTCCACGCAATTTTTATGTTTTTCTCTCCATAAAAATCTTCCTTGGGACTATAGGAACATATTATGAAAAATAATTACCGACTTGGTCAAGTCTTGAGTTTTGTGCTTAGGAACATTCATTTTTATTTTTATTTATGAAGATGTTTATTTTATAGTTCAAACAAAAAAATGTAAATTATTGAATAATAAACTTTAAGTACATATATCGATGTATTATATTTATTTTAACTTTTTTTTCATTTATTTTTCATTCACACTGCAATTTTTATTATTGAAAATGAAGTAATAGGAAAAGTCGACCCGTCTCACAACTACCACAACTAGAGCATTCGCCCGGACAGCGAAAGGTCGTGGGTTCGAGTCCCATCGGAGCTAGTTGTGAGACGGGTCGACTTTCTCTAATACAAAGTTTTCAATACTTTATAATTATCTATGTAATTATTATACTAATTATTGGCCCCACGCAATAACTTTTAAAGTATCAAGAAGCTACTGTAATCGAAAGTTTAAGCTGTAGATCACGAACTGCTTCACAAGGCTTGGTTTGTCAATAGACTACAGTACTGTAGAGACCTATAAATGCTGAAGATCCTTAAAGATACAAACTCCAATACATTCAAGTAATAAATCTGAGACGAGCAATTGTTTTCCAGGAATTGTGAGTGATAAAAGTTTGGAGCGAAAACTTTGAGATAGTACCGCTCTGGTAATGTGTTTGTGCAGAATGTCATTTCAGAGTTTGCTTGGTTTCAAAGTTTCAATTCAATTCCATTAGTTTTTGCACTTCGTAAGTCAACAAGGTCTTAAAATTAGGTAGGTACATAAAATTATTCGATCGATAATCTAGAAAAATCACTAGCGAAATAAAATATATCTCTATAATGTTTGAACAACACGTGAACATTTTTAAATTACAATATCTTGCATAATCGGGGGCTTAGAAAGCTGTTGAGGACCTGTGAGTCTTATGCTGTGTCACACGGTTTGAAGTACAATGCAACAAAAAGTGAGTTCATGTTATTTAAATCTAACAATAAAGGGCCGTCCACAATACCACCACTCACACTGAACGCAGTGTCTTTAAACCGTGTCACACAGTTTAAATATTTAGGTCATGTAGTAAATGAAAATATGTGTGATGATTTGGATATCGAGAGGGAGCGTAGGGCATTGTCGGTAAGGGGTAATATGTTGGCACATAGGTTTGCTCGATGTACAGCCGAAGTCAAAATTACGCTTTTTAAAGCCTATTGTCAGGCATTTTACACGAGTAGCCTGTGGGCCAACTTTACACAAAAATCCTACAATGCCCTACGCGTTCAATACAACAACATCTTCAGGGCTCTGTTCCGGCTCCCACGCTATTGTAGTGCGTCGGGTATGTTTGCCGATGCCAGCGTGGATGACTTTTACGCATTAATGCGAAAAAAGGTTGCCTCGCTGGTGGACAGGGTGCGGCGGAGCTCGAACAGAGTCCTGAGGATGGTGGGTGATCGCCTCGATTCAGCTCTGATTGGCAGGTTCACCGAGCTACATGTGGTTCGGTGAGACTGCCCATTGGAGGTGTAAATTTACTTTTGTGTTGCCAAATTACTAACATAGTCTATAAGTTATATTGTTACTTACAGTCTATGGATCTCTGGTCTGAAAATAAATGATTTTTATTTTATTTTTATTTTTATTTATAATCGTTTTCAATTCTAATTAAGACGATATGACGCAGCTGCAGAATAAACAGAGTGGGCATATTAGTCAATAAAAAAATGCAACTTAATTCTATCACAAAGAGTTGTTTTTTTCTTTATACTTAAGTAACTTACACCAGTGTAACAAAACAGTGTAACCACGGGCCCGAAGTGGACAATTTAGTATCTCAGATCTATTTTTCAATTGAAATACTTACATTACATATGACAATCTATTTTTACTTTTTTGCTAGGAGCTAGTTGTGAGACGGGTCGATATTTTCAAATACTTCATTTTTAATATTTTAAAATATTATGAGTTTAATTTAAAGCGCGTCACAAACGGTGAAGATGCTATAATATTTTATCTTAAGATATCGTAAGATAAAATATTATAGCATCTTAAACTATCACACACGGTTAAGATACGATATATTTTGGAATCTTTTCACTCTCTTGATATCCGTCCTAGGCAGCGGACGAATATTCTGTAAACCATCTTATACAGGGTGATCAAAAATGAGCAATTCGGATTTGCTATTAGACTTATTGGACAGTTCATCAGAAGATGATTCTGACCTGGAATTTGATATAAAAATTGCTATAGCTAATTCGAACTCTAGATCAGTTTGGCTAGAAAATCATACTATCATCATTAGGTAGGTACCTACTCCTTACGTTTGACGTTTCAAAGCGTCATTATTTCTAAGCAAACTTTTTGGTTAAACTAGGTGTAAAGTTACTCTTCGTTTATTATGAATGTGTTACGGGAACGGGACCTCCTCGTCGGCCAGCGGTACACTAGCCGGAACGTCGGAAGTCACCGCATAGTATTCAATTAGAAAATGTTGTAGAGAATAAAAGATTGTTTCAGCACTTGGAGAGTTGTTTTATCAAATATTGTAAATTAGAAATATGAAAGAATATGAAGAATAGGAACTGTTACTATAATTAATTAATAGGCTATTTAATAGTTATTACATTTCACTTATAAATTTTTGGTACGTTAGCTCGCACGCGAGCTCTGTTCAGCTTGATTGTTCTGGTAGGACTGAATCAAAATGCTGAATAGGGCACGTGGAGCGAAGAATTACGAAAGAATAGTGGTACAGCATAAAATTGATGGCCAAGTACGTAAAACTATAAAACTTTTCAGCCACTATGGAGTTTCTAACCATCCATAATGACTGGAACGAAACGGCATCGTTACAAATGTTTTGACTTTTTCGTATTTATCCCAAAATGTTTAAAAAATAAATGTCCACCCGTGCGAAGCCGGGGCGGGCCGCTAGTTCTCTCTATGCCCAGCACCGAAAACGGGACAACCTGTATACACATCTTTTCGTATCCAAAATATATATTTCGTATGTTAAGATAGTATCTTAACATGCAAAATATATATTTCCGTATCTTAACATACGAAATATATATTTTGCCGTATCGCCTAGCATCTTAAGATACTTAATATGAAAATATATGTTATCTTCGGCGTGTGTGATGGTCCATTGAATTGTATGGCGAGCGATATTCTATGTTAAGATAAAATATTATAGTATCTTCACCGTCTGTGACGACCTTAAGTGTCAATTCTTTTTTATAACTTTATTATGTAGAGTTACTGGTTTTCAAGATATACTGTGACAGGCGTTTTCATCCAATATTACCAAGTACGAGCTATGTCTATAGCCCACATGTGTGCTGAAAGTACCTTCTTCCATAATAAATACGAGGAGTTTATGAATAGCACCTGCCTGTAAATTTGGGAAACAGAACTTATAAGGGGCTTATTAATTTTGTCACAAAGAGAAAGTTTATTTTATGTTCTACCTATTATGTTTTGGTGTGGTGAAGTTGCTATTGTTTCATTATTATATTGTTATGTTTTCAATATAGACAGACTGAAATATCAGTAACTTAATTCGTACTAATTGGGTGACCAATAACATTGCTAAAGGTACCTTTTAGGTACAATTCTGCGAGGTTCTACTATAAAAATTCTTTCTATCTAATACATTATGATTTTTTTCATGAGTTTCGCTTTAAAACTATTTCGCTGCTCGCTGAGCCATCATAGTAAATAAATAAACCAACAAATTAAAACTATTTTAGATAAAATAAATAAATAAAAAAAGCTTTATTGCACACAAAGAAAACAAAAAAACTGCAAACTAAAACTCACTTCCTAAAACACGTAAAAATGAAAAATAAATTAAATCATTCAATTTATAGGACGAAAATGCGCGACATTTTCTAACTAATCTTGGAACTTTCTGATCAGTTTGAAGTCGTATTATCGTGGAACATACATAAAAAAATCATTCACACGACTTGATAACCTCCTCCTTATTTAAGTCGGTTAAAAAAGACAAATAACACAAGGAGGCAATTAGTATTAAAAGAACAGACAATAGGTACTATTTTGTTTTTTTTATTTTTTATTGTATCCACAACGGGTTAGCACTTAGCCTTCATCACACCTGATGTTAAGTGGTGATAAGGCTGAAGGTGGAAGCGCACTACTCCCGGAATCCTCTATCACTGAGGAACTGGCTATCTTATCTCTAACTGCCGGAACACAATAATTTCATGATCTACTCTACAACCAACAGAGTAACTTAAGGGTAATTTGTTTTGTTTTGCATGTGGGCCTTAACTAAGTTTTCATTCAAAGCAGTAGGTCGACTCGAAGAAGTGGTACGATGTCCAATCTGCACTGACTTAGAGCGGCTAAATTACTTCCATTGTCTCTGGATAAAAGTTCCAGGCTACACAAGCAGGGATGCCAAGCGTATAGAGTACGCCGTATTTTTATTTTAACCGACTTTAAAAAAAGGAGGTTCTCAGTTTGAACTCTATGTATGTATGTTTGTCCGCGATTATCTCGCGTTTGGCTGAACCGGTTTTGATGCGGTTTTGATTTTGATACTTATTATTAACCGACTTCAAAAAAGGACGTTCTCAGTTTGACCCGTTGTCCGCATCTCAAATGCGGTTTTCATCAGAAAAGTATTTGTTTGACTTCAAAGTAAGTACTTACGTTATTTGGTGTGAATACAATATAAGAGGTATTATTTCTTACTTTTTGAGGGCATTTTTTTTAAGGCGGTTCTATTCTTTTATTTCCTAGTAAAGTCTCTAAGCCTAGATTATACCTGATATACCTATATTGATAAGGCTAGAGGTAGAATCTCGCATATTCCGGAATCTTCAACTACCGAAGAACTAGCTAAACTTTCATGTTAAAAAACCGCCTTCAAAAAAAATGCCATCAAAAAGTAAGAAATAATCCCTCTAATACTGTATTCACACCAAATAACGTAAGTAGGTACTTTGAAGTCGGGCGTGAAACATGTACCTAGGCAGGCGTTGTTTTTGTGTAAACCCGCCCGACTTCAAAGTACCTACTTAAGTTATTTGGTGTGAATACAGTATTAGAGGGATTATTTTTTACTTTTTGATGGTTTTTTTTTGAGGCGGTTTTATTTTTTTATAAAAATATTTTTTATTTTATCTCTCTTTTTAGTGCATAATGCAATTTTCCTGGTAAATAGGTACCTATGTTAGGATGTACATTGTCTGATGAAAACCGCATCAAAATCGGTTCAACCAAGCGTGAGATAATCCCGGACAAACTGAGAACCTCTTTTTTGAAGTCGGTTAAATTAAAACACCAAAACCTTCCCAATAAATGTAACAAATACTTTTCTGAAAACCGCATCAGAATCACATCAAACCATTCAATACCTATTTCATTGTTTTGAAGAGTTTCCTTATTTATCTCCGAAGTCCAAGGTCCAATACCAATGAAATTTATATGACACTACTCTTAAGGTATCCCTTGTCCAACAAAACAAGAATCATCTAAATCGGCTTATAAACAAAGGAGTTGTGCCTTAAGATACGTAAAAACTCGTGCAATGGTTTCCTATTAAATTACAGTCTTTTCAGGATTACTTCAAAACTACTGAACCGATTTCAAAATTTCAAAAAATGGGACCTACTTAAAAAACAAACTGATGTATTAACGTTTGAATCATGTCAATAGGTCCATCCGTCTTTGAGTAATCGGCGGACATACAAAAAAAAGAAAACATACAATCGAATAGAGAACCTCCTCCTTTTTGATTTTGAAGTCGGTTAAAAATACCTTAACTGCCGGAACACAATAGGGTATTTTGTTGAAATGTAGATATTTAATGATGACGTTAAAAAATATTGCAATTAAGAATACCAAATGTGAAAAAATAATTTGAATCTGTTTTATAAATAATAAAAGAATTATAGTCTGTTTGATTTTGACTATAGCTGTCTCTTTCTAAAACGAAATCTTCTATGGCGTGACTATGACGCTACTAACCCACTGACGTCACTAAGATAGCGTCCTGTCCTTGTCTAATTATAAAGTTTGAAGTCCTATATCTTTGAAAATATTCAAGATAATTCAAAATGAAAACTTGTTTTGTGTAGCTAATATTTCGAAAAACATTTTAAAGAAATAAAAAAAATCAGTAAAATACCGTATTGTGCTGTTTTTATGAGTTTCAAAAGTGAGAGTGGAAACAAGTGGTTGACTATTTGTGCCAGAAAGAGAGCTTGCTGGGATTAGGTGATCCGAACCTGAGTCATGATACGATGGCGTGAAGAGGAAGAAGACTTCATAGCTTAACATGTCATTCGTGTAAAATGCTTTTTTTTTTGCATGTTCACTTCTTTCTACTTATAAGTGATAACAAGCGTTCCACTTTAAATAGGCACCTTGCTCTCAAATCTTTTGTCGTCGCAAAAAACAGTAGCAAAGGTCTGTCTGTCGACCCAAAGGTCTGTCTGTCAACCCTAAACAACCCGCTGTCCGTAAGTTTTTGTTGACAGCTGGACTGGGCTTTGAGTAACCGGGTGTTATCGGCAGCTGCGGTAAGCTCATTTATTTTAGGAGCACCCTGTTTGCGTGGCTGAATGATAATGTGTGCCCTTGTCTTATGAAAATGTTATGTCAGAGAGATATCTCATTATTTTATCCGCAGATATTTTTTTTAAGTGAAAGCCCTTTAGTGTCGTTGTGCAATTTTTGTGATGGGTAAGAAATGTTAAACTTGCGTCAGGATCACGTGACCGTCAGATCGAAAATTCGTAAGACGGACACGTGACCTTATCGAAAAACTGTTACAATGTTATTAGAATAGGTACGAAGGCAAGGCAAGTACGAAGGCGCATGAATAAAAACGTGGAGCTGGTTCGGACCATTAAAATGAGAAAAGTTGCATAACTTGGTCACATCTTGAGAAATCCGCAATATCGTCTTCTCCAGAACATCATGATGGGGAAGATTACCGGAAAGCGCAGAGTGGGAGGACGCAAAATGTCATGGCTTCGTAACATCCGCCAGTGGACCGGCGTTAAGACGGTTGAAAAGTTGTTCAGACTCGCTATGGACAAAGCCAAATTCAAGGAGCTGACGGCCAACCTTCAATAATGAAGCGGCACTTTAAGAAGAAGAAGAAGACGAAGGCAAAGTTGTGATAGCTCAGTTAGAAAACGGGCGGCATTGAAGCCAGAAGACCTCGGTTCAAATCTAGTCCGTATTTCTTTCTTTTTTTTTGTCAAATTCCTTTTTTTTAATGTCTAGGGTTGTTGTATTTTTTTTTTATTTTTGTGAAGCCACTTGAGACGGTGGATAAATCATGTGTGCAATTGAGTCAATTTAGTGCTGATACGAATTTATTTTCAATATCCCTGGAGTGTTTTGTGATTAATTGTATTTGGATTTTGCGATAGGTTCGAAGTTGATTATAGAGAATATTTTTTCTAAAAGTATGATGGCCTGAGTTCGGCACCAAATAGATTACCTAACTAAATAGATAAATTTACTAAATTATTTTCCATGTACGATACTCATTAGTGTTTCTAATCATTCAACTCCTATTAAAACGTATTAGTAACATCTCTTCGGTGTGATTACAAGTTCAATTTGTGTGTGTGTGAATATTTCTTTTTTTGTCTGTTTTACATACACAAAATAACTTTAATTCAACTTAAATTTCTACCAAAGTTTGAATATAAAGAAGGAGACAATCGAAATAAAACTTATTTGCGAAACAAGACGGATATTTAAGGAACAAAGTTACTGAGATTCTTCAAACAAGCGCTTCTTACTTATAGCTCAAGTTTGTTCGGAAGAGGGAGAAATCGGTTTTCTATACAGGTTGGAGTTTTTTCATGACACCTGGAAGGAAAGGACCTACTCGAAATAATGTAACTAGCAAACTTCACTTAAAAAGGAAACATTTCCTAATTCTTTATGACATCATCAATGTTAAAGATAAATTTTTTCTGGAGGTACCGTGACCAAAAGGGGCGCCGCGGTGAATTTTATTTAATATTGTAATTCTGATACACAATTTTAATGAAACTTTACATGGATTTTTTAGGATCCATAGTCTAGTATTTTGAGACGATATCATTACATTCCCTCGTAGTCACTGCTAGAAGTAGATAGCAAAACTGCTAAAAGTGGCCGTTTTTAACACATTTGTTATTTACTTCTACGAATGATTATTAGGGAATGTAGCGATACCTTCTAAAAATACTGGACTATTGGTCCTAAAAATTTCTCGCAAAGTTTTATAAAAATCCTTTTCTATTAGCAAGTTATTATATAAAAACCTTTGAGGGCGGGCGCCTCTTTCGGTCAGGGTACCGCCTATAAATTAAATGAAAGGCAAACAATTGAAACATCATGGTTTCAATGTCGAGTCGAGTTGAGTCGCAATGTACACATTTTTATGGAAAAAGTAAGTTTAAAAAAAATATCTATGAATGCAAGTTTCTTTCTCGACAACAATAAAGGATGATTCTTTTGAGTAAAATTTGCTAACCCTATTTTATTTCGAGTACTTTTCCTCCACGTATCATGAAATTATTCCACCCTGTATATAGGTAGTCTTTTCTTATTTGCTAAGTTGGTAAAGTTCTGTAAGATAGGAAAATGTTTCTAAAACTCTTTAAAAACTAGACTTTGCATTTTTCTAGATTTCTAGAACTAGTTTTTTATTTTATATAGAAACAAGCGATATCTAACGCATGGGTCCTCTATGATAAAAATAAACCAAACACCAGGGAATACAATATAATATAGCATGTAAAAATGATACGAAAAGCCTCAAAAAGACAATATTAAAAAAAAAATTAAAGTTTGCAAATAATTATGAAAGAAATTGTGTTACTTAAGTACCTATATCTTCAAGTATGTAGTTCATACCAAAAGAAACCGAAAACCAGGGAACTCAAAATAATATACCTAGCACGCGAAATTGCTACGAAAAGCCTCAAAAAGACAATATAAAAAAAAATAATGTTCCCAAATAGTTATGAAGGAAATTGTGTTACCTATATCTTCAAGTACCTACGTATGTAGTGTGTTCATTGTTATGTCACATCAAGTCTTTGAAGATTTGAACTGTAATGCACTTTTTGACTACAAAGGACATGTTGTACAATACTGAGCATTTCAAGCACAAGGTAAATGCTTTGAGTTACTTTATACAAACAAATGAGTAAAATTCATAACGTGACGACATAGAGTCTTTGCGTAGACACTTTGAGAGTGTCTTTGAAACCGAAATGCTTAACATAATCTTATCTACATAACGGGGGGTAACGAATTAGCGAACTCGAATCCGAAAAATATTGACTAGAAAATATGCGCAGATTATGAGATCCGCAGGAGAACTAAAACAACCGACATTCCTTGAAGGATTGCTCAATTGATGTGGTAGTGGGCGGGACACATAGTGCGGAGAACCGATGGCCGTTGGGGCGGAAAGGTTCTCGAATGGCGACCGCGAGCCGGACGACGTTCCGTGGGCAGGCCCCCTACAAGGTGGACCGATGATCTGGTCAAGGTCAACCGATCGTTGTGGAGATCCTTCGGGGAGGCCTATGCCCAGCAGTGGGCGTCGTATGGCTGACATTATGATGATGATGCGCAGACAGTAAATTTTTCCTACAGTCTATTCAGTGGAGCAAAAGATTTTACCTCAACAATCTTGACGTGTCTTTTAATATAAAAATACATACAACAATTACGCAGATAAAGAAAGGAAATGATTTCTAACTTCATCACCAAAGGATTAAGAGTCTTAGGCCTATATTCTAGAACGACACTCAAGTGGAGATCTCTTCTCAAGTACAATTAGAAAGGGATGGAAACACATGCAACGAATACATTGATCCCTTGCTAACTATACTTGAGAAGAGATCTCCACTTGAGTGTCGTTCTAGAATACGGGCCTTAGCTTTCCCTGATACCTTGATGTATGTACAGTCCAGTGTCACTTGCGCTATTAAGACGAATCTAACGACGTATCATTTATCAAAATCGGTTCATCCGTTTAGTAGTTACGAGGGAACACAGCAACAGACACACTCACATACATTCAGGGGGCCAAGTCTATCGTGTCTCAATCGTGTTTCAATTGTAGTTCAATAGCAGTGCTTTTTTACACACTAGTTACAAGAATTATGACAGTATGATGTGATGTGAATAGTGTGTGGTGTGACCATCAGAAGTATTGTCAAAAAAGTACATATTTCTTGTAACTAGTGTGTACAAAAGCACTACAATTGAACTACAATTGAAACACGATTGAGACACGATTATGACTTAACGTTAGCAGGCTTGGCCCCCAGATCAAATGCATACCCTTTTCGGGCTCCGCTGCAGTCGAGTAAAAAAATCGTAAGCCACCACAAGTAAGTGTATATATTCTTTGCCACAAGTGTTATAAATAACTGAAGTTATCTCTCTCTCTATAACAAATACAAATAAATAGGAAGCGGACATAATTGTTTCTGGTTCAGAACAGATAACACTGGATTATGTTACTTAGACAATTTGTGATGATGAGTTCCTTGTAACTAGTTACTGGAGGTCAAAAGTCAATAATAGTGGCATTGTTAACAATCATCAAAAGGCGGTCTGATTCCTCAACTTGCAGTTACCCGCGATTTTGTCGTCTTGGATAGCTAAAGCAGATTTCTAGAAAAATGTTCTCTGTTTCATAGTAAAAGCAGTACAACAAGGTCCAAACCAAAAGGTAATAAAATAAAATCCCTAAAATTATCTAAGCGACTGGATAATCAATTGAATGTTTTGGACCTGATAGGCTAGAAGTCTAAAAGAATCAATTGATCAATTTTCCTTTCTCTGATTATCACTGCAGAGCAAAGGCCTCTCCACCTTCAATCCATTTTTTGCAGTCTTTGTCTTGTCATTTCTATACGAGTCTAGGTCGTCCCGCCATCGCAGTTTTGGTCTGCCGCGTAAACGTTTGGCTATGGGGATCCATTTTGTTGCCCATAATACTGAACTGAACTAAAAAGCTCATAATACTGAACGAACAGAAGCGGGGATCAGTATTTATAGCTGTCATGATTTATAGAAATGTATTTTTTTTTCTATATAATCGTGGATGACTTCTTACGGCATTTAGGTTTGATAAAGTATTTTTACCCGATTTCAAAAAAGAAGGAGGTTATCAGTTTGTCAGTTATCAGTAAAAAATTGTGTGTTTATCCACGAATTTCCCGAAAATTAAATTTAAAGTGTAACAAAGCCTTGAGTTATAATTTAACTTTCTGGTTTCTTTCTTGCTGGAAATTTTTAGTTACATGGACACTCGTATCTGCCTACAGTCATAAACTTATTATACTCTAGTATCTAGGTCGCGGGAAGCCGCTGGATGCGGGCAATGCAGGTCCGATCGTTGTGGAGATTCTTGGGGGAGGCCTATGCCCAGCAGTGGGCGTCGTTCCGTTCGGCTGACATGACATGATGAAGTATAAATAAGTTTATGCCTACAGCTTGGCCTACAGCGCCAAAATGACGATACTCAAATAGGCTCAAAAATATTTTATAACAGCCAGTCCAGTGTGTAAATAATAGAGGTTACTAGAGGTCACTGGAATTTCCTAATTTCAGGGCTGTCTCAACACCAATAACATGCAGCTTATTTCAAGTTCTTGTATAACCTTCTTTTATAGGGCCCCAAGGGTCAGCTTTTCGAGCAACATGGCCAATAATGTTGTACAGCCCTACTAATAAAATGCAGACGTGTTTGTCCGTATCCATGACATTAACTTGATGACAACCTTGCGGTAAAGTTTATCTTTGAGGAAACTATTTTCTTACTACGAAAACGACACAGTCAGTCCGAAAACGTCGGACCGTGTGCGCGCCTACATCTAACCTGTTTTACCGCAGCTATTACGCCAGTGATTCTCAAAGTTTATCGACCCCTAAGTGACCCCATTACACCACTATGTTCAATTGCAATCGTTGTAACTGTGACTTTAGGGATGGAGTTCAGTGCTCGGTGTGTCATAACCACCTCGACTTCGCATGCGCTGGTATCACGGAACTTGGTTATCGTAAGCTCGGTGACCGGAAGGCAACCTGGAGATGCACTTCATGTAAAAACTCGGCAAGCCCACATCCGCAGTCAAGCAGGACACTGTCAGCCAAGTCTCCTACTCCAGTAGACCTCGAGGATGTGATGGTGGAGCTTAAGCGACTATCCAGTTTGACAGCATCGCTCCCGAAGCTTGTTGAGAGTGTAAAGTGCATACAAGAAGAAATCGGTGACCTTAAGACGTTGAAATCGGAGCTATCGGGGGTTAAGGACTCCATTGAGTTTATGCACAATTCTGTCGATACATTAACAAATAAGCTGTGCGATATTAACAAGGAGATTCAAACTCTTCTCAAAACTAAAGAAGAGGTACACCAGCTGCAGCAACGAGTAGACAAACTGGAAAATCTTTTGCGCGATGGAGAACGTCGATCTCGGATGAACAATATAGAGATTAAGGGAGTACCTTTTAACAGTACGGAGAACCTATTTCAGATATTCGCTAAGGTTGGTGAACACATAAAGTATCCCATACCCAAAGACCAGATAAATTATATCGCTCGGATTCCCATGAGAAACGACAAAACTAACAAAACAATTATAGTTTCGGTTCACAATAGGTATCACAAGGATGACTTCGTTTCAGCTGCAAAAAAGCTCACTATTGTTCCAGCTGACCTTGGTCTCCATGGCAATAACAGGGTGTTTGTGAATGACCATCTGACCCTGGAAGATAAGCTCTTGCTAAACAAAACAAAATCTTTAGCTAAAGAAAAGGGGTTTGCTTTTACTTGGGTCAAGGGATGCAAAATTTTTACGAGGAAAAGCCCGACCTCCCCTGTCATAACTATCAAATCAGAAGCCGACTTGAAAAAACTCTAAACGCTAATTTAAACCCGTCAGTGTTATTATATTATTTACTATTCATGCCTGCTTTATGGCTTTGCAATCGCTTGAGCCGTGTTGTTTATTTAGCATTATTATTTTACGCCATGCTTATAAAATGTACACATTTCGTCTTATTCATAGCTGCCACTTTAAAATTATATTTAGAAACGTTGTTAAGTAGTATTCATGCCGTATACATATTGTATTATTTAGTTAAATTGTTGCCTCATAAATGTTTAATTAGTGCAGAAGCCAAAAGCTTAACCTACATATTATTATTATTGTATTATACGCTACAACTGCCACGCTGTACTGCCGCCGCCCCCATTTGGGGTTTGAGAAACACTGGTTTTTGTTCTACTGTATCACGCGCATTGCGGGTGCACACGCTTGCTTTTGTGCTCGGTCGCGCCCGGACTCAGTCGGCCGCCACTCGCTACCGCTGTTACCTGCAGTGCCCGCTTTGTGTTTATCTCGTCGCTCGCCTGCTTTTTAACTTAACGTTTTTGGACCTTTTTAACTGCGTACCAAAATTAATTATCTTTTCTTTCACCTTTTTGCTAACCTACATTTTTAAAAGTATTTTTAATTTGCTGTACCTAAATCACAATAGTTTTTTCATTCCTTGACGTTTATTATCAGAACGTACGCGGTTTACGTACTAAAACGACGGCATTTTATAGAAATATCAGCATAAACTCGTTCGATGTTATTTGTCTGACGGAGACTTGGTTGTTAGAAGGTATAAGGGACAGTGAATTATTCGACGATCGGTACATAGTGTGGAGACGTGATCGAGATTATGTTAAAACTCGGCAATCAATGGGTGGTGGTGTTTTAATTGCTATTCGCAAGGAACTCGCCGCGACTGTTCGAGCTGAGTGGCGTTCTAACGCCGAAGATCTGTGGGTCACCCTCACACTAAAAAATCGTACACCGAACGTCGCTTATAAACTACATTTGTGCACGGTTTATATTTGTAATGAAAATAGCGGTAACTCGATGTCTGACCAGTTGGCTGCTTTTTCTAATAGCCTTTCCGATATTGTGTTACAAAATCCATGCGATAAATTTATAGTTATTGGTGATTTTAATATGCCTAATTTGACGTGGACGACGGATGAATTAGTCCCCAGCGCCTACGTCCCACAGAATGTTCGGGGCCCCATACAATTAGATTTATTTGACTGTTTTAATTTAAGTAATTTATCCCAATACAATAATATTCATAATAATTTTAATAAAATTTTAGATTTAGTTTTTTCTAATAGTGAGGTATTCGTTAGTCATTCTAATAATTCACTTGTACCCGAGGATCCGTACCACCCTGCTTTACGTATTACTGTTAACTTTGTACAATTACATACTCTTCAGCCACGAACTTATACTAAGTTTTTATATAACTCTGGAGATTACGACTCCATTAATTTAAATATTGATAAGATTGACTGGGAAACTGAACTTGACCGCAGATCTCTTATTGACGCAGTTTCTTACTTTTACAGTGTCTTATCTGATCTACGTAGTAAATTTATAGGCTCCAAATTAGTAACGCCATGTTTAAAATACCCTCCTTGGTATAAAAGGACACTTATAAAAGTTTTGAAGGAGAAACACAAACATCACGTTAAATATAAAACTTACGGAAATCATCATGACCTTCAGTCTTTTGTCGAACTAAGAGATCGTGCAAGAACTTTGGAACAGTCAATGTTTAATGATTATATTTCTTTCATCGAAAAGTCGATTTCCTCCAACCCCAAGGCATTTTGGTCCTACGTAAAACTGAAGAACCAACATAATACCTATCCTTCTGTTTTTCACTATAGACAACGCACATCTGGAGATGGGGAAGTAATTTGTGATATGTTTGGTGATTACTTTCACTCCAATTTTTTCCACAACTCTCAGCCAGTTATTTTAAATGACGTAGTAGATTCTTCGGCTGATATTGGTGACATTAAAATCGACATACAGGAAATTTCTAAATTACTAGCTTCACTAGATTTAAATAAATCTGCCGGGCCCGACAATATCCCAGCAATTTTTATCGTGAAGTGTTCCAAGTCTCTGGCAGTCCCTCTTAGTATTCTTTTTAGGCGTTCACTGAATGAAGGCATTGTCCCTGACATTTGGAAATCTGCCTTTATCACACCAATTCATAAGAAAGGGCCTAAAGATATAGTCGATAATTATAGACCGATTTCCAAGTTATGTTTGTTTGCAAAAGTGCTAGAAAAAGTTGTCTACAAACAAGTATACGCAGCCGTTAAGCAATCTTTGTGTCCGGAGCAGCACGGCTTTGTTAAAGGCAGATCAACGACGTCTAACCTTATTTTATGTAGCGACTTTCTGACTAAACATATGAAGGTACCGTCTCAGGTTGATGTGATTTATACGGACTATAGTAAATGTTTTGACCGTATAGATCACACAATACTCCTGCATAAACTACAAGCTATAGGTATTAAGGGTAATTTATTTAGATGGTTTTCCTCTTATGTGAAAGACAGATGTCAGACTGTTGTTCTTAACGGCTACAGTTCTTCTCCCATGTTCATACCATCTGGTGTGCCCCAAGGTTCTTTACTGGGACCGTTACTCTTCAACATCTTCGTAAACGATATTTCGTCATGTTTTACTCATGCAAAATTTTTATTGTACGCTGATGACATGAAGGTGTTGATGCCGATCAATTCTGCTCAAGACGCTCAGTATCTGCAGGAGGACCTCACTAGATTCGAGCGTTACTGCCAAGATAATAAGCTAGATCTTAATGTTTCAAAGTGTTATGTCTGTAGCTATACTCGAAAATTGGAACCCATTCTTACACCTTATAAACTGTTAGGCGCTGACCTTGCCCGAGTCACTACCATACGTGACCTAGGAGTGACGTTCGATAGTAAATTGTTGTTTGACGAACACATAAACAACATTGTGGCTAAGGCATCTAGGACACTTGGATTCGTAATGAGGTTATCACATGATTTCAACTCTGTTAAAGCACTGAAAATACTTTACTGTTCCCTTGTACGCAGCCATTTAGAATATGCCTCTCAAGTATGGAACCCGTGTTATAAACTGTACGAATCGCGAATCGAAAGGATCCAAAAACGGTTTTTGCGATATCTACAGTTTAAGACAAGTACCTACATTCAGGATTATGATAAGCGATGCCGTAAGTTTCATTTCTTACCACTGGTTGAAAGAAGACGCAATGCGGACCTGTCGTATTTTATTAGCATAGCGAGTGGCGCTGTCGATTGTCCTGAGCTTTTAAATGGCATAGGTTTACGAGTTCCGGTAACTTCCTTCCGTAACCCTAACGTACTACACGTCCCCTTGTGCAAAACCAATTATCAGCAAAATTCGTTCTTTATTAGAACCAGCAAGTCTTTCAATGGTGTGGCAAAGCAATATGATATAGATCTTTTCAACACCTCTTCAAGTAAGCTAAAACAAATGTTAAGCGCCAGTTATTTTTCTTTGAAATAATCTCTTATATTATATTAATTACTAGGTTGTAATACTTCTGCATCTTACGTAGGCATTTATTTATATAATATTTACATGTGGAAGCTTGTAATTGGCCTTTCATATTTATTTAAGTTTGTATTTTTTCTTCTGTAACCTAGCTGTAAGCTTCCCGAAAAAATTGAAAAAAAAAAAAAAAAAAAAAAAAAAAAAAAAAAAAATCAAATAAAACTCTACCCTGAGAGTTCACTAATATTTTTTTTATCTACAATGAGCACTTATCGTTCAGTACACCTGGGGGCCAATTCTGCTAACGTTAAGTGAAAATCGTGTCTCAATCGTGTTTCAATAGTAGTTCAGTTGTAGTGTTTTTTACGCTTTAGTTACAAGAAATGTGTACTTACTTTTTTCACAATACTACTGATGGTCACACCACACACTACATTCACATCACATCATACTGTCATAATTCTTGTAACTAGTGTGTAAAAAAGCACTACAACTGAACTACGATTGAGACACGATTATGAATTACATTAGCAGGCTTGGCCCCCTGATGTTAAGTGATGAAAAGGCTGAAAGTGGAAGAGTTTTACTCCCAGAATCCTCAATGCTTGAAGAACTGGCTATCTTATCTCTAACTGCAGGTAAACAACAATGCTGAAAACATCGTTGTTATGGCGTCAGACTTAAACTAGATAAGGTGATGGTAGCTAGCCATGCGGACTTCAAGCAAGTTCTATCACCAACCAAACCGAATACAATATGTACCCCCACTGGGAATCGAACCCGGGACCTCTGGTCTGATGTGTGTTCCACTAGACCACAGAATGCCACAGATGCGATTAGAGCTCCGTTATTCATTTTCATAAAAATACTTAAATACAGTGAATAGTTTGTATATTTCAACAAGCTAGGATGCGTGGTTAAATTAAAATTTTATTAGAGGAAAATGTGGCTTGTGTTTTTAAACATTTCAAACTACACTTTGTTAAGAATTAATAGTTTTTCACCGGGCTTAATATCTATCTCAAAATACTACGGTGAACTCCACGTAGTCTAAATCACCGGCGGAAGCTTGAGCGGAACCTGGTAATAAATGCGGAAGGAAGTGTGTGAAACGTGTTTTTTTCTCACCTCCGGAAATTTATATTATATTTATAAAGTTTTCATGTTGGAATCTGTTCTCTCATATTACACAAAACAATTTTTGTTCGTGGCTTTGTATGGATGAACTCAAAAAACTACTGGCCTAATTTTAGAAATTCCTTCTGCATTAGTAAGCTACACTATTTGTGAGTGACATAGGCTATATTTTATCCCGATATTCCCCCAGGAACAAGTACCACGTGGGTAAAACCGCGGGAATTCATCTATCTATCTATATATATAAAATTCAAAGTCCTGACTGACTGACTGACTGACTGACTGACTGACTGACTGACTGACTGACTGAGATATCAACGCACAGCCCAAACCGCTGAACCTAGAGACTTCAAATTTTGCACATGGATACGTTATACAGTGTAGGCATCCACTAAGAAAGGATTTTTGGAAATTCCACCCCTAAGGGGGTGAAATAGAGGATGAATGTTTGTATGAAAGTCCGTCAGTTTTGAAGTTAGGATCTTCAAACATTGTATTTAGGCTGGCAATTGAAAATTAATATTTACCTGTGTCAGCGTTTTTGATAATTCCACCCCCGAAGAGGTGAAAAGGGGGATGAAATGTTGTATCTGGAAAGTCCTTCATTTAATTTATTATTTAGGCTTATGGTCTGAAAGTAAAAGAAATAAACAAAAACATGTTTCGTATTTTTTCGAAAATCAACCCCTTAAAGGTTAAATGGGATAAATAAACCTAAAATCGATATGGATGTCGTTATTGAGGTTTTATGGGATGACGATTGCAAAAATGGCATTTATTTTGATGTTTAACACGCTGAACATGATTCAACCCCTAAAAGGTTGCAATAGGGGTAAAATTTCGAATGAAAAATCAGGGGTAAAATAGACATTTCAACTTGAAACTTTGTAGGCTTACTTCTTAAAACAAATAGGCAACCCATTTCGTAATTTTCCCAAAAACAAACCCAGAGGGTAAAAAAGGGGATGAATATGTGTATAAAAGTCCGTCAGTTTTGAAGTTAGGATCTTCAAACATTGTATTTAGGCTGGCAATTGAAAATTAATATTTTCCTGTGTCAGCGTTTTTGACAATTCCACCCTCGAAGGGGTGAAAAGGGGGATGAAATGTTGTATCTGGAAAGTACTTCATTTAATTTATTATTTAGGCTTATGGTCGGAAAGTAAAACAAATAAGCAAACACATATTTCGTATTTTTTCGAAAATCAACCCCTTAGAGGTTAAATGGGATAAATAAACCTAAACATCGATATGGATGTCGTTATTGAGGTTTTATGGGGTGACGATTGCAAAAATGGCATTTATTTTGATGTTTAACACGCTGAACATGATTCAACCCCTAAAAGGTTGAAATTGTTTTGGTCTTACACCAAAAACAAAAAGAATAACAATAGCCACTACCCAGCTCAAATGACTTTTAACAATAAAACCGCCAAAAATGGTTCCGACATCTGTGATTTATTTGCCGAAAACTTTTCATCTGTTTACATTAATAATAATACCACTAATCCTAATACATCCCTTGAGAGCGCTCCAATGTTAACAAACAACTTTCTTACCACTATCAGCTTTAAAGACGACCAGGTCCTAAAAATATTAAAAAGACTTGACATTCACAAGGGAGCTGGATCGGATGGTCTACCATCTCTTTTTGTTGCCAAGTGTGCTACGGTCCTGTCAAAGCCTTTGACTTACATTTTTAATCATTCGCTTAAAACCGGTGCATTTCCTTCCGAATGGAAAACTGCCTTAGTTGTCCCATTATTTAAGAACGGTAGTAAAGATCATATTGAGAACTACAGACCTATCTCAATCTTACCTGTCTTTGCCAAGGTATTTGAACAACTACTTATGCCTATACTAACCTGGCACTTTAAGCAACTAATTGACATAAATCAACATGGATTTCTTAGAAATAAATCTACGACAACTAACCTCATCTCATTTGTTGATAATGTTTCGCGAATAGTAGACAAACAGTCTTCGGTTGATGCAATTTATACCGACTTCAGCAAGGCCTTCGACCAGGTTAACCATAATATACTACTTCATAAACTTCATTCTTTCGGTATCGACGATCCCTTGCTGGGTTGGTGCCGATCGTATCTGACAGGTAGATCGGCTGAAGTGGTGGTTAACGGTTATAAGTCAAACTCTTTTTCAATCGATTCCGGCGTACCGCAAGGGTCACATTTGGCTCCATTAATGTTCAACGTTTTTATTAACGACATAGGTAAATGCTTCGTCAATTCCAACTACTTACTCTTTGCAGAGGACTTGAAATTCTACAGAATAGTGAATGAACCTGCTGATGCTGCTTTGTTACAAAGTGACCTCTGTAGACTAGTGCACTGGTGTGAAGAAAACAGAATGAACTTAAATGTTTCTAAATGTTCCAGTATGCATTTCTCAAGGAAAAGAGACACTCCGAATCACAAGTATAAAATTAAAGACGATACTTTGAAGAACGTCAATACTGTTGAAGATCTGGGTGTATGGATAGATGGCAAATTAAGATTTAATACGCACATAGATAAAATATGTTGTAAGGGTTTTAAAAGTCTAGGCTTTATCATTAGAACTTGTAAAGATTTTAAGTCTCCCAAAACTAAAATTCTCCTTTTTAACGCTTATGTACGTAGTGGCTTGGAATACTGCAGTGCGGTTTGGAATCCATTCTATGATGTTTACAAAAAGAGACTAGAAAATATCCAAAAGCGATTCCTCTGGCATCTTACCTACTCCTGCAATATGGGTAAAACTTTATTAAGATACGATGAAAGAATGAGTCATTTTGAAATGTGTTCCCTTTCGGATCGTAGACGTATGCATGATTTACTGTTTTTACACAAGTTAGCGAATGGCATCCTCGACGCTCCTGAACTACTGCAAGGTCTTACATTTTCGGCACCTTTGAAACTTCCTCGCTCATCAAGATTTAACATCCTTATAGAAGGCCGTAGCTACTCCAACCTCGGGCTTAATGCACCACTAACCCGCCTCGTGCGTGATTTCAAGGGCTTATCTAAGATCAAGGATGTTGATTTGTTCGCGGGTGGCATTCGCAGCTTTAAAAAGTCTCTTTTACACTAGTCAAACTCAAACAATGCAAATTATTCCTAAAGTATTAATTCCAATTAGTTCCTATAAAATTAAATGTAATGTTCCAGTATTTTATAATGTGATTTATTTTGTAATTTTTTTGTGAAATTTAATATTTTTCTAAATTCATTGGTATGCCTATTTTTTTATTTTAATTTTTAATTTTCATATTCATATAAGTACTTAATCTTGCATTCTTTCTATAATTAGTTCATATAAAATTAATTTAATGTTTAGTATTTTGTAATGTGTTTTTTCTTTCTTGTAAGTAATTTTAATTTTTTAATTTATTCGCATGCAAATTTTATTAATTTTAATTTTTAATTTTAATATTCATTTTATTATTTGCTGTTTCTTTTACGCATGCAGTCTACACCTATAATTGTAATAACATTAAGATGCTACACCTTATACTTTTCGTCTACATTGTTTATGTTAATGTTTATTATGTTGGTGTTCAAATAAATAAAATAAAATAAAATAAATAAAATAGGGGTGAAGTTTTGAATGGAAAATCAGGGGATAAAATAGACATTTCAACTTGAAACTTTGTAGGCTTACTTCTTAAAACAAATAGGCAACCCATTTCGTAGGTTTCCGAAAATCAAACCCAGGGGGTAAATAGGGTATAGAAACCTAAATCATTTTAAGTGCCCTAAAAGTTCTTGGTACCTAAGCTACTCAGAACTAACTTTTTAATTGTGAAACAGACACTTATTGTTTACTAGCTTCCGCCCGCGACTTCGTCCGCGTGGACATTCGAGAAAATACTTAGGGGACCAATAACCAGGATAAAAAGTATTCTATGTTTTAATTGCATAAAAATCCGATCAGCCGTTTTTACGTGATTAGGCGGGTCCTCCCTCACCAAGTGAGCAGCCTCGTGCGAGGCCCGCCGCACGTGGCAAACGTTGTGCCTCGCGCGAGGCTGCTCGCTTGGTGAGGGAGGACCCGCCTAATCACGTAAAAACGGCTGATCGGATTTTTATGCAATTAAAACATAGAATACTTTTATCCTGGTTATTGGTCCCCTAAGTATTTTCTCGAATGTCCACGCGGACGAAGTCGCGGGCGGAAGCTAGTTACTAATAAACTAAACATAACATTTAAAAAGAAGCTTCAAAAAAATAATATCTTTCTAAGCACATGATACTGTGTCATTTAGCAAGGAATTCTATTAAAATTTCTACAACAACATTATAAGGAGGCAATGCTTGTTATTTTGTATGTATCCTACTAATCCTACTCATATTATATATGTGAAAGTTTAGATGTTTGAATGTTTAGATGTTTGGATGTTTGAATGTTTATTACTCAATCACACCAAAACGGCTGAACGGATTTGGCTGAAATTTGGGACACAGATATTTTAAAGACTGGAGAGGAACATAGGCTACTTTTTATCCCGGAAAAACATCACATTCCGGCGGGATAACGTCGTATAGCCCATGCGGGCGAAGCCGCGGGCGGAAAGCTAGTATACAATATTATAAATGTGAAAGTTTAGATGTTTGTATGTTTGTTACTCAATCACGCCAAAACGGCTGAAAGGATTTAGCTGAAATTTGTGACACAGATACTTTGTAGCCTGGAGAGGAACATAGGCTACTTTTTATCCCGGAAAAACATCACATTCCCGCGGGATAACGTCGTGTAGTCCACGCGGACGAAGCCACGGGCTGTAGTCTAGTGGTTCACACCACCGATTTCAGACCAAGAGGTCTCGGGTTCGATTCCAGTGGTTCGATTACATATTGTATTCGGTTTGGTTGGTGGTAGGACTTGTTCTTAGTCCACCTGGCTAGCTACCACCGTCTTATCTAAGTCTGACGCCATAAAAATGATGTTTTCAGCATTATTGTGTTCCGACAGTTAGAGACAAGATAGCCAGTTCCTCAGTGATTGAGGATTCCGGGAGTAGTGCGCTTCTACCTTATCAACACTTAACATCAGGTGTGACGAAGGCTGAGTGCTACACCGTTGTAAATAAAAAAAAGGAAGTAATCTATGAAACTCAACTGAAATCTATCTAGAGAGTTGGTGTTTGTTTTTTATCACAATTTCTCTTATAGGTATTAACGAAAATGCTCTTCTCCTTTAATTAGATAAAAAAATCTGAACCCTGCGATCGTCAAACGATTCTCCTTGGGATATTAAATTATATCAGATAGAAAAGGAGACATTTCTTGACTTAAGTCCCATTGAGACTAGCTGTTAATTAGGCTCCTCCCTTTTAGCACTCACATTTTTTAAATACGCAAAAAAAGTTTAGTGGGGTTTTATTATTTATTTATTTTATCCTGAATGAATTAGTATATGAAGCTAAGGAGTTCGTGGAGAAGTGGTTGCCACACTAGGCCTGCGATCGTTGAGGTAAAGCAACTTTCGTAATGGTCGGTCACGGGATGGGTGATCTGGCGGTCCTCGAGCACAGACACCTAGCTAGGAGGAAGTACTTCCCCTTTTTGCTGAATATATGGCGAAGCATCCTGCTTCAACACCTGTTTTGATTAACGTTACTACACTGTGCTCGTAGTCTGCTACGAGTACTCGTAGCGGACTACACCGTCTACCGACTACGAAGCACACGAGCCACCTCGTAGACGCTCACCCACTTCATGCAGATCTGTGCCCCTTTTTTTCTCCCTGAGGGAAACGCTGTCGCGCACACCGCCCCCAGGGGAGACGAGGGGGTTATGTGGGGCTAGAACCCTCCAAAGCCCCCAGGGTGCTCCCTCTGCACATGGACGGAGATTACGCGGATGAAGCGTGAAATAAAAAACAAGCTCATTTCCATAATAACGCGAAGAAAACCAAAATCTTACAAAAGTTAAATGTATGTTTAGAAAAAAGGGTTTTCAACGCGTGCCTCGCCTAATTAATACTCATATTATTATGATGACCTCCTTCTCCGAGTGGTGTACGCACCGGTTTTCTAGGTGCCGCTATCTCTGGAAGTCCCGCGGGTTCGATTCCCGGTCGGGTGAATATTGAAAACGAGTTAGAGTGAGTAGTTAGTTAGAGAGTTTTCAGGGAATGCCTATTGTATGGCCATTCGGGTATACAATAAAATACCCAATGAAATTAAAAGACTGACTTTAACTAAAATCAGGACACAGTTGTTTAAATTTTTTATAACAAATTATATTATTCCGTCAATGACTTCTTAGATGATAAAATAGTGTTAAATAAATTATGACTGATATTTTGAAATAAGTATAATGATTGTAAATTGTAGTTGACATTTTTCAATTTTTATTAGATAAAGATAACTGATTGAATAATTTATAATAATGTACTTAATCTCTTTTAAATCTCCCATTTTTAAAATAAAAGTAATAATTATTTAACAGATTAAATTGCAGTTTTGACAATAATTGTTAATAATAATTTTTTTGTAAACTTTTGCACGTTGACAATAACAACAAAATATGCTGGTGATTTGTATGTAACAACTAATGTAACCATATTTTTGCAAATAAATATATTGATTGATTGATTGATTGAACTTTTCAATATTGCCTCAGATCTGGGTGTATGTGGTACCCGCTTCGATCAGTATGTTATTGTTGATCAAACAGAGGGTACCCGTCGTTGTTTAAATTTAAATAACACTAGTGCTCAAGCTACTAAAATTTGTTATTGGAACAATGAATGTCCAATATAAAAAAAAGGCTTCAGTGGTTATTTAAGACTTAAGATTTTGCTTATCGTATACGCAAAGAAACAACGCGAAATAACTAGTTAGCATAAATAAGCCATCTGAAAATAACCTTACATGTTTCAGGGCAGCCTTCACTTGTTGCCAACAAGCTCACGACAAGACAGAAAATAAACAGGCTTTGAACAAAGCGGCTGTATGGACGCGTCAGCCAGACTCCGTGACAGGCGTAGCACCAGATGGGAATACAAAAATAAAGAACCTTTTTTAGCTATTTGCACGACTTTATGTTCCGGCAGTCAACCAAACTCATTTTGGTCGGCAAAGACTTATTATAGATTCAGAGTAGGTTTTAGAACAAGTTACATTGTATTAATGTAGGTATTGTAATTATTATAATTAATTGTCGGTATTAATGTAGAACAATACTCAAGTGGAGATCTCTTCTCAAGTATAGTTAGCAAGGGATGAATGTATTCGTTGCATGTATTTGCATCCCTTTCTAACTATACTTGAGAAGAGATCTCCACTTGAGTGTTGTTCTGCAATACCGGTCTTTGATATTTTAACAAAATTAACTTTATCTACACTCATGTTATAATTTTCGAATTATGAACTCATGCCTGAACGTATACTGATACACATACACCCAATTGCAGGAAGCTCCATTAAAGTTAATGCTTCATTAAATCTATTGCTGTCACTTTTTATTTCTTGACAACGAAAAGTGACAGCAATAGACTTAATGAAGCATTAACTTTAATGGAGCTTCCTGCAAGTGGGTGTTTATGCCATAGTCAACTTTAAAAAATAAAGCTGCTGTATCCGGGTGTTTCATAATGACCATTATGCAACACCCGGATACAGCTGTCACTCATTATAAAACACTTATACGACGTGCGTGGACAGGCCCCCTACAAGGTGGACCGACGATCTGAGTCGCGGGAAGCCGCTGGATGCGGGCAGCGTAGGACCGATCGTTATGGAGATCCTTGGGGGAGGCCTATGCCCAGCAGTCGGCGTCCGCCGTATGGCTGATGATGATAATAACAATATTTTATGCTGGCTTTACTTTATAGTATATATAGTATTATAAACTAAACCTCTATGCATCGATCGGCTCAATGGGAAACTGGGAAGTTGGTCAAATTTTAGTTGCAAGATTGCAAAACCCCGAAAAAAAAACATTTGAAGTACCATAGTGATTTTTAAGTAGGTAAAAAAATGGGGGCGCTAAAAATGATTTATTTTCCAAGTGAGCAGTAGACAAAATAAGTTTGGGAACCTCTGGTACAAGCGATCATAACTTCCCAGCCGGCATAAAACGTGATACGTTACATATTTATCGACTGTCACCACGCTGCTAACCTCGCTCGCTTTCCTATGGGGAATCGTGGCTAATACCACTCACCACTCGTATCAAATTGAATTATTAATATACCGATCTGTTTTTGTTTGTGCTATATGGTTTTTTTGTAATTCATTGACTAGGTACCGTCAATGATTGGCATAAAGTGTAATACGAAACATATTTTCGAGTGTTACCACACTGCCACTTTCCTCGCTCGCTTTCCTATGGGAAATCGTAGCTAATGTAATGAATGACACTCGCTACGTATCAAATAAAATTATTATTATGCCGATCTGTTTTTATTTGTGATTGTATGGGTTATTTTTTTTATAAATAATTTCAGTTCTACAGTGAATGATTAGGTATTATTAATAATTATGTTTAAATCATATTTAATGGTTTAAATCAAGAGTGCCGCCACACCGCTAACCTCGCCCGCTGTCTTACAGAAAATAGTGGGTAATGACACTTGTATCAAAGTATCAAATGGAGGCAGTAAAAAGTATCAAATGGACGGACACACAGTGGGTAATGACACTTGTATAAAAGTATCTAAGTATCAAATGGAATTATTAATCTACTGATCTGTTTGTTTCTGATTGTATGAGTTTCTTGTTATGTTTTGGCAGTTCAGTCAGTGATGGATGAAAAAATTAACACGTAACTTTTTATTGGGTGCTGCCACGCCGCCAACCTTTCATAAGGGACATCGTGCTTTATAACACTGGCACTCGTATCAAACAGAACTAGTAATACCTATCTTTTTAAACTTTCATGGTCATTAACACTGTAAATATTACGAAAAACGGGATTTTTGCCATGTTTTGATTTGTTATCGAGTCCCCGATATTTAGGCGCAGCTGCACTCGCCATGATCAAGGAGTAGTGATGTACGCCTGGGAATATTGCCACTGCCGGCAATTTTCCACTCCCAATGTGCCCGGGAAATTTCCGGGCACATTGGGAATATTGCCCAAAATTCCCAGTAGACTTTTGGTCGTTTTGTTAAATTATATAAATAAATAATGTATTTTTCTTCTGTGTCTTACAATTTTATCATTTGTTGATAATTATGGCAAGATTATTTTGTTTTGTTTTCTTAGTTTGGTGAATAAAAAAATAAACTATTTTATATCAAACTGTTTTTCATTTCATATGTGCTTACCTCTGATGTTGGTGGCTATTTATTACGTAATTCAATATAATCAAACAGTTTTAAAGTCTTATTTTAAATTGTCTTGCATGGTAAAATATTCATCTACAAAATGCTGCTTGGGAATATTGCTGGGAACTTTGGGACACTGCCGGCAACGCTGCCGGCAAAATTTCCAGTCCTTGGGAACGTGCCCGGGCACGGTACATCACTATCAAGGAGTAACTCCGTAAAAAAAACATGGTAAATATCCCATTTTTCGTAATATTTACTGTAATACCTATCAGTCTGATTGTATGTATTTTTTGTTATTTATTGGCAGTTATACAGTAAATGATTACATTTTTATCGAGTACCGCCACGCTGCAAGCCTCGCACACTTAAGGTGGTTCGATCAGCTCAGTAGCGCCACCAATGGAAATAAATCAATTACATTTTATTAAAGGCTTAGACGACCAGACGTGCTGGAAGACGAAAAAAGTCATGGCTGAGAAACATAAGGGAGTGGACTGGTATCGCCAAAGCAGAAGAACTGTTTCGCTTGGCGAAAAACAGAGATGGATTTGCGGAGCTGACGGCCAACCTCCAGTAATGGGGAGACACTGAAAGAAGAAGAAAGGCTTAGATTAAAAGTTTCGGTTGTATTGCGCAAATAAAAGAGTAAAATGCATTTTACAAATATGCTTTCAAGAACTCAAACTTAAGCAATAAGTCGTGAGTTTCAATAGTGCCAAAAGTGGCCACATTTAGCAATATCGAAATCCATAACTTAATGCTCATATTTGAGGCCATGAAAAAATACAAAAAAATTGCACTTTACTCTTCTATTTGCGCAAAATAACCGAAACTTTTATTCTAAACCCTTGATAAATCGTAAATGATTTATTTCTATTGGTGGCGCTACTGAGCTGATCGAACCACCTTAAGTCCTTTGGGAAATCGTGGCTAACGACACTCACTATGAAATGGAATTATTAATACACCAATCTGTCTTTTCTTGTGGCTTTATTTATGCCAACAAATGGCATTACTTTCAGTCTACAATAAGCGTAAATCAGTCGGTAGCAGACATGAGTTGAATAGGTTTGCGTGAATAAATTAAATACTTCACTACGATCTTATATTACCTACTATTTTTATTAGCCTGGGTCTTCCTACTGCAGGGCAAGGCCTGTTAACTTATTTCTCCTTTTAAATAAACATAACAAACCTACAACTACAAATTTTAATAGTAAAGTACCTATCGTTTTTTCTTGCAAAAAATATAGATTGTGATAGTACCTAATTATGATTGTTAACACTGACAATATTCGAACAGTGTTTGAGCTAGATTTTAGTCTCTACCTTTTGTTTATTTCGTCTTCTCAACTCGTTTCGTAGACGAGTTAAGTAAACATGAAAAACTGCTAGCGTGTAAAGGTCGAGTGTAAATAAATCAGCTTTTCATCAACCTCGCAACTCTCACGAATCATACATACATTTATAATAAGGTGCACTCCCGTCCGTGCTGGGCGCACACAACAAAAAGCATGCGGCAATCATATTATAACAAAAATAATAATGTTTTATGTTATAAAACCCAAACTTTAACCGCCACTGTTGTCTAGTAGTCTAGTGGTTCACACCACCGATTTTAGACCCAGAGGTCCCGGGTTCGATTCCCAGTGGGGGTACATATTGTATTCGGTTTGGTTAGTGGTAGGACTTATTCTTGGTCCGCCTGGCTAGCTACCACCACCTTATCTAAGTTTGACGCCATAACAAAGATTTTTTCAGCATTTCCTCAGCGATTGAGGATTCCGGGAGTAGTGCGCGCATAGTGAAAATATATGGAAAACCATTTAACTGTCGTGCACGACTCGGGCTATACATAACTGGCATTTCTGCCATGGACGCTTTCAAATAGTAAATATGTAATCACTGAGTGGCAGGCAGTGTGTAACTTCTTCGCGATCTTCGTTGTTGGATGTAGGTGATACGAAGTTCACTGGGTTTACTAATAGCACATAAATGAGCTTTCCATCAGCTCTACGTTAACAGCATACATACATAGATATTTACTCAAGTGCACTCCCGTCTGCGCTGTCCGCATAACGCAATAATACATGCGGCAATCGCATTACGCCCGACTCGGGGTAACGTCATTATTCTCTCAAGATTAACCCGGTGCCGCTTAGCTACGGTGATAGGGTTAAGTATTACTGCCTAGAGGTGTTGTAGATAGTAGAGTCGAGGTGAAATACGTAAGGTATAAAACAATTTATCTACACTCATGTTATAACATTCGAATTATGAACTCGTACCACTCGTACCTGAACATATACCTACTTAATGACACACTTTATACCATAACTTAGGTAGGTACTTTAAAGTAATTTAAAAAAACTACTTGTATCATAATGATCTTTTCGATACAGCAGTCATTAATTATAGCACACTTCTTTTTTTATTTTCCAATCTCCATGGCAACCGTAAGATTCCTCTCCACTTCCCTCATCATCATCATCAGCCATTTGATCTCCTCACTGCTATGGCACAGGCCTACCTTTATGACCAATGTGGGTAGTGAACTAAGTATGGTAGTGTCAATGAGTACTCACATTGGCATGGAGTATGGACACAGCAATCAGCAGCGCGAGACTGCATTCCAGCTTCACGCACAGAGAGTGTTTTAGTCACACGCAGTACCGTCGGTACAGCGCTACCTTATGACCAATATGGGTAGTGAACTAAGTATGGTAGTGTCAATGAGTACTCACATTAGCATGGAGTATGCACACAGCAATCAGCAGCGCGAGACTGCATACCAATGTCACGCACAGAGCCGGCACGAATAGGGAGTGCTTCAGTCACACGCAGTACCGTCGGTACATCGCTACCTTATGACCAATGTGGGTAGTGAACTAAGTATGGTAGTGTCAATGAGTACTCACATTAGGATGGAGTATGCACACAGCAATCAGCAGCGCGAGACTGCATACCAGCGTCGACATGAATAGGGAGTGCTTCGTCGCACGCAGTACCGTCGGTACAGCGCTACCTTATGACCAATGTGGGTAGTGAACTAAGTATGTTAGTGTCAATGAGTACTCACATTAGCATGGAGTATGCACACAGCAATCAGCGGCGCGAGACTGCATACCAGCGTCACGCACAGAGCCGATACGAACAGGGAGTGCTTCAGTCGCACGCAGTACCGTCGGTACAGCGCTACCTTATGACCAATGTGGGTAGTGAACTAAGTATGGTAGTGTCAATGAGTACTCACATTAGCATGGAGTATGTACACAGCAATCAGCAGCGCGAGACTGCATACCAGCGTCACGCACAGATGGTGTTATAGTCGCACGCAGTACCGTTTGTACAGCGCTACCTTATGACCAATGTGGGTAGTGAACTAAGTATGTTAGTGTCAATGAGTACTCACATTAGCATGGAGTATGCACATAGCAATCAGCAGTGCGAGACTGCATACCAGCGTCACGCACAGAGACGATACGAACAGGGAGTGCTTCAGTCGCACGCAGTACCATCGGTACAGCGCTACCTTATGACCAGCAATGTGGGTGGTGAACTAAGTATGGTAATGTCAATGAGTACTCACATTAGCATGGAGTATGCACACAGCAATCAGCAGCGCGAGACTGCATACCAGCGTCACGCACAGAGCCGATACGAACAGGGAGTGCTTCAGTCGCACGCAGTACCGTCGGTACAGCGCTTCGAGCTCCAACTCTGTGCCTTCCTCCTCTGTGGACAAAACAAAGGACAGTCTGTTTAATTTTATCTTTACTTATATTACAAAGAGGAAAGATTAGATTGTTTGTTGGTTTATTTGTTTGCATCTAATAGGCTCCGAAACTACTGGACCGATTTAGAAAATTCTTTCACCATTAGAAAGCTACATTCTTCCCGAGTGACATAGGCTATATTTTATCCCGATATTCCTACGGAAACGGGTACTACACGGGTAAAACCGCGAGGATCCTCTAGTTTTTAATAAAAAACAGGGCAGGCATTTGACCACCATCTTGTTTATTAACAGGATGTGGTCTAAGATGTTGCATGCTTGCCCAGGAGACGCCTGTTCACTCTGGCCTTGAAGATACCAAGGTTGTAGTTATCGGGGAACACGTAGGCAGGCAACGCATTCAAGTCAATGTTTACTTATTTGCTTGTCTACAAAGAAACTGTTTCGGTTATTATGGCGTTTATTCGTACTTATGTCACGGTATAAAGCATTGTAATTGTTAGCATAAGATTCTTAATGTTTTTAGCTCGAGTAGTAGGCACCAAGATTATCACACGTGTGATGATTCATTGACAGCATAGTTTACACGGGCTCAGCACTTGTCATTTAGTAGATTCTCTTGATTAGTGACAAGTAAGAAGTTAACTATTTACACGGTGGTGTTAGCAGATGGTATTGCAGTTTCCTTTTCATTAATCCTATAATACAATGTGAATAAGATTAAGATTAGTGTGTCCATTAAACTATTTGATTCCTTGTTTAGTTGAAAATTGTTTACTGTTTTAGGTAATAAGCAAAATTGTACTTAATTTAAGCGGCATTCTGTATTGTGATGGAAAGTAACCTTACTATTATGTGAAGGTCACTTTTCAAATTTGACGACTCTGTATAAGTTAAAACAGGGAGAAAAAAATAGCCCTTGGCGAGTTTCTTGCCGGTTCTTCTCGCTACAAGGTCTCCTGCCGTAGGATTTGCGAACCGATGGCGTAGCTTCATTGACGTTCATAAGTGTTGTTAAACAAACCTAAATTGAATAAACGATATTGAATTTTGAATTTTGAATTTTGAATTTATTAGTTACATGACATTTGTTCGAAATGGATCGCCCGCCGCCCCGCCCGCCTTGTTTTGCGTAATTTGTCGCCCTTAAATTTGTCACTATAAGCACGTGTCGTGGCTGTTTACGAAACAACCAATAAGTTGATGGTAACTAGCCACCACTACTACCACCAACCAAACCGAATACAATATGTACCCACTGGGAATCGAACCCGGGACCTTTTGGTTTGAAATCGGTGGTGTGAACCACTAGACCACAGAGGCGGTTAAATTGATAAAGAAAGCATTCATTTAGAAGCAATTTGGAAACAGTATTTCCAAATAGAATTCCCATTTACCAGTGAAAACTCCAAGTCTTCGTTTCTCACTAGAAATAGAAATACTGTCATTGTTATTTACATATGAGAACGTAAATACAGAAAAGCAATTTGTTTCCAATCCTTCCCGGCTCTTTCGCGTTCGTTTCAAACAATTAGACAAATTGAAACGACTCCGTTGATTCGTGTGTTGGCAATTAGGCTGACTTTTAACGACTGTTTGCCTTGTGGGATTATTAAGAAAATTACAGCTAGGTATTCACTTACGAGTTTATACCTATACCTATGACACGGAAAAGTTATTAAGTATCTTATTCTTTTCGCGTGGCAAAATGTAATGAAGCAAACATAAAAATAACCTGGTAAGAATTATGGATTCATGCAAATAAGCACACATTATATACCTACCTATTAGATTTCTGCGCGAACTGTTCATTTAAATAAAACACTCTTTTACAGATTCAACCACGCGTTTAATATACACATTTAGTTTTTTGGTTGTGTTCTAAAGGATTTTTAGTTTTTTTCCGACGTTTCGGCACCTTTCCAGCCCCCTGGGTGCTTACCATCAACTCTTATTGCGGTTTTGTTTAGGACCTAAACTGATCTGCTTCGCTTATTCGTACCACGACAGCTTAATATCAATAACAGCGATTCAGTGATCATTCAATGACATTTCACAGCCGCTAAGCTGTCAAAAACTCTTATTTGACTTATAACCCGGTCGATTTAACATGACACTTGCAAGTTAGACCCGTCCCTCTCACTCTCCGGGCATGACAGAATCGAGTGAAAGAGACGGGTAGAAGAAAAAGGACACAAATCGTTCAGTCATTCACATTTAGCAATTCATTTGCGATCCAGTTTTTAGAAGGTCATAGTACGAAAGAAAGCAATTCATTTTAGGAACCTATTCTGCATCGCGCTATTTTTTTATCGCTGTCTTAAAGTTGATGGTAGGCACCCTGATTCACGAACGCTCCCGACAGCGGAATGTATGCCCTGTATCTGTTACTCATTATAGTTAGCATAGACAAAGACAAAGCACAGAATTCGAATCCGAATGCATTTCCGACGGTTCGTGAATCAGAGGGCAGGGGCCGTGGTAGCGGAAACTACCCACTATTTTTCGATTTTTCATGCATTTCATGCAATAGTTTATTTTATTGTACCTTAATCTAATCAAGGTGATTCATAATAGTACATTCAAAAGTAATAACAGATAACTCCCGAATAACAGTCACTATTTAAATAATAAATAACTTCATACATTCACACCAATTATCTAAGCCCATTTTAATTTCACTAAGAAACTGTATCATGAAAAACTTGATAACGGATAAATATATTCTTAAATACTTTTTGTTTGTAAATACATACTTAATATACATAGTAAACACCCAGACCAATACAAATAGACATGTTCATGCACACAAATATTTGTCTTGTTCGGGAATCGAACCCGAGACCACTGGCGCAGAAGGTGGGTAGCCTACCCCTGCGCCAAATCGGTCGTCGAACTGTTTGATATCGCAAGATATTACTTTTATACTGCCACCTCTGCCTACAAGATCTATTGTAAATGCCATAGGTAGTTACAACACTGAAACAGGGGTGCGATTCTGAAAGCCCCGTCTTTACTTCACATTTAGGCCTTTGCGACTGGATGGAAGGTCAGGAAGCGGCTAGGCGAGTCCAACATAACCACCATCCGCACACTAACGAAGAAAAAAAAGGCTGCGTTCCCAGAAGGCAAACTGTTCGCTGCCGACTGAATTAGCGGCGTTGAGTAAACGCAAAACTAGCAAACTGTGAACACTTCATTTCAATTATTTTTATAAAAAAATTAAACCGCCTTCAAAAAAACCACATCAAAAAAGTAACAAATAATTCCTCACCAAATAAATAACGTAAGTACTTTGAAGTCGGGCGTGAAACATGTAAGTACATTTTTTTGTTGTTTTTGTTAAAACCCGCCCGACTTCAAAGTACTTACGTTATTTATTTGGTGAGGAATTATTTGTTACTTTTTTGATGTGGTTTTTTTGAAGGCTGTTTAATTTTTTTATAAAAATAATTTTTATTTCACTCTTTTTAGTGCATCGTGCAGGCAATTTACGTGTTTTCTGGTAAATAGGTATGTGATCAAACTGAAAACCTCCTTTTTCGAAGTCGGTTAAAATACCTTGAGGTATCCCCTTTTTAACAAAACAAGAATCATCTAAATCGGTTTATAAACAAAGGAGTTATGCCTAAAGATACGTATTAAATTTACATAAAGTGGTAACGAAAACGACAGTATTTTTAAGATTTCCTGAAAACTACTGAACCGATTTCAAAATTTCAAAAAATGGGACCAACTTGGAAACCAACCTGATGTAATAACGTTTGAACCATTTCAATCGGTTCAGCCGTCTTCGAGTAATCGGTGGACATACACAAAAAAAAAAAAAACATACATACAGACGAATAGAGAACCTCCTCCTTTTTGATTTAGAAGTCGGTTAAATATATGGTATGGCGGGCGTACTAAACCGATGCGCCGCTAACTCTGCCGGCGGGCGGCGGAACGCAGCCTAACTTCGAATTCGAACATGTCAAATTCGTAACAAAGAAGTTAAAGTCAAGCGTAGCATAACAGCAAGGTCATAATTAGAGTTGGTGATCGAATTAAAACGAATTAGCCTACTGATGGTACAAAATGTATATTTCCTAAATGTAAATCATATCTTGCTTCGTTCGTTCGTTCAATTACGCCAAAACGGCTAAACGGATTTGGCTAAAATTTGGGACATATACTTTGCAGCCTGTAGTCACCAACTGGACACACGTGTGCCCAGTCGCTCGTGTCGATTTGGTGAAAAACCCGAGATATCTAGGCTACTTTTTATCCCGGAAAAATATCACATTCCCGCGGGATAACGTCGTGTAGTGTACGAAGGCGAAGCCGCGGGCGGAAAGCTATTATAATTATAAATGTGAAAATGTGTTTGTGAGTTTATGTGTTTCCGGGTTTGTGTGTTTGTCCGTCTTTCACGTCCACTTCAAGTCAGAATGGAGCAACGGATCAACGTGATCTTTGGTACGGTGATATTTTGGGAGCTGGAGAGTGAAACAGACTACTTTTTATCCCGGAAAAACATCACAACCCCACGGGAAAACATCGTGTAGTCCACGCGGGCCGAAGGCTACCAATAAGTACTATCACAATACCATCAAAATTGCAGAAACAACATCTTTACGAAACCATCAAAAATAAAATAGGGTAAACTCATCTAATTCAGTGACTCACATTATTCTTACCTTTGAGTATTCAAAACGTAACTACCACAAAGTAAATATCACGGAATAATGTGAGTCACTGAATTAGATGAGTTTACCCTAATTGAAAAATTTCATGTCACAAATGGTACAATTTCAATAGAAAATTGGTATGCCTGCTGTATAATGTAGTGGATCCGCTAATCCAACAAAAGCCTTCGAGAGACGCGTGTCTTTGGCGTTTGCGATTACCATAATACAAGGCTTTAATTCCTTGGCTGTTTAATACAACAGGATTCCGTAAGAGGGTGAGAAAATACAAGACCCTCATTGGTTTGTAGGTTTTAGATAGCGAGCGCTGGCTGTAGTAATACTAAACACTTGTTATGCTGGGTGTACACGGGTAGGAGTAAACGGTAGGTATAGATAGTAACAAGGTATTATAGTAACAGGATATAGATAGTAACAAGGTATAGATAGTAATAAGGTATATACAGTAAAATACTCTCGTCTCACAACTAGCTCCGATAGGACTCGAACCCACGAGCATTCGCTCGGACAGTGAAAGTAGTGTAGTCAATGAAGCCAGTTAACCCCCACAGTAATTCGATGACGACCGATTTGGCGCAGGGGTAAACTACCTGCCTTCTGCGCCAGAGGTCTCGGGTTCGATTCCCGAACAAGACAAATATTTGTGTGCATGAACATGTCTATTTGTCTTGGTCTGGGTGTTTTCTATGTATATTAAGTATGTATTTACAAACAAAAAGTATTTAAGTATATATTTATCCGTTATCAAGTTCACGTAGACACAGTTTCTTAAGAAATTAACTACGGGCTTAGATAATTGGTGTGATTGTAAGAAAATATTTATTTATTTATTTTATTTAATTCCTCAGTCAGAAAAAACTTTACAGCATGATAGAGTATCAATAAATTAAAAGTAAGGTATAAATTTCCAAAAAATAATAATAATAGAAGGTTAGGTATTTTTTTAATGAATGTCTTATTTCATTGATATCTTTTTTAGGAAAAATGCTCCGTCTAAACTTTCATCATCGGACATATTCATGTTACGTTTATAAACAATAATATGAAATATCCAAAAAAATTACCCAGCAGAAACACCAAATTTTAATAAAATAATTGGGGTGACTTGGACTGAAAAATGGCTCTGTCGAACTTTTGAACGGAATTATACCATTTTGCCAAGCGTACTCATGTTTGAAAAAGTTTTGGATTTTTATCAAGTATCACACACTAGTATAAATAACTCATTTGGTAAAATAAACTTCGACTGAGAAATTACTCGGTTCAATATATAAACAGATTTGTATTTGTTGGCATAAATACCTAACTTCCGTGTGAGTTTTTTGGATAATCATTTATTAAAAGTTTATGGCTCATGCTTTTTTATAACCCAGCAAAGTTTCATCGACTGAGGAATTAATGTATGGGTCTCCATACAAAGAATCTGTTCATTGCCTACACTAAAGTTAATAAGTTCTAATACTTCACGCGATTCTGTAATGATATTCCTACAAGAGAAAAAAATCTTTCCGTGTTCTGTGGATATTCCGTTGTCACATCACATTCGAAAACGGATCTTTATAAGAATAAGAATAAGAATAATATTTATTTTGCTAGAAACATGGTTACAAAGTTCTGTTGTCATAATGGATTACATAGGTCAGCATGTTCCGCTGAATAAACAGCATGCAAAAATGATAGAATTTAAAATAATTAAAAAGACAGTATAAGATTAATGAAATTCAATGTCAAACATTCAAATTATTTAAGTCATGTCAAACATTATTACCTATATCAATTAATTCAATTTTCATCTCATTATACATAATAAAACAATAACCAAGAAAGTAAATTAGTGATAAATAAAAATATAGCAATCAATAAAAACATCAGATAAAACCCTTTCATGTCATCCGTGATAAAAAGATTCATTTTTAAATAAATCTGTGTTTCTTCTGTCTTAAATGGAAATGTCAAAATAATAATTAATTTTTCGAAATATGTATGTACGTCAAAGATAAAATAACAGTGTCAAATTCATACCTAATAAACAAGTGAAAGTCTAGCGAAAAAGTACAGCAAGTAAGTAAGTCATGTGCGAACTTCCTATTTTTGATCGAAGTGTGCGAATTTAATTTTAGATAATCGACCGAATATTATGTGTGTGTGCTGTGGAATACATATATATCTGACCTGCCTCCTTGTTCACAAACCCTCGTAAACGTTTCCGACAACGGAAAGTATGCATTGCCACTGTCAATTGCTTAAGAATTGACAAAGACAACGCATAGAATTCGAACAAGATTCCATTTCCGGTGGTATGTGAATCACGGGGGCAGTATTTCAATGAATAGCCTATAACTAAACATTCGAATTAGTTTTACACCAGTACCAATGGTATAATCCAGATTACGTCTAAATCCCCAGGTAGTCACCACTGTTAATTACGCAGTTACAATCGCATGAATCATTCATGAGGTTCATATCGCATAAGCACTAGCATTACCTACAGGAAACGTGTGATTAGCTACCAGCTCCCTTGGGAGAGAATACAGAGTTATTTTTTATTCAGTGCCCAAACTTTAATGTGTTGTTCATACCATAAAACTGAACAACTTTTTCCAGAAACATGAGTCCGGAAATGCACAAAATTTTTGGATCTCCCGTACTAATTGTTGAGTTGGCTGCGTTAGTTTGTATAAATAAATAAATAAGTATTGGGCACCATCACATACATTGCTCCAATACCAAAGTATAGTAGCTTAAGCACTAGTATTATGGAAATTGGAAACAACGACGGGTATTACCACATACACCCAGACCCGAGGAAATATTTAAAAGTTCGTTTTCAATATGTACCCGACACCCCACCCCACGGAGGTCGGCAGATCGAATTTTTTTTGTCAGTTCTGGACCCATATTTTTCGGGAAAGTTGTTTAGTTTCATGGTCAAATAAACCCTGTATCTTCAGAATTCGAACCCCGCAACCCGGAACCTTGGAAATCCGGTAACGGAAAACCCTTGGAAACGGAAACTGATATGTATAGGATTTGATAATCATAAATCAGATTTTTCTTCTGCCAGAAACTGACGACGGTGGCCAAAGTGTTCTGGACAATTCCTAACACCTATCCGGCCTGAGTTCAAGTTCAAGATCTTTAAATATTTATTTAGTCTGCGCTGTAAGGCGCGGTTACAGGGGAGGGAGGGAGGGCAATGAGGAAAACGCCCTCCCCCCCTGACACACATTTTACATATTTATTTATTAATCATTTTATCACGTGAAATAAACTAAAATTGCCCCGCCCCCACCTCAACCAAATTCTGGATTCTGGATAATTTTTTATACCTATAATTTTCACAAATCCTACAGCAGGAGACCTTGTAACGTGAAAAACTGACAAGAAACCCGTGTTTTTATCACATTTATACAATAGATGATGTAACAATTGAGTATAAAGCACGAAGGTATGATAAATTAATACTTAATTAAATTTTATAATATAACGATTACATCACATAACACCTAGAAGCTTGTAAAGTTATTGAATTTATTACCACAGACATTTGTTTTAATTTAATAAAATTAAAATGTAACTTACTTATATTCACAAGAGCGTACTCCATGATGTTTTAAATAAAATATTTCAATTCACCACACAAACGTAAGGCAACAAATGGCAAATCAAATAGGAAGACGAATGTTAGTTTACTCAAATATTCTATTTCAAGATAATCTTGACAATATTATTGCCATGCATCATGATAATGAAATAAAGAGAGGTAGGGCATTCGGTTCCAGATTACGTAGGAGTGGACATCTAATAGTACAGTCACACCCGTTTGCACTAAACTTAAAAATCGCCTAAGTCTTTTCCTAGCTAACTTAAGACATTCTTAACAAAAAATTGCTTTGCACTAACCTTAGGACATTCTTAAATGCACTTTTGGCTATTCTTAACTTACGGGCCCAATATCGAGCGCCTAAGGCTTAAGAAATACCTATATCAGTGATTATTGTCTGTGGCATTGTGAGCAAAGAGTAGTGCGACAAGCTTTTCTGTTCCGGTGATTATCTTTGGAACTAAAACAGTTTTCATACGACAGTCCATTTTGACAGCTAATTTTGTATTGCAAGTGACTCCTGTGTCACGGCTGTCACCGGAACAAAAAAGCTTGTGGCTTTTGTATTCTTGTTTGCTAGATAGAGACACAACACATGTGACATACGTCATTCATCATTTATTTTAAAAAAAAAATTACAGATCGACAATCTTTTCTGTTCCCATGACAGCGGCGCTTATGTTTAGCAGCAAAACATGAAAGTATTAGCAAAATGACATTAAAAACAAAACTCGTTAGTTCTAGTTTTGGCCACCGGAACAGAAAAGGTTGCGCACTGTATTTACGTTTTTCCTGACAGTTGAGCTCAGTTGACTTTTTCTTTTCTCGGTGAATTACTCCTACCAAATAAAATAGACAACGCCTTAGCTTTTGTCTCCTTTTAACTTACAAGGAATCAATGAGAAGTTTCAACCAAAAATATATCCAGTGACCTACTTTACCTCGCCAGGTTTAATATCCATAAACAATTAATATTTGAATTCATTCATTCATTCTTTTAGCAAGGTGATGACTAATTTACGACGTAGTCTGTCAGTGCAAACAAAAATTTTAGCTCGGCTGTTTTAGGCTGTTTCTAAGCTAAGATGTATCTTATCTATGACAAGCTCAACCCGAGTTTAGTGCAAACGGGCATCAGTGTCAAAATGATCTAAGCGTTAAAACCTACCAAAATTATCTAAAGATTTGACTAAAATCAACCTTATCTCGTCCGCGCGCGATACACTTCGCGCGGACGCAGCGGCAGCCGGCAGTAACTGTGAACTCGCGAGCGCCTCGCGAATCGAAAATCACTTAAAATTAAATTAAAAATGAAATAATAAAAAATTTAAACTTATGACAGCCGCAATCCCTCGGCTATTCAAAGACAATTACTTTCGTATATTTTTCATTAACTAAAACCAAGTATACTGCAAGTAATGGGATATTTGGATTACGATTAGACAGGTGTTGGGGTTTTTTTTGATACAGTAAAATATCACTTATAAATAACATATATTTTTTATAGGAAAAAATGTGATAGTAAAAAACCACGAGCCCTATAAAAGTAGCTTTCAGGCGGGATTCGAACCCGCGCCTCCGGGAATCCGGCCCGATGCTCTGACCAACTAAGCTACCGAAAGGCTTACACGACTCGTCGAATTTTGCTATCACTTGTTACGCTGTAGGCCAGCGTTGCATCATCATCTATGTTTAACAATCGATTAAGATGAAACAGCCATTAAATTGAGATTTTAAATTATTTTTATGCATTTACAAAGCAATTCTGTAAGTATAGGAAAAAATGTGATAGTAAAAAACATTTTTTCACATTTCCATTTCACATTCACATTTTTTCCTATACTTACAGGATTGCATTGTAAATGCATAAAAATAATTTAAAATCTCAACATATATTTTTTCCAAATTTTAAGTACCTACATGTGATTTGCGAGGAATCCATAATATGAAATAACCTATTTTAGGAAATTTTTGCTAAGTAAGAGTGTTTTTTGTCAAATCTTCAGATACTTTTGGTAGGTTTGAACGCTTAGATAATTTCGACGCTGATTGTACCATTCCACCTCTCTCACCACAGATTCATTCGATCTCTGTATGATCTTGGAAGGATCTGTATGAACGCCTCTGTGATCTATTACTCGTTCACACCACCAGTTACAGATCCAGAGGTCCCAGGTTCGATTCCCAGTGGGGGTACATATTGAATTCGGTTTGGTTGGTGGTAGGACTTGTCCGCCTGGCTAGCTACCATCATCTTATCTAAGTCTGATGCCAGGTAAACTTGACTTGAAGAATGATACTTCAAGTTTATTCCTAACTGTATTTTTTTTGCCCGTCCGCCCCTTGTGCCCCTCCCAGAAAAAAATCCTGGATCCGCCCTTGATTCCAAGTCCTAGATATTACTCTATAAAACAAAGATTAGGTACTAATCTTATTCAGTAACCAGTGATTTGGAAATCGCATAATTCTCAGAGTTCTCAGAACTTTGCCTAAAGGTATTCAGACTGTTAGTACAATAGACAAAGCGGATTTGCTTTATTTGTTTGTATTCCTCAAAGAAATGCGAAAGGGAAAGGGAGGTTTGTTTAAGGAAGTGTTTATTTTGATAGAGATTAGAGTAAGGGTGCTTGTACACGATGCAAGTAGCTGGATCTAGGAAAGATGCTGGTTACACGCGTGAGTAATAAGCACAAGCTACTTTTTCAAGTTAATCCCTTGGATAATCAATTGGAGAAAGAAAAGACACTGGCTACTTGCGCAAGCAGTACGCACAAGTTATTTGCTCGTGGCCACAAATGGTCAGGGTTCCCTATTTGAGTGCGAAAGTTGGTAGTGCGATTTTCAGTATATCGAACACGTATACCTTCTTTTTAACCGACTTCACAAGAAATAGTTTATCCGTTTGACCTGTATGTATGTGATATGATATTGTTGGAACTTATATAATATTTGAGTATAGCGCTACACTTAGGCTTCCAAGCACGTGAGCTAAATTTCGTAAGTACATAGCACTACGGAGTTTTCGACACACCAAGTTCGATATACTGAAATTCACACTACCAACTTTCGCACTCAAATAGGGAACCCCTCTTTGGTACACACGGCGGCACATCAGGCTATACATATTGACCTTGAGACCGCCTTTATGCCCTACGTAATAAAAGCTGTTATCGCAGTTCAACTGTTTAACTTGATGTGCTGCCGAGTGTACATGCTCGAGTCGCTAGACCCGCACATGTTTTTGAACGCTAGTTTACGATGCATATGATCCGCGGAAGTGCCTCAACATGCGCAGGCTACTTGCACCGTGTGCAAGCACACTAAACGACTAACCTTTGAGCGTGAGCGGCTTTGAATGATTTTAGGATGTTATTTTTTTATATTTTCTTTGGTACAAGTCCTTAGGTATTTACGACGTCACTTATTCATTTTAGTAAATAAAAAAAAGACATATAAATTTTTATAAATTAATGTTATTTTTTCAAGAGTTTTTTTATGTTTTGTTTGTTTGTAATGGACGAACACAAAAGCTAATGAACCTATTTTTAAATTTCTTTTACCAGTAGAAAGTTACATTTTTTCAAGTAATATACTTAGGCTCTTAGGCCCCCTACAAGGTGGACCGACGATCTGGTCAAGGTCGCGGGAAGCCGCTGGATGCGGGCAGCGCAGGACCGATCGTTGTGGAGATCCTTGGGGGAGGCCTATGCCCAGCAGTGGGCGTCGTACGGCTGAAATGATGATGATACTTAGGCTATATTTCATCACACAATTAAAGTAGCCTTGCTTTTCCTTCTGTCATTTGTTCCCTCAGGAGCTTCTATTTATTAAAGATACGCTTCTTGGGATCTCGGCTGCAAAATATCGTTGTAAGCTTAGCAATACTAATTGCCAACAGGACGGCTTGGAGGCTTGACCCGATTGTGCTTATTATTTAAGGTTTAAAATTAATCCTCTTTCCGTTCGAGCTAAATGGATTTGGCTGTCTGCTGTTGTTTTAAAAAGCTTTTCATTTCATTTAACGGGACACGAAAGTATAGTTAGGACTTTGTACTAATTGACGATTGGTAGGGCAGTAGACCCCTTTGTGGCCACTTTTAGGATTATTTCACTTTTATGCACTTAGTGCTAAATGGTCTTAGGCACTGCCATCTCTATCGTCTTCTACAAGCCATGCTATGAAGCATAACGGCAACATCGCTGTGAACCGGTTTACCTCTGAGTACGAATCCTATTGATATGGCATTCCTACACATACCGAGAAACAAAAATGGCGACCGGCCTCAATCATGCATTACTATGACGTCACGTTTTAATGTTGCCAAAAATAGGTCGAATAAATATATTGCTGTCTCATTTTTCATGGAGTATTGGAGGTAAGATAGAACAAGATGGCTACAGGTTTATGAGTACAATGTCGATTTAGCTTATATTTGTATAACGGATAGTTCATATAGAACAAATAGCTTTCCGCCCGCGGCTTCGCCCGCGTGGACTGCATGACAATATCCCGAGGGAATGTGATATTTTTCCGGGATAAAAAGTAGCCTAAGTTACTCCTTTTTACATCAGCTACCTGCCAATGAAAGTCCCGTCAAAATCGGTCCAGCCGTTTCAGAGATTAGCCGGAACAAACAGACAGACAGACAAAAATTGTAAAACATGTCATTCTGGTATATGTACCGTATATATAATCATATGCACGTAGTAAAAAGCGGTTATTTTAATGTTATACAAACAGACACTCCAATTTTATTTATTTGTACATCGATGGAAGATATGCTATCTCCATAGGATTCAGTACTCGAGGTTTA